>OU342738.1:255434923-256164923 GCA_910589765.1 Avena atlantica | reverse complement strand
GGAATCGGTCACCACGCCGCGACCTACAAGGCGACCGGCACCGAGCCGCCGAAGGACCCCTTCTCCACCCCAATCCCTCCTAACGCCACGGCGACGGAGGTCGAGGAACTCCGCCTGAAACTGGCGGAGGCAGTGCGCAAGGAGCAAGCCGAGCGCGAAAAATTTCGCCTCGAGCAGGTGATGGCGCAGGAGCTATCGCGCTACCACCAGCAGCGGATCAGGTCGCGCCTGAACCCCACCGTTCAGGGGCGCGCCCTGAACTTCGACGACGAAAACGACCCGGCCCGCGTGGCCGAGCGCGCGATCTGCGAGAACGCGCCACCAGGAGGAAGTGCCCGGCCCCCGCCAGGGTCGACGGCGATGGGCGCCCCACCTCCACCCAACCGCACATCTCCCAGGGACCAGCCGCGGATAGTAGTCTCCTCACGGGAGCGAGACGCAAACGGCCTCCCACTATTCTCCACCCCGATGGACAACCTCGTGGCAGGCCGAGCAGCAGCCGACAACATCACGGCCACCGGCGACGGCGCCCTACAGATCCAGTACGTCAGGGCCCTGCTCGCAAAGGCCGTCGAGCAGCAAAACGCGGGCACCGACTCGCAGGGTCGAGTGTACTCGCGTTCTTCGGGAAGCAGAGCGGCCTCAAGCGGCCGCCCAATGGCGGCAAACACCCTCAACTGCCCGCCACCAGAGCCACTGTAGCTCCAACACCGACCCACGAACACGACACTCTCCACCAATGACCCCAGGCCAGCGACCAACTTCGTCGCCGCCAACGGTCAACCCATCGACGCCCGCACCCACATCATCAACAACCAAAGCTGGCGTGCACGCCAGCCCGACGACCTGCGACACACCCTAACCAATCGCCACGATGGCGAGCCCATGGGGTCACTCAGTCGACTCGTCCCCAAGTGCTTCGGACCAATGATCCGAGGCGAGAAGTACCCGCCAAACTTCAAGGCGCCGAAGGAGATAGAAAAGTACGACCCCTCGTACGACCCCGCCGTCTGGCTCGATACATACCTCATGGCGATGGGGATCGCAGGCCACACCGACCTGCTAGCCGCCCGTTACCTCCCCCTGATGATGGAGGGGACGTGCAGGCAGTGGATCAACACCCTCCCCCAGGATAGTATCGACTCCTGGGAGGAGATGCGCGACACCTTCGTCAGGCACTTCGAGTGCTCCTACACCCGCGCCACCACCATCAAGGACCTGGAGCGATGCGTCCAGGGACCCCGCGAGTCGACCCGCAACTGGGTCCAACGGTGGCAAGAACTCTGGTACAACGCGGTCGGCATCCACCCGGACACCGCGATCCATTGCTTCAAGACCTCGTGCCGCTACGAGCCTCTGGTCGCCAAGCTCAAGCGACACTCTCGCACACTCGACAACATACCGGACCTCCTCGAGATCGCCAAACGGTACGCGGAGGAAGATCCAAACCAGGAAACCGACGACGAGTCGGGAGGTCAATGCCGCACGAGCGGAAACGACAGCGGACGACGGTCCGACCTACGCTACAGCAACACTCGCCTCACCGGCAAGCGCCGCAGTGACGGGCGAGTCGACTTCGTCGCCAACGCCGGGCACGCACAACTCGAGCCCAAGAGCTTCCGCCGCGACGGAGGACAACGCCGCGACGGCGGCAACTACAAGGCCAAGCCAAGGTTCGACCCCGCGGCCCTCCTCAACCAACCTTGTGCGTTTCATAGCAGGGAAGGGAAGCTCGCAACGCACACAACCGCCGACTGCCACACCCTCAGGGAGATCGAGAAGGCACGGCGAGCACGGGAGGACCCCGACAACGACCCGCCAAACGACGGAAAATTCGGCAAAGTGGTCGGCTCGCTCCATACCTATCCAGCGGCCACTGGTTGACTCCATTTTGGTGAGTAATTATCCAGCGGCCACTGGTGGCATCAAGACGAGATTTTGTCATGTGGGTAAAGTGTACAACTTCTGTAGAAGATAAAATTCTAAGTACTTAGCCGTGTCCCCGGTTATGGATAAACCCTGAGCAACTAAGGCCTGAAGCTATGAAAGATCTTGACATTCCAATTTCTCAAAGTAAAACTTGATCATGACAACATGGGATTAGAAGCACTTGGAGTTTTCCAAGGAGTTCAGAAAGATTTGACAAAAGATCAAAACTATTTTGAAAAGATAGGATAAAACTATATTGCTTTATGCAAATGAGCCTAAACCCTACTTAGCCAAATATGCATGTAATGATAGGATCCAATTATTTCTACATAGTAGTGAAACTTGCCAATACAATTCAAATGTATTGACCCTTGTGGCTACAACTTATTATGTTGCAGGTTTGTTTGATGTTAGTGAAGTGTGTTGAATAGGATTACAAGTCTACAACCAACATGATTGCCTGTGGCACTTTGAGGATGAAGGTTTTTTTACTCCATGCTATAGTTATTTCTGCTGCATTGTAATGTGATAGCCAAATGAGCTACGTAAGATGTAATGAATTATTTTATTCCTAGTTATAAGTTGTATTATGACCTTTGTTTCTTGATATTACATCTTAATTGTGGATGCTAGCTATTGATCTAGGGACTAGCATTGTAAACACAGGAATCTCTACCTTATTAAAGGTTGGGACCCTTACAATAAAACCCTTGTAAAGAGGCATCATTTCCATGTAGAGGTTTTACTAAAGAATATATGAAGAGGATAAAGAGAAAGTTGAGCAAGAGAAAGAGAAGGGATGTTCTACGCCTTTACCGGAACAATTTATCCGTGCAACCACACTACCCCAGTCGCTAGGGCTTAACTCGTAGTTTCTTGTCTTTAGTCGGGGCTGATCGTACTCGCTAAAGGGGAGAAATCCCCTGAAATCCGTACTGTCATGGACAAGGTACCGGTGCAACAATTGGGTCTCTCGTGGACGGTATGACTTATGGTAAGCATGGAAGGAAGTGGAGTCAAATTACTATATTCCAAACTATGGTTTGGGGAATATGCTTGTACGGGAGGGAGGACTATGGCCATCGTGCCACATACTCGTGCCGGAGAGAACAACCCAAAAGGAAACGTCGTGGTTGCTAGGGATGGACAAATGAAAGGTTAGGTTTGATTATCCAAACCCCCGTTTACCGTGTGTAGCGGGTCATGGTTGTATCCCGGCGGATGTATTGATTCTTGTGGGTAAAGTGCACAAACTCTGCAGAGTCTAATATATTCGAATAGCCGTGTCCACGGTCAAGGACGGTTGGAAAGGTGATTGCTTGGAGTACCCTTGGGATATGTTTGAGATGAATAAAAAGGATGTGACCTGGTCACGAGGAAAGATAAGAACGAGTTTGGTTTTGACCAGAGATGGTCTAAGATGTTCTAAAAAAGGGTTTTTCTATAAAACTGTTTCCAAAGTTTTTAACAAGGATATGGGGATATCCAGACTTTCTAAAAGGAGGCATATTTTCCAAAAATATTTTTCAACAAAGATATAGAGATGCCAATGTTAGGCTTTTCAGAAACAACTATAGTGTAGAGCTATCTCGCCACAGCCCAATATGCATTATCTTATTACCTTGACTTGGTGGTTTGCGAGTACATTCAAAGTACTCACCGGCATTGTCCCTGGCTATTTACTTGGCCAGATTGCAGATGTTAATAAGTGACGAATGTGTTGACGTCTATGCGAGCTAGGCCGTCTTCCCAGTCAGTTGCTTGTAGGTTAAGGCATGACATGGGCTCTGCGTTTGTAGACTTCCGCTACTTGTGTTGTAATTGCCATAATCGCCACTTTGTAAGTTTTATAATCGTTACTTTCTGGATGATGTAATGATACTTGTCGGTTATGCTCACGACTCACTGATCATGGGAACGTGAATTGTATGCATAATGGGTATTCTCGGACCGTAAATCCGGGGTTCCACAACGACCAAGTATATGGTGGGAATAAAAATTCCCGTCGTATAGTTGCGGCCGTATAGTTATGTCACCCATTGACAATTTTTCATCCTAGGACACAAAAGGTTTGATGACCAACTATATGGCGGGAACAAAAGTTTCGGCCGTATAGTTGTTGTCGTATAGTTACAGCCTCTAGACAGAAACCCTAGGAAACCCTAAATTTTTTCCGCCAGAGCAACTATACGGTCGAAACACTTTGTTCCTGCCGTATAGTTGCCGCCATATAGTTGCATCCGAGCACTTAAACGCTCGGGGAGGTACTGAAAACATCAAAAACACAATCCTTTTTCTCTCTTATAACTCCAAACTCTCTCAAAACCTCAAGGGATCTTCACCCCTGCTCAATTTTGTTTGAATTCCTCGCACACAAGTGATCTACGGTATGTTTCTCCTCCGATCCTCCAATTAATTTTTGCAAATTCATCTATGATCTATTGTCATTATCAATCTAGGGTGAGACTTGTTTGAACTATTTGCCATGATTAACTTGCCTAGATTAATATGTTGAGGAGATTCTTTAGTGTGCTATGATGAGGATTATGCTGAAAGAACATTTCTTAATCCCTAGTGTTTTGTGTGTTAGATAACAATATCAAGGATTATTTAACGTGTGTTGAAGTGTTGCAGCTCTCTCTAAGAAAAAGGGAAAGTATCTGCCTTTGGGCGGCGGATAATCCCCCCCCCACCAGGGGCGGATAATCCGCCCCTCCCTCTTCCCATGAGTGCGCGAGCCCCAGAGAGGGGGCGGAGTTTGTGGCCGGATTTTCCGGCCATGCCGGATAGTACGCCCCTTGGGGGCGGACAGTCCGCCCCCTCGAGGATTTCCTTCAAGACAAGCCTGCATCGCTCTTTGTATGGGGGCGGAGTTTCCCTCGGACTTTCCGGTCCTTGTACGGACTTTCTCCCAAGGGCGGATAGTCCGCCCCCCTCAGGATTTTTCTCCAGGTCAAGGCTGCATCGCTCTCTGTATGGGGGGCGGAGTTTTCCCCGGAGTTTCCATCCTGGGGGGTGTATTTTCTCCCCAGGGCGGATAGTCCGCCCCAAAGGGGGGCGGATAATCCGCCCCCAAACTTCTCCAACGGCTTGTTCTGGGCAGGGGGTATTTAAGCCTGTCTTCCCCCTCTGTCCAGAACTCTTGATTGATTCTAAAAAGCAAAGACCTGACCTGCAACCTTCATCCAAGAGAACTCCACCTAGACCAACTCAAAGGTTCCGTCCATTGGGGAATCAAAGGAGGAGGAATCGATCTTCATCAACTACAATCAAGCGCTTCATCTCCTCTCCATTCATTTGGAGAACCACTGATCTAGTATTTCTTGCAAATACCTAGATCCTTGTTTTTGTTTATATTGATAAACGTTGTTCTTGTGGCAGCTTGTTGTCATCTCGGGAGCCCCCAATTCGGTTGTGGGTGTGTGCCCCGATAGTGTTTCTAAAGGCACCGGTTCCCGCCTCGAAGGGATCCAATAGTGGAGAAGGTGGATCAGGCCTCTCGTGGCGAGATCCATCGGAGAATAGGGTGAGGCCTATTGTGGCGTGGTGGTCTTAGAACCGCCCACCCCTCCAAGGCAGATGTACTTCCCTTAACAAGGAAGGAACTACGGTAAAACAAATCCCTGTGTCTCTGCGTGCTCCACTACGGTCCCTTCGCTCCTCTCTTTACGTGCTTAGTAGTTAGGGTTGCATATAGGGAAATTCTCGTAGTTGCATATCTAGAGAATTTACTTTGTGTCAAGCCTAAAATTGAAAAGTATTAAAAATTGGTTAGCACCTATTCACCCCCCCCCTCTAGGTGCCCATACGATCCATTTCAGTTGGTATCAGAGCCCCGGCTCTTATTTCGGGCTTAACCGCCTAAGAGAAGTATGGGTTCCAAGGTAGATGGGAGTGATGCTCCGGAGGTAGTCACCATGAACGATCTCAAGACGTTGGAAACAACCTTGCTAAGTTCAATGGAGGCTAAGATGGAAGAGATGTGTCAATTGATAATGCGTCTCTCCACATCTGCAGCATCACCTCCATCTAACTCTGAGGATACCACTCCGCAATCCAAGGAAACGAGTAAAACTGTTTCTAAAGATAACGAAGTGGTTGGTGATGACACTAGCAAGAGCTCCTCCTCGAAAAAGGATAGCGGTAAGGATGGATACAATGAGGTTTCTCATGTGTATTCCCCTGATCCACCTATCCCTCACCCACATATACATAATAGGGGTGATCCACCCAAACTTTCAGCATCTACTTTTACTCAATGGAAATTTTTGATGAAATCTCATGTGTGCAGTTCCTCCATAGAGTTGTGGAAGATCATCGAAAATGGTCTTCATGTTGGAAACCCCAACAATCTTACAAGAAGAGAAGTTGTCGATAGCCAACTCAACGCTACATCTTTACACATGATACAGCTTGGTGTGGGTGACAAAGATATGCCACACATTCAGCATCTTAGTACAGCTAAGCAAGCTTGGGATGCTCTCACTGAGCTCTTCATCGGAAATGAAAGTATGAAAAGGAATAGATATGATGCATTGAGCAACGAAGATGAAGGATTCTATATGTTGGATGGAGAAGACCATGAAGACATGTATAGGAGGCTTAAGGCAATAGACACAAATTTCAGAAATCATGGTGCCACTCATGTTGATGATGCATGGATCAAGTGCAAGTATGTCAGTGCTCTTATGCCATTTGAGCCCACAGATTTGAAAAGTCTCCAAGGTAGGAATAACTATCACCTCATGACATCCAATGAGGTAATGCAAGAAATGGCCGCTTTCAAAGTGGCTGCCAAGAATGCCAAAGATGCTCGTGCTCGAGCTATGGGGATGCAAAAGGGGGTCAACGTGGCCTTGAAGGCTAGTGTGATTGATCATGAGGAATATGCCATAGAAGGTCTAGACTGTCCCGAGGATAGAAAAAGGATCCACGAACAATACTTGTCTCTTTATGCTAGAAACTTTTGGAAAGATCCAGCCAAGGCTAAAGCTGAACTAGAACGCAAGAGTGGAGCCTATGGAAGAAAAGAAAATGGTCCCAAGCTGAGAACATGTTTCAACTATGGTGATCGGCTGCACTTTGTAGCTGAGTGTCCATATCAAAGTAGGGAAGATAATGGAGGAAGACTTATTTTCAAGTACAAGTCAAAGGCTCCACGTAAGAAACAGTTTGGAAAGAAGAATGCTCCCTTCAAGAAGCAACCAAAGATTGTTCTAGTAGTGCAAGAAGAATATTCATCGGGAAGTGAAGATAAGGACGAAGACGATAGCTCTCAAGAGGTGGATGCTATAGCCACTACGTCTCCTTCAACATCTCTCTTCGACTCTCCAAATGAAAACATCATCAACAAGAATGCTACTTGTCTCATGGCAAGAAGCTCCAAGGTAACGACTTCTAACTCTTCTTTTTCTAAGGCTATGATTGACATGGATGATCCTACTAGTCTTAAGGTTAAAGAAGAGATTATTGCTTTGGATTACTTCTACACTAACTTGCAAGGTGAGCACAAAGTTCGTTTTGAAGCTCTTATGGATCAGCTTGCCCAAAACGAAGCTCTTCTCGAAGAAAAGGGCAGAATTGAAAGGGAGGATGCAATGGAAATTGCTTCCTTAAAAAATGCCCTTGAGGAAGAAGAAGAGCTCAGGTATCTCTTAAAGAGAGGCTTGAGTCCATTGAAGAGTTACATGAAGAAATTGTGGCTAAACTTGTTAGGGAACGTGACAATGCAGTCACCAAAGCAAAGAAGTTAAAGAAAGAAAAGATTGACTTTGGGGCTGCTCATGATAGACACTCCGAGGAATTGGAGAAACTTGACAATGCTCACAAGGCATTGAAAAAAGATTTCTCTATTCTTAATGAGTCACATGATCAGCTTCAAAGTCGATTGGTCAAATATGATGTTCCTAGCTCATCCAACTCAACATATAGTCACAAGGAAAATGCTAGTGTGGAAAAATAAGTGGTCAAGAACATCACTCCCAAGGATAAGGGTGTGCTTGATGAAGTTCTTGGCAAGCAAAGGTCAAATCATGGTAAAGAGGGACTTGGATATGTCACCAAGTCCAAGAAAAAGAAAAACAAGAAAAACAAGACCAAGAATGTGCAATCAAAGACAAGCACTGTTGAGAAGAATGTCACAAAAGACAAGACTAACAATATTGGTTTTGCAGGGTCTCACAATCCAAATTATGAACTCTTTTGTGATGATTATGGCGATGTTTATGCTTATTATGTCGGTCCCTTTGATTAATATATTGCTTGGTCTATTTGGGTCCCAAAGACCCTTGTTACTAACATGAAAGGACCCATTGAAAACTGGGTACCTAAAACCAAGAAGTAATTCTCTTGCAGGGCTATGCTTCCGGTAGGTTGAAATGGGTGGTGGATAGTGGATGCACTAGTCATATGACTGGAAGCAAGGAGATCATCACGGAGATGCGTCCAAATCATGATAATATCACAGTCTCCTATGGTGATAAGTCTAAATCTCAGGTATTGGGTCTTGGCAAGGTTGTGGTTGCCCACGATATCTCTCTCGTGAACGTCATGCTTGTTGAGACCCTTGGTTACAACCTTCTTTTTGTTCGTGCCCTTGGCAAGATGGGATTTGCTGTTTTTATTGATGATGATTTGGTGGTACTCTTGTGGAGCAAGTCTCTAAAGGTCGATTTCGTTGGATACGTCGAAAATGACCTGTATGTGGTGGACTTTTCGGGGAAAACCACTTCGGGTCCGATGTGTCTATTCGGAAAGGCCGACGTGGGCTGGCTATGGCATCGCCGTTTAGCCCATGTCAACATGAGAACTTTGCAAAGTCTCCACAAGGGTGGACACATCCTTGGACTAAAAGACAATGTCTCCTTTGCCAAATATTGTGTTTTCAGGGCTTGTGTTGAAGGCAAAATGCACGACTCTCCCCACAAGAGGAAGACTATTGTGTCTTCAAAGAGGATCTTGGAATTACTTCATGTGGATTTATTTGGTCCTCCTTCTCATGCAAGTCTTGGTGGGAAGAAATATTGCTTGGTCATTG
The DNA here is from genome assembly GCA_910589765.1 of Avena atlantica. Taxonomy (NCBI): domain Eukaryota; kingdom Viridiplantae; phylum Streptophyta; class Magnoliopsida; order Poales; family Poaceae; genus Avena; species Avena atlantica. Next base: position 256,155,958 of record OU342738.1, on the reverse strand, counting down.
TTGATGATTACTCAAGATATACATGGGTCTATTTCTTCAAACTAAAGAGTGAGACTCAACAAACTGTCATTGACTTTGCCAATGAAGTTCAACGTCAACACAATGTTCCTATCTTGGCAATAAGGAGTGACAACGGCTCTGAATTCAAAAACTACACCTTGAATGAGTTTCTAAGCGAAGAGGGGATTAGACATCAATATTCCGGTGCACACTAGTGCAGAACGCCCCATTGGTCCCGGTTGGTAAGGGGCATTAGTCTCGGTTACCCAACCGGGACGGGGCAATCGGGACTAAAGCCCCAACCTTTAGTCCCGGTTACCCACCAACCGGGACAAATGGGGGTACACGTGTCCAAGGCAGAGGGCGAGGGGGGTGGAGCAACCGTCCCGGTTCGTAACACGAACTGGGACAAATAACCTTCTGCCGCGGCAGAGATTTGGCACATTTCTCTGCCGCGGCAGAGAATTCATTTTGGCAACTTTTGTTGTCGCGGCAGCATTTTGGCCACTTTTTGTGGCGCGTCAGAGAATTCATTTATGTTGTTTTATTGTTTATTTAGTGTTTTGCACTCATCAATGAAGGAACCATTATATTACACAAGATCATCATGACAATATTACATTCGATACACGGATCGAGTTCATGCACTACATACAAAAGTTGCTCTTTGTACAATCCCTATTGTTTATGCACAGCCGAATAGTATTCCCCTTTTGGGTTTAGGACTTCTGCATCCAATAATCCCGCCAATTCCTCCTGAATTGCTCGTACGCGATCCTTTGGCAGAAGGCTGTCCCTTAAAAGTTCGATCTGATTTAAAAAAGGAGTCAGCCTATATGAATGAAACTAAACACAATTTGATTGTAATTAAAAACAATAGAAATTGTTTACGTACGTGGAGTTGCTCTAAATTTCTGCCCTTCTCATCGCACGTCTGCCGGATGAACTCGCAAACATAGTATCCACATAGATTGTTATCTGGTCCCTGCGTCAGGCACTTTACGAGAGCATAGTTCAATCAAAATAATAATCAAGCATGATAATAACTGTATCAAAACTAGAATCAAAGAGATGCGCGGATATAGCTAGTGGTGCTTACATCTAGTTCTTGAAATGTAAGCTCCACTTTCCAAACACCCTAGCCTTGTTGGTGAACCATTTCCAAGCGCTGCCCGGCGAAGAAAACAAATAAAATAAGTTATTAATTACTTGATATCATAAAATTCACAAACGTTGCTGATATAGTGTCGTAATGATTAGAATTACCGCTGGATAAGCATCTGCATGTCCTTCCACTGCTCAAGGGGTTTATGTTTCGAGTCCATGACTAGTACACGCCCTTTGTCAAGTTGAATGATTAACAGAATATAGTGGAAGCTGCGAATGCATAACTAATCAATTATATACTTAACATCGAGTAAGCGAAATAGAAAGTGTATACAAGACAATAACACTCACTCGAAGTTGTAAGGAAAAAGTATTTCCCTTCTAGTTTCTTGAAACCATAACGTGTGTACTATATTATCCTCCGTATCCTGGGGCATTGTTTTGAGATTAGCTTCATGAACCCAATATGGGTCAATGAAGCCAATGTCATAGATTTGTCCTCTGCTGCATTCGAGAATCTTCATTCTGCATATTACAGTATGATTATATACATGCAATAAACAAGGTGAGATAGCTGGAGACTAAATTAATTACAGAATTAGTACTTATAGACAATAGGCACTGATGATCGATTTGTCCAAGGCGTCTTGATTGAATAATTGAAATAGTTCATCAAATTTAATGGATATCATGTCATCCTTTTCTTTCCCATGATACTTTTTTGTAACCCTCAGCACTATCCAGTTAGCCCCGGGCTTTGTGGCATGCATGTACCAGTTATGCAATCTTCGCATTTTTGTTGGAAGATTATTTACCTCCTCAGGTTTGACGAGAGGTTTGTCGTACTAGTATTTGTATGCTACTTCACTCATGGGGAAGTACTCTAACTGGGATAAGTACTGGGCAATACTCATACCTTGAGCAGCGGCAGCTTCTCCGTATTGTGCAACTACCTCTGGATCATACTGCTCTTCGGCCCCATATTTGCTCGACCCCACATTGGTTTGGGAAATCACCTTGAGAGGGGCGCAAGACTGTTTTGCTTGTTCTCCGAGCTGGGCAACAGATTTCTCTCTTGCATTAGTACTACCCTTCGAGGCTTGTTGTGCCGCATGTGACTTGAGAATAGAACGCTCATAGTCTGATGACAGCTTACACTCTGCCTTTTTCTTCTTTGGTGCTGGGGAACTCTGGCTCTTTCGGCCGCCTCAGCTTAGCGAAAAACGCTGTCGTTTCCGCATCAACGATCACCGCAGTCTCCTCTTCAATACAGTCTAAGCTCTCTTGGGAGGAACCTTTGGTACTTTTGGAAGAGGCTCTTGTTTACGTTTCGGCGATCGCTTACCACGACGCAGAGTAGCGGTACGCTTACACTTTTTATCCTGAGGCGCCGGCGATGGCTGCGTCGGAGATTGGTGAGGCGACGGTGCCGGGTGAGGCGATGAATACGGCTGCCGCGGCGGCGACGACCTCGCTGGAGACGGGTGAGGCGGCGGCGAAGATGTCCTTGGCATGTGATTTCGAAGCACAATACATTCCTTTGGCCATAGAATGGTGACGTTTGTTGCGTCTCCCAATACAGTCACATCCCCTTCACCTGCAGGGTAGTGAAGATGCAAAACTTCAAAGGTGGGCATGATTTCATCCACCCCGACAACAGCGTAGCCCTCTGGAACCGGACGACAGTGGTAAGTTGGTGTGGGTCCAATTGGTAAGGCATAGCCGACCGCCACCTTCATTGATATGTTCACAACTTTGACATGTAGATCGCAGTGTGTCATCTCTGTGATATCATCCACTGGGTAGCCAACAGGAGCCATCGTCCGTGCACCATCGTCATCGCCATTGTTATCACCTGGGACCTCGGTGGAAGCCACACTGCTTTTTTGATTATTCGATAGGCCGGTAGCATCGAATGCAGTGTGCTGCTGAGATGGGCCGGTAGTACTTTGCTTTTTAAGTGCGTTAATTTCATCTTGTTGTTGCTTTATTTGTTCTTCAATTATACGCATTCGCTCTTTCTGAATATCTGCTTCAACTTCCGCCCTATCCTTTCTCCTCTGACGGCTTCTATCAGGATATTTCTTCCTCTCTTCGGGAAACCCAGTCCTCCATGGTTTGGAGCCGCTTGTGCCTCGTGTTCGTCCATCATGTTCCTTATTTCCAAGGGCGAGTGTGAGCTCATCATTCTCTCTATCGGGAATGAAGTCCCCATCTTTAACAGCCTTTACTGCTTTTCTCATCTTCTCGATTGGCAAGGGTTCTTCTTTATGTCGTATGTTATATATACACTTCCCTTCAGAGTCCAACGTGCCCCCATGCCCATAAAACCAATTCCTTGCATGTTCTACCCAATCGTCTGTCTCTGGGGTGATCTTTTTAGCACGTAGTTCATTCTCAAGTTTCTCCCACTTAGGAATGCCAGCCCTGTAGCCACCTTGCCCCATAGTATGGTGATACTTCTTGTTAGGAGCATTCAGCTTATTCGTTGCAGACATTTTCTTAGCTTTTTATGATGTCTTGTATTTCACAAACTCAGCCCAGAATGGTTTTATCTTCTCAAACTGAATATTCTTGAAATCGGGAGTCTTCTCTTTCACGACATAGTCAAGGTGCAATCTTTTCTTCCAGTTGGTGAAACACTGGGCCATCTTCTTCAAAGCCCACTCCCTGACCTTAGCCTCCATGGCTCTCCCATGTTCTAAGGCGTCCTCAACTGGATCCTCCGCATTTGGATCCAGCTCTATCTTCGGTAGTTTGAAATTAACCATGAGCCTCTTCCACAGTAAATCTTTGGCATGGTTAGGGACAAATAAACATGTTCCCTCTTCTTCCGCATCAGCAGGCCTATTCCAATTTTGAATGGTGATCGGGATTAAGTCCATAATGATTACTCCGCATTGTGCCACAAATTTGTTTGCGACAACTTCGGGAGCCGTCGGTTTGCCGTTTTCAGCGACATCTTCGATCCTGAACCTCTCATGGTCTTCTAACTTTTTGGTTAGGCCTCGTCTGCTCTTTTCAGTAGATTTCTTCGATCCGAAGGGCTAAAAGAAGAAAGATCGTCGTTACTATTTCTATATAGATAGCAGATTACTAATTAATGAATTAATTATATTACATGCACCTCGCCAGAGCAGTCGTCTTCTCGATCACACAAGGCATCGCCTTCTCCCTCGCGGAAGGCATCACCTTCAACCTCAAACAAGTCGTCTCTTCCGGCAAAAAGAGGATCAACCTCATCGGAGTTGTTCAGAAACGTCAATACATCTAAATTTTCTTCCCCGCGGATCACACCTTGGATCAACTCTTCCTTTTCTTCGTCTCTGTCGTGTGGGTCCATATTTTCTGCATAGGTGGAAAAACTGATAAGTCAAAGCGGCTAAGGGAGAATGTTAGGTTAAATAGTTAGATCTCATTTTTCTGAACATTTTGATATATTATTTGTATTTTTATGAGTTATAAATAATTAATTATTGAATTTACAATGTTATATCAATTTCTGCATTTAATTAAACCATTTATGAATTTAAACAAAACAGAAAACATTTTTACACCGAGGCCACTGCTAGCCACAGTGTCTGACAGAGGGGCCCGTGGCCACCTCAGCCTCCACGCAGGCAGGTGGGACCTGGACCAGGGCTTGACGGGTGGACTTGGACCAGGCCACTTCTAACCTGCACCGCAGAGGCACCTAGCCTCTGAGGCTGGCAGGTGGGACTGGGGCCACGCAGGCACCACGTCACCACGACAGGCGGCAGTGCTGCTCACTACGCGTGGCGGCGACGCGTCGAGAGGGTGGTGCTCCGATGATTCCAGAGGGGTAAGGGGAGCCTGGACTATTACGAGAGGTTGCGGTGGTCGAGGTGGGCTCAGTGGTGGCATCGATGCAATGCTCAAGCAAGTATGATGATATGACAAGTTAAATTGCATTGAAATGTAACCCTAAAGCATGCTCCACAATTAATCGGGGTTCCCAGGGGTGAAAACCCTAACTCGAAGAAACTCCGGAACACATGAGAGGGGTGGATTTGTTCTTATAATTAAACTTGTCATTTAAGTTGTTGAAAAATGCATGATTATATCTTAGATAGCTAGGTTTCATTTTTCTGAACATTTTTGATATATTATTCATATTTTTCTGACTTGTAGATTAAAAGTTATTGAATTTATAAGATTATAATTATTTCTGAAATTATTAAAAGCTGGTTAAACTTTTTACACCGCAGGCATACCTAGCCACAGTGACTGAAAGAGGGTCCCCATGGCCACCTCAGCAGACTCGCAAGCAAGAGGGACCGGGGGGCTGGTTGGTTATTTCTAACCGAGCCGTCATCTAGACAGAGAGGCTGACGAGTGGGCCTGGGCCACGCAGGCAACACGTGGACGCCACACGGACGCCACGTCGGCTCGCCGGCCAACAGGTCAGACGGCGGCGCAGGTCGGCGCTAGGAGGCGAGCGGGGCTGCATGGGCTAGCGCGCTGGACTCGTGCGGTTGCGTTGAGCCAAAAGGCAGAGGTGCCGCTTCGGATTGGTCAGCGGAGCATGGCGCACGGCGAGCAGCGGCGGCGCTTGCAGGTCGTCGGCGAGCGGTGACTACAGAGCAAGGGAGAGAGGGAAAAAAGGTCAGCGAGATCCGCGTGCTCACCCTGGTGCTCAAGGTAGTGACGGGGAAGCGCGGGGAGGTCCTAAACGGCGTGAATGGCGACGGCGGCCAGTGTCGATGACGGAGAGGACGTTCTCGATTTCGGCGGGAGAGGGCACCCCAGCAAGCGAGCTTCGGTGAGGAGGTTCCTAGCGAGGAGGTGGAGCTCTAGAGGGGCGACCGGTAGGGCGTGTAGGGCGGCGGGGCAGCCTGACGGCGTCGCTGCAGTCCTTGTGCGCGAGAAGAGATTCTGAAATGGGGAAGAAGAAGAGGAGGGGTACCCAATTATAACCAAAGGAGTATATGTCCCGGTTCATGGCTCCAACCGGGACTAAAGGGTTATATGTCCCGGTTGGAGCTACCAACCGGGACGTATACTCCAATTTTTTTAGCAGACCAAGGGGCGTGAGCAGGGGGTCTTTAGTCCCGGTTGGTGGCTCCAACCGGGACATATGACCCTGTTTTCAAATTTTCTCTCTATTCCCGCCTTATTTTTTATCTTGGGTTTAAATTTGTAATGTTTTTTAAATGATAATTACTTTGGAATATAGAAAAAATTTAAACATAAAAAGTGTTTGAATTTGAATAACTAATTCAAAACCATTTACTGTTTTTAAAAATAATTAATGTAACCATTTAAACTATGAACCATTTAAAATTAAAAATGAATTAACTAAATATTTTTTGAATATTAATTTGGAATTTCGAAAAACTTTAAACATAAAAAGTATTTGAATTTGAATAACTAATTCAAAACCATTTTCTATTTTTAAAAAATAATTAATGTAACCATTTAAAATATGAACCATTTAAAATTAAAAATGAATTAACTTATATTTTTTGAATATTAATTTGGAATTTAGAAAAACTTTCAACATAAAAAGTGTTTGAATTTGAATAACTAATTCAAAACCATTTTCTGGTTTTAAAAATAATTAATGTAACCATTTAAACTATGAACCATTTAAAATTAAAAATGAATTAACTTATATTTTTTGAATATTAATTTGGAATTTAGAAAAACATTAAACATAAAAAGTGTCTGGATTTGAATAAATAATTCAAAACCATTTTCTATTTTTAGAAAATAATTAATGTAACCATTTAAACTATGAACCATTTAAAATTAAAAATGAATTAACTTATATTTTTTGAATATTAATTTGGAATTTAGAAAAACTTTAAACATAAAAAGTGTCTGGATTTGAATAAATAATTCAAAACCATTTTATATTTTTAAAAAATAATTAATGTAACCATTTAAAATATGAACCATTTAAAATTAAAAATGAATTAACTTATATTTTTTGAATATTAATTTGGAATTAGAAAAACTTTAAACATAAAAAGTGTTTGAATTTGAATAATTAATTCAAAACCATTTTATGTTTTTAAAAATAATTAATGTAACCATTTAAACTATGAACCATTTAAAATTAATAATGAATTAACTTATATTTTTTGAATATTAATTTGGAATTTAGAAAAACATTAAACATAAAAAGTGTTTGGATTTGAATAAATAATTTAAAACCATTTTCTATTTTTAAAAAATAATTAATGTAACCACTTAAACTATGAACCATTTAAAATTAATAATGAATTAACTTATATTTTTTGAATATTAATTTGGAATTTAGAAAAACTTTAAACATAAAAAGTGTCTGGATTTGAATAAATAATTCAAAACCATTTGCTATTTTTAAAAATAATTAATGTAACCATTTAAACTATGAACCATTTAAAATTAATAATGAATTAACTTATATTTTTTGAATATTAATTTGGAATTTAGAAAAACTTTAAACATAAAAAGTGTCTGGATTTGAATAAATAATTCAAAACCATTTTCTATTTTTAAAAAATAATTAATGTAACCATTTAAACTATGAGCCGTTTAAAATTAAAAATGAATTAACTTATATTTTTTGAATATTTAATTTGGAATTTAGAAAAACTTTAAACATAAAAAGTGTCTGGATTTGAATAAAAAATTCAAAACCATTTTCTATTTTTAAAAAATAATTTATGTAACCAGTTAAACTATGAACCATTTAAAATTAAAAAAGAATTAACTTATATTTTTTGAATATTAATTTGGAATTTAGAAAAACTTTAAACAGAAAAAGTGTATGGATTTGAATAAATAATTCAAAACCATTTTCTATTTTTAAATAATTCAAAACCATTTTCTGTGATTTAATTTGGATTTGAATTAACTTATATTTTTTATATATTAATGGGCGGGAAAAAAAGGACGGGAAATAATGGACGGAAAGAAAATTTTATTAGGATAGAACTGGAATTAAAGTACATAACGCAACTAACACAAAGTTACATAGAAGAACTGAAAATTAAGATACATGGCCAGATTAAGCCACAATCGGCCGAACTTGTTTTGCAATGTTGGAGTGATTCAGTCATGCTCCTGCCTACACCTATAATACTCGCCACTGTAGTCGTCGTACTCGCCGCGGCCGTCGTCGCTGTCGTCGTCGGGGTCGCCGTAGTTGAACCTTCTAGGCTGAGTACGAGTGGTCTGGACTTGAGGGTAGCGCAGGCGGGGGCTAGAGTCGGCGGCCGTGTCGTAGGCCATGACGCTCTGGAGAGTCCGACGGCGCCACCACAACCGACGGCCGGCCTCGTTGAAGTTCGGAGGAGGCGGTCCATTCTCCTCGTGCCTAGCGAGCGCCCTCTCACGCCGATCCACGAAGAAGGCTTCCCAAGTCGGGAAATAGTCGGGATGCCATCTGGGATTCCTCCGCTGCTCCGGCGTGAGCTCGAAGTAGTAGTGGTTCGTGATGGCCATCCGACGCGCCACACCTAGAGGGACAGGAGGAACCGGCACGCCTCCGGCGCTAAGCATCCAGCCGACGGGGACATAGTAGCCTGGCGGGCAGGGGTAGTTCGAGGCGCAAAGCGCCTCCGCCTCCCTAGGAGTTAGTGCTACGGTGGAAGTCATGGGAAAGAGTGATGAGGTTGCACATATGAGTCTAGAGATGTGAAATGACAATGGAGGCCAACCCTACATATATATATATACTGAGAAATGGCTGGAAGATAACTGGAGGGAAGAACTGGTGGGAAGAACTGGCGGGAACACTGGCGGGAGAAATGCTGGGAAAAAATGGCGGGAAGAAAAATGGCGGGAAGAAAAATGGCTCATTTAGAACTTGCATTGGATATCTGAAGAAACCACATATTGCGAGTCTAAAAATGATTTTTTCAAAAAATCACGGGCGATAGATCATGTACCTGTAGTACAAACCGGACCCACTTCCTACCGATTCGGCAGACATTTGTCCTTTTTACCCGGGATGGACGAAAAGGTTTGAGATGTCCCGGTTGGGAGATAGTCCATGTAAGGTGGTCTAGTATTTTAGGAAAATTGGACGGTAGCATTCTGAAACGGCATTTTGGTGGTAACTTCACAAAACGACCCGTTTTTTGCGCTCGGAAAATGGAAAAAGGATTTTCCGTGCGACAAAAAGGAAAACTTCCTCCTGCAACATTGTTCTCCATACCAATGTCCACACGCATGCATAATATGGGCACAACATCACAAACTATGCCGTGATTCGGCACATAACATCGGTCATTTGGACCGAAAGCCATGAAACCTCGAACATGATAGGTCATTTTGTGAAGGTTTTTTCGAGACATGATCAATATACCAAGTCTGGTATTTTTCCTTTCAACTATGTAACATAATATGACACCACGCGAAGGATTTTAATTATTCGGATTTATTTTGAATTTATTATGCCCGTTTTGAATTTTCTAAATTTCTAACTATGGTCGAACCGGCGTGCATGAAGATAGGGGACGAGAATCGTTAGAACTTGCATTGGATCTCTGAAGAAACCACATATTGCGAGTCTAAAAATGATTTTTTCAAAAAATCACGGGCGATAGATCATGTACCTGTGGTACAAATCGGACCCACTTCCTACCGATTCGGCAGACATTTGTCCTTTTTACCCGGGATGGACGAAAAGGTTTGAGATGTCCCGGTTGGGAGATAGTCCATGTAAGGTGGTCTAGTATTTTAGGAAAATGGGACGGTAGCATTCTGAAGCGGCATTTTGGTGGTTACTTCACAAAACGACCCGTTTTTTGCGCTCGGAAAATGGAAAAGGGCTTTCCCGTGCGACAAAAAGGAAAACTTCCTCCTGCAACATTGTTCTACATACCAACGTTCACACGCATGCATAATATGGGCACAACATCACAAACTATGTCGTGATTCAGCACATAACATCGGTCATTTGGACTGAAAGCCATGAAACCTCGAACATGATAGGTCATTTTGTGAAGGTTTTTTCGAGTCATGATCAATATACCAAGTCTGGTATTTTTCCTTTCAACTATTTAACATAATATGACACCACGCGAAGGATTTTCATTGTTCGGATTTTTTTTGAATTTATTATGCCCGTTTTGAATTTTCTGAATTTCTAACTATGGTCAAACCGGCGTGCATGATGATAGGGGACAAGCATCGTTAGAACTTGCATTGTATCTCTGAACAAACCACATATTGCGAGTCTAAAAATGATTTTTTTCAAAAAATCACGGGCGATAGATCATGTACCTGTAGTACAAACCGGACCCACTTCCTACCGATTCGGCAGACATTTGTCCTTTTTACCCGGGATGGACGAAAAGGTTTTATATGTCCCGGTTGGGAGATAGTCCATGTAAGATGGTCTAGTATTTTAGGAAAATGGGACGGTAGAATTCTGAAACGGAATTTTGGTGGTTACTTCACAAAACGACCCGTTTTTTGCGCTCGGAAAATGGAAAAGGGATTTTCTGAGCGACAAAAAGGAAAACTTCCTCCTGCAACATTGTTCTCCATACCAATGTCCACACTCATGCACAATATCGGCACAGCATCACAAACTATGCCGTGATTCAGCACATAACATCGGTCATTTGGACCGAAAGCCATGAAACCTCGAACATGATATATCATTTTGTGAAGGTTTTTTCGAGACATGACCAATACACCAAGTCTGGTATTTTTCCTTTCAGCTATGTAACATAATATGACACCACGCGAAGGATTTTCATTGTTCGGATTTTTTTTGAATTTATTATGCCCGTTTTGAATTTTCTGAATATCGAACTATGGTCGAACCGGCGTGCATGAAGATAGGGGACGAGCATCGTTAGAACTTGCATTGGATCTCTTGCATTGGATCTCTGAAGAAACCACATATTGCGAGTCTAAAAATGATTTTTTTCAAAAAATCACGGGCGATAGATCATGTACCTGTAGTACAAACCGGACCCACTTCCTACCGATTCGGCAGACATTTGTCCTTTTTACCCGGGATGGACGAAAAGGTTTGAGATGTCCCGGTTGGGAGATAGTCCATGTAAGGTGGTCTAGTATTTTAGTAAAATGGGACGGTAGCATTCTGAAACGGCATTTTGGTGGTTACTTCACGAAACGACCCGTTTTTTGCTCTCGGAAAATGGAAAAGGGCTTTTTCGTGCGAAAAAAAGGAAAACTTCCTCCTGCAACATTGTTCTCCATACCAATGTCCACACGCATGAATAATATGGGCACAGCATAAAAAACTATGTCGTGATTCACCATATAACATCAGTCATTTGGACCGAAAGCCATGAAACCTCGAACATGATATGTCATTTTGTGAAGGTTTTTTCGAGACATGACCAATACACCAAGTCTAGTATTTGTCCTTTCAACTATGTAACATAATATGACACCACACGAAGGATTTTCATTGTTCGGATTTTCTTTGAATTTATTATGCCCGTTTTAAATTTTCTAAATATCTAACTATGGTCGAACCGGCGTGCATGAAGATAGGGGAGGAGCATCGTTAGAACTTGCATTGGATCTCTGAAGAAACCACATATTGCGAGTCTAAAAATGATTTTTTCAAAAAATCACGGGCGATAGATCATGTACCTGTAGTACAAACCGGACCCACTTCCTACCGATTTGGCAGACATTTGTCCTTTTTACCCGGGATGGACGAAAAGGTTTGAGATGTCCCGGTTGGGAGATAGTCCATGTAAGGTGGTCTAGTATTTTAGGAAAATGGGATGGTAGCATTCTGAAACGGCATTTTGGTGGTTACTTCACAAAACGACCCGTTTTTTGCGCTCGGAAAATGGAAAAGGGATTTTCCGTGCGACAAAAAGGAAAACTTCCTCTTGCAACATTGTTCTCCATACCAATGTCCACACGCATGAATAATATGGGCATAGCATAACAAACTATGCCATGATTCACCACATAACATCGGTCATTTGGACCGAAAGCCATGAAACCTCGAACATGATATGTCATTTTGTGAAGGTTTTTTCGAGACATGATCAATACATCAAGTCTAGTATTTGTCCTTTCAACTATGTAACATAATATGACACCACGCGAAGGATTTTCATTTTCGGATTTTCTTTGAATTTATTATGCCCGCTTTGAATTTTCTGAATTTCTAACTATGGTCGAACCAGCGTGCATGAAGATAGGGGACGAGCATCGTTAGAACTTTCATTGGATCTCTGAAGAAACCACATATTGGGAGTCTAAAAATGATTTTTTTTCAAAAAATCACGGGCGATAGATCATGTACCTGTAGTACAAACCGGACCCACTTCCTACCAATTCGGAAGACATTTGTCCTTTTTACCCGGGATGGACGAAAAGGTTTGAGATGTCCCGGTTAGGAGATAGTCCATGTAAGGTGGTCTAGTATTTTAGGAAAATGGGACGGTAGTATTTTGATATGGCATTTTGGTGGTTACTTCACAAAACGACCCGTTTTTTGCGCTCGGAAAATGGAAAAAGGATTTTCCGTGCGACAAAAAGGAAAACTTCCTCCTGCAACATTGTTCTCCATACCAATGTCCACACGCATGCATAATATGGGCACAACATCACAAACTATGCCATGATTTGGCACATAACATCGGTCATTTGGACCGAAAGCCATGAAACCTCGAACATGATAGGTCATTTTGTGAAGGTTTTTTCGAGACATGATCAATATACCAAGTCTGGTATTTTTCCTTTCAACTATGTCACATAATATGACACCACGCGAAGGATTTTCATTGTTCAAATTTTCAATATACTAAAGGTTCATCTTTAGTCCCGGTTGGAGGGATTTCGGCAGGCTGGGCCAGGCAGCACTAATGATAGGGGTGAGTGTCGACATTATGTCGTGCGGCGTGTACCTTGTCCCGGATGGTGTCACCAACCGGGACTAAAGATAAACCTTTAGTCCCGGTTGGTGACACCATCCGGGACAAAACACGAGTCATCACTAATAATAGGGGTGAGTGTCGACATTATTTCGTAAGTGTCGACACGATGCCGAGCTGCTTGTACTATAAATAGGCATCCTTGTGAGTCCAGTCCTCCAGCCAGTTTGAGGCATCTCCAAGATGGTTTTTGAGAGCAGGGATACCACTACGGCCAGTTTCAGGGAGATGCCGACGGAGCCCAGTCCTCCGGCATCTCCGAGAAACTGGTCATAGAGGCACTCCCTAATATGTGAAATTAGTTAGCTCCCAGGCGTACTGATCTAGTTAGAGAAGTTACAAGCTGCAAGATGGTTTTCGAGAGCAGGGACACCACTACGGCCAGTTTTAGGGAGATGCCGCCGGATCCCAGTCCTCCGGCATCTCCGAGAAACTGGTCATAGAGGCACTCCCTAATATGTGAAATTAGTTAGCTCACAGGTGTATTGATCTAGTTAGAGAAGTTACAAGCTGCAAGATGGTTTTCGAGAGCAGGGACACCACTACGACCAGTTTTAGGGAGATGCCGTCGGATCCCAGTCCTCCGGCATCTCCAAGAAACTGGTCATAGAGGCACTCCCTAATATGTGACCGTGCCCGTTTGGAGATCAGATCTTAATGGTAAGTACGAATCGGGAAAACTTCTTCATAGTCCTGGTCCGGCCACAAAACGGGACTAACACTCAAGACATTTATTAATATTAAAAACTGAGACTACAAAACCGGGACTAAAGGCCCCCCTATATATAGTCCCGGTCAAGCCACAAACCGTGAAAGATATCCTTCGATGAAGCCACAAACCGTGAAAGACATGAACTAGAGTTACATAATATGAGCATGAACTTCTTGGCATATGTCCTTCCTTATGATCGCTTCAGACGTAACCATGGAGCATCTTATTTACTTAACGGAATGCTTGGGTCAGTTTTCACTGTGAAGGGAGGAATTTCATCAAACTTATTATAATCTTCTGACATGTCTGTCTTGTCCTCGAATCCCACGATGTTTCTTTTCCCTGAAAGAACTATGTGACGCTTTGGCTCATCATATGATGTATTCGTTTGTATATTTTTTATTTTTTCGGTCTGGAGGACATGTCCTTCACATAGAAAACCTGAGACACATCATTGGCTAGGATGAATGGTTCATCTCTATAACCAAGATTGTTGAGATCCACTGTTTTCATTCCGTACAACTAGTCTATCTTTACCCCTTCCCCATTCAGGTTGACCCATTTGCAGCGAAACAAAGGGACCTTAAAAGAGACTCCATAGTCTAGTTCCCATATCTCCTCTATGTAACCATAATATGTGTCCTTTTGTCCATTCTCGTCTATTTCATCAAAGCGGACACCACTATTTTGGTTGGTGCTCTTTTTATCTTGGGCGATCGTGTAGAATGTATTCCCATTTATTTCGTACCCTTGGAAATTCAATACAGTAGAAGATGGTGACGCGGCCAACAAGTATAGCTGATCTCCAACAGTGGTGTCTTTCAAGAGATGTGTCCGCATCCAACCACCGAAATACTTCATGTGTTCATCTGTAATCCACTATTCAGGCTTCCCCGGGTTTTTGGAGCATACAATATTCTTGTGTTCCTCGATATACGGAGCTTCCAAGGTGGAATTATGTAGAACTGTGTAGTGTGCTTTAGTGAAAGAATCCCCGTCCCTACATATCATTGCTTTCTTTTCCAGCGTGCCTTTTCCACTTAGTCTTCCCTCATGCCGTGAGTCAGAAACACCAATCGGCTTAAGGTCAGGAATAAAGTCAACACAAAACTCAATGACCTCCTCTGTTCCATATCCCTTGGAGATGCTTCCTTCTGGTCTAGCACGGTTATGAACATATTTCTTTAAGACTCCCATGAACCTCTCAAAGGGGAATATATTGTGCAGAAATACCGGACCGAGAATGGCAATCTCTTCCACTAGGTGAACCAGGAGATGCGTCATAATATTGAAGAAGGATGGTGGGAACACCAATACAAAACTAACAAGACATTGTACCACATCCTTCTGTAACCTTGGCAGAATATCTGGATTGATTACCTTCTGATATATTGCATTGAGGAATGCACACAGCTTCACAATGGGTACTCGAACATTTTCCGGTAGAAGCCCCCTCAATGCAATCGGAAGCAACTGCGTCATAATCACTTGACAGTCGTGAGACTTCAGGTTTTGGAAATTTTTCTCTGCCATATTTATTATCCCCTTTATATTATATGAGAAGCCCGACGGCACCTTGATACTGTAAAGGACTTCAAAAAAGATTTCCTTCTCTGCTTTGGTAAGAGCATAGCTGGCACGACTTAAGTGACGCCCTTTATCCGTCTTGTTCTGTGTATGCATGTTCTTTGGGTCTTTCATAATTTGTTGGTCCTCCCGTGCTTCTGGTGTATCTTTTGTCTTCCCATACACGCGTAGGAATCCTAGCAGGTTCACGCAAAGATTCTTCGTCACGTGCATCACGTCGATTGAAGAGCGGCCACGCAGGACTTTCCAATATGGCAGTTCCCAAAATATAGATTTCTTCTTCCACATGGGTGCGTGTCCTGTAGCGACGTCGTTCGGAACTGATTGACCGCCGGGACCCTTTCCAAAGATTACTTCTATGTCCTTGACCATACCAAATACATCATCACCAGCAGGGAGTTCAGGCTTCTTCCGGTGATCTGCCTCACCTTTGAAATGCTTGCCTTACTTTCTTACGGGATGATTGGTCGGAAGAAATCGTCGATTCGCCAGGTACACAACCTTCTTGCATTTATGCAAATATGTACCTTTAGTCTTATCTAAACAGCATGTGCATGCCTTATATCCCTTGTTTGTCTATACTGAAAGGTTACTAAGAGCGGGCCAATCATTGATGGTTACGAATAACAACCCTCGTAGATCAAATGGCTCCTGTTTGTTCTCATCCCACGCACGTACACCTGGTTTGCCCCACAACTGTAAGAGTTCTTCAACTAATGTCCTAAGGTACACATCAATGTCGTTGCCCGGTTGCTTCGGGCCTTGGATGAGCACTGGAATCATAATGAACTTACGCTTCATGCACAACCAAGGAGGCAGGTTGTAGATACATAGAGTCACGGGCCAGGTGCTATGACTGCATCTCTACTCCCCAAAAGGATTCATGCCATCCGTACTTAGACCAAACCATAAGTTCCTTGCGTCACCTGCAAAGTCTGGGAAGTCTCTCTCGATTTTTCTCCACTGTGACCCATCAGCAGGGTGTCTCAACTTCCCGTCTTTCTTACCGTCTTCTTTGTGCCATCGCCAAAACCTGGCATGCTCTTTGTTTATGAACATGCGTTTAAACCTTGGTATTATAGGAGCATACCACATAACCTTAGCAGGAACCCTCTTCCGGAGGGGCTCTCCCTCAACATCACCAGGGTCATCTCGTCTGATTTTATACCGCAATGCATTGCATACCGGTCATTTATCTAAATTCTCATACTCCTTACCGCGGTAGAGGATGTAGTCATTAATGCATGCATGTATCTTTTGCACATCTAATCCTAGAGGACAAAGAGTCTTCTTTGCTTCGTAGGTACTCTCGGGAAGTTCGTTATATTTTGGAAACTTCGGCTTCATTATTTTCAGCATCTTTTCAAATGAGGAGTCAGTTAGACCACACTCTGCCTTCCATCGCAACAATTCCAATGTGGTATCGAGCTTTGTGCTGCCATCTTCACAATTTGGGTACAACAATTTCTTGTGATCTTCTAACATGCCCTCTAACTTCAACTTATCATTTTCTGTTTCACAGTCTCGCTTTGCATCAGAAATGACCCTACCAAGTTCATCAGCCGGCTCATCTGATGCCCGTTCTTCACCTCCTTCCTCTCCATTGTCTTCCATTGCAGTATAGCTGTATTCAGGAAACATATGATGATAGTTATTATCATCATCTTCTTCTTCACCATCTTCCATCATAACCCCTCTTTCCCCGTGCTTGGTCCAGCAATTATAGTTGGGCATGAAAACTTTCATAATCAGGTGGTCGCGAATGATTTTCGAGGAAGAGTACTCCTTGTTGTTCCGACATTGAACACATGGACAACGTATAAAACCATTCTCTTTGTTTGTCGTATCCACATCGATAAATTTATCCACGCCTTTCATATACCCGGCTACGCGCCGGTCACCGTACATCCATTCCCGACCGTTCATCTGCATCATATAAGTAAGTTTATCAAAAAAATAGGACATCATAAATAGTGAAATGACCAATTCACATCGACACATGCATTGTATCAATGACAGAGAAAAGATAAGATTGCTAACCTCGATCGAGGAAAATAAAGAGGAGAAAGCTCAAGTGCGTCTCGGACACCTTCTATATTTTTGTTCTATGAGAAATTGAACGGGATCATTCACTCAAACATTTCATCAAACACCTTGAATGCATGCATAGGGGAAAAAACTAGCACACCCCTCACACCTTCCACCAACAAAAAACAGAGTGAAGGCAGAGGGCTGGGGCGTTGCATTTATAGAGGGCGAGAGCATACGTCCCGGTTTGTAACACAAACTGGGATTAAAGGTGTGTGCCACGCCACGTGGCTTACGCCCAACCTTTAGTCCCGGTTTGTGTTACAAACCGGGATGTATGCCCCTTACCAACTGGGATGCATGCCTCCGGGCCCCGGGCCCGCTCGAACCAGGACGCGTGCCAGCATTAGTCCCGGTTCGTGGCGCAACCGGGACTAATGATCTGAGGGGGTGCGAACGGATGTCCTATTTTCTACTAGTGGCATACACCCCTCAACAAAATGGTGTAGCCGAGAGGAAGAACCGAACTTTGATGGATATGGCAAGATCAATGTTGGCTGAATTCAAGTCTCCTTATAATTTTTGGGCTGAAGCCATATCCACACCTTGTCACTCATCGAACCGGCTCTACCTCCAAAAGATTTTAGACAAGACTCCATATGAAATACTTACCGGTAACAAGCCCAACATCTCATACTTCAGGGTATTCGTGTGTAAGTGCTTCTTTCTTATTAAAGGTGTCCGTCTGTCAAAATTTGAGTCCAAGGCTTTAGAAGGTATTTTTGTTGGTTACGGTGCCGAATCCCACACTTATAGAGTCTACAACAAGCTCACTAGGATTGTTGTAGAATCTTGTATTGTGGAGTTCGATGAAAATAATGGCTCCTTTGTAGGGCAAGTTGATGTTTGTGATGCAGATGTTGAAATACGCCAAGATGCCATAAGAAGAATGGGCGTGGGATTTTTCCGCCCCATTGAGGAACCCCTGTGGCGGATCGGGAAGGACAATGCTCCACTCAAGTGGAGCCCTCATCTACACAAGATCAACAAGCTCCTACTATTGGAGAAAACTCTACACCAACACCGCAACCTGCTGAAGATCATCTGTCACTTGGACAAGTTGGTAGTCCCAGGCCGGACTATCCGCCCCCTCCAAGGGGCGGACAATCCGCCTCTGGCACTCCAACTCGTTCAAGGGGATCCGGAGAAAACAACAGCCAAGAAACTCCCAGGCCGGATTCTCCGGCCCCCGAGGGCGGATTATCCGGCCCTGTCTCTTCAAGTCCTGTCAGGCATGCTCTCAAAGAAGTCACTGGTGTTTCATCTTCCAGGCCGGATAGTCCGGCCCCTCCAAGGGGCGGATTATCCACCCCTGAAGAACAAGCTCTGCAGCAACCTCCTGGTGTTATCTCTGACCAAGATCAAGGGCAAGGCAGTAGTCAAGACAAGGATACAAATACCGAATCAACTCCTTCTAGAAACAATAAGTACATTGAGGCTCGTCGCAAGGCTCGTGCTGATCGGAACCTTGAACTAAGGGGTCACACTCTTGACAAGGTTGTTGGTGATCTACGACGAAGGGTATCTACTAGAAGAGAACGTGCAAGCTTCTGTGATCATCAAGCTCACATTTCCATGGTTGAACCGAAGAAGGTCTTTGATGCTCTTGAAGACCCCGATTGGGTTGTTGCAATGCATGAAGAATTAAATAACTTCGAACGCAACAAAGTTTGGAAGCTCGTAGAGAAACCAAAAGATTGCCGCAACGTTATCGGCACCAAGTGGATCTTCAAGAACAAACAAGATGAAAATGGCATTTTTGTGAGGAATAAAGCAAGACTCGTGGCTCAAGGATTCTCTCAAGTGGAAGGAATTGATTTTGGCGAGACTTATGCTCCTGTGGCTCGTCTTGAGTCCATCTGTATCCTGCTTGCCTATGCAGCCCATCATAACATTAAATTACAGCAAATGGATGTTAAGATTGCGTTTCTTAATGGTCCTCTACATGAGTTAGTATACGTCAAGCAGCCCCCGGGTTTTGAGGACCCCAAATTTGCGAACCATGTCTACAAACTCGATAAGGTGCTCTATGGCCTTAAACAAGCCCCACGTGCGTGGTATGAGCACCTTAAAGAGCTTTTGCTAGACCGTGGATTCGTAGTTGGGCAAATCGATCCCACTCTTTTTACTAATAAGGTTAATGGGGAGCTTTTTGTATGCCAAATTTATGTAGATGACATTATTTTTGGCTCTATTAACCAAGCTTTTAACGATGAATTTTCAAAGCTTATGACTGACCGATTTGAGATGTCCATGATGGGTGAGCTGAGGTTCTTTCTTGGATTTGAGATCAAACAACTTAGAGAGGGAACCTTTATTAATCAAGCTAAATACATCCAAGACATGCTCAAAAGGTTCAAGATGACGGATCTCAATGGTGTGGCTACTCCAATGCAAACAAAGTGTCATCTTGAGCTCAATCCCAAGAGTAAAGACGTGGACCAAAAGGTATACCGATCCATGATCAGCTCTCTCCTTTACCTTTGCGCATCTAGGACCGATATCGTGTTAAGTGTAGGAGTGTGTGCAAGGTACCAAGCCGCTCCTAAAGAAAGCCACTTAGTGGCGGTCAAACGAATCTTCAGATATTTGGTTCATTCCCCAAATTTTTTGTTATGGTATCCCAAGGGTTCAAGTTTCTCTCTATGTGGTTACACTGATTCAGATTGGGCTGGTGACAAATATTATAGGAAATCAACCTCTGGTGCGTGTCAATTCTTGGGCAGGTCTCTAGTGTGTTGGTCTTCAAAGAAACAGAATTGTATTTCACTCTCTACAGCCGAAGCTAAATATGTTGCTGCTACAAGTGCTTGTACACAATTGTTATGGATGAGGATAATTTTAAAGGAATATGGTGTCAATTGTGACAAAGTGCCTCTATTATGTGACAATGAAAGTGATATCAAGATTGCCTACAACCCCGTGCAGCATACAAGAACTAAACATATAGAGATTCGCAACCACTTCATTCGGGATCATGTTGCTCGTGGTGATATTGCCCTATCCTTTGTGAGAACGAAGAACCAACTTGCTGATATTTTCACGAAGCCCCTTGATGAAGCAAGATTTTGTTATTTGAGGAATGAGCTAAATATCATAGATTCAAGGAGCTTGGCTTGACTATCCTTGCACACTCACTTACTCGTATTCATGTATTTGGTTTAGATGCGGTCATAGACATAGGGGGAGTGTGGTCCTAATTGATTGGGCCAACCCTCCCCCCATAATGCCGAAAGCAAGTAAAATCATTTCCCTTAATATCATTTTGTGATATGTGGGTCATCGATGAGCATTGGTTTTGAACTCAAGATACATCTTCGCGGTAATCATGCCATGCGCTCCAACATGGTGGCTTCGGCCACTGCCCTCTTCCTAGTGAAGAGTTGGTTTCTAATGGTTCTCTTTGGATTTTCTTGCTCATCTTTTGTTCTTATGGAAAACACACTCAATTTTGGCTTTTGTTTGATTTGATTCTTGCAAATTTGGGTGTGTAGTTCAATCTCTGTTTCTTGATCTAAAACCCAAGCTTTCTTTACCTCCTTGAACCATCTATTCTTGCACACAAGTCCTCCATACACCATCGAGGGTTTTTTCTAGGTTGCTCCGGCCTGAATCTGTCCTGTATAGAATTTTCAGAGGGGCGGCAGACTATCCGCCCTAAGTGGGGGCGGATAATCCGCCCCGGGCGAATTTCGTCTATTATAGGCAGGGTCGGGGAGGGCAGGCTCAAACAGAGCAGCTCGTCCTCCCCCAACCCTCCCTCATCCCCCAGCCGCCGCCGGAGCTTACGCCCCTCCCCGGAGTCGATTTGACCACCAGATTCTCTGGGCCCTCCCCGGATCTTCTTCCTCACGCCTCCGGGTACCTTCTCCTCCGAGCTCTTCCTCCAATGAGTGAGGGTAACTCCCTCATCCATCTCTTTTGCTTGAGATTCATTGTTGTGGTGGAAATCTCATGGTAGATGTTACTTGGTGTCTTCCCGTGCATGTTAGAATTCGTAGAAATACATCCCTTGTGCCCGATCTGTGGTGCCATGGTGAATCTGGGCCAAACCAGAAAAATTTCGACAGGGGCGGATTATCCGCCCCCATGGCCAGAAAGTCCGGCCTCGAGACAATGTGTCTGGTCTGGTTAGGTTCCGATTTTCTCCCATGCACTCTTTTGGCTCATGGACTGTGTTCTTACTCGTTCTAGCATGTCTCCTGGACTTGTGTGTGCACTTATCCCCATGCTACCACTCTCTGCTTTTCACAGGTGGTTCTCGTCCTTCCAAGACTTACAAGCGCTGTCCTCGTGCCCGTTATCTCAGGCCCACTGCAGAGGGCACTTTTGTTGATGAAACTGAGGTTCGCAGGTTAGCCAGAGAATCTGAACGGATGGCAGAGGCAGCAAGGAAAGCCAAGCGGGTTGCATCTCACAAGGGCAAGGGTAAAGGCAAGGAGGCTCGGGCTAACTACAAGGCCATGGACAGCACCGATTACTCTTCCATGCGCCAGACAGATCATTATGCAGATGTTGACAGTGATGGTGAGCCCGAGGATTCTATGTTTTGGTGCTCTCATTTTCGGTATATCCATGATGATGTCTATGTTCCTCTCAAAATTCGCCCAATGCACCCTCTGAATATGACTGAGGCTCAATCAAAGGCTCGCCTTCGTGAAGCTTTGGATGTGACAAACAAGATGGGACTTCATCCCCTTATGACTCTGCAGTGCCACTATGACTCCAAGATTGTGAAGCAGTTTTTCTCCACCCTGGTTATCTGCGGCGATGAAATTCATACTATGAAGTGGATGATGAGAACATCAATGATCCAGTCTGATTTTCGCACCTTTGGACAGGTTCTTGGCTATGCTTTTCATGGGCGGGACACCCCTTCAGGACACCACATTATCTCTCAGCTCAGGCCATCCAAGGATAATGTTCTTGCTCCATGTTTGTCGCCCAATGGCATTGTTGGCACCATCGCTGGCCTTTCACCACTGTATGCCACCCTTGTTGGCATGTTTCGGGACAACATTACTCCCAGTGGAGGCAACAATGACAAAATCCGTGGTCACCTGGTTCCTCTTCTTGCCTTTGCTCATGAGTGTGCCACCAATGCTGGCTCTTCTACAGGATACAAGTTGGATGTGATGGATTTCATTTTTCATGAGATGACTGATGCGATGCTCAACAGGCTTTCCATCCCTTATGCTCCTTTTATCATGATGCTCATCAAGCATATGCTGCCTCATGAGCATTTTGGCACTGATTTGGAT
Source organism: Avena atlantica (assembly GCA_910589765.1). NCBI lineage: Eukaryota > Viridiplantae > Streptophyta > Magnoliopsida > Poales > Poaceae > Avena > Avena atlantica. The sequence continues at coordinate 256,133,309 of OU342738.1, read as the reverse complement.
GGTTTGCACAAGTCAAAGAAAATTTACAACAAAGCTCAGAAGACCTTCACCCCTCCACTTCCCCTGAGTCCTTTATGCGAGATGCACGGGCTAGTTGTCATCGTTCTACCGTGTCCCCAATGGCACGCGAGGTTAAACAGCTCACTTGGTTCCAGCGGCACATTCTCTGCATGGGTGTTGACACTCACAAGGGCCAGTATGAGGCGTACCGCAGGGACCATGCAAGGGATCACACTCAGCAGCTCATTCTTCACCATGTTTCTGGTGCCACTGGAAATCCTCCTCCTCCCACTGATCCGGAACCGTATGCTCAATGGAACACTTCAGTGATCAACTATGGTGAGCTTGAGAGTTACCTGTTTGCTCCACCTCCAAGGGCACCCACTCCTCCAGCTGATGACGATGATGATGAGTATGACGAAGAGGAAGGGGACGGGGACGACTAGGATGAGGACGGGGAGGCATGATCTTCTGGGACGTTAGCATCGCTCTTCTTCCTTTTTGGTCTCGTGGATTTGCAAGGGTCGGGCACAAGCAGTTGTCCTTTCGTTGTTTTTATTTGCTTGCTTGTGCTCTCTTTAGCTTGAACTTATTTGCTATTTGTGCTTGGATTATGTAAGACTATGTCGTGCTCCACTAAGTTTGGTACTATGTTTGGGATTCATGGAAGTTTGGATTTATCTATTGTGGATCTCATGGAATTCGGGATTTATCTATGGAGCATATTTGATGGCATATGGAATCATGGGATTATCTAATGTATGCATCAATATTGTTGGGATGTGCTTGGAGGCTATCAAGCTAATTATTTTCTTTGGCTATAATCACATTCCGGTGGTATGACCTTGTTTCCCAACCCACCTTGTTTCAGTTATCTTTGTTATGAAAGGTGTGCTCTCTCTAGTGCGTGCATTTGTATTCAAATGCAAATTTTAAATATGCACACATCTAGGGGGAGCGTCTTTCAATTTTAAGGTGGCGTTAGCCGGTTTCATTGCAAATCCTAGTATTTTCATCTAACACCAAAAAGGGGGAGATTGAAAGAACATTTCTTAATCCCTAGTGTTTTGTGTGTTAGATAACAATATCAAGGATTATTTAACGTGTGTTGAAGTGTTGCAGCTCTCTCTAAGAAAAAGGGAAAGTATCTGCCTTTGGGGGCGGATAATCCGCCCCTGCCTCTTCCCATGAGTGCGCGAGCCCCAGAGAGGGGGCGGAGTTTTTGGCCGGATTTTCCGGCCATGCCGGATAGTCCGCCACTTGGGGGCGGACAGTCCGCCCCCTCGAGGATTTCCTTCAAGCCAAGCATGCGCCGCTCTCTGTATGGGGGGCGGAGTTTCCCTCGAACTTTCCGGTCCTTGGACGGACTTTCTCCCAAGGGCGGATAGTCTGCCCCCAGCGGGGGCGGATAATCCTCCCCCCTCGGGATTTTTCTCCAAGTCAAGGTTGCGTTGCTCTCTGTATGGGGGCGGAGTTTTCCTCGGAGTTTCCGTCCTGGGGCGGATTTTCTCCCCAGGGTGGATAGTCCGCCCCAAAGGGGGGTGGATAATCTGCCCCCAAACTTCTCCAACGGCTTGTTCTGGGTAGGGGTATTTAAGCCTGTCTTCCCCCTCTGTCCAGAACTCTTGATTGATTCGAAAAAGCAAAGACCTGACCTGCAACCTTCATCCAAGAGAACTCCACCTAGACCCACTCAAAGGCTCCGTCCATTGGGGAATCAAAGGAGGAGGACTCGATCATCATCAACTACAATCAAACGCTTCATCTCCTCTCCATTCATTTGGAGAACCACCGATCTAGTATTTCTTGCAAATACCTAGATCCTTGTTTTTGTTTATATTGATAAACCTTGTTCTTGTGGCAGCTTGTTGTCATCTCTGGAGCCCCCAATTCGGTTGTGGGTGTGTGCCCCGATAGTGTTGTAAAAGGGACCGGTTCCCGCCTCGAAGGGATCCAATAGTGGAGAAGGTGTATCAGGCCTCTCGTGGCGAGATCCATCGGAGAATAGGGTGAGGCCTATTGTGGCGTGGTGGTCTTAGAACCGCCCACCCCTCCAACACAGATGTACTTCCCTTAACAAGTAAGGAACTATGGTAAAACAAATCCCTGTGTCTCCGCGTGCTCCACTACGGTCCCTTCGCTCCTCTCTTTACGTGCTTAGTAGTTAGGGTTGCATATAGGGAAATTCTCGTAGTTGCATATCTAGAGAATTTACTTTGTGTCAAGCCTAAAATTGAAAAAGTATTAAAAATTGGTTAGCACCTATTCACGCCCCCCCTCTAGGTGCCCATACGATCCATTTCATATGCTATGACTATTATTGTTGGATCAAAAAGTTTTATATTTGTCTCTTTTATTTGTTTTTAGAAGATGAAAACGAGGATCCAGACACATGCTCTTGCCGCAGCTAGTTATTCTCGGGATGCAGCTCAGGGACGTATGTGGATTCGATTCAAGAACGAAGCCCACCGTGATCGTTTTGACAGGATCAAAAACCAAGAAGTCAAGGCAACAAAGTGGGATTTCCCCATCACTTTGAACCAACTCGGTATTTCTGATGACTTTAATTTACTTTGCAATAGAGTTGGCCTCCAAACCTTTGTATTCCATGATGTACCAACCTATCACCGGTTAACCATTGAATTTCTTAGCTCTTTGCAAAGAACTGTCAAAGCATGGCATGGGGAGGATAAAATTTCTTTCCGACTCATGAACAATAATTATTCTCTAACACTTGATGAATGGTGCAATTGTTTTGGTTTACCCAACAATTATCCTAATGCTCTACGCATAGCTTTTACCAACATGGAACCTTCCCCTAAACTCTGTTATAACAGAATGAGCTTTACTTCTAGAGTCAGCAGAGGGAAGAATATTCAACATCCTTCTATTCGCTATCTGTTCTATGTTATTGCTAACACCTTGCAGGCGCACAATGACTTTACAAGACTCAATGAGGAGGAAATCTTATTCCTCGCAAAAGCTGCTTTCAACTATGACAACTTTTCACTTCACTTGGGTGCAATTTTTGTGCGCTACTTAGAGTACCAATTGTTGGAGATATGCCCAAGAGGCAATAATAAAGTGGTTATTATCATATCTTCATACTTATGATAAATGTTTGCATACCATGCTATAATTGTATTAACAGGAAACATTAATACTTGTGTGATTTGTAAACATAAAAGAGTCCCTAGTAAAGCCTCTTATTAAACTAGCTTGTTGGTTAATATATGATCATGGTTTCCTGATCATGAACATAGAGATGTTATTAACAACGGGGTCATATCATTAGGAGAATGATGTGATGAACATACTCCTATAGTTAAGCGTAGCATAAAGATTAAGTCATTTAATATAGTTCATTTGCTATAAGCTTTCTGATACATAGTAACCTAATTCCTTCGTCCATGAGATCATGTTAATCACCATCACCGGAAGGATGCTTTGATGACATAAAACACCAGACCGTAACTGGGTGGCTATAAAGGTGGCATTGAGTGTTCGGAAAGTATGTGTTGAGGCACATGGATCAAGAGTGGGATTTGTCCATCCATATGACGGATAGATATACTCTGGGCCCTCTCGGTGGAATGTCATCCAATTAGCTTGCAAGCATGTGACTGGCTCTCAAGGGATCACATACCACGGGAACGAGAAAAGAGTACTTATTAGTAACGAGGTTGAACTAGGTATGCAGAGATACCGACGATCATAACCTCAGATAAGTAAACTATCGTGAGACAAAGGGAAATTGGTATCGTATGTAAGTGGTTCATTCGATCGCAAAGTAATCGTAGAAATATGTGGGAGCCATATGAATTTCCAGATTCCTCTATTGGTTATTGATCGGAGAAGTGTCTCGATCATGTCCGCATAATTCACGAACCGTAGGGAGACACACTTAAGGATTCGATGTTGTTTGAGTAGTTATGGAATGATGAGAAAGAGACCGAATGTTGTTCGGAGTCTCGGATGGGATCCGGGATATCACGAGGAGATCCGGAATGGTCCGGAGAATAAGATTCATATAAGGAAAGTCCTGTTTCGGAGTTGGGGAATGATTCCGGTGTTTTCATCGGGAATGTTCTAGAAGGTTCCGGAATGTCCGGCACTCCGGAGGGGAAGGGTACATGAATGTGTTATATCAAGTTGGTATGATTGCATCATGTACTCGGTGTCATCGCTGAACAAAATAGAGGGTTTATTCAAATCCTAGTTTGAAAAGTCAAACGCCAAGTTTGAAAGTCAAACGGCTATTTTGGGAAGTGGAGGGGAGGTGGAATCCGAGTTGGGGAGGAGTCCCACCTCCACCGCCAGCCCACCTTGGGTCCGAGTTGGGGAGGGAATCCCCTCCCCTGGCGCACCTCCCTCCACCTATATAAGGAGGGGCAGGGCTCCCCTCCTAGACACACAAGTTGCCTCCCTCTAAACCTAAACCCTAGCCACAGCCTAGGGATTTCTCCCAAGCCGCCGAGTTAGAGCTTCTAATTACCCTAGCCGCTGGTTTAGCCCCTTCTAATTGGTGTGTCTAAACCCTCGATCACCAAGGCTCTCTCATAGTCCACCATACTCGCTCCGGCTTAAGGCGAAGCCCTGCGAGATCTCCCCTCTACTTCCGGTACCACGCCGTCGTGCTGCCGGAATCGCGAGGAGAGTGCTACAACCTCCGCTGCCTGCTGGAACAAGGGAGAGGAAGGTCTTCGTCGAGTACCGAACGTGTGACCGACTGCGGAAGCGCTGCCGGAACGCAGCGCCGGAAGGATCGTCTACGCGATCTTGAGATCGGCAAGTGTACGACTACATCACCCACGAGAATCTGCTCTCGTTAACCGCTTTGTAATCTTCGAGGGTGAGTTCCTCTATCGACTCGTTGCTACAATCTAGTAGATAGATCTTGGCTTGTTTGTGTGCATGCGGTAGAAAATTTTTGTTTTCCATGCTACGAACCCCTACAGTGGTATCAGAGCCATGTCTATATGTAGATTTGTTGCACGAGTAGAACACAATGGTCATTGTGGGCGTTGATGCTTTTGTTGTTGATTTCTTCTTGTGTACTTTGCATCTTGCGGGATGGTGGGATGAAGCGGCCCGGGCTAACCTTACATGAAATCGTTCATGAGACTTGCTCCACGCTTGACATGCAACTTGTATTGCATAAGTGGCTTTGCGGGTGCCTATTTCTCCCATCATAGTTAAGATTCAATTTACAACGGGTGATTGACAATACTAGTATCAATGTTGTGGTTCTTGTTCATAAGTTAGAACGACACTTATTGAAAGCCCCAAACCACGTAAAACATGCAAAGAAAATTAGAGGCGTCTAACTTTGTTTTGCAGGGGTGTGCTGTGATGTGATATGGCCATGATTGTGATTATATTTGATGTATGCAATGTTCCTTATTGTAATTTGGCAACCGGCAGGAGCAATATGGTTGTCTTTAAATTCTGTTAAGACTCGCGTGGCTATTCAAAGTAGTTGTAATAGTTGAAGCTGGTGGACGACAACCATGAAGCGGCATCATTGATCTTGATGCAATGCCGGTGATGATGGAGATCATGTTCGTGCTTGAAGATGGAGATCGGAAGCACAAAGAAGAAAGGCCATATCATATCACATATTATGAATTGCATGTGATGTTAATCCTTTTATGCATCTTGTATTGCTTAGTTTACGATGGTAGCATTATAAGATGATCCCTCAAGCACACAATTTCAAGTTTTAAAGTGTTCATCCTTAGTAAGCACCGTTGCTAAAGCTCGTTGTTTCGAAGCACCACGTGATGATCGGGTGTGTTAGATTCTGCGAGTGTATACAACGTGAGCAAGCCAGATTTGCTCATGCAGAAGCTAAGGTTTGATCTTGACGAGCCTAGAATGTACAGACATGGTCTCGGAACACGGATCACCGAAAGGTAAAGCATGAGTCATATAGTAGATATGATGAACATGTTGATTGTTCGCCATTGAAGCTACATCAACTCTCGTGATGATCGGTTTTGATGTGGTGGATTTGGTTCGTGTGATCACTAAAACAATGTGAGGGATATTGTTTTGAGTGGGAGTTCAACGGCAATATGATTAAAAGTTGAACACTATTTATCATAAATTAAATCAAAGTGAATTTGCATAGTTGTTGTAGTCATTGGCATCCGTTTACCACCTTACGCTTAGTTATAATTGAGATGATAGAACTATATAATTCTGGTTAGTTACTTTATGAACTGGTATCGTATTGTTTTGAAGTGTTAATCTAAAGTTTAAAAGTCCTATTGCAAACTTTCAGTAAGTTCCGTTTACTCCATGAAGTTTAATAATTGGTATTAAAACAAGAGTGACAATTCCAAGAGTTAGTGTATAAGTATCATGTTTGTTTCCATGATTCTTGATATTCAAAGGATTGTCTTAATATCAAGGTTATCTAGGATCTGAAAGAGTTGTTTCAGAAACCATGATGTGTGGAAGATATTGTGATATCTGAAACGAAGTTTTGGTTGCAACATGATAGAGTATAATATGGCAAAAGTCATGTTCTCATATTTGATGAGAATTTGCAAAAGGTTGGAGACACTAGTTGTCCTAATCTTCCAAAAGTTTTGGAGAGCAACATTATACTTGTGTTTCACCGTTACAAGCTAAAAGTAGCTTGATCATGGATAAATCCATGATGAGGGTGAATATTTGATGTAGGTAAAATGTTTACTACACCAAGAGATTACTAAAGAAAGTAATTTGAAAGAACACCAAACATTTGATAATGGTGATCTACTTCAAAGTGCAAGTCCAAATACATTGGTATTTAACTATACACGCTTTGGACTATGTGTCATATATATGACTCCACTATTGATGTTGATAGATTCTTTCAAACAGAAAAGGAAATACTGAAAGAGAATCTCATAAATATATGGCAGAAAAGAAAAGACTAGAATTGTTCAGTTTAAGTATATAGATGATATACATGTTATGGCTATATTCTTTGCTTATTAAACAATGTGGTTCTTAAGTATTTGATACTGAATTTGTTGGTGTGAATCGTCATACGAAACAACACAATTCATGAACTACAATGGCCTAAGTAACTAGCAAAAGAATATGTGATGATGTTCATCGAGAACAAATAAAGGGTTATTGTGTTGCTCGTTAAACATCAAAGCTTTCCTTCAAGATTTGTTTTATCAGGTATTATGAGAACAAAAGGGTTGTTCAAATAATTGCCGTAATCTATAAAAGATGGATGATTCACAAATCTCGTTGGAGAAATCACATCCATAAAACTAGTGCTAAAAAATGTCGAAAGACAAATTGATTGAAAGATCACTTAGGAAGTGACATCGCCGTTTAAATTATATTGGAAATAAAACATGAAGAAACTCCATGTGGATGGAATTTTGGAGTCTTTTGATTTTGATCACATGACGCTTGTGAAAAATTTCCTAGAGATAATTAAAACTTCGTTCTTAGGCCAAAAGGGAACGAGTGACTAGCTTATTGGAACTTGTACATATTGTTGTATGAAGTCCATTATGTGTAGTCAAGAGCGATGGATTTCAACTTCATATGCTTTCTCCGAGAATTTGAGTGAATATATGAATATTTACTTAATAAGGATGAAGTATGAAACATTTGAAAAGTTCAAAGACTTTCAAGATGAAGTGCAAGATCATTGTAACAAGAATATAAATAGTTTATGATAAGACCATAAAGGAAGATATTTTGAGTTACAAGTTTAGCATAATACCTAAGATTTAAGGAATCGTTCCGTAGATTTACATGTCCCGAAATAGCATAAGAGTATGGAGCATTTGAGATATGTAATTAAACCTTGTTTGACATGGTAAGATCGAAGGTGTAATTCATAAAACTGCCATTATATTTTAAAGATTAAAAGCTTTAGTGACTACCATTTTTTCCACTGAAAAGAGCTCCATCATAATCCGTTGAAATGACACCATATGTTATGGTTTGGGATAAGACCCAAGTTGTCCTTTCTTAAAACATTGGTATGCTTTGCATAAGAAAGATGTTTGCAACCAAAGTCGGATGAACCTGTCTTTGTATGTTATTTCGAATAACTGTTAAGTATTCCTCCATAACACCAGAGACAAAAGTGTTTGTCGCTTAGAACGTCAAGTTTCTTTGAGAAGGAATTTTTCGTGAAAAGTTGAGTGGGAGGACAATGGAACTTGGATAAGGTTAAAAGAACCTTAGCTATATGTGCAGAGTTGCGCAGCACCGAAAAGTGTTCCGGAGGCAGCAACAATGCTCATGGCTCACGTGCCTCAAAGGTTGTGGTTACGGAGGTCAAAGTTTCTATTGAACCAAGTAGGTCGAGTAAGCAATCAAATACCAAGATTTGAGGGTTGAATCATTATTTGAGAATAATGAACGTACTATATGCAAAGAAGCGATGATGGGCCCTGATTCCGTAAAATGGCTTGAAGCCATAAAATCCGTGATAGTTCCATACACGAAAAATCAAGTTTTGAACTTAAAGGACCCTCAAGAAAGGTGTAAGACCTTGCAGTTGTGTTTGGATCTATAAATAAATAGACATGGATGTTGCACATCTATGAAATAGTCGACATGTTGGGAAAGAGTGCACAACAATGTTCAAGGGTTGACTATGACAAGATTTGATCTTTCATAGCGATATTTAGTCTAGACGGATTAATGTAGCAACCACGACATATAATTTTGTTATGTGTTGGATAAACAAAACAAGTTCTTCTAATAGAATTGTTACCTAGGACATGTGCATAACGCGGTCCAAAGGGTTTTGTTAATTCAAAGGATGCTAAATTCATATGCAAACTTCAATGGTTGAAGTAAGCATTGCGGAGTTGGAATCTTCACTATGATGAAACTGTTAAAGGAGTTTAAATTCATCGGAGATGATGAAGATGCTTGCATTTGCAAGAAATTAAGTGGGAGCGCTAAGACATGTTTCTAATACATTATGTGGAAGACATATTGTTGATTGGAAATGATGTATCTTTTATTAACACAAGATAAGAATTTCATCTCGATGAAAGGCTTAGGCAAAACCCAAATATTTGGCATCAATAGACGCTAATATGGTTGTGCCGAAAGTACATAGATGATGTATTGAATGAGTTCAATATAGAAACTACAAGAAAGGTTCTTGTCGCACAGAAAGGATTGAATGAGTTCAATATTGATGATATATTCAAGTGTATTGACACAGGGTAAGTGAAACAAAGATTCAAGTATAGATTGATACTTGATGTATGAAATCACAAAGAATATTTATATCAATCATACTGTGATATGTACAAATCAAGATATGTCCTATGCTCTAAATGTTATGAGCATATACCAGAATGATTCATAAGATGATCATTGGACAATAGTAAGGATATTCTTATGATCTTTTGGAAGAACTAAGAGTATATTATTTGTAGAAGTGACAAATAGATGGTTAGTTCATTGTAAAAGTACTACATTGATACTAGTTTTGTCACAAAATACAAATTAAGTTTATCTCAATCTAAACTAAGGGTGGCACAATATAATGGAAAGTAAGTTCCATAATGGATTTGGATGAGTTCCAAAGTTAAGACATTGTGACAGATACTACAACAAAAGGCTAAGTATATGACTGCTACTATAGCAGCTAAAGAGGGCATTTGTGTCAAGTAGTTTGTTATCAAACTAGGTGTAGTTCACAGCGGGATAATACTATGAAGATATATTGTGCGACAATATTATCAACATGTTTTAACCCTAAAGAACTAAAGGTCTCACCAAAGGACCAAATTTATACAAAGCCATCTCATTAGAGAATGAGTGATGCGTAGAGACGCAAAGACATGCAATTACACACGGATCTGGAAGTGTCAGATCCGGAGATCAGTTGACCACTAGCAATCGTGTACATACAACACCAGAAAGCCATAGGTGTTGAATACACAAAGGTTTGAGACTATATTATTGACTCTAGTGCAAGTGGGAGACTGTTGGAGATATGCCCAAGAGGCAATAATAAAGTGGTTATTAGCATATCTTCATACTTATGATAAATGTTTGCATACCATGCTATAATTGTATTAACAGGAAACATTAATACTTGTGTGATTTGTAAACATAAAAGAGTCCCTAGTAAAGCCTCTTGTTAAACTAGCTTGTTGGTTAATATATGATCATGGTTTCCTGATCATGAACATAGAGATGTCATTAACAACAGGGTCATATCATTAGGAGAATGATGTGATGGACATACTCCTATAGTTAAGCGTAGCATAAAGATCAAGTCATTTAATATAGTTCATTTGCTATAAGCTTTCTGATACATAGTAACCTAATTCCTTCGACCATGAGATCATGTTAATCACCATCACCGGAAGGATGCTTTGATGACATCAAAAACCACACCGTAACTGGGTGGCTATAAAGGTGGCATTGAGTGTTCGGAAAGTATGTGTTGAGGCACATGGATCAAGAGTGGGATTTGTCCATCCATATGACGGATAGATATACTCTGGGCCCTCTCGGTGGAATGTCATCCAATTAGCTTGCAAGCATGTGACTGGCTCACAAGGGATCACATACCACGGGAACGAGAAAAGAGTACTTATTAGTAACGAGGTTGAACTAGGTATGCAGAGATACCGACGATCATAACCTTGGATAAGTAAACTATCGTGAGACAAAGGGAAATTGGTATCGTATGTAAGTGGTTCATTCGATCACAAAGTAATCGTAGAAATATGTGGGAGCCATATGAATTTCCAGATTCCTCTATTGGTTATTGATCGTAGAAGTGTCTCGATCATGTCCGCATAATTCACGAACCGTAGGGAGACACACTTAAGGATTCGACGTTGTTTGAGTAGTTATGGAATGATGAGAAAGAGACCGAATGTTGTTTGGAGTCTTGGATGGGATCCGGGATATCACGAGGAGATCCGGAATGGTCCGGAGAATAAGATTCATATAAGGAAAGTCTTGTTTCGGAGTTGGGGAATGATTCCGGTGTTTTCATCGGGAATGTTCTAGAAGGTTCCGGAATGTCCGGCACTCCGGAGGGGAAGGGTACATGAATGTGTTATATCAATTTGGTATGATTGCATCATGTACTCGGTGTCATCGCTGAACAAAATAGAGGGTTTATTCAAATCCTAGTTTGAAAAGTCAAACGCCAAGTTTGAAAGTCAAACGGCTATTTTGGGAAGTGGAGGGGAGGTGGAATCCGAGTTGGGGAGGAGTCCCACCTCCACCGCCGGCCCACCTTGGGTCCGATTTGGGGAGGGACTCCCCTCCCCTGGCGCGCCTCCCTCCACCTATATAAGGAGGGGCAGGGCTCCCCTCCTAGACACACAAGTTGCCTCCCTCTAAACCTAAACCCTAGCCACAGCCTAGGGATTTCTCCCAAGCCGCCGAGTTAGAGCTTCTAATTGCCCTAGCCGCTGGTTTAGCCCCTTCTAATTGGTGTGACTAAACCCTAGATCACCAAGGCTCTCTCATAGTCCACCATACTCGCTCCGGCTTAAGGCGAAGCCCGACGAGATCTCCCCTCTACTTCCGGTACCACGCCGTCATGCTGCCGGAATCGCGAGGAGAGTGCTACAACCTCCGCTGCCTGCTGGAAAAAGGGAGAGGAAGGTCTTCGTCGAGTACCGAACGTGTGACCGACTGCGGAAGCGCTGCTGGAACGCAGCGCCGGAAGGATCGTCTACGCGATCTTGAGATCGGCAAGTGTACGACTACATCACCCACGAGAATCTGCTCTCGTTAACCGCTTTGGAATCTTCGAGGGTGAGTTCCTCTATCGACTCGTTGCTACAATCTAGTAGATAGATCTTGGCTTGTTTGTGTGCATGCGGTAGAAAATTTTTGTTTTCCATGCTACGAACCCCTACACCTATCCCACCAGAGCGAAAAGGACCAATCACTTTTGGAGGTGTCATCACCGTTCTTGCCAATGTTCTAGGCATCGACCTAGGTGAGTTACAACCGGTACTAGGTGAGAGTGTAGGGTTTGCAACATAGAAAACAAAAAAAATCCTACGATTGGAACAACTAACTACCAAGATCTATATACTAGATATAAGCAATGGGTGGATATACATCCATAGAATACATGCCCTTGAAGACTGAAAAGCTTTAACGAGGTTGTACTCGTGCATGATGTAGTAGAACGCTTGTCGATCTCAAGATCTAGAAGAAGTCCATCCAGTCCAGCACCATCAAGTCCAGCACAACAAAGCAATGGTGCATCCATGATCGCACACACGTTCATGTATCCCGACAACCTCCACTCCCTCTCTCCAGCGAAGCAGCGGAAGCAACAAATCCTTCCAGGAAAAGCCACCGGGAACATGTATCTCGCTGATTCGAGACCATGGGGAAATTCTAAATGGGGAGCGAGATCCTTCGTGAGGAGGTGTGAATATGAGAGAGGGAGAGGAGGTCCTTTTATAGGAGGAGGGGGCACCCCAATGGGTGTGGCCAGCGCCATGGTGGCTGCCCCCACCCCTTCCTCCATTCATATGGGTAGAGCTCCCACTCACAAAAAGACCCTTCATTTCTCCACTCAAAATCCCACTCAAAAATCCCATTAAATTTCCACCAAATTTATTGTAATCTCTCTTTAAATAAAACTCCTTTTATTTATTTATTCAGAATTTTGTCAATTACATTAATTAACAAACATTCACATAAAACCCTTGCTAGTATTCTATTTCACATGCAGAAACAATTTCAGCAATTTCACCCAAAACAATTCTAGTGTCTAGTTAAATAAATTCATGTGCTTTCTTTTTCTTTATCTGGCATATTATTTGCTCCGAATGGTGTCTGTATCCCTTAAGTGTGTCACCGTACGGTTCGCGAATAATGTAGACATGATCGAGACCCCTCTCCGATCAATAATTAGCAGCGGGACCTGGAGATCCGTACTGAATCCCACACATTCAATGATGACTTATGTTATCGTGTGAACCTTATATGCATATAACTCAATCCCTTTGTTTCGTGATATATATTACATGTCCGATATTCGATCATCGGTATCTCCATACCTAGTTTGATCTTGTTACCGACATGTACTCTTTTCTCGTTCCCGTGATATAACATTGTAGTGATCGAATCACTTGCTTGCAAGCTAATTAATGTGATATCACCAAGAGGGGCCCAGAGTATATCTCTCTGTCGTCGGGATGGAGAAATTCCACTCTTGATCCATGAGCCTCAACATAACACCTTCATAGCACTGAACCCATCTTTATAGTCACCCTATTACCGTGTGACGTTTGATGTTATCAAGATACTCTTCTGGTGTTAGTGATTGACATGATCTCATGGTCTAAGGATTAGGATTACTTTGTATGATGCTATAGCTATTGGAGATATTCCCTAGAGTCAGTAATAAAAGTAGTTATAATTATATCTTTGTGTTTATGATAAATGTTTACATTCAATGCTATAATTGTATTAACCGGAAACATTAATACTTGTGTGATTTGTAAACTTGTTAGAGTCCCTAGTATAGCCTCTTTATAATATTAGCTTGTTGGTTGATAGATGATCATGGTTTCCTGATCATGAACATTTAGATGTTATTAACAACAAGATCATATCATTAGGAGAATGGTGTGATGGGCATACTCCTATAGAAAAGCGTAGCATAAAGATCAAGTCATTTCAATAGTTTGTTTGCTATAAGCTTTCAGATACATAGTAAACTAATTCCTTCGACCACGAGATCATGTTAATCACCATCACCAGATGTATGCTTTGATGAAATCAAACACCACTTCATAACTGGGTGGTTATAAAGGTGGAATTTAGTGTTCGGAAAGTATGTGTTGAGGCACATGTGTTGGGAATATGCCCTAGAGGCAATCACGTATGATGATATTTCCCATTGTATTCATAAAGTTATTAAGTAGTCCTTGTATAAACATCTGATGTGTATCATTGAATATGTGATTCAGTTGTGGAACTATGCATTCATGTTGTTTGTACTAAATATCCTTGGTCATTGAGGTTGTGCTGGACACACAACTTAGACCAATGTGAAAGTTGGCTTGATGACTCGGTTCCACTTGTCATGGTCATGGAGATGCTATTCCAACTTACACAGATTCGGCTAAAGAGTTTAGCGAGTCGGATTGACCCATATTGAGGTACAACGAACTAGTTGTCATTTGTATATCTCAATCAATGTAATCCTTAGACCTGAGGTTGTTGCATAGTCCGAGTTGAGGATCACCGACTTAGGTTCTGTCAAACGCTGATCCGTAACTGGGCAGTTATAAAGGCAGGGTTCGGGTCGACTGAGAATCAAGCTGCGTGATATGGATAACCAAGATGGGATTTTTGCCCCTCCACTCGGAGAGATATTCTCTGGGCCCTCTCGTGAGATATGATTCGGAAAGCATGGCCATGCACGACTCGGTTAAGTGTTAACCGAGGCGATCGGCTAAGAGTTAGTCGGGTGAATCACTTATCTCGGATCGAGAAGAGAGTCGGACTATTTAAGGGATGACATATATTCGCCTATAGTCTGACAAGGTATATCGTGAGGCAAAAGGGACTCGGACGTTAGTCGCATTGGAAAGGCAAGTCATCATGACTCTTTGGTACTTGGGAATCGGCACGTTCTACTAGGAGCCGATGCCGATTGATCGATTGTGAGTCGGACTCTAATCGTGTCCAAGTAACCATGAGCCTGCGGGGTCACACACTTAAGAGCGGGAGCAAGTTCGGATAGGATCTGAACATATAATCTGGTTGGGTTGGACCTAAACCGGATTAGGACTGAGTTAGTGAGTTGGACTCACGGTGACTAGTGTTATATGGGCTTTAGTGAATGGGTCGCGCGAGCAGAGCCCACGTTCACTCCCTATATATAGTGGAGCACAGTAACCCAGAAAGGTTAATCGTTGTTCGGTTAGGTCATTCCATGTGTTGGAAACCCTAGCTCCACAGCAGTCCAGCCGCCGTAACGAACCTAGCAGTTCGCCACCGGTGCTCCTCCTTGTACGTGTGGATACCAGCAGAGGTGCTATGCGATCAGCACCAAGACGATCGGATCGTGAGGACTGCACTGCATCAACTGACGCGCTTCATCAGTAATCCGCAACCGCGCGTCTAGTGGTAAACCTCGTGGCTTTCTACCTCAGCTAGATCTTGGGATCACCACGTTAGAGGAAAATTTTATTTTATCTCCGCGTGGCCCAACAGTGGTATCAGAGCGATAGCTTCTGGTTTTAGGCTCGAGATCTCGCATATGAGATATGCGGTAGGCTATAGATGAGATCTATGTGCTGTTTTGGTGGTCGATCTATGAGATAGATCGTTTTTGTATGAAGTTCATTGGATCAACTGTACTCGGGGAATGGTAGATCTGATTTCCGTGATCATACTGCTGAGGTCGTGGAACCGCCGGCTTCGCCCTGTCGTAGCGCCTTAGATGTCGTTGCGAGTTTCACAACGCCGGTAGATATTGTATCTATGCATAACTTGTTTTTGCAGGAAGTTGTGAATGGTATGGTTCATGTGCATGTGATGTATGTGTGTAATCCATACGTGATCTGCGAATCACGGTTTTTGTCAGCCGGCTGGAACCTAGGTGCTGTCATTTTATTGTATAACGACCTGCGTGTCGGATTCTCTATATAATTTACTTTACTAAGCTAGTGTAGCTGTTTGAGAACCCGGAAGGCATGCAAGGTGTTATACATGTCGGCGACATGGTGTAAGACGGCAAGTGACAAGAGTTGGCACGAGTCGGATTAAAGGCTTTGTGGAGATGGAGATCGCCATGAAGAGAGCCATACCATTTCACATTATAATTGCTTTATTTTGTGTTATTGTTATGTCTCAGTTTTACCTCTATTAGATAGTCGGTAAAATTTAATCCCTCAAAGAAGGTCTAGTCGGTTTTCCCGCCAGTGTTTGCACCATCACAAGTTGGACATTTTTGGTAGTGGGCTCATAAAATTGAGGTGCTGCCAATTCTTTCCGACTAGGTGGGTTCGAGTCGGACTCTTACTGCAGAAACACTCGGTAAGCTAGACGGGTCTATCACAACGGTTGTGGGACTCGGGGAAAGGTCGGATGGGAGCCGGGGCATGTAATGCCACCCGTCCAACAGGAGTCGCATGAGATGCGATTGACAAGGAGTTGTCTACCTAGATCACTTGGCGGCTAGCGGTGATGCTAAAGCTCACTAGCCGACTTGCTTATTTAGGATCCTGAATCACTAAGTAACCATCGGAGGGGTGTTGGTTCTAGTGGGAGCATAAAATATTAAAATGTTTAATATGCTTGCTCTTTTATGAATACATGTCTTAAGTGTTTTGCATATTTTCTGTTGTAGATCATGGCACCAAGTAGCAGTCACTCTCAGATATCCGGTTTTGCGTTGAGAACCATTCTTGAGAAAGATAAACTGAACGACACTAATTTTACCAACTGGTATCGAAATCTGAGAATTGTTCTCAAACAAGAAAAGAAGGACCATGTCCTAGACAACCCACTTCCAGATGAGCCGAATGAGCATGCGACTGTCACAGCCACCAATGCCTACCGTCGGGCTAAGGATGAGTCCACGGATATCAGCTGTCTTATGCTTGCTCACATGGAACCGGACTTGCAAAAGCAGTTCGAGCATGTTGAGGCCTACGATATGATCGAAAGCCTCAAAAGTATGTTCCAGGCTCAGGCGAAGACTGAGAGGTATCAAGTCTCTCAGGCTTTGCTGAGTTGCAAGCTTAAGGATGGTGCTCCACTGAGTCCGCATGTGATCAAAATGGTTGGTTACGTGCAGTCTCTAGAGAGGCTTGGCTACCCCATAAGCGAAGAGTTCGCTACGGATATAATTCTGAACTCTCTTCCTAGTGCATATGGGCAGTTCATTTCGAACTACCACATGCATGGTATGGATAAGAAACTCACTGAATTGCATGGGATGCTCAAGCAGGCAGAGGCGGATCTCAAGAAGGGCACCAGTCAAGTGTTGATGGTGCAGAATAAGGCTAAGTTCAAGAAGAGTTCTTGGACTAAGAAGAAGGCTAAGTCAGGAGGAAAGCAGGCTCAGGACCCTGTCCCAAGCGCTTCCTCAGGGACTAAGCCATCTCCTTCAGCCGGATCCACTTGCTTCTACTGCAAGGCGGATGGCCACTGGAAGAGGAACTGCAGCAAGTACTTGGCCGACAAAGCCAAGAGTGGAGGTATGACTTCCGACTCAGGTACACTTGTTTGCAATGTTATAGACATATATCTTGCTGATGCACCTAATAGTTCTTGGGTATATGATACCGGATCAGTTATTCACATCTGCAACTCGTTGTAGGGACTGGTAAGAACTAGGAGCGTAGCAAGAGGCGAGGTTGATATTCGAGTCGGCAACAAAGCAAGAGTTGCTGCGTTGGAAGTCGGCACGATGCAACTTCATTTACCTTCCGGATTCATTATGGAACTAAATAATTGTTATTATGTTCCAGTGCTCAGTCGAAACATTATTTCTGCTTCATGTTTGATGAGGCAAGGCTATGAGTCGAATATCAAGAATAATGGTTGTTCTTTGTATTTGAATGACATGTTTCACGGCTTTGCACCCGTCCAAGACGGGTTATTTATTTTGAATCTTGATGGTGAGTCGGTTTATAACATAAATGTTAAAAGGTTGAAACCAAATGATCTGAATATGACTTACTTTTGGCACTGTCGGCTTGGTCATATAAGTTGGAAACGCATGAAGAAGCTCCATGATGATGGACTCCTAACTTCGTTCGACTTGGAGTCGTTCGAGACATGCGAATCTTGTCTACTCGGCAAAATGACCAAGACACCTTTTGCAAAGAGTTGCGAAAGGGCGTCCGACTTGTTGGGACTAGTACATAGTGATGTATGTGGACCAATGAGCACGACAGCCAGGGGTGGTTATGAGTACTTCATTACCTTCACTGATGATTTGAGTAGGTATGGATATATCTACTTAATGAAACATAAGTCGGAAGCCTTTGAAAAGTTCAAAGAATTCCAGAATGAAGCACAGAATCAACTCGGCAAGAAAATAAAGTTTCTTCGGTCGGACCGAGGAGGCGAGTACATGAGCCATGAGTTTGATGACCATCTGAAAAGTTGTGGAATAGTTCCTCAACTTACTCCGCCAGGAACGCCACAAAGGAATGGTGTTTCGGAAAGGCGGAATCGGACCTTGTTAGACATGGTACGATCAATGATGAGTAGGACAGATCTGCCTTTATCATTTTGGGGTTATTGTCTAGAAACAGCGGCGTTCACACTAAACAAAGTACCATCAAAATCGGTAGAGAAGACACCGCATGAGATGTGGACAGGCAAAAAGCCGAGTTTGTCTTTTCTTAAGATTTGGGGTTGTGAAGCTTTTGTCAAGCGACTTCAGTCGGACAAGCTTACGGCCAAGTCGGATAAATGTATTTTCGTGGGGTATCCGAGGGAAACCTTGGGTTACTACTTCTACAACCGAGAAGAGGGCAAAGTGTTTTTCGCTCGGAACGGTGTCTTCCTTGAGAAAGAGTTTCTCAGTCGGGGAGTAAGTGGGAGCACGGTGCAACTCGAAGAAATTCGAGAGGAATCGGCTAGTAGCGAATCGGCAAAAACCTTGGAGGTTGAGCCGATCGTGGCAGCTGAGCCGACAGCAGCACCTGTACTACGAAGATCGGCAAGATTACGAAGTGTTCGTGATGTGTTACTGTTAGACAGTGATGAGCCGGCAAATTATTCGGAAGCGATGGTGGGATCTGATTCCGAGTCATGGCTTGGAGCCATGAGATCCGAGATAAAGTCCATGGATGAAAATCAAGTTTGGAACTTGGTTGATCTGCCAGACGGTGCAAGACCCGTCGAGTGCAAATGGGTCTTTAAGAAGAAAACTGATATGGATGGAAATGTTTCAATCTATAAAGCACGCCTTGTCGCGAAGGGGTTCCGACAAGTTCAAGGAGTTGATTACGACGAGACCTTCTCGCCCGTAGCGATGCTTAAATCAGTTCGGATCATGTTAGCTATAGCGGCCTATTTCGACTATGAGATATGGCAGATGGATGTCAAAACGGCTTTCCTTAACGGAAATTTAACCGAGGACGTGTATATGATACAGCCCGAGGGTTTTGTCGATCCGGCTAATGCTGACAAGGTATGCAAACTTCAGAAATCCATTTATGGGTTGAAGCAAGCATCTCGGAGTTGGAATATTCGCTTTGATGAGGTAGTCAAATCGTTTGGCTTCATCAAGAGTGATCATGATTCTTGTTTGTACAAGAAGTTTAGTGGGAACAAAGTAAATTTTTTAATCTTATATGTGGATGACATATTACTGATTGGAAATGATGTCCAGATGTTGCAAGAAACCAAGGAATCATTGGAAAGGAGTTTCTCAATGAAAGACTTGGGTGAGGCAACATACATCCTCGGAATCCGGATCTATAGAGATAGATCAAGGAGGCTCATTGGATTGAGTCAGAGTACTTATTTGGACAAAGTGTTGAAAAAGTTCAACATGGAATCGTCTAAGAAGGGGTTCTTACCGATGTCCCATGGTGTAAAACTTAGCAAGACTCAGTGTCCTTCGACAACTGATGAGCGAAGTCGGATGAGTGCGATTCCATATGCTTCTGCAGTCGGATCCATCATGTACGCCATGATTTGTACTAGGCCAGATGTTTCCTATGCTCTAAGTGTTGTGAGCAGATACCAGGCTGATCCTGGAGAGATCCACTGGACAGCGGCTAAAAATATCCTAAAGTACTTGAGAAGGACTAAGGATATGTTCTTGGTTTATGGTGGTGAAGATGAACTCAGTGTAAAGGGTTACACGGATGCGAGTTATCTCACCGACTCTGATGATTCTCGCTCGCAATCCGGATACGTGTTTATTATAAACGGAGGTGCTGTGAGCTGGAAGAGTTCCAAGCAAGAGACTGTGTCTGCGTCTACAACAGAGGCTGAGTATATTGCCGCCTCGGAGGCAGCAAAGGAAGCTTTTTGGATGAGGAATTTCCTCATGGATCTTGGTGTGGTTCAGGGCTCGTCCAATCCGTTGGACGTGTATTGTGACAACAATGGTGCTATTGCACAAGCCAAGGAACCTAGACAACACCAGAAGAACAAGCACATACTCATGCGGTACCACCTAATTCGCCAGTTCGTGGATCAGGGTGATATCAAGTTATGCAAGGTACACACGGATGCAAATATTGCGGATCCGTTGACAAAGCCGTTACCCCAGCCGAAGCATGAGGCGCACCTGAGAGCCATGGGCATTAGATGCTTAGACATGTGATGTCGGAAGATTGACTCTAGTGCAAGTGGGAGACTGTTGGGAATATGCCCTAGAGGCAATCACGTATGATGATATTTCCCATTGTATTCATAAAGTTATTAAGTAGTCCTTGTATAAACATCTGATGTGTATCATTGAATATGTGATTCAGTTGTGGAACTATGCATTCATGTTGTTTGTACTAAATATCCTTGGTCATTGAGGTTGTGCTGGACACACAACTTAGACCAATGTGAAAGTTGGCTTGATGACTCGGTTCCACTTGTCATGGGCATGGAGATGCTATTCCAACTTACACAGATTCGGCTAAAGAGTTTAGCGAGTCGGATTGACCCATATTGAGGTACAACGAACTAGTTGTCATTTGTATATCTCAATCAATGTAATCCTTAGACCTGAGGTTGTTGCATAGTCCGAGTTGAGGATCACCGACTTAGGTTCTGTCAAACGCTGATCCGTAACTGGGCAGTTATAAAGGCAGGGTTCGGGTCGACTGAGAATCAAGCTGCGTGATATGGATAACCAAGATGGGATTTTTGCCCCTCCACTCGGAGAGATATTCTCTGGGCCCTCTCGTGAGATATGATTCGGAAAGCATGGCCATGCACGACTCGGTTAAGTGTTAACCGAGGCGATCGGCTAAGAGTTAGTCGGGTGAATCACTTATCTCGGATCGAGAAGAGAGTCGGACTATTTAAGGGATGACATATATTCGCCTATAGTCTGACAAGGTATATCGTGAGGCAAAAGGGACTCGGACGTTAGTCGCATTGGAAAGGCAAGTCGTCATGACTCTTTGGTACTTGGGAATCGGCACGTTCTGCTAGGAGCCGATGCCGATTGATCGATTGTGAGTCGGACTCTAATCGTGTCCAAGTAACCATGAGCCTGCGGGGTCACACACTTAAGAGCGGGAGCAAGTTCGGATAGGATCTGAACATATAATCTGGTTGGGTTGGACCTAAACCGGATTAGGACTGAGTTAGTGAGTTGGACTCACGGTGACTAGTGTTATATGGGCTTTAGTGAATGGGTCGCGCGAGCAGAGCCCACGTTCACTCCCTATATATAGTGGAGCACAGTAACCCAGAAAGGTTAATCGTTGTTCGGTTAGGTCATTCCATGTGTTGGAAACCCTAGCTCCACAGCAGTCCAGCCGCCGTAACGAACCTAGCAGTTCGCCGCCGGTGCTCCTCCTTGTACGTGTGGATACCAGCAGAGGTGCTGTGCGATCAGCACCAAGACGATCAGATCGTGAGGACTGCACTGCATCAACTGACGCGCTTCATCAGTAATCCGCAACCGCGCGTCTAGTGGTAAACCTCGTGGCTTTCTACCTCAGCTAGATCTTGGGATCACCACGTTAGAGGAAAATTTTATTTTATCTCCGCGTGGCCCAACAACATGGATCAAGAGTGGGATTTGTCCATCCATATGACGGATAGATATACTCTGGGCCCTCTCGGTGGAATGTCATCAAATTAGCTTGCAAGCATGTGACTAGCTCACAAGGTATCACATATCATAGGAACGAGTAAAGAGTACTTATCGGTAACGAGGTTGAACTAGGTATGCAGAGATACCGATGATCAAATCTCGGATAAGTAAAATATCGCGAGACAAAGGGAAATTGGTATCGTATGTAAATGGCTCATTTGATCGCAAAGTAATCGTAGAAATATGTGGGAGACATATGAATTTCCAGATTCCTCTATTGGTTATTGATTGGAGAAGAGTCTCGATCATGTCTGCATAATTCACGAACCGTAGGGAGACACACTTAAGGATTCGATGTTGTTTAGTAGATATGCAATGTGAGTAAGAAGATCGAATGTTGTTCGGAGTCTCGAATAGGATCCGGGATATCACTAGGAGATCCGGAATGGTCCGGAGAATAAGATTTATATAAGGAAAGTCCAATTCCGGAGTTCGGGAATGATTCTGGTGTTTTCACCGGAATGATCTAGAAGGTTCTAGAAGGTTCACCGAACCGGAAGGGGAAGGTTACATGAACGTGTCATGACTAAGTGGAATGATTGCATCATGTCCTAGGTCACTTGGCTAGGCTTTAAAAGAAATAAATCAAACTCCAAAATTGAAAGTCAAAAGGCATGTTTGAATAGTTAAACTGGGACAATGGTCCCTGGTGGAGGGAGGAGAGGCAACCTCCTTTCCCTCCACCGCATGTTACAAGGAGAGGGAGTTGGGGGAGGATATGGCCTCCCCTCCCTCTCATAAATAGAGGGGAGGGGGCTGCCCCAAGATCTACACGAAAAACCCTAGCCGCCACCAAAGCCCTAGCTGCCGCCGTCGCCCTAGACTCCACCGGCCCACCTCCTCCTCTCCGGCATCTAAACCCTCGACGCCGAGGAACCCCTCTACTCCATCCTACCCGCTCCGGATTAAGGCGAATCCCTGCGGGATCTCCGCTCTAATCTTCGACACCACGTCGTCGTGGTGCCGGAATCGCGAGGAGAGAGCTACTACCTCTGCTGCCTGCATAACAAGGGAGAGGAAGGTCTTCATTGAGTACCGAATGTGTGACTGACTGCGGGAGCGCTGCCGAAACGCGGCGCCAGAAGGATCGTCTACGTGATCTTTAGATCGGCAAGTGAACGACTACATCACCCACGAGAATCTGTTCTCGTTAACCGCTTTGGAATCTTCGAGGGTGAGTACTCTATCGACTCGTTGCTACAATCTAGTAGATAGATCTTGGCTTGTGTGTTCATGTGGTAGAAATTTTTTGTTTTCCATCTACGAACCCCTATAGTGGTATCAGATCCGTGTCTATAAGAAGATATGTTGCACGAGTAGAACACAGTGGTCATTGTGGGCGGTGGTGCTTTTATTATAAATTGCTTCTTGTGTACTTTGCATCTTGCGGTATGGTGGGATGAAGTGGCCCGGGCTAACCTTACATGACATCGTTCATGAGACTTGCTCCATGCTCAACATGAAACTTGTATTGCATAAGTGGCTTTGCGGGTGTCTGTCTCTCCCATAATAGTAAAGATTCAATTTACAATAGGCACTTGATAGTTCAAGCATCAACGTTGTGGTTCTTGTTCGTAGGTTAGAACGGTACTTATTGAAAGCCCCAAACCACGTAAAATATGCAAAGAAAATTAGATGTGTCTAACTTTGTTTTGCAGGGGTGTGCTGTGATGTGATATGGCCATGATTGTGATTATATATGATGTATGCAATGATCCTTATTGTAAGTCGGCAACCGGCAGGAGCCTTATGGTTGTATTTTAATTTCGTTAATACATGTGTGTCTATTATTCAAAGTAGTTGTAATAGTTGATGCTGGTGGACAATAACCATGGAGAGGTGCCATTGACCTTGACACCACGCCGGTGATGATGGAGATCATTTCGTGCTTGAACGTGGAGATCCGAAGCACAATAACAAAGGCCATATCATATCACATATTTTGAATTGCATGTGATGTTAATCCTTTTATGCATCTTGTATTGCTTAGATTATGACGGTAGCTGATACGACCAATTTGCATCGCCTTTCTATATCATAATCTACCTCTATTCATTGCTATTTGTCTTATTATGAGGTATTACTTATGTGTTTTCCACTGTTTTTGCATGTTGGATGATTCTTGGAGGATGGACTGCCGGAGTCTGGATTCTGATGGAAAAGAGGGCATTTTGATGCAATTTCGCGAAGATCAGAAAAATACCAGAAAAATATGGGAAAATATTATTTTTCCAGAAGATTGAGGAAGCCAGAAGGAGGGACGAAGAAGGTCCGCAGAGGGCCCACACCCCCTAGGCGTGGGCCCACCCTGGGCCGCGCCTAGGGTAGGTGTGGCCCACCTGCTCGGCTCCCGACTCTGCCCCTTCGCCTATATCTTCCCTACGGAACCCTAAGGCTAGGGGGCGATCACGGATAGATTTCCGCCGCCTCTGGGGGGCAGAAAACACCGAGAGAGAAAGATCTCTCCGGCAGACATATTTCTACCGGGGGAATTCCTTCCCGGAGAGGGGAGATCGTCGCCATCAACACCATCGTCAAGATAGGCTTCATCGTGATCATCATTATCATCCACACCATCATCTCCACCAGCACCATCATCACCACTCCGTCCCGCTGTAACAATTGTGTTGGATATTGCTTTAGTTCTTAGGGGAAACTTTCCCAGTGTTAATTACTATTGTAGTTGATGCTTGTGAGTAGAACCATTGGATTATTGTTTATGTTCAGATTGTTATCCATTATCATATCATCTTTGATCTTGATCCATATGATGTCTTGTGGGTAGTTTGTTTAGTTCTTGAGGACATGGGAGAAGTCATGTTGTTATTAGTGGATTTGTGTTGAGTTATTATTCAATGGTTTAGTATTTAAGTTGTGGTGCTATTCTTCTAGTGGTGTCATGTGAACGTCAACTACATGATACTTCACCATTTATGGGCCTAGGGGAATGCATTGTGTATTTGGATGCTAATTGTGGGGTTGTCGGAGTGACAGAAACCTGAACCCCCGTTAGGACACCTTTGCACAAGGGAGTATAGGATCTCAGAGTTTAAGGTTGTGGTTAGATTTATATATTAAATACTTTCTTGTAGTTACGGATGTTTGCAGGGGGTTTAATCACAAGTATGTATTAGTCCAAGTAAGGTCGGTACATTAGCACAGGGTAACCCACACAACACTTACAACACCAAAGAAGAGTACTCAGCTATTTGAAGCGAAAGCACTTGACAGAATTCCCATGTGTCCTAAAGAACGTTTGGTCCTTATAAGTATTTCCACCGGCTTGTCCTTTGCTAAGAAAGTATTGGGCTACTTGCTGCGTTTGTTCTTTATTACTTGCACTTTGTTTTGTTGCCTTATCAAAAAACCACTAAAATCCGTTTTCTAAGTATTCACAGGGATTTCCTGCTCCACACCACTGTTCAGCACCTTCTGCAACTCGTTGGGATCGACACTCCTATTTATCGAAAGTACTACGATACACCCCCTATACTTGTGGGTCATCAAGACTATTTTCTGGCGCCGTTGCCAGGGAGTGAAGCATTATTGAAGAGTGGAACTGGTAAAGGAAACTTCTTCTATGAGTATTTCTTTTTGTTACTGCTTGTTACTTTGTTTCCAATATGGATAACCCACTTGGTTTTCTATTTGGGAAAACTACTACCACTGCTAGGGTATTAGATGAACCAGCACCAGTTAAGATAGATCCTTTTAAGATACCTACAAGTATTGTTGATCGTGTTATGGATAATTATTATTTTGGGGATGGAACTGTCCATCCTGGTGATCACTTGCTTTTTATCCATGAATTATGCGGGTTGTTTAGGTGTGCAGGTATCACAGTTGAACATGTGAAGAAGAAGTTACTCTCCATATCCTTGAAAGGGAGAGCTGAAGAATGGTATAAGCTGCTAAACAATGGACAATCCATGGAATGGGAGGAGATGGCATCTCTCTTTTATTCTAAATTTTATCCTCCTAGTGAGATTCATAAGGATAGAAATATGATATATATAACTTTTGGCCTCGTGATGGAGAGAGTACATCTCAAGCTTGGGGGAGATTGAAGTTATTAATGCTTAAATGTCATATTCATGAACTCCCTAATAATATTATTATCAATAATTTTTATGCTAGGCTCTCTCTTCATGATAAAGATTTACTAGATGCTTCTTGTGCTGGATCATTCACACGTATGAAGGAAGAAGCTAAATGGTATCTCTTAGACCGTATTCAAGAAAACACTGAAGCTTGGGAGAATGACAAAGGAAGAAAGTCGGGTATAAACTATGATTATGAATGCATTAAATATTTTATGGGAACTGATGACTTCCGTGATATTAGTAATGAGTTTGGTCTTGATTCCCAAAGTATTGCCAACTGTTTTAAGGCCTTTGCCTCTTACATAGAAATTCCCAAGAATAAGTGGAACAAGTACCATGCACCTTATAAAGATGTTGTTAGTCATGTTCCTATTAGAAGTGCTGAAGTTTGTACTACTAATCACATTGTGCCTGAACCTCATGTTGAGAAAGTTCCTTTCCCAGCTAAGGTAAAGGAGTATTCTATGACTATTAGTGCAAATAATAAAGGTACAATGAAAATTGTGGAGCCTGTTGAGCAATTGAATATTGAACCTGTGGTAACTATTGTGAATGATCTTGTCACTAGAAATATAGAGGATGAGCATATTGTCTTCTGTGAAGACGCTACTAATATTGTCTCTCATCCTAGTAAAGCTAGAAAAGCTAGTGTTCATGTGCTTTCTGTTAAAATTGGTGATCATTGCTACTATGGTTTATGTGATATTGGCGATAGTTCTAGTGCTATTCCTTATGAGCTTTACAGGGAAATTATGCATGAAATTGGTCCTTGTGAGCTTGAGAACATTGATGTGGTTATCCACCTTGCAAATAAGGAAACCATTTTCCCCATTAGTATTGTAAGAGATGTGGAGGTTCTCTGTGGTAAGATTAAGTATCCTGCTGATTTTCTAGTGCTTAATTCAGCAGCTAGCAAAACTTGTCCTATCATTTTTGGTAGACATTTCTTGAACACTTGCGGAGCTATTATAGATTGTAAGAAGGAAAAAGTTTTAACTAAGTTTGATGGAGAGTCTTATGTGTTTAACTTTTCCAAATTTGCTAAAGCTCCTTGTGAAAACAGCTTGCCTAATAAAGATTTCAGGATGGAACAACTTGCTTCTGTTGATCCGGTTTATGACCTTGGACCTATCTTTGGTGACTGTAAGTATGCTCATTTTGATGGAAGAGTTGTTTCCTGTGACAGTTATATTGTCAACTTATTCAAAGTACTACTGAAAGTTATTTTGAGAGAGGGAAACATGGTTTTATGCATCTCAATAATGTTAAGTTTACATGTTTTATGTTGAAAGCTTTGAAGTTGCATTTGTTTTGTCTTCCCATGCTGGTGGATTTTTGTTTCAACAATTCATTTTATCATGATACCCCCATGCATAGGAAGTGGGTTAGACTCAAGTGTGTTGGTTATTTTCTTCTTGATGCTCTTTTTCACTCCAGATTTATATCTCCTTTATGAGCATCTTTGAAAGTTTCAAGCCTAACTTAAAGGCATTAAAGAAAAGTACTTGCTGGGAGATAACCCAAGAGTTTTGTCGAGTCTTGGAAGTTATTACCTTTTTAATAACCGCTCCTTATCCTTTCGTTTTGGTTTTTGTGTCAAGTTCAACTACTTTTGTGAAGTAGAGGAGTTGTGAAAAGTGGCTGTCGTGGGACAGATTTTTGTGCTGCACCGTAAAAATTCGTGAGGTAGCTCAGTACATCGGATGGAGATGTATATTTCTGCGCTTCTTCTCCAAGTTGTTACCCAACTTTCATTAGTTCTGCACTTTTTTATTTGAGCAACAAAAGGTTTTCGAAAAAATCAATCTTTACCTGCTGGTCTGTTTTGATAGATTTCTGTTATCATTTGCATTTGCCTCTTTTAAAAGCCTTTGTTTTGATGGATTTTAGTTGAAGTGTGAACCTAAAGGTTTGTTGTTTTGCTTACACTAATGTTACCATTGAAGTTTGTGTATTGCCTTGTGAGTAAAGGAAAATTCCAGGAGAAGGAGAAAAGGAGTCTGCAGAGCTCGTCTTTGACTAGGTAAAAGTGGTGAAAACAGAAGATTCGTGAAACCCCAATCTTTTTATATTTTTGATGTTTTTAATATATAAGGAATACTACGAGACGTAACATAGGAGGAACCGGAGTCCGGGGTGGACAAACCCACCCTAGGCGTGGGCCTAGCCTGGCCACGCCTGGAGGGGGTGTGCCACCCCCAAACTTCGACTCCGCCTCGTTTCCGTGTCAAAACCTTCCTTATGCATTGAAACTTCATAATATATAAACCCCAGATCCCCCGAGGTTCGTGCATCATGTTCTCGTCGTGTTTTCGTTTCGATCTGTTTCTGTCAGGAAATATTCTCAAGTTTAGAGCACCATGGTCTCTGCCAATGACAAAGGCAATAAGCCCGAGGAAGACGATCCTCACAAACCCAAGGAGGAGGAGATTTTGGTAGGTTATGAAGGAGACATGGAGGAGGACAAGCAACCGGACACCTGCGCTACCGTCGCAAGCACTGGATTGGTGGCAAAACCTACCAAGCTTAAGAGGACAGCATGGATGTCTACAGGAGGGAAATCTCGACGTCATGTCCTCTCTCCACAGTCACCTCCTCCAAGTACCAAGAAACCCTTCCACACTCTTATACATGAGCGTCAATATCAATATGTGCCCAAAGGTAACTTGCCCTCAATGTGGGAAATGCCTCGTTCTAACCATGCATGGGAGGAACACAAGGAAGAGTGGGTAAAGAATAATAAGGACTGGAACTCTCAATCCGATATGATCATGAACCTCATTGAGCAAAACTCGGAGTTGATTCATACTCTAACCTTTTAGATTGAGGATTTGAAGAAACTTATTGAAGATCTTATCAAGAGAACACCACCACCACCAAAGGAGTAATTTAGCATCACGTTTGGCATCCCCTTGGCTTGTTCCAAGCTTGGGGGAGTGCCGCGGTATCACCACCATAATCTTTTATCTTTTACCTTTTTAGTGGATTCATATCTTTGGTAGAGAGGTTATCTTATAGTTTGGTTTGCATGTGGAAGTATCTCTCGTTTAGTTGATTATCTATGTATCCCTTGGTGTGAGTGCCTTTATTGGAATATTAATGAGAAGTCTCATCTTTTACTTTTTGCACTTCTTATTTTAGTTTGCAATCTCTATTATATGATGGATATTGTTAATCATTATTGGCATCACTTTGGGAGCATCAAGTGGATCTAAATTGGTTTTGGCAAAGCAAGTTCTGTTCAGTAGCAATACTTTTTGAAGTTTGAAAGAAAAATAGAAAAAGCTTGCAGGTATTTTGTATCATTTGTTTTCTTTCTTGTTGGCTCATAAGCATAGTATTCTTTATTTAAGATCTTTTGTGTCTTCAAGGAAGATTGCATGTTTGGCTTTATTACTTGTATGTTTGCTTGTTTCTTTCAACTCTCTTGCTTGCTACCCAACCTTGCTAGCTAAAAACCTGTTTTGAGAAGGCATACTTCTCATGTTTCCAAATCCCTTTGAACCAAAACCTTTGCCATTTGTGTCCACCATATCTACCTAGTAGCATTATTGCTATTCCAAGCAAATTATCAAGCTTCATCTAACTTTCGAATTAAAAAGTATTTTGTTATGTGAAAACTAGTTAGTAAAGCTCTCACGAACTTGATGGCACACTTTATTTTCTTGCCCCTAATAGACTTGAACCATTGTGCCATCGAAATTGTATATGCTTGCATCTATACGTTAGAATTAGCAGAACTGTGCTGTCATGGGGAACGTTTTCAACATTGCACATGTACTTTGTACTCAGTTGATATCGTGATCTTTTGTCTATGGATGTCCATGGTGTGAAATAAAGAGGGAACTTGTAAGTCCATGGAGTCTGTATTTTGTGTTATAGAAACGCATGGGCCGCTAGACTAAGCCATGCCTAATCATGGTGGAAACTTGTAGCATCACCATTGTGAGCTATCTATGAAGCATCCTCAATACAAAGCTATGCACATAGTAAATAAAAAGATCGCTGAGATGCTCACTGTCTGCTTGCCTTGTCATTTTGGTTATGGGATAGCTCATGTACCATGTGCAAGGGGTACCCCATTGGCGGTTCTCTATGATACGCATGTACTTACAATGACAAGAACTTACTGGTGACCAAAGTTGAGTAGCATGAGGAGTGGCCCTCATATTCAAGGGACATGAGATTGCCAACTTATATTTCATCAAGCATATACTCCATCTTTGTGCACTTTAACCTTAATTATCTCAAGATGCCTATGATAGGGGCAATGAGGGCTCAAACCTAGTAAGTACCATAATATTTTGAAAGCTCTTTATGACTTGTAATCCCTGCTACCCTCTGTGAAGGGACCTTTCTCCTAGTTACCAGGTTGAGTCAGTAAACCTACTTCCTCTCTATCTCCAGCAAGCATTTGAGTTGTTGTGTTTCAAGCATTCATATGGTGATTTATTCAATCATGTTCTTTATCTTCCTTGTTTGCACAAACTCTTATCTATTGAGTATTACTTTGAAAGCCTTCACTTGTGAAAAACCTTTTTGAGCAAAGAGTGCTCCCGTTGAAAAACTTCTACAAAATGCTTTTTGTGAAACTGTTTTCCAGGTGTTCTCTGAGCAAGAACAAGTTTGCCAATTCCAATTATGATTTATCTTTATGCATCCCTATTGTGACAGATGTACTTGGTTGCAAGCTAAGTTATATAATGGTGAGTTGTTTTCTTCTATGAGTTGTGTAATGGTAAGTGTGATGCTTCTTGTTCGTATTATTTTATCGACACTTCACTCCATAAACATGTGGATATGTTTACTAAGCTCAGTTTTCGCTTGGGAACAAGCGAAGGTCTAAGCTTGGGGGAGTTGATACGCCCAATTTGCATCACCTTTCTATATCATAATCTACCTCTATTCATTGATATTTGTCTTATTATGAGGTATTACTTATGTCTTTTCCACTATTTTTGCATGTTGGATGATTCTTGGAGGATGGACTGCCGAAGTCTGGATTCTGATGGAAAAGAGGGCATTTTGAAGCAATTTCGCGAAGATCAGAAAAATACAAGAAAAATATGGGAAAATATTATTTTTCCAGAAGATAGAGGAAGCTAGAAGGAGGGACGAAGAAGGTCCGCAGGGGGCCCACACACCCCCTAGGCGCGGGCCCACCCTGGGACGCGCCTAGGGCAGCTGTGGCCCACCTGGACGGCTCCCGACTCGCCCCTTCGCCTATATCTTCCCTACAGAACCCTAAGGCTAGGGGGATGACCACAGATAGATTTCTGCCGCCTCTGGGGGCAGAAAACACCGAGAGAGAAAGATCTCTTCGGCAGATAGATTTCTGTCGGGGGAATTCCTTCCCGGAGAGGGGAGATCGTCGTCATCAACACCATCGTCAAGCTAGGCTTCATTGGGATCATCATCATCCACACCATCATCACCATTCCGTCCCGCTATAACAATTGTGTTGGATATTGCTTTAGTTCTTAGGGGAAACATTCCCAGTGTTAATTACTATTATAGTTGATGCTTGTGAGTGGAACCATTGGATTATTTTTTATGTTCAGATTGTTATCCATTATCATATCATCTTTGATCTTGATCCATATGATGTCTTTTGAGTAGTTCGTTTAGTTCTTGAGGACATGGGAGAAGTCATGTTGTTATTAGTGGATTTGTGTTGAGTTATTATTCAATGGTTTAGTATTTAAGTTGTGGTGCTATTCTTCTAGTGGTGTCATGTGAACGTCGACTACATGATACTTCATCATTTATGGGCCTAGGGGAATGCATTGTGTATTTGGATGCTAATTGTGGGGTTGCCGGAGTGACAGGAACCTGAACCCCCGTTAGGACACCTTTGCACAAAGGAGTGTAGGATCTCAGAGTTTAAGGCTGTGGTTAGATTTATATCTTAAATACTTTCCTATAGTTACGAATGTTTGCAGGGGGTTTAATCACAAGTATGTATTAGTCCAAGTAAGGTCGGTACATTAGCACAGGTTCACCCACACAACACTTACAACACCAAAGAAGAGTACTCAGCTATTTGAAGCAAAAGCACTTGACAGAATTCCCATGTGACCTCGAGAACGTTTGGTCCTTATAAGTATTTCCACTGGCTTGTCCTTTTCTAAGAAATTATTGGGCCAGTTGCTGCATTTGTTCTTTATTACTTGCACTTTGTTTTGTTTCCTTATTAGAAAACCACTAAAAATCTGTTTTCTAAGTATTCACAGGGATTTCCTGGTCCACACCACTGTTTAGCACCTTTTGCTCCTCTTTGGGATCGACACTCCTATTTATCAAAAGTACTACGATACACCCCATATTCTTGTGGGTCATCAGTATCATTATAAGATGATCCCTCTCACAAAATATTAAGTTATAAAGTGTTCATCCTTAATAGACACTGTTGCCAAGACTCGTTGTTTTGAAGCACCACGTGATGATCGGGTGTGTTAGATTCCACGAGTGTATACAACGGGGGCAAGCCAATTTTGCTCATGCGGAAACTAAGGTTACATCTTGACAAGCCTAGCATGTACAGACATGGTCTCGGAACACGGATCACCGAAAGGTAAATCATGAGTCATATAGTAGATATGATGAACATGTTGATTGTTCACCTTTGAAGCTACATTATGTCTCATGATGATCGGACATGATGTAGTGGATTTTGTTCGTGTGATCACTAAAACAATGTGAGGGATATTTTTTTGAGTGGTAGTTCACCTAGATTAATTTAACTATTAATTGGAACTCAATTTGTCATAAACTTAGTCTAAACTATTGCAAATATGTTGTAAATAAATGGCGGCCCCTACCATCAATTTTAATACGTTCCTAGAGAAAGAAAAGTTGAAAAACAATGGAAGCAACTTCGCTGATTAGTTTCGAAATTTGAGGATTTTCCTTAATGCTGGTCAGTTGACCTATGTGCTGGATGCACCGCTGGGTGACCCACCTGCAGAAGATGCTACCGATGAGGTGAAAAATGTTTACCGCACTCGGAAGAATTAGTACTCCATAGTTCAGTGTGCTATCTTGTATGGTTTATAATCGGAGCTTCAAAAGAGGTCTGAGAACTTTGACCAACATGATATTGTCCGTGAACTCAAAATGATATTTGAGGCTCATGCGGCAGTTGAGAGTTATGAAGCTTCTAAAAAGTTATTTGACTGCAAGATGGAAGAGGGTAGCTCTGTTAGTGAGCATGTGCTTAAGATGTCTGGGCACGCTAATAAGCTCCAGAGCTTGGGCATAATAATTCCTAATGCGTTGGGGATTCATCGTGTCCTTCAATCACTACCACAAAGTTACAAGAACTTTGTGATGAACTACAACATGCAGCGCATGGATGAGACGTTGCTAGAACTCTTCTCTATGTTGAAGTCTGTGGAAGTGGAGATCAAGAAAGAGCACCAAATGTTGATGGTCAATAAGACCACCAGTTTCAAGAAGCAAGGCAACTCTAAGAAAAAGTAAACCTTCAAGAAGGGCGGTAAGAAAGCTACCGCGCCGGAGAAGAAGACCAAGGCTAGGCCTAAGCCTGATACTGAGTGCTTTTACTACAAGGGAGAAGGTCACTGGAAGCAGAATTGCCCCAAGTACTTGGCGGATCTGAAGAACGGCAACATCAAGAAGAAAGGTATATCCGATATACATGTTATTGATGTGTATCTTACTAGTAGTCGTAGTAGTGCCTGGGTATTTGATATTGGTTCGGTTGCTCATATTTTTAACTCGAAACAGGTGCGGTAGAATAAAAGGAAACTAGCAAAGAACGAGGTAATGATACGCGTTGGAAATGGATCAAAGTTTGATGAGATAATGGTCGGCACGCTACCTCTTCATCTACCATCATCGGGATTAGTTTTGTACTTACATAATTGTTATTTGTACCTGCATTGAGCATGAACATTATATTCGGATCATGTTTATTGCGAGACTGTTACTTGTTTAAGTCCGAGAATAATGGTTGTTCGATATATATGAGTAATATGTTTTATGCACATGCACCTTTGATAGATGGTATATTCTCGTTGAATCTCGATTTTAGTAATACACATGTTAATAATATTGAAGCTAAACGTTTGAAATTGAGTGATAATTCTACATACATGTGTCACTATCATCTTGGTCATATTGGAGTGAAACGTATGAAGAAACTCCATTCTGATGTACTTCTTGAATCACTTGATTTTGAATCACTTGAAAGATGCGAAGCATGTCTGATGGGTAAAATGACTAAGACTCCATTTTCTGGTATGATGGAGCGAGCTACAGACTTATTGGAAATCATACATACCAATTTGTGTGGCCCGATGAGTGTGGCATAGCGTGGTGGTTATCGTTATGTTCTTACTTTCACGAATGACTTGAGTATATGTGGGTATATCTATTTCATGAAACATAAGTCTGAAACATTCGAGAAGTTTAAGGAATTTCAAAGTGAAGTGGAGAATCAACGTAACAAGAAGATTAAATTTCTACGATCTGATCGCGGAGGTGAATATTTAAGTTACGAGTTTGGCGAGCATTTGAAGAAATGCGGAATACTTTCACAATTGACACCGCTGGGAACACCATAACATAACGGTGTGTCCGAATGTCGTAATCGAACTCTCTTAGATCTGGTTCGTTCTATGATGTCACTTACAGATTTACCTTTGTCATTTTGGGGTTATGCATTAGACACAGACGCATTCACTTTAAATAGAGAACCATCTAAATCCATCGAGTCCGTATGAATTATGGTTTGGGAAGAAACCTAAACTATCATTCCTTAAAGTTTGGGGTTGCAAAACTTATGTAAAGAAGTTATAGCCCGACAAGCTTGAACCCAAAGCGGTAAAATGTTTCTTCATAGGATACCCGAAGGAAACTATTGGGTATACCTTCTATCATAGATCTGAAGGCAAAATCTTCGTTGCCAAGAATGGATCCTTTCTAGAGAAGGAGTTTCTGTCAAAAGAAGTGACTGGAAGGAAAGTAGAACTCGACGAATTTGTCGAACCTTCTCTCGGACTTGAGAGTAGCGAAGCATCGGAAGAATTTCCTATGGCGCCTACACCAATAAGAGAGGAAGCTAATAATGATAATCATGAAACTTATGTCAAAGTTACTACGGAACCTCGCAGGTCAACTAGGACTCATACCATTCTCGATTGGTATGATCCCATTATGAGTGTCATGTTGGTGGACAACACCGACGACCCTGCGACATATGAGGAAGCGATGATCAGCCCAGATTCCAATAAATGCCAAGAAGCCATGAAATCCGAGATTGGATCCATGTATGAAAACCAAGTATGGACTTTGGTGGACTTACCGGATGGCCGGAAGGCTGTCGAGAACAAATGGATTTTCAAGAAGAAAATAGATGTTGACGGTAATGTAACCGTCTATAAAGCTCGACTTGTCGCAAAAGGGTTTTGACAAATTCAAGGAGTTGACTACGATGATACTTTCTCACCGGTAGCGAAGCTAAAGTCTGTGAGGATTTTGTTAGCAATCGCTGCATATTATGATTATGACATATGACAGATGGATGTCAAAACGGCGTTCCTCAATGGAGACATTGATGAAGAGTTGTATATGGTACAGCCCAAAGGTTTTGTCGATTCTAAAGATGCTAAAAAGGTGTGCAAACTACAACGGTCCATTTATGGATTGAAGCAAGCACCCCAAAGTTGGAATCAACATTTTCATAAGGTGATCAAAAGTTTTGGTTTTATACAAACTTATGGAGAAGCTTGTATTTACAAGAACGTGAGTGGGAGCTATGTAGCATTCCTAGTACTATATGTGGACGACATATTGTTGATTGGGAATGATATAAACCTTCTTAAAAGTGTCAAAGATTATTTGAATAATAGTTTTTCAATGAAAGATCTTGGCGAAGCTGCTTACATATTAGGCATAAATATTTATAGAGATAGATCGAGACGCCTAATATCGCTTTCACAAAGTACATATTTGGAAAAAGTTCTAAATAGGTTTGGAATGGAAGATAGCAAGAAAGGGTTCTTGCCCATGTTGCCCAATACGAACTTGAAAAGTCCCGCTACGGCAGAAGATAGAGAGAGGATGAGTAAGACTCCCTATGCCTCAGCCATAGGATCTATCATGTATGCCATGCTATGTACTAGACCTGACATTGCATATGCTGTTAGTTTTACTAGAATATATCAAAGTGATCCAGGGGTGGATCATTGGACAGCGGTCAAAAACATCCTTAAGTACTTGAGAAGAACTAAGGATATGGTTCTTTCTTATGGAGGTGATGAACAACTTGTTGTTTATGGTTACACCGATGCTATTTGGAACACCGATCCGGATGATTCTAATCTCAATATGGATACGTATTTACTTTGAATGGTACAGTAGTGAGCTGGAGGAGTGCAAAGCAAAGCGTTGTGGAGAGATCTTCAACTGAATTGGAATACATAGCTTCTTCGGAGGCTTCACAAGAGGCGATATGGATTAAGGAGTTCATTACGGAGCTTGGTGTGGTTCCCCGTGCACTGGACCCAATGTTTATCTATTATGATAACAAGGGCCCCATAGCCAATGCGCAGGAGCCAAGGTCACACAAGAAGTTGAAGCATATCAAGCTACGTTTTCACGCTATTTGAGAGAATGTCCAAGATAATGACATAAATATTTGCAAAGTACACACAGTGTAACATCCCAATTTCAGCAACCCTGATATTTTGTCAAAAAGGAAAAAATCAGGGGGGACAAAAACTTTTTCTTGTTAAAAGTTGCAATGCTAGTTGCTTGTCTGATGGTATATTACAGCATATACTTCTTACCTCAACCCCTTTAGATAAAAGCTATTTAACGAAAGAGATGTCTTGGCTCATATTTCATTTTCTCAAATGTTCTGGCACTTCAAACCTGAGCCAAGATGATTTTTATACAACAAATTATTTTACTAGTTCTATTAACAAAACTATGGAGACATATATATAATCTCCCTATTTTTCAAGACAGAGTATTCAACTACTCTTATCTCTAAGTTTTCCAAAAACCTATTATAAAGCTTTGAAATTCTACTATTGGTAGAGATACAAAGGGATCTCACCTTATTCAAACTCCAACTCTTCAAAATACCCACGCTTATCCAAGCTAGGCTTGATGGTAACCTAGTAGTAGTTGATAAGTTTTGACTAGATGAATTGCTTGGATCTGTTGATTATCTTGTGTTCTTAGGAACTAGAGATAGCTAATGCAGTAGCTCATCCCTTAGGACCCCAATCTATGATTGTGATCATCAATCTAAAATCAATCATCCAAATCTGGGTCCACATTAAGCCACTAAGGTGACCCTCTCATCTCTTCATTAGATCAATCAAGGATTAATCTCTTCTGATAATTCCCAACTTAATGAAGACCAATCTAAGCATGGATCCTATCTACTTAGTTAACACTTAAAAATAATTTCCTTGATCAAGAGTTAGGAACCTAACTTTCTCTGCAAAATCATCCACACTTGTATCTAGTCTAAAACCCTAAATCTGCCAAAATAACTTAAGTCTAGAATCTTTAACTATATTCAATCTTTGAGACCCCACCCATCCTAACCTAGGTGCATTCTTGAGAAGGTACTTGAACCATCTTGTAGTACATCATTAGTAACACCAAATACCACTCTTGACCTTGGCTAAACCATTCTGGTTCCCACTCATCCATGATGGTTTTGTAGGCATCATGATAATATCTTTCTGCAAATCTATTCAACATGCCTACTTTGACAGAAGCTCGCATCCATATGCCACCTCCCCTTGACCAACTATTTGCATGATTATGATCTACTCACCATGGTCTATCAATCCCCACTTCACTTGTTTCCATTGGAGCATTGTGCTTCTTAAACCCACATGGTTTAAGAGGCATCATGACCCATCTGTTATGGCAGCCTTATTTTCAACAAAGTTTTCCATCACTCCTAGATCATCCCAAATCAAACAAAGCTCAACTATTGATTCCATGATCATCTGCATAACTTGTTCTATCTATCCATATATCCCTTATACCAAGGTGAGATCTGAGCTCCCTAATCCAACCCTGATTAGGTGGTATGAAAATAACAAAACCCTAGATTTCCCCAAAATCTAGTTTCTTCCTTTTCCACCACAATTCTTCAAAACCCAAGGTGGAAATAATGTATAAATAAGTTGTACATCATTTACCTTGTATATAATCATCCCCACATAATTTCCATAATTATTTGGATTATTAAGCTATTTAAATTCCTTTAATTGCTAAATCTTCAAAATCTTCTTTATGAAGGCAACTTTGTTTCTCCTCAAATTTCTTTGCCAACTCAAGGCACATTTGATAACTATATATAATATCCAATCTTCCCATCTCAAAAATAAATATATTTGAGATCCTTTACTATTTCTTTTTGCCCTTTTTTCTTAAATGGCAGAAACATGAAATAATCACTTAAAAATACTTTTTCATCTCAATAAATTCCAATAAAATTCCTCAAGGTGTAATATGGTATTCAGGACCATATCACACCAAAAACTCACCTTGCCCAATGTAAAATAATCACATTATCTTCTATAAACCACTTCTGCACTTTTGGAATAAATGATGTTTAGTGAACTAAAAGTCATCCTAAAAATCCCAAATAATTATGTGAAGTGTATCCTGACCATGCCCATCCATCAGTACCATTTACCCATCATGTCCAATGTAAGTTTATATACTTGCTTCATAACCTTTCCCCTTGCCAATTTTTGAAATCATGATTATGCAAACATTCAAACTCCATAAAACCTTCCCCACTTTGGTTAAACAACATTACACGGCACACCTCTCACCCCCTGGTCGACCACCACTGTAGCAAGCACTGTACACCACTTATGATTTTGTCCTTAGTGCTTGTTTAAGCTAAAAATTACCACATGTGACTACATCTTCAATCCTTGTTATTACCACTCCCTCTCCCTGGCCTACACCAAACCAGAAACAAACCACACCCCTCTACCCACGCCCACAGGGAGCACCCCAGGTTTTTCCCTCCCTCTCACATAGCCCTCTATACACCATGTCTACCATGGACCCTCCTCTCTCTTGCTTATAAGGCCAACAAGCCACAACAGTGCCTCCCCTCTGCCTCATTTGCTCCTCTCCCCTCTCACTCACCTCCCCCACTCACCTTTCTCCCTCTCCTACCTTGCTCTTCCCGAGAGAGAGAGAGAGAGAGAGAGATCTCGGCTCCCTCCAAGAAAATCGAGCAAGAACTCCCCACTACCTCTCCCTCTCTGCATGCTACGTTACCAAGCTCCCCTTATCCTTCTGGTGCTAACGGTGCTCTCTGTTTCGACATGCAGCCATGGTGGGCGCCGCTACATCTAGCATCCTCAGCGGCCGACGTAGACGCACATGCGCGAGGCATCCCCTGGCGTTGAAGCAGACCCTTCCTCCCATCCCTAAGGTCACTGAGCTGCGCGAATTCACCATGTGCCCTCCACGGTCGCCGGCGGTGAGCCTCCCCGCACCCCTCTTTCCCCTGCTAGGGTTTCTCCCCCTATGCTCAGAGGCAGGAGGAGGAAGACGCGTCGCAGTTTTCGATCACGAATAGATCGAACGGTCTACGGAGGCCCCTATCTTTTCGCTCCCCTCCTGGTTAAAGTGGGCCGGCCCAGTGCTCCCCATCGTGCGGCTGCTATCTCCCTTCTGCACACCGCCCTCGCTGCGTGTTGGGCTGGCCGGGAGCCTTGAGGCCCAGCTCGCCTCAAATCTGGACCAGATCCCACCCCTCTTTTTGTTTTCTTCTTTTAAATTACAGATCCAGATATTGCACTTCGGTTTAAATGAATATGGAAAATGAAAACTACCATATAATGTCCATATCTAAAAATTAACATGTACCTGGGTGTCTTCTGAAACATACAGCCACCCTTTTTGCCCATAGGCTATCTAGAATAATTATAAGAAATCAAAACCCTAGAGGTATAATTTCACAAAATAAAACCTTCTTTGAGTTTGACAACTCCAAATGCCATGAACACAAGTGGTACTAAAAGGTATCCTAGATACATTTCTTTCCACATTGACCCCATTCCAATTTGCTTCCTCAATTGCCCTTGGCAAAAGTGACAAAAACAATCAATTATGGACTTTAGGAAATTCCTTAGGCCAAACCATGATTTTTCTTGACCTCATTTCAACTCCCATAAATAAGATACATCTATATCTAACAGAATCCAGGAGTTCGAGATTTATTGGGCTTCTGAGGAATTTTCATGAATTAAATACTTTTGTATGTGGCATTAGCCTTATATAAAACATTGCAGAAGCTGTGCAACTCCAAAACTAGTGCTTCCAATTTTCACTGAAAGGTATTTGTAATACCTATCCATGATCCTTGGTCTTATAATATTTGGACCATTAAAATAATTCTGATTAAAAATACAAATAGCATCCAGTACTGCCTTTGGGAATTTCCCAAAGGAATTGTGGTAATTTTTTTGGGATGATTCCAACTCCAATGGATTCAGCCCATCAAATACTACCTAACCACCCAAGGAAATAATTTTTGGAACTCCAGAACTATTCTGGTGAATTATTTCCTAAAACTAGAGTGTTAATCACTAGGAAATTCATTATAAATCAAAGGTAATTGATAAAATAGTGAGACCACTTATGTTGGTTTCATTTTATCAATACCAATCTGATGATATCATTCTTATTCAATGTTATCATAGATAAGATGGACTTGGTCTAAAACCCCTTTCGACTTAGCTTCTAGACTAAACCCCCTATTGGAATTCTTCCAAAAGCTTCCAAGACATTTCCCAATCTGTCTAAATTCATTATTCTCAAACCCTAATGGATTGTAGCATTTACTCTTGGTTGTTGTCTGTATGGTTTGATGCTTGTATGCTTGTGTTGAATGTGCTATCGTTTGTTTGCATGTATGGTCCCTGACGACGATAGTTGCGATGCTCTGACGATGAGAAGAGGAGATACTTT
This sequence comes from Avena atlantica, assembly GCA_910589765.1. Taxonomy (NCBI): domain Eukaryota; kingdom Viridiplantae; phylum Streptophyta; class Magnoliopsida; order Poales; family Poaceae; genus Avena; species Avena atlantica. The sequence continues at coordinate 256,092,419 of OU342738.1, read as the reverse complement.
TATTATTGGTATTCTTGGTTATCTAAAGAATAAGTCCAGGGATATATTGCCATATTGCTACTGATTAGGCAAGCCACCTTCTTGCTCATCAGCCCTTGTCCTACTTTTATACTCATGCATGATTTTGTACTTGTTTATATAAATTGCATGGTTTTACTAGTATGTTTTATATGTGGGAATGTTGGGCCCCTCCAAACCATTACCCACTGGTACTACTAAGTACAAACCCCTTGATGGCACCTATTTTCCCCTAGTAGTGTAGATGGTGTTTAACACCATAACCCCTTGGAGACCATGTTTTAGCCTAAGCAAAAGTATAGGATGGGAAGACCCCGGGAAATTTTTTATAAAAATTTTGATGAGAAAACCTTGGTGAGATTTGACCTACCAAGATATGTTGAGAAACTTAAAAAGGTTTTTTTTTACAAAAATGATGGACGAAGGATGGAGGAGAAAGTATTTATGAAAAGGTACCTGGTTCTTTGAAGTTTTGCCAGAACAATTAACACGTGAAACCACACTACCCTGAAGTGGGAACGGGGCTTAACCCAAAGTTAGTTCGCTTTGATATGGGTATCCGCATGACTACTTATAAGGGATCATATCCCTCTAATTCCAGGCTTCCTTTACGAAAAGTGTCATCTGCTAGGCAGTCACCTGGAGGAGGCAGGATCACCCATGTGAGTGACCGGGCGATACTATGAGCATCTCATTGAAAGTGTCAGCTCTGAAGGAGCTAGGTTGCACTCCGGTTGGTCCGTGGATCCCAACATCCCGGTGTTGAGAGGGACAACTCATAGGGTAGGGCCCGTGTTGGAGTGGACTTTCCGAAGGTTCTGTTTGAATATCTGAACCCCCGTTTATCTTGTGTAGCGGTCCATGGTTGTAATCCCGGTGGATGTATCAAATCTTGTGGGTAAAGTGTACAACCTATGTAGAGTGTAAATCTATTCGAATAGCCAAGTCCTTGATCATGGACGGTTGGGAAGGTTGCTGTAGAGCGGTGCTAGTTTTCTTTTCCAAAAAGGACTTCTAAAAAGAAAGTGTTTTTCTAAAACCTGGTGGTCCGAGGGACACCAGAGATGGAGGAGGATAACTCGGTCAATTGAGGACCATGGAGATGAAATAGGGTGACCTAGTCCTATTGTTTTACAAAACTCTTATAAAAGGTTTCCAAAATGTTTTACAAAAGATTTCAATAAAACCTTGTAGATGATATATCTACAAGAGAAACTAATTTAGAAAAGAACCGCTTCTGGAGCCCTCCTAATACCATAGCCATATTGCATATTCCTTTATTGTTATCTTCTTAAAGGTGGTTTGCGAGTACATTCAAAGTACTCATCGGCTTTGTCCCTGGCTATTAACTTGGCCAGATTACCAGAAGAGCGAGGAACAAGGAAGAAGCTTACGTCTATGTGAGCTAGGGCGTATCTCCGAGTCGGGCACCCTGTTGGGTTATGGCTTGACTCGGGTCCTCCGTGATTAGAGGATCCTCTGTTTTAATGTATCTGAGCCCTTAGTGTCATTTTGTAAGTCTATTTATGTAAATATTTTTAAATCGATGTTGTAATGTATGTACACTTTGATATCTGTCGATTATGCGCCACGATGCACTGATCATGGGATCGTGGTGGTATGCATAAAAGGTATTCCCGGACCGTAAATACGTGGGTGCCACGGACTTGGTATTAGAGCCATCCTCTTAGTTCTCCACCTATTAAACCCAAGAAGGTGAGGCAAGATGACATTCATGATAAGATCTATCAATTGGAAAAAGCTTCAAATGCATGTGTTGAAACTATTGGAGAAGGGATTGGCTCAAACTGGATGATGAGCAAAGACCTCGAGAAAAAGTTCAATGACATCGATGGTAGAGTCGGTTTCTTAATTAAAACTGTCTTTGAGTTGACGGATGAGAAGAAATTCGTCCAGAGGAAAATTTTGAAGCTTCAATACGACATGGTCGAACTCAGCATCTATCTCGCAAGCATAGCTAAAGTTAGCAACCCAGGAGAAGAAAACAATACTCTTCCTACCCAGGAGGAGGAATAGGTACCGGCAAGGAGTTATTTGATCCCGCCTACCTTGATTCCAAGCTTGGGGAGATCTTTAAAACCTTGTAATCAATCTTATAAGTTTACTATTTTAGTTTCGCACTAGTTCGAGCTCATAAATAAAGTTTGCATCATTAGAATTCCCTTCAGGAATACTTGATCCCTCTAATGAAATTCTGAGTTTATTATAATATATGGAGCATTATTGAGTTTGAGTTTGTCTTATTGGATATATGAATGGCTTAAGTATGATTTTACTTGCACTTGATGATAGCAATAGGAGTCTTCCACACCATTGGCATTAACAGAACATATAAAGGTAATTTTATCAATATGTTGTAGGTCAATGGTTTTATTTACAAAAAGGAGAGATTATCTAACTAATTAAGAAGAAAACAAAAAACCTTGAACAAAGGAGAAATTATAAGTGCAATCAAAAAGAGTGAGAACAATTTGAGGTAGAATATTCAAGTTATAAAGATGCTTCATATATATTTGGAATTTGGTAATTGAGATCGTTTAACATTGAATTCCTACATCAAGTGGAATATATGGCTAGCTCCCTTGCATAACACTTAAACAAAAGTGTGAGCAAGAATATATATAGAGAAAGAAGAAAAATAAAAAGATGAAGAAAAAGAGCGAATGTGCAAAGAGCAAATAGGCATATACCACTATATTGTAGTAAGACAAAGAGACGTTTGAGATTTTGAATCCTAAGTGAATATGTTAATCCTAAAACACTTGGTACTACCTCACTAACTCATTCGGTTGAACCGAATACTTTTACATCATGTTGAGAATAATCTTTTGTGAATTGTTAATTGCTAAGGTGTGGAAGCCTGCTAATATTTTTCAAATAGTTCGAGTAGGGTACTATTCATGAACTTATTTATATGTATCCTTTATGGTAAACACATGCTGCAACTTCCTCATTTATTTTATAGACTCAACTTCATGAATATGAGGATCACATCCATTAAGCTAAACTTGATCGGGACGAGCAAGAGTATAAGCTTGGGGAAGTTGATGAGTGCATATTTGCATCATGTTTTAGATTATTATTTTGTATTGTAGTTTTAGGATCTTGGTATTTTACGGCGTTCGCACGCACCTTTTATGTTTATTTTCATCAGGATCAGGATAGTTTATGGATCCGATGGACACGATTCTTGGACCAGTTATATTGGAGTGAAAAGGGGCCAAAACAACATAAATCGCTTATTTGGGAAATATAAATAATACCATAAGAAACCCTGAAGCGATTGGAGGATACAAAAGAGTTGATGACCAACTATACGGCGGGAAAATTTTTCCGGCCGTATAGTTCCCGCCATATAGTTGGCGCCAACACCGCCTCCTCAAATTTTTTCACCCCGTGCAACTGGATCGGAGAGACGACATACATAACACCCGTAAATCACCGAAAACCTCACCATAGAAGGGATCTGGAGGGGGAACTTGGACTAGGGATCCATCTTCGCCCTAAGCAGATATGGGAGGCCAAGGCATCGATCTCCATCTTCATCAACCGTTGCATCTTCATCACCACCATCATATACATCCATCCCATCTAGATCTTGTTGTAATTCTTGCACTAGTTATGGATTTATACAAGTACTATTTGTCAATAATCGTTTCCATTACCATTGTCATGATGTTATTTGCCTCCATGTCTGAGTAGATCATTAGTTCTTGGGGAGATGGAGAAACCCTAGTATATGATTGAGATGAGATAGGGATTATTATGTTATACATCATTATATGTATGTGTTAATTGTCTTCATCTTGATGTTGGGAGTTGTGCACCTCCTTAATATTTGCCTCTTACGGGGACTTGATGAAGGAGATTACTTGTTCATAGACGGAGGGATGGTAGCACTTACTGTGACTATAAATTCGTTGTCATCCTTTACGTACTAACTTGGGGAATTAAGGAGAACTCATTAAGCCATGTCCATGTCGCGGGAGAAATCGCTTAATAGAGGGATAATACGATTGATGTCGTTTATCTGTTAGTTGTGGTTATGAAGGATGGTGTGAGCAGTGGTTGCTGCCTAATCGTCCATATATGGAGCTCCTCCCACATATATGAATATCATGAGAATATTCGTTATAATAATCTTGATTACTTAGTCTAAATTGCTAGTGTTGTATCCACCACTCCTCGAGAATGCCTTTTTCCCTATTGCAGTTTAATTCTTTCTTACACACGCGATTACTGTAACACCCCTAGTTTTACTAATAGTAATTAGGGTTTGTATGTGCATAGCATGAGCATCATCATCATTTAAAATGCATAAAATAAAAAGGTTCTCACAAAACACTAAAAAACCTACACCCCTCTCTCTATGCAAAAGCATTCAAAAATGGTTTTGAATTTTGAAAAGTACAAAAATTTTGGAACCCAAATGGTTATAAAGGGTCCCCACATTATTTTAAATATTTACAAAGTTTCTTGTATTTTGAAACTATTCAAAATAGGTTACAAATGAAAAATACAAACAGAAAAAGAGAGAACAGAAAAGAAAAGGTTTTAACACAAAAAAAATAGAAACCTAGGTAATCTGGGCCAAGCCAGCTTATCTCTTCTCTCCCTCTGTCGCCAGTGCAGCACGTAGCAGCCCAGCAGCTGGCCCACTCCTGGCCCATGTGCAGCCTAGCCAGCCTGATACCCCTTCGTTGTCTTGTTCTTCGTCTTTCCCGTCGCCGGATCGAGCTAAGCAGCTCACTAGCCGCGCCTCCACCGCCGGCGTGCGTCAAGATGCGTGCCACCGCCCGCCAGCGCCTATAAGGATCCCCTCCTCGCCCCTGGAGAACCCCAGTTCTCCTTCTTCTCCGTTTCCCTCTCCCTGTGATGAAACCCAAACCCTAGGTCTCGTAGTAGACGTCCATCCCCACCGTCTCCGGTCTCCCCGGGCCAAACCGAGGCCACCTTCGAGCTCCCCGTGATCTCCTCAGTCGCCTCACGTCCTTAATCGAGCTCTATGACCGTCTCTTCTCCGATGCCAGCCACCATCGATTTGCCACTCTCCGATGTTCCCGGGCCTTGCTAACCCCTCCATCAGCTTGCTGCTAAGCTGCTGGTGCGCAGGCACTTCCTATGTTCCTCCCTCTTGCTTTCAGTCGTCCCCATGTCGTGGAACTGTTGCCGGTGGTCGCAGTTGCTCGTCGTTGTCCGTTCTCCGGCGACCAAAGTGGGGCGGCCACTATCAGGATCGCCTCGCTCCCCTCTCTTCAACGAGCCCAACCCCGAGTCCCCGCATGCAGCAGATCGATGGGAGCATGCTCGACCTAGGAGCATCCCCATTGATGACGTCAGCATGATGCCATGCTGGCATCATAATTCCTTTTCTTTTAATGTTTTCTGTAAATAATTTTTGTAATTATTAAATGTATGACAGGTGAGTCCCTATTGTTAGATATTTAATCATTTCCATAATTTTTTCTAAAATGAATAAATGTATGACATGTGGGTCCAGGTTGTAAAATAATTTATATAACGTAAAAATGTTTAATTGTTTTAAAAATGATTTAAAATGAATTAAAATTGAGAAAAAACATAACTAATTCATTTTAAGTCGGAAAAATATGTGTAATATATCAAAATGTTCAAAAAAATGAGATCTATCTCTTTAAGATATAATAATGCATTGATAAGCAACGTCCATTACAGGTATAATTAGAAAAACAATATAAACCCTCTCATATGCCTCCGAGGTTTTCCCGAAATAGGTTTGTACCCCTCGGAACCCCGATTAAATTGTCAAGCATGCCTTAGGGGTTTATTTCAATGCAATTTAACCTGTCATATCATCATCCTTGTTTGAGCATTGCATCGATGTCATGTGTTTATTGTTTCCCTCCCTTTCTGATGTTTGGTTCTTCTTGGTAGAATACGATATCGAGATCGAAGACCGATATCAACACCATCGAAGGTTACTGACGAACAAGTCCATATGATGTACCTGAAGATCTATAGATGAGTATCAACTGGCAAAGGAAAGCGAAGCCCCACACACATGATATAATCCTATGTTTTCAAAGTATTTACATTCTTGCTATTTGCATGCGATTCCAAAGTCTTTTATCGATAGGTAGAGTAATCCTATCTAATGCATGTTACATTTGTAGCCTAATTCCCTCATCCACCGCTCCTAGCATAACTAGGGTTTGGCTTGTGAAGCGTTGCTAGAGATGATACATTTGCGGAGCTTAGCCATGCTTAGATGTTACCACCGGTTCATAGGGTTGATGAATCAGAGCTATGAATGAACATAGTATGACAGGATGACATGATAAGATCATAGATGAAAGTTAAACATGCTAAGGATTGTATGGGAGGCCATGGTGGGTTGTGGTTTTTGCAGTCCCATACCTGCCACTACTAGGACCTGACTTCTTGCCTCTTGAACCAAGACGAGCGTACAGCCACACGGGGACCTAGGAACCCCCTCGACCAACTAAATTGCCTAGTAGATTCCATGAGTCACATAGTTTAGGCATTCCATTCGACATACGCATTCTGGTTCTTCTTGAAGGAGGTGAAGGAGGTGCATTCATAGAGGTAGTTTAGCATGGCATGGAATGGGAGAGGCCCGGTGACATGGTTATACCCCGCGAGTACACAATCTCAGCATACCTGGTCCAGCCCAAGGAAGGCCCATGGAAAATATACGCCGGCCCATGAGGATTTTCGGGTGGCCAAGGCCCATGACGTCTTCGGATCCTTGGAGAGCAAGACTAGAGTAGATAGGAAATTCAAAGGGGTAAACCCTAGAACCTGTAACCGACTAGATCTGTGCCTGGGACCTGCCTAAGTCTATATAAAGGCCAGGAGGGCACGACCTAGATCTCTCGACTCATACTTTCGCATACACACCTCCACGCCAGATCGCATCTGCGCACCCCTGTAATCACCGGTTCCGCCGTAATCAAGAGCAGACAAGCAGGAGTAGGGTTTTCCCTCCGGGGGCCTGAACCTAGGTAAACCTCGTGTCCCGTGTTGCTTGTTTGCTAACCGTTCCGCGATCTCCAGCATCCCCATCTTCTCCAAAACCCAAGTCCATAACAATGGGCATTGACGAGATTTAACCTCGTCAATTGGCGCCGTCTGTCGGAACTGGGGACGCTGATTGTGCGATCGTGACGGTCCCAACCCGAACGATCTACAACTCCGCGGCGACGGAGAGTCACCTCCTCTTCGGTGCTTTCGACTTCACCGCCCACTCTCCGGCCACCATGAAGGACTTCGAGCCCGTAGGCGACGGACTCGAGATCCTGTTCGGGAGCTTCTGCTTTTAGGTGGGGCAAACTGGCACCCTCCGCCTCCCTGAGCGGGTGCCCCTACCATCAATCAGGCCCGCTTTATGGGCCCCACACCCTGTGCTACGCACAACATCATCAATAGATGAGTCCTACGATAGCAGTAGCTGCAACTCCGATCTGTGCGATCCGCCATCGGATGAAGGGACCTACGGTTCCGGATCCGAAAGCTACGGCAGCAGCGGACCAATCTACGAGCGCTACCAATGCGCCGTAGTCATCTAGAGCGACGTGGATCAGCAAGCGCCCAACCCGTCGCCCAACCCGCCACCTAACCCGCAGGACAGAAGCGGCGGGAACAGAAGAAGCCAGTCCCCCCCCCCCCACCTGAAGGGGATAACACCGGCCATGTCATCTGCCTTAGCAAAGAAGGATGGGACCAGGCACGCGCCGCCGTGGCGGGCAGCATGGTCCTGCCTGCAGATGCCTCACGGGACCTGCTCATGGCATACCATTTGCTCCTGATCGAGGAGCACAAGAAGCAGGTCAAGATGCAAGAGTTGCTCGACAAACGCAAGCAAGCAGCCTCAGAGTCCATCGCGCGACGAGTTGCGCTCTCCGCCATGGGCATCGGCTCCAGCTCGAACGGCAACCAAGGCAACAAGCACCGCTCTCGGATGGAGAACATGGACCCCAAGGAGCGCCGTGAGGTGACCCAAACCCTCCACGCATCCTTCATGGATATGGATGCCGACGGCAACGTCATCCAAAAAATGTCGTAGGCTGCGATCATGGCAGCCACCGCGTATCTAGCGTCCCACCCACCTCCGGAGGGGGACCCGAAAAGAGCCATGCACAAGTCCGCACTTACCAGACTCGGACTCGTCGGAGCAGCGCTCCATCAGGAAGCTCCTACAGAGCCGAAGAAGAAACCCCCGGTCAGGTTCGACCGTAGCCCCAATCCTTCATCCGAAGAAGAGGACCATGACCTTCCCCGAAGGCACAAGAGCTCGCGCCATCGCAACCGCGATTATGATGCCAGAGACGCGCTCACACAGCGCAAAATCGACAAAGCGCGAGCCAAGCGTGCTTGCTCGTCTGAATCCGAGATGGACAAAGACGAAGGAGAACTCTGTGGAGCCCGATGCTTCAGCAGATCTGTTCGACAAACAAGGATGCCGCGAAATTTCAAACTTCCTTCGGATATTCCGATGTTCGACGGCACACAAGACCCAAAGGTGTGGCTCAGCGACCACCTGTCATCCGTCAAACTGCACGGCGGAAACAAAGAAACCTCCATGCAATGCCTTCAGCTGCAGCTTACAGGCGCAACCCGTATCTGGCTTAGCAGCCTATCTTCAGGGTCCATCCGAAGCTGAGGAGTTGCGGGCCTGTACTCAACGAACAGGCGAATCTATTCGCTCGTACATACTACGTTGGTCCAACACCAAGAACTCCACAGCACACATCTCCGAAGAGAGGGCCATCAATGCCTTCAAGGACGGCGTCAAGCGCCAGGACTTCAAGGAGGAACTTGGGCGCGTCAAACCCAAGACACTCGACCACCTCATGGACATCGCCAACAGGTGGGCCGACGGCGAAGATTCCATCCACTGGGCGCACTCGGAGGAAGAGGACGACTATGGACGACGACGAGAGCGCCGTATCAAGAGGAGATCGCGCGTCTACGACGATCGCGATGGACCCGACATGGTCGCGGCCGGCTACGCCGATCGCCGCAACGACGCCAACCGCAATAGTAGCGGATACTGTGGAGGCAACTTCCGCGATGGATGACGCCCAGCACAGTCGTGGCAGTGCCGCGATCGCGATAACGGACCCTCAGCATACGAAAAACGTTCGGGTCCATGCACCATCCACTTCTACATCGACAAGCAGGATGGCAAGAAGAAGGCAAGCCACATGCTCAAGGACTGCCGCGAGTTCCAGAAGCTCAGCGAAAGCATGGTCCAGATGAGGCAGCAAGCTCCACCTCCCGGATTCGGGAACGCACCCGCACCAAGTGAGATAGCGCATGGAGCTCCTCCACCGCCACCTGTGGGAGGCCCGAACCAACCAGTCGCACCAACACAGAACAATGCTGGGCAGGGGTATCCCCTGCCGAAAGGAGCACTGATGATCCATAAGGTGTGCCCCACGAATAGGGTGCAGAAGAAAATCACCCGTCAGATCAACCTGGCCGTGACAACTCCACCAGCCATCCCTGAGTACCTCAGCGGATCGGAGTCCTGCATCATGTTCAGTCGTTCGGATCATCCTTGCCAGATCCCTCGCCCAGTTCATGCTGCCCTGGTGCTGGAGGCGCAGATCGGAGGTTTCGAGATGAGCCGTGTCTTCATGGAAGGCGGCAGCGGCATCAACCTGATGTTCGCAAGTACTCTAGCAGCAATGCGGATCCTGCTGTGCAGCCTGGAACAGTCAGACACAATGTTCCACGGCATCGTCCCAGGAAAGGGCATATTCCCCCTGGGCAAAATATGGCTCGACGTCATCTTCGGCAAGCCGGACAACTTCCGATGCGAGCGGCTCTAATTCGAAGTGGTGGACTAGCCATCACAATACCACGCCATCCTCGGGCGTGTAGCATTCGCAAGGTTCTTGGTTGTCCCACATTATGCATACCTGCTACTCAAGATGCCATGACCCAGGGGCGTCATCACGGTCCACGGGAGCTTCACCCGATCGGACCATTGCGACAGGGACTTCAACAGGATCACCCAATCATTCGGCATGCAGGATGAGCTCGTAAGGCTCCGCGAGGTGACGGACAATGGGGCACCCCCAGTCGCACGACAAAACGCACCTGACATGTCCTTCGACTCCATCGTCAACACAAAAAAGGTGCAGGTCCACCCGACGGATGCCTCCAAGACGGCGCTGATCGCCAACGACCTGAGCCCTTCATAGGAAAGCGCGCTCGCCGAATTCCTCCGTGAGCGCTGGGAAATCTTCGCCTGGTGTCCTGCGGACATGCCAGGAGTTCCCAGGGAATTCGCCGAGCACGCACTCAACGTCTTTCCAGACACCAAGCCCATCAAGCAGTCCATCCGGAGACTGTTAGAGCCACGGGCCGAAGCCATCGGGATGGAAATCAACAGACTACTCGCTGCATACTTCATCAGGGAGATCAAAGAAAGCGAGTGGCTCGCAAATATAGTGATGGTCCCCAAGAAGAACACGGACATCCTGCGGATGTGCATGGACTTCACGTCGCTGAACAAGCACTGCCCAAAGGACCACTTCCCTCTTCCTCTAATCGACCAGATCATCGATTCGACTGCAGGATGCGAGAAACTCTCCTTCCTCGACGCCTACTCAGGCTACAACCAGATTCGACTCAAGGTCGAAGATTAAGAGAAAACGGCATTTATCACATCGTTCGGAGTGTTCTGCTACAACACAATGCCCTTCGAGCTAAAGAACGCAGGTGCCACGTACCAGCGATGCATGCAGACATGCCTGAAGGACCAGATCGGTCGCAACGTCCAAGTCTATGTCGACGACATATTCATCAAAACCAGGGAGGCGAGAACGCCCTGCAATTCTATCAGCTACTACGCAAGGCCTATAAATTCGAGTGGACGCCCGAAGCGGACGACGCATTCGAAGATCTCAAGCGACTGCTCTCCACCTCACCCATTTTGGTCACGCCAAAGGAGCGCGAGCCCCTGCTGCTGTACATAGCAGCCACACACCAGGTGGTCAGTACCGTGCTAGTGGTCGAGCGATCCGAAGAAGGCAAGACCCATGGGGTCCAACGCCCAATTTACTACCTCAGCGAGGTATTGACGCCAATAAAACAGAGGTACCCTCACTACCAAAAACTCGCCTACGGCGTGTTCATGACGGCTCATCGGTTGAGCCATTACTTCCAGGAGCACCAGGTGATGGTCGTCAATGAGGCACCCTTGAATAGCAACCTGAATAACCCAGAGGCCACGGGACGCGTGGCCTTGTGGGGCATCGAGCTGTCACCCCTAGACATCGTCTACGACAATCGACTCGCAATCAAGTCTCAGGTCCTCCCCGACTTCCGTGTACACTGGATGGAGCTGCAGCTGCCAGACACCCCAGACATGTCGCAGTCATGGACGATGCACTTCGACGGCTCCAAGCGTGAAGCTGGAGCAGGATCCGGGGTCATACTGACCTCCCCGCAGGGCGACAAGATGAAGTACGTCCTTCGGATGAAATTCCGAGCTTCCAACAACGAGGCTGAATACGAAGCCCTCATCCATGGCATGAGGATGGCAAAGATCTACGGCGCAACGCGCCTGGTCATCTACGGTGACTCCAACCTCGTCGTCCAACAGACAATGAATGAGTGCGACGCACACGCCGAAAACATGATCGCGTACCGCGCACTCTACAACACACTCGAAGGAGAATTTCGACGGTTGCGAGCTTCGGCACGTTGGAAGAGAAAGCAATGAGGAGTCCGACAGACTCGCCAACATCGGCTCCACCTGCGCAAGGGTGCCACCAGGTGTGTTCCTCGAACAGATCTGCGTGCCATCCATCAAGCGGACATTCCCCAAGGGATCACCCGAAGAAGCAGAACACTCGAGGGCTACGCTACCCGAAGGTCATGAAGGACCCGAAAAACTGGACACAGAGGTTGCTATGGTCAACCTGATGCCGATCATGGCAGTCGAAGAAACCTGGACACGACCGTACCTCTAGTACTTAATAGACGGAGAACTGTCTGACAACCCGACGGATGCCCGGCGCATATCTCGCCGGTCAAAAGCATTCACCATCATCAATGGCGCGCTGTACAAGCGCAGCATTTCGGGTGTACTACAAAGGTGCGTCACCATCGGTGACGGTAAAACCATCCTCCAAGACATCCATGAGGGCATCTGCAGCCATCATGCAGGCAGCCGCTCCCTTGTCGCCAAAGCTCTACGAGCTGGATTCTATTGGCCAACGGCCATGAACGATGCAAAGGACATCGTCCGAAGATGCAAAGGGTGCCAAAGGTTCGCTGACAAACCACATGCACCCGGTTCAGAGCTCAGGCCCATACCTTTGGCCTGGCCCTTTGCCCAATGGGGCCTCGACATGATCGGCAAACTGCCAAGGTCCTCAAAAGGGAGGCACGTCTACCTCCTGGTCGCAGTCGAAAAATTCACCAAGTGGATCGAGGCCATGCCGGTCACTAACCAAAAGGGCAATACTGTCGTCAAGTTCTTTGAATCCATTGTCTACAGGTTTGGCGTACCGCATAGCATCATCACCGACAATGGATCGAACTTCATCTCCAAAGAATTCCAAGACTTCTGCGAAGGCCTCGGAATCAACATCACATACGCCTCGGTGGCACACCCGCAAATGAATGGGCAAGTGGAAAAGGTCAACGGCCTAATCGGCGCTGGCATCAAGAAGCGCCTCATGAGCCCACTCGAGCGACTCGCCGGAGCCTGGACGAAAGAGCTACCCTCCGTCCTATGGAGCCTGCGTACCACGCCAAACATCTCAACAGGATACACGCCATTCTTCATTGTGCACGGAGCCGAAGCCGTGCTACCATCCGAAGTACGCCACGAGGCCCCCCGGGTCATCGCTTATAGCGAAGCCGAATCCGCGGCTGCACTCGAAGACGCCGTCGACACACTCGACGACGCAAGAGACATAGCAGCAGCTCGACCAGCGGTGTACCAGCAGAGTCTCCGCAACTACCACAGCCGACGTCTACGACCACGATCCTTGGTCGAAGGAGACCTCGTCTTGCGACTCAAGCAAGAGTGACCAAAGAAATTCGAGTCACCATGGGAAGGACCCTACATCGTCACCAAAGTCATCCCATGTGGCGCCTATCACCTCAAGCACGTGGATTCTGGAGTCGCATACTCCAACCCATGGAACGTTGCACAGCTGCGACGATTCTACCCATAGCTACCTACCCCTTTACTTTCAATAAGGCTATTCAGCCACGGCTACTCAGCCGAACAATGTACTTCCTCCATTACGATATAAATAAAGCTAAGTGTCTCGCCCAAAAATTTCGTTTTGATATTTGCACCTTTACTTCATGCTACAAACGCACTCGGGGGCTCCCCCCACCTCACGATTTCATCAACTGAGGATAACACGTGTACACCTGAGTAGCTGACCACGTCCGGCTAACGAAAAGGACACGTATGCAAACAAAGCACTACGTGCTCAAACAACAACCAAACCTTTATAACAAAGGGCAAAACACGCCCAGTCAAATATATACAAATTTTACATCTATCTCTTTTACAGGTACTACCTATTCTGAAGAAAAACCTGAGCGCGCTGCTCAAATAGATCTACGATCTCTTCAGCATATTGCCTTACAGCCGCGTAATGCGGACGCATATCCCACACACCACCATCTGGTCGAGGGGGTGGCCCAGCCGCTACAACAAACAGATCTACATCAGGATGGTGCAGCCTAACAAGGGACAGCGCAGCCTTCACCCCTGCGACGAGCTGCTGCCTCACCAATTCCTTGACATGATGCACGTTCCGAAACTTTGACAGAAGACCAGAGAGGGTTGAAGGTGCAGCATCCGGCGGAAACATCACATGCAGAACCGACGCGAGTGAAGTCTGCACCTGACGAAGCACCCGCGACACTTGGTGAACACGATCCTGCACCGTCGCAAGGACCATAGCACGGTCTCGATCCATCCAGAAGAACCCGCCGGTTTCCATGTCCTACTGAGTCAAACAATTGACCCGAACAGAAACACGCTCCTTCTCCTCCATTGGAGCAAGGTTAGCACCTGCAATACTTGCACAAAAGTAAGATGCAATGCGAGCAGGCACATCCGAAGAAATGGGCAACAGCTCGAAAAACTCACACTGAAGCTGCTCGGATAATCGAAGCAATTCCGCCATCAAGTACTCCTCTCTGGCGGCACCGCGATCCGCCTTGGACTTCCAAACGTCGGCATGGCCACGCACCCCAAGCAACTCTTTCTCGAGACTACGAACACGGTCTCGAAGAAAAGCAAGCTGCGACGAATCATCCAAGGATGGCCGCAGCCGCGCTGCAGGCGAGGTGTCAACAGGATCAGCACCCGAAGGACCCTAGATCAGCAGAAAGGCAAAGACATGAACATGCAGACGAAGAAGCACATAACTCAACAAATTCATTAAGTGCATCAAAAGCCACTAAATGGCACAAGGATTTGTTCATCAAAATAATTACAACAAAAGAGACTACAACCATCCTACACATACAGCGCCTAAGATGCGGCACCCTGAGTAGCCTCGGAGCCGGATTGCCTCGCCTTGGCTTCCCCCTGCTGCCGTAGCGCGTACTCGGCCAGCAGATCAATCAGCTTTGTCCCATAACGCTTACAGCGAGCAGAATAGGTAGCGAAGGCTACCTCGGATCCATCAGCAGTCGTCGGCATCCGGGAAGTGATCTGGGGAAGGTCCAACTCCGCTCCAGCCGCCAAAGCCATCGCCAGCCCGACGGATGCGCCGATGCCCTTCTTCTTGCGCTTGTACGCCGCAGGTGCTTCGGCTGACAGTGCCTCTGCCAGAGCGTCAACATCATCAAGGGTCGCGCCCTTGGGGACAAGCTCCTTGTAGAAGCGCCCAAGGACCTCCTTGGCCTTGGCGAGCGAGTTGACGACGGTGCTGCAGCGATCTTTGACCGTTGCAGTAGCATCATCCAGAGCACTCCCGTGCTCCAAAGCACCGCGGTCAAACTCGATGCCCGCGGCATCTGAGACAATAAAGACGAGGAATGAACGAAAGCACCGTAGAAGAAAGACAAGAAAACCAAAACAGACGAAGGTGAAGATACTCACTCGAAACAGCCTTGGCAGCCGCCATAAGCTTGCCAGCCACCTCTCTTTCACGCGCAGTCGCAGCAGTAGCAAGCTGCTCCTCGCGGTCAGTGGCCTCCCGCTGCATGCGCTCCTTAGCCTCGGCCGCAGTAGCCAGCTCCAGCTCGAGGCGCTTTTTCGCATCCACGACGACCTTGGCCTTCTTCTCCGCTTGACCGAGGCTCTTTTTGAGAGCATTAATCTCACGGAGGGAGGTGTTGTGCTCCTCTGCATTCACATAATGCAAACGTCGGATAACAGAACAAGAATACAAGAAGAGGCAAAGACCAAAGGCATAAATGTACCTTGAAGTTGTTTGAGGCTGGCCTCCAGCGCCAGGTGCTGTTGCACCAATCGTTTGGCATCCTGCACAAAAGGCTGCAGGAAAGAGACCTACTAGTCAGGAAAAGGACTCGGGGGCTACGCCCAACAGAAAAGAGCAGAAGCAAACTACACACACAAAAATGCTCGGGGGCACCCCTCGAGACTCGAAGGAAGAACAAAGAACAAAACTCTTTTACAGATGCTCAGGGGCTTCCCCCGTGGCAGGAGGCAGAACTACTCACATGATCCGATGGCGACTCCGAAGGTCCGCTAGCAGCCTTCTGAGGCGCAACCACCTGAACCTCCAGCGGAGAAGGGCCCGGAGCAGCACCTTTAGAGGTAGCCACCGTCTGAGGAGGAGGAGATGCAACTTTCGACTCCCCCATCATCTCCCGAGCACCATCGCTGGAGGAGTCGTTGGAAGAATGCCTGCACAAGGACAAATTAGCACAAGTACAAAGTAAACAGGCAAGAAAAAGCAGTGCAGGAGAAAGGAAACTTACGAGTCAAGATCGCTCGGGTTGAAGACAGGAGGGGTCCTCCGGACTTTCTTCTCTTCCTTCTTCTCTTCCTTCTTTTCTTCCTTCTTCCGCTTCGCCGGCGGGTGCGGCGCTACAGCCCGCACGGGAAGGGCAGGAATCTGAGAGGAGGAGCCTCCATGCCCATCACTGTGACGCTCAAGACACAGCGGGTTCCTAGGAGTCGGAGGAGTCGAGGCATCCGAAGACTCGCTGGAGCTCCGTGATCGTTTGCGAGTGTGGTCCTCGCTCGACTCGTTGGCCTCTTCAGCCGGAGATCGCGCCGACGGTAGCTCGGACATGGAATCCACGACATCATTATCTGGAGCATCCGGAAATACTTCGGGTAATGGAGGCGACATGCCCAGCACTTTGAAGCTCTGCACAAGAGAAGAAAATTTGTTAGCAAACAAACACAAATACAATGCAGTTGAAAAAAGCGCTACGCGCACGGATCTACACCTGTGGAACAGGAAGCAAAGCAGAAAACGGAGAAGTCAGCGACTTCCCCGGGATATCCTCTCCAGCTTTGAACTTCGGCAGCGAACGAAGGGCCCTGTCGAGATCTCCCTGGGAGAATTTCTCAGCCGAAACCCTCGTCGGATCACGGCGGCCAGCATAAAGAAACATCGGGTGCACCCTAGCCTGGAGTGGCTGCACCCGACGCTCAAGAAATGTGCGGATGATATCCACACCGTTCACTTCCTTCTCTGGAATCAACTGGAGATCCTCCACTCGACGATAGAGAGCCTCTATCTCCTACCTCGCCATCCAAGATCTGGTTTTTCCAGGACCTCTTCGGCTCGATTATTTGGGAGGGGTCGAAAGGAGCAAGACCAAAATGCTGCCCAGCCACTGTGGAGTCGCGAATATAAAACCATCGCCTCCGCCAGTACAGGACAGATTCGGACATGGAAAAAGGAAAGAAAAGAAGATTGGGTTTGAGGGAGATGATGCAACCCCCAATGGGATAAACACCATCCGAACCAGATTTGTAAGGTTCCCAACCTTTAATAAGGTAGAGATCCCTGTGTTTACAATGCTAGTCCCTGGATCAATAGCTAGCATCCACAGTTAAGATGTAATATCAAGAAACAAGGGTCATAATACAACTTTATAACCAGGAATAACATAATTTTATTACATCTTACATAGCTCATTTGGCTATTACATTACATTGCAGCAGAATATCTATAAACATGGGGTCCTTAATCTTCAAAGTGCCACAGGCAGACATGTTGGTTGTAGACTTTGTAATCCTAATCAACACACACTTCACTAAATCAAACAAACCTGCAACATAACAAGTTACAGCCACAGGGGTCAATACATTTGAATTGTATTGGCAAGTGATACTATGGTAGTATAGTGGAGTCTATCATCTATATGCATTTGGCTAAGTGGAGCTTAGGCTTGCTTTGCTCAAAATAGATTTTCCTTATCATTTGAAAACACTAAGTTTTTGCTTGACAAAATAGTCTTTCCCAAGGCATCTCCCAATCAAAGATTGTAGATCCTTTAACCCTTGTTCAACCACAAGTTTTTAACTTAGAAATTTGGATGATGAGATTCTTGATTACTTCCATGTCTTGATGCTCAAATTGTCCTTTACCAGGGACATGGCTAAGTACTTAGATTTTACACTCTGCAGAGGTGGTGCACTTTCCCCACAAGACTTGGTTTCACTAAGACAAGATCTTTCAGAAGCCTTTCCTTAGACCAAATGGATGCGCTCCAACCTATCATTCCCACTACCACCAACTGTCCAAATGGCTAAGTTCTAGCAACCTATATGATCCAGGCAGAGCCCATATTGCCAAGTGGTTGCACTTGAAGCTTCTCAACATTTGACATCTCAAATCTCTTTGTTCCTGGGTGGCAATCCACAAGTGTGATACACAAGGTAAACCATAGCCATGGGCCTTGTGTAACCACTCAACCAAAAACCACCAAGCAACTACCATTCCACCCAGGTGATTCATTAACTTAGTTGTTTTATTAAACAAAAACACAAGTCCTCAGACTTAGAAAAATTTTCCATAGTATGAATGTATATCCCACCCTTGTTTCTATTAGCTAAGCTAAGCTTGATAGTATTAGGAATCTTAACTTAGGAAAATTTCTACTAAGGTTTCATCTACTAGGTTTTCCCATAGCATGGTTTATACTTAGCAAAAATTCCATGCAAGTTTTACGTAGAAAAATCACTAATGCATAGTGAAAGTAATGGGACAAAAGTATGAAGCATCACTTGCCTTTTTGGTAGAGTATAAGTTCACTCCTTGTCCTTGCTACAATCACACTCTTCAAGTCACTACAATTCAATCAAGCAAGGCACAAGTTCAATCTACCATTCAAGCAATTCATCACATAAAATCATAAAGTCAAAGTAATGCATGCAAGAATGCCAAGCTTTGTTTTATTTGAAAGAGTGGTTCCTAATGGGTCATAAACATTTGAAAACACCTAATGGTCATTTTATAAAGTGGCAAAGTCATTTGCAAAAGTTTTCACTTCATAAACCATTTTCAAAACAAGGTATCATTTTTTGTGGTGTAGAAATGTTTTTACTAAGGCATTAATCTATAGGGTTCACCAAATATGTTTTCAAACCATAAAACTTTGTGTTTAGGGTCAGAGAGTTTGAAACAAAACATTTCCCAAAGGTTTTCTTCCAAAACCATTTTTAATAAATAAACCATATTTTTATTTGACTAGAATTGGTTTTTAAATCCAAGATTCATTCTCTTATTTCACCAAATACATTTTTGAATCCACAAAGTGTTTCCTATGGTCAGTAGGTTCAAAACACTCCATTTGCAAAAGATTTTATCTTCAAAATCATTTTGGAATAATTTTTATAACCTAAACAAGCATGCATAAGTTTCTGCAAAAAAAAACATTTTAACAGAAGCTTTTTGCTAAACAAAAGGCATGGTTGGCTAGGGGTTGCTCCACTGATTCCATTGATATAAAATTTGCAAATTTTGGACGTGTGGAACTAAAGTTATGCAATTTACAAAATCACATATCTAATAGATCAATTCTGTTCTAATTCAACTCAACAGAGACACGTGGCGTGTTTCTATTCGCTAATACCGATTCGGTTGGATTAGCAATTCAGACCGTAGGATTAAACTAACATCGCACGGCTCAGATGCTCCCATACCCATTCACTTAAGTCGTTCTGTCTACGCCACAGGATGAGGATCCAACGGCCCACGTGTGTTTGACCAAAGGCTGGCGGCGCAGCGACGGTGGTTGGCGGCGGCGCGCTCAGACGGTGCGGTCGTCGGTGATTTAGGAAGAAAGGGGAACAGAGGGGTAGCTCACCAGAATTGTCGAAGCTTGCTGATGCTCAACGTGGTTGTCGCAGGGCAAGGGGCGCACGGACAGGTCGGCAATCTCTCGCCGGAGTTGCTCTCTGGCACGGGTACGCACGGTCGTGGTCGAGGGCGAGCGTCTGGGTCGCAACTGATCAAGTAAACGTGTCAGGAGGGTGCGCAAGGTTGCCTAGGGCGTGAAAGAGCTCACCAGAGGGAAAGGGGCGCGCTGGTTTCTCGGCTATTGCTCGCTGGAGTTTAAGCAGACCGTGGCGGCGCTCAGTCGACGTGGTTGCCGACGCTCTGGGTCACCAGAGGAAGTGTGGCTAGGGTCAGTGGATGAGCAAAGTGATGGAGATCCAGTGAGCGTGAACTAGAGAGGAGGGGGTGGCTTGTACTCACCGTATTTGTCGCCGGAGTGCGTCGGAGCCGCGGCGGTGCAAAAGGGAATTAGAGCAGCCTGGTGGCTCTCGAGGCGTGGTGTTTGGGGGAAAAGGAAGAGGAGGGGGAGGTGGTTAAACGAGCGTGATCGCGGGGGATTTTAATTCGCAGAATAAATCGTATTGATTCGAATTAAGACGCGAAAGAAACAGTCAGAGGCGAGTTCATCGCGGGGTGAAGACGACGATGACCTGGCTGTGGGGTCCGGCGTCAGTGAGAAAAGGAGAGGGAGAGCGGGGTCCATCTGCCATTGACTCAGTGGGTTTAATCGCGAGTAAAAACGGTTCGCTGCGGGTGGGGTGGGGATTGGGCTTGCTGGGCCTTATTGGGCTGGCCGGCTGGGCTGGCTCCTTTTCATATTTTTTTCTGTTCTGATTGTTTTTCTTTTTCTCTTTTGATTTTTTGTTTTAAAATTTAATCAAACAATTCAAACAACAAATCAAATCAAAACTCCTCCAAACTTTGCATTGAGTTTTGGTTCTGTTTAACAACACAAAACCAAAGTCCAAAAATAAAAATAATAATTTTATTCTTTTTAGGATCTATTTAATAATTAAATAAAATAGACCTTAATTATTAATTCAAAATATGTTTTGATTTATTTAATAAAATCTCCATTTGAAATCTAAATATTATCAAAACCAAATCAGTAGGTTTTATTTGAAAATATAAAATACTTGGAAAACTTGTTTAAAATAAACTAACATGTTTTGATGTTTAATTAAAGTGGTAAAACCTTTATTTTAATAAAATTGGTTTAATAATAAACTCCTTATTTTTATTTAAATAAACCTTTACTCCTTTAATCAAAACAAAACATTTTATTTCAAAAGCTTGGCCAAGGTTTAATTTGGCTCTATAAAATAATCCTTATTTATATTTCTACCTTTTTATTTGAAAACCAAATCTTTTCATTAAAAGATCCAAAAATAGTTTTTCTATTTATTTAAAAATTTCTTTATTAATTGTTTATCTTTTTTAATCCCTTTAGGATTTGTTTGATCAAAATAGGTTTGAAAGCTTCCAATTTGGAATCAAAAAGTTTCTTCTCACCCTGAAAATCAACAAAGTTTTATTTTATTCATTTATTTTTCACATTACAAGATTTGGAAAATCTTGGGATGTGATAGGCTACCACCCTTAAAATAAATCTCGTCCCGAGATTTGGGAAGGCTAGGGTTACAAGTTGGCTCAAAAGCATCTAGGGTACTACCACCCTTAAAAAAATTCCGACTAAATTACATATTGGCCTTCTTGGGATCCTGGGGAAACTTCTCTAGGCAAACATCTGCATAGTGTCCTTTGTTTTCACACTTGAAACATGTGACAAGGCTGAGATCCTTCATAGGCTGGTTTATCTTGTGCTTCATCTTTTCTGGACAGTGGTTTGCATAGTGGCCTAGCTCCTTGCATTCGAAACACATCACTTGGCTGATATCTTTCTTTTCCTTTGGTATCATTGCCTCTTGTTTGTTTCTTTGGTTCTTCTTCTTTTCTGGGCATTCATTGGCATAGTGTCCCATCTCTTTGCAAGTGTAACATTGTTCTTGAGTAATATCCTTCTTGCTAGGGTTGGGGCATTTCTTCTTTTTCTTGGGTTTCTCCAAAGCTAGGAGTGCATCTCGTTCATGTTGTTCATATGTTATCTTATAGGTAGGAATGTCTACTGGTTTCTTTGACCTTCTATTGCTCTTTGGGTAATTCATATGCTTCTTCTTTGGTACTTTAAATTGGGTTGTATTGCATGGAGGTATAAGTGGAGCTTTTCCTTTGTCCTCATTCTTCTTGGTAGACTTGGATCCTTCTTGATAGTTTGCAATCATTTGTTGCACTCCACCTTGTTTCCTTTGTTGAACTATGGAATAGATGGGGCATTGGATAGGGACATGATTATTCACTTCTCATAGGTAACAAGTAACTTCATATGTGGGGCATTGGCCAAATGGATGTTCCTCTTCACAATTGGGGCATTGATCCCTATGTTCCTTGGAAGTGTGATCCTTGTCTCCACAAATATTGCAGGCTTTGGTTCCTTCTAAAATAACATCTTTGTCATCCTTGTTTTCATAAACTCCTTTGGAAGAGTTGCCTCCACTGTTGATCATTTGAGTGGCCATCCCTTGCAACAATTGGGATTGAATTTTCAAAATCTTTTGTATGGCTGGGTCTAGTCCATTGTTGTTGGCTAAATGCTGAGTTGTCACTTGGCTCAACTGGGTTTGGTTTGCTAGTAGTTGTTCTCTCATGTGCATCTCTTGGTTGTTGTTGTTGTCATCAACCTTGATGTTGGAGTCTCTTGGAGTAGTCATCTGTTTGGGTTGGATTGGGATTAGAATAGGCAAAAGATTTCTTAAGGAAATAATTCTAATCACACACAACACAATTCACACAAGCAATGTGCAAGCAATCACAAATAATCATTCCACTCAAACAACAAGTTTCAAGCACATTTTAGGCAACAAAATATTTTTGCTATACCACATAAGATGGTGTGTTTGATTTAATCCAAATATGGTGGTCCAACTATATGGTTCACTTGAGATCATTTTATCCTTCTTAGTTGATTCTTCTTGAATGAGATCATGGTTTTATTGGAAAAATTCTTGTGTCTTGGTCATAAAACTTAAAAGGTGATGATGGTTCCTTCTAATTTGTGTTTCCTTAGTCTCTAAATCTTGAGCAAGATTTCTTGTCTCACTTGTCCTTAGTGATATCCAAGGTTGAAGTCCTTGGTGAAAATGCTAAAGATGTTGAAGTCATTAGAGTTGAAGATGTTGAAGTCATCAGAGTTGATGAAGTCCTTTGCACATGGTGAAGTCTTTGGCCATGGGAAGGTTTTATCCATCAAGTTGAATTAGAAGAGATGTAGAGTCAAAACCAAAAATGTTTGAGGAAAGAGTTTACAAGATTGTTTGTAAATAAGTTTTGGAACAAATACAACTCCTATTTTTCTAAGGGTTTTTTCCAATCCTAGGGTTACAAATCCTACAGGCAACACAATGCTCTGATACCATCTGTAAGGTTCCCAACCTTTAATAAGGTAGAGATCCCTGTGTTTACAATGCTAGTCCCTGGATCAATAGCTAGCATCCACAGTTAAGATGTAATATCAAGAAACAAGGGTCATAATACAACTTTATAACCAGGAATAACATAATTTTATTACATCTTACATAGCTCATTTGGCTATTACATTACATTGCAGCAGAATATCTATAAACATGGGGTCCTTCATCTTCAAAGTGCCACAGGAAGACATGTTGGTTGTAGACTTTGTAATCCTAATCAAAACACACTTCACTAAATCAAACAAACCTGCAACATAACAAGTTACAGCCAGGGGTCAATACATTTGAATTGTATTGGCAAGTGATACTATGGTAGTATAGTGGAGTCTATCATCTATATGCATTTGGCTAAGTGGAGCTTAGGCTTGCTTTGCTCAAAATAGATTTTCCTTATCATTTGTTTTTGCTTGACAAAATAGTCTTTCCCAAGGCATCTCCCAATCAAAGATTGTAGATCCTTTAACCCTTGTTCAACCACAAGTTTTTAACTTAGAAATTTGGATGATGAGATTCTAGATTACTTCCATGTCTTGATGCTCAAATTGTCCTTTACTAGGGACATGGCTAAGTACTTAGATTTTACACTCTGTAGAGGTGGTGCACTTTCCCCACAAGACTTGGTTTCACCAAGACAAGATCTTTCAGAAGCCTTTCCTTAGACCAAATGGACGCGCTCCAACCTATCATTCCCACTACCACCAACTGTCCAAATGGCTAAGTTCTAGCAACCTATATGATCCAGGCGGAGCCCATATTGCCAAGTGGTTGCACTTGAAGCTTCTCAACATTTGACATCTCAAATCTCTTTATTCCTGGGTGGCAATCCACAAGTGTACACAAGGTAAACCATAGCCATGGGCCTTGTGTAACCACTCAACCAAAAACCACCAAGCAATTACCATTCCACCCAGGTGATTCATTAACTTAGTTGTTTTATTAAACAAAAACACAAGTCCTCAGACTTAGAAAAATTTTCCATAGTATGAATGTATATCCCACCCTTGTTTTCTATTAGCTAAGCTAAGCTTGATAGTAGTAGGAATCTTAACTTAGGAAAATTTCTACTAAGGTTTCATCTACTAGGTTTTCCCATAGCATGGTTTATACTTAGCAAAAATTTCATGCAAGTTTTACTTAGAAAAATCACTAATGCATAGTGAAAGTAATGGGACAAAAGTATGAAGCATCACTTGACTTTTTGGTAGAGTATAAGTTGACTCCTTGTCCTTGCTACAATCACACTCTTCAAGTCACTACAATTCAATCAAGCAAGGCACAAGTTCAATCTACCATTCAAGCAATTCATCACATAAAATCATAAAGTCAAAGTAATGCATGCAAGAATGCCAAGCTTTGTTTTATTTGAAAGAGTGGTTCCTAATGGGTCATAAACATTTGAAAACACCTAATGGTCATTTTATAAAGTGGCAAAGTCATTTGCAAAAGTTTTCACTTCATAAACCATTTTCAAAACAAGGTATCATTTTATGTGGTGTAGAAATGTTTTTACTAAGGCATTAATCTATAGGGTTCACCAAATATGTTTTCAAACCATAAAACTTTGTGTTTAGGGTTAGATAGTTTGAAACAAAACATTTCCCAAAGGTTTCCTTCCAAAACCATTTTTAATAAATAAACCATATTTTTATTTGACTAGAATTGGTTTTTAAATCCAAGATCCATTCTCTTGTTTCACCAAATACATTTTTGAATCCACAAAGTGTTTCCTATGGTCAGTAGGTTCAAAACACTCCATTTGCAAAAGATTTTATCTTCAAAATCATTTTGGAATAATTTTTATAACCTAAACAAGCATGCATAAGTTTCTACAAAAACAAACATTTTAACAGAAGCTTTTTGCTAAACAAAAGGCATGGTTGGCTAGGGGTTGCTCCACTAATTCCATTGACATAAAATTTGCAAATTTTGGACGTGTGGAACTAAAGATATGCAATTTACAAAATCACATATCTAATAGATCAATTCTGTTCTAATTCAACTCAACAGAGACACGTGGCGTGTTTCTATTCGCTAATACCGATTCGGTTGGATTAGCAATTCAGACCGTAGGATTAAACTAACATCGCACGGCTCAGATGCTCCCATACCCATTCGCTTAAGTCGTTCTGTCTACGCCACAGGATGAGGATCCAACGGCCCACGTGTGTTTGACCAAAGGCTGGCGGCGCAGCGACGGTGGTTGGCGGCGGCGCGCTCAGACGGTACGGTCATCGGTGATTTAGGAAGCAAGGGGAACAGAGGGGTAGCTCACCAGAATCGCCGAAGCTTGCTGATGCTCAACGTGGTTGTCTCAGGGCAAGGGGCGCACGGACGGGTCGGCAATCTCTCGCCGGAGTTGCTCTCTGGCACAGGTACGCACGGCCGTGGTCGAGGGCGAGCGTCTGGGTCGCAACTGATCAAGTAAACATGTCAGGAGGGTGCGCAAGGTTTCCTAGGGTGTGAAAGAGCTCACCAGAGGGAAAGGGGCGCGCTGGTTTGTCGGCTATTGCTCGCTGGAGTTGAAGCAGACCGTGGCGGCGCTCAGTCGAGGTGGTTGCCGACGCTCTGGGTCACCAGAGGAAGTGTGGCTGGGGTCAGTGGATGCGCAAAGTGATGGAGATCCAGTGAGCGTGACCTAGAGAGGAGGGGGCGGCTTGTACTCACCGTATTTGTCGCCGGAGTGCATCGGAGCCGCGGCGGTGCAAAAGGGAATTAGAGAAGCCTGGTGGCTCTCGAGGCGTGGTGTTTGGGGGAAAAGGAAGAGGAGGGGGAGGTGGTTAAACGAGCGTGATCGCGGGGGATTTTAATTTGCAGAATAACTCGTATTGATTCGAATTAAGACGCGGAAGAAACAGTCAGAGACGAGTTCACCGCGGGGTGAAGACGACGATGACCTGGCTGTGGGGACCGGCGTCAGTGAGAAAAGGAGAGGGAGAGCGGGGTCCATCTGTCATTGACTTAGTGGGTTTAATCGCGAGTAAAAACGGTTCGCTGCGGGTGGGGTGGGCATTGGGCTTGCTGGGCCTTATTGGGCTGGCCGGCTAGGCTGGCTCCTTTTCATATTTTTTTTCTGTTCTGATTGTTTTTCTTTTTCTCTTTTGATTTTCTGTTTTAAAATTTAATCAAACAATTCAAACAACAAATCAAATCAAAACTCCTCCAAACTTTGCATTGAGTTTTGGTTCTGTTTAACAACACAAAACCAAAGTCCAAAAATAAAAATAAAAATTTTATTCTTTTTAGGATCTATTTAATAATTAAATAAAATAGACCTTAATCATTAATTCAAAATATGTTTTGATTTATTTAATAAAATCTCCATTTGAAATCTAAATATTATCAAAACCAAATCAGTAGGTTTTATTTGAAAATATAAAATACTTGGAAAACTTGTTTAAAATAAACTAACATGTTTTGATGTTTAATTAAAGTGGTAAAACCTTTATTTTAATAAAAATTGTTTAATAATAAACTCCTTATTTTTATTTAAATAAACCTTTACTCCTTTAATCAAAACAAAACATTTTATTTCAAAAGCTTGGCCAAGGTTTAATTTGGCTCTATAAAATAATCCTTATTTATATTTCTACCTTTTTATTTGAAAACCAAATCTTTTCATTAAAAGATCCAAAAATAGTTTTTCTATTTATTTAAAATTTTCTTTATTAATTGTTTATCTTTTTTAATCCCTTTAGGATTTGTTTGATCAAAATAGGTTTGAAAGATTCCAATTTGGAATCAAAAAGTTTCTTCTCACCCTGAAAATCAACAAAGTTTTATTTTATTCATTTATTTTTCACATTACAAGATTTGGCAAATCTTGGGATGTGACAAGATTGCCTCTTCATGGAATAGATTTTTCGGAAGAGGCCAAAGTGCGGCTCGATACCAAGCCAGCACTCGCAGAAAGTTATGAAACAAGCAATGTGAAGAAGAGAATTGGGGGAAAGATGATGCAATTGGACACCGTACAGAAAAAGCAGTCCACGAAGGAAGTCGTGGACTAGGAAGGAAAATCCGCGAATAACGAAGGCGAGGAACATAACCCGAAACCCAGCGAGGGGACGGGGGATTACCTCGTTGCCTGGGAGTTTTACGGCCTCCCTATCCTGCGGGATCAAGACCCGCTCACGAAGCTTGCGGAGATCACTCTCCCGCGTCTCCGATCGCCGCCAGCCACCATCGGTGACACGAGTAGCGGCGGCACTCTTCTTTCCTCCAGCAGCTCTGGTACCAACCGCAGAAGAAGACTTCTTCGACTTCCCCATCGCGGTACGGCGGCGCCGGCGGCGAGAGCACAAGATGGAAGAAGGAAATGTGAAAGGATATTCCAGCGCGTAGCAAGTACTCTCAGAGAACAAGGAAGCAGTGAAACGAGAATAGCTGTGGTGAAAACAAACTAAAGTTTTCCCCAATGATTATAAAGACGAAGACGATGCACGACAACCGTCCATCGAGAAGACCTAACGCCAACGGCAGGATCTGGCCATTCACGTGTCAGCATCGCAATGAACCGTCGCTAACACGCCGTCCACTACACGCGGAAATTGAGGTGACGTTGTAATTATCTCCACGCCGCGCGTGACCGGTCAATTCAAGGTCAGAAAGTGGGACCCATGTTCGTCCAGTCAAGTCATCTCTGGCGCAGCAGACGCTTGAGATCATCGATCGTCAGCACTGACGTCATCAAAAGCTACACTAGCAACAGCTACAATTTTTCGGCTTCAAAGTTAAGAGTACTCACTCGAATCTACGATTCGACCAATTACTCGGGGGCTACTCCTATCAGGAGCGCTGGCCGCGCACCCGAAAAAAGAAAAACACGTTACAGCACTGAACTATTTCTTCGAGTCCTATGTTGAGTCTACGACTCCACTACGGACTCGGGGGCTACTCCCATAGGGAGGATGGATTTCAGCATCCGAAAAAATTTGTGTCCTACGGACCTGACACTAAACAACGGCTGAATTAAAGTCTCCGCTCGAGTCTACGACTCGAACAGACACTCGGGGGCTACTCCCATAGGGAGCGCTGGTCGCGCACCCTATAAAATTTCGACTGCGATCCTTCGGATCAGTATGCAAAAACTTTTCGGCAACTCTTCCCCAACTAAACGCTAAGTGAGTAGCATTTCTCCTTGGCTACTCGAAAACACCTCCGCGGTGATAAAATTCGGATGTTGTGTCTGCGATGCAAAGATAAGACCTACAAATATCATTTGTGGCCTGGTAACGCACATGACTGCGCTCTGCTAGTATAAACCCGTGCCAACAGGCACAATAAAAAATCCCGATGGACGCGTTGGGTACATCAATTAAATTCATTGGAATTCCACTCCTGTAAGTCCTCCGCGGCCTGAGTCGAATTACGCCAGCATATGTTCCGGGTTCAAGCGAGGGACTCGAACCTGAAGAAGATCGTGTTGTTTTGTCCTAAGACAGTTAACTGACCCTGATCCGTCGGGAGAGTCAGGCACACGCATCAACAATCCCTACACATTCTCTTGAAAGACAGAGTTGCACCCGAAGGATTGAAGAGTCCTCAGCCAAATCTACGATTCGACTGAACACTCGGGGGCTACTGACATGGTTATACCCCGCGGGTACACAATCTCAGCATACCTGGTCTAGCCCAAGGAAGGCCCATGGCAAATATACGCCAGCCCATGAGGATTTTCGGGTGGCCAAGGCCCATGACGTCTTCGGATCCTTGGAGAGCAAGACAAGAGTAGATAGGAAATTCAAAGGGGTAAACCCTAGAACCTGTAACCGACTAGATCTGTGCCTGGGACCTGCCTAAGTCTATATAAAGGCCAGGAGGGCACGACCTAGATCTCTCGACTCATACTTTCGCATACACACCTCCACGCCAGATCGCATCTGCGCACCCCTGTAATCACCGGTTCCGCCGTAATCAAGAGCAGACAAGCAGGAGTAAGGTTTTCCCTCCGGGGGCCTGAACCTGGGTAAACCTCGTGTCCCGTGTTGCTTGTTTGTTAACCGTTCCGCGATCTCCAGCATCGCCATCTTCTCCAAAACCCAAGTCCATAACAATGGGCATTGACGAGATTAAACCTCGTCACCCGGCCTTAATAATCTCAAACCCTGTTCACATCGCTAGGGACCGCCTTCGGGAATCGACGCGTTACGGCGACATATCCTTAGTGCGTGACTCATGGTCTCA
Organism: Avena atlantica; assembly: GCA_910589765.1. Taxonomy (NCBI): domain Eukaryota; kingdom Viridiplantae; phylum Streptophyta; class Magnoliopsida; order Poales; family Poaceae; genus Avena; species Avena atlantica. The sequence goes on along the minus strand of OU342738.1, from coordinate 256,063,408 downwards.
GCGAAATCAAGGTAAAGGTCGTGGTCAACCACTCTCTGCCGGCCTTCCAAGGAAGATGCCTTATAGCTTGCCATTAAGAATCGGTTGGTACATGTGGGTAAAGTTGTACACCCCTGCAGGGTATTAATCTTTTCGAAAAGCCGTGTCCACGGTTTTGTACGACTTGGGAACGGATTCTAAGATCATGGAGAAATTGAACCTAATTGTAAAACTTGGCAGATCAACGTGTGATTAAGGATGCTTCCTCGTGGGTACGAGGGGGTGATCCTAGTTGGTAGGTTCAGCTGATGAAGATTCGGTGGATATCAAGAGATGATCAAAGCTAGAGATATCACTCTCTTATCCCCTTTTAAAATATTCTGATTAGTCGAGATTCTTCTCCCGCTTGTCTTACAAACAAAAATGGCTTTATGCAAAATAACTCCACCAGCCATAAGTCTTGCGGATTACACCATATACTCACCCTTGCTTTGTTGGCACTTTTGCAGCAGAGTAAGTGTTACCATAGAAGAGGTGTTCTTTACGGCATCGACATCGAAGAGTAGCTTGGGGTTCCCAGTCGGCAGCCTGGAATCTACGGACTGGGACATCATCATTATGCTTCAGGCCTCTTAGGCCATTTGTTAACTTTGCTATACTTAATAGCATAATTTTCCTTCCGTTGTTTGATGTTTGTGGTCAGTGAACTCTGCTTGTAATATTTTGGTTCTTGCTCAGCTATGAGCTTGCCGTAATAACTTTTGTGTCGTAGGGTCACTTTTGTGTTATCAATTCTTTCTCTATACGCTTTCGAGATTTAGGTTAGACTTATATCAGACAGAGGTCTGGGATTTGTCTAGCCTTAATCCCGAGGGTGTCACAGGTTTTTGGTATCAGAGCAGTACCGACTGTAGGAAACCCTTTCTATTGGTTGATGTAGGGTCTAGTGCTTGTGAAAACTATTTAGAAAGCTGAAAATTATTTGTGAAAATTCTAGTATGCTTCTTTTTCTCCTTATCTAGTTTTGCTCTAACTCTGGGTCATCCTATCTTGTGTTGATTAGGAAAGTTTTGCTATCTCGTCCAGTCTTTCAAAATTTAAGTGCCTATTTAGGCATGTCGTTTCTCAACCCAGTTGACCTAGTGTTGAGTTCTCTAGAGTCTGGTGTGTGTGTTCCTTGTTTCCTTTTTCCGTTTCACTCGAGAGATTTCTTTCCATCATGATCTCTATATTTTACAGGCCCACGACATCATGTTGATGGTTCCATAGTGATCTGTTCTAGGACTCGAGGTTTTCTTTCGCCTCGTGTGCCTCCTTTTATTTGTTTGGGTACTTGAGAAGTTGTATCTTCTTTTGTAAGCTACCTCGTGATTACTACCTTGTGATACCCTTTGTGCCACTCAAATAGTAGTTACTCCTTTCTTTGGGTTTTAACCCTTGGACTTGAACCTAAGATCCCGATTGTGCTGGATTCTGGTTTTGTGAATCTTGTACATGAAGCTGACCTTTAATCCAAGATCCATTTCTTTGACCCCTATCGTTAATGTTCACACATTACCTCAGGATTCCTAGCACCTTCTAGTATAGCCTTCAAGTTTGTGGTAATTGTCGTGATTGAGTTGCGACAACTAAGGACTTCCCCTACCACATGCTATGACAGATGTTCTTCAATGGAACCAAATAGATCATGACAAGATATCTCTTAGTGAGCCTCGCTTCTATATTCGTGACTCTGCCACATCTTTCCTTCTCGGCATTGGTTTTCGAAAGATTGTTGACTTATGCATCCACATCTCGGGATTCTATCCTGATCATGTTCCTTAACCTTGTTGCTTTCCGACCTTTGTCTACTAGTTGGTAGCCAAGTAGTAAATGTGCATTGGTGCCTTCCGATGCAAGATACTCTTGTGATCCGTATGAAAAAACAGTTCGGGATGTCAGGAGAAACAAACTCCAGTACCTCGTCATTTCTAAGACCAGGTCAAAGTGTTGTAATCCGCAGATCAAGAGGCATTGATTAGCTTATGTCTGTTCTACCATAGAGTATTACACTCCTTTACATCAAGAGTTCGTGATGAGTTCATGACCCTCTTAATCAAGTGATGCTCTCACACATTTTTACCCACCCTTCTATTTGAGCTATCAGTGCAATTGATGTGGACATCTAAGATTCTTAGCAACTCACATTGCTTTGAACTTCTAGGACATTTATAGATGGTTAACCCTATCACTAAGCAAATGATGATTGTGCTACCAAGCTCCTCAGTCAAAGTGTTAGGCTAGTGCCGAAGCTCTAAGACTATGTCTTCTTGCCTTACCAAGCAAGTTTACCTCTTGAGCTCTGTGACATATCGGTGGTCCATGATATTCTGGATGTTTTCTAGAAGTATCGCCATGTTGCCACATGACTGTGTTCTCAAGTTCTTGAGTAAGTTGTTTCTTCAAACCGCTCCTTTCTCCAAGAATCCATACTGGATACCCTGAACTAGTTGGTTGAGCTTAAACAACAACTTGGAGAGTTGTAAGACAAAAGTTATATCCAACTATGTTCCTCCTTAAAGGGATGTCTAGTTTTGTTCGTGCTGAAGTAAGATAGTATGTCCTTTGTGGATATGTTATCTTCCCTCCTTTGATTTGATTTGGGCAATCGTAAAATCAAACTCAGTTCCAAGGACAATTATGATGGTGTATCCACTTGTGATGTCTCACTTAAGTACATATTCATGTCCTCTGGTCTGACCAATGTATATGCCTTGTTTATACAACATATGAGTCCATCTTCTCGGTGTGTGTCAATAAGTTTGTTGTTGAGCCCATCGATGACATCCTTATTTTCTCCATGTTATATCAGATTCGTATGAAACATTTGGCATTAATGTTGTAAACTTTTGAGAATCATCCTTGAGTCATCTCGAAGTATGTGTTCTGTATGTTAGAAGTAACCTTCTCTAGTTCACGTGCAATTACTGAAATATGTCGCCGTGGATTCGAGTAGAGTTATCTTTGTTTCCTCAGGAATCATTCCAAGTTAGTCAAGCATGTGCCAAGTATTCTTGATATGGCAGGTTGATACCTTCAAATCTCGAGAAGATCCTCCAAGCACACCAAGCCACTAATTGATTCGTCACGAAAGATAATAAGTCCAACAAAACTTTGATATCCTCCTAAATGTTTCCTAAATAGGATTTAGTTGTGTTTCGTTGCAAACAATTCATGTAAGTGCAATTGTCATCTGATAACCTGCTATCACATGGGTTCCGCAATCTAGCTCATCTTTTGGAGCTTGACATTATAGTCCATCTCTTGAGAATCTATTGACTTTACCTCAGTGTAAATGTTGCAAACCTTCTATTCGGACATGCTGAGTCTCAAGTATCTCTTCACCTAACCAAATCTGAATCTCAAGCAGATATGACGGTTAGTGTCCCTCAAGGTTTTGACATAGGTCTCTCTGGACATCCGGTAAGATTGATGTAATGGTTGACATAATCAGTCGAAAGACCTATTGCCATAGTCTCTTGAATCAGTAATAACAACCATTCCTCATGAGGTATCTTCTATGATTTTTTATAGGAGTTGCGCTTATGGTTTCCTTTGAAAACAAAGTCCGTCCTTTACTTGATGACTGATTACAAGCTTGTCAATAGTCTAATATTGGTATCTCGAACATCAAGGAGGACATTTAAAGTAGAGCTGCTAAATGTCTCTCGGTCGATCCTCCAGACCCTCTTATGATGGCAATTGTCTTGTTATGCCAAGTACTTGGAGTGTGAGAATGAAGTTTCTTTCTTCTCCTGTCATCAGGAATCTTCTAAACTATTCATCTTGGTGGTGTAAATTGATATCAAGATCTTTGGCAAAGATTTTGATAGTCCTGGATGAATAAAGAGATTCCTTCCCGCTTTATTAAACATGTTCGAAGAGCGACCATGATTTTGGTAATCAATAGTTTCTCTTGTTACATGTTCCTTGTGGCTCTTACGATTCCTCTCCATAAAACGCCTCTCTTTATTAGTCTTCTGTTGAATGAAAGAGTGGCCCTTCTGTGTCAAAAGTAGTTCAATAGCTTGGTTTTGTTGGTATCTATCTCTTTCACCTGTAAATCTCTACTTAAGCTATTTAGTAGAGGTTTACCTCTTGAAGTCTATGGTCATGTTCCATCTGCTGGAAGTTCCTTCCCTCAGAAGTTTACCCTCTTATGCAAGTTCCATGGTCTCAATCCTTATGAAGACTAGTTATCTGTCACCTTGAAAACCATCTCCTTTTGTTTCATCCTTTACCTTGGCATATTTCATGTCTGTTGGCTCTAAAGATGTTATAAAGCATCTATCCATGAGTCGACCATGAGATACTCAGTTTGTGTTCTGTGTCATTCCCTCTCTTCCTTAGTGCGAGTAACAACCTTGAAGATTACGAAGCGCTTCGTCCACTCATCATGGTGGCATGGATCCACCTCTTCGAGAAGATCGTTAAAGCTTAGTGTAACCCTGTTCCTTCTGTCTTCCTACCTAGGAATCTCGGGACGAGATTCTTTTAAGGGGGATAGAATTGTAATACCCCTAGTTCTACTAATAGTAATTAGGGTTTGTATGTGCATAGCATGAGCATCATCATCATTTAAAATGCATGAAATAAAAAGGTTCTCACAAAACCCTAAAAAACCTACACCCTTCTCTCTATGCAAAAGCATTCAAAAATGGTTTTGAATTTTGAAAAGTACAAAACTTTTGGAACCCAAAAGGTTATAAAGGTCCCCACATTATTTTAAATATTTACAAAATTTCTTGTATTTTGAAACTATTCAAAATAGATTACAAATGAAAAATACAAACAGAAAAGAAAAAGGTTTTAACAGACAAAAAAATAGAAACCTAGCTAATCTGGGCCGACCCCAGCTTCTCTCTTCTCTCCCTCTACCGCCAGTGCAGCGCGCAGCAGCTGGCCCACTCCTGGCCCATGCGCAGCCCAGCCAGCCCGATACTCCTTCGTCGTCTTGTTCTTCGTCTTTCCCGTCGCCGGATCGAGCTAAGCAGCTCGGTGGCCGCATATAATTATCCAGCCCAGAATCGCAAGGCTATTGTTCGCTGGACGGAGCGGGATACCATGGTTAAATCTGCACGATGGCACTCGAGGAAGTAGGTTTGGCTCCGAGCCCAGCTACCTATAGTATATATATCTATGCTAAACCTGCGCCAATACTTGTGAAAGACATGAAGAGTCATCTTAAGTACTCCATCTTTTTTCTGCTATGTGCTTCTACAATAGTAGCAGCCTCCACCCAACTAGAATCTTCTCACAAGAGCAGGACATCTTATTCTTCGTCCTACTTTCCACGGCCACAAGACTTCCCAAATGAGCGGCTTTACAATGCCTACTTCGTCATCCAGCGCTTCAAGAATACAATCTCATGCGATCCCAGGAGCATCATCACCACCTGGAACGGCCCTGATATATGTGGCGATAAGAGCTACCACGGTTTCTACTGCACAGCGCCAACTGGGCACGGCGAGAACCTCACGGTCACCTCCATCGTTTTCGATGGTTTTGGTCTGTGCGCCCCGAAGCTGCAAGGCTTCATCGACCAGCTCCCCGATGTTGCTCTCTTCCAGGCAAGTTCAAACAAATTGAGCAGCGATATCCCCCGTCTTAACGGGCTTCCCTACATGTACAGCCTTAATGTCAAAAGTATTCTCTATAGCCCGATGTCACTTATCGGGGGACAACATTGTAATTATTTCAATATCCTCGACAAGCTCAAGACCAACAAACCTATATGCGTGATGTACTATCCTAATGGCATCCAGAAGACAGAAGAAATCACCGGCGCCACGAATGCTCAGGCGATCCTGCTTAACAAAAACAGCCTATCAGGGCCGCTTCCAGCGGATCTTGGCTTCTCCAAGGTGAGCTACCTCGCCCTCGCCAACAACAAGCTCACCGGGCCAATCCCGCCATCAATCTCCCACCTGCAAGACTCCCTCCTCGAGGTGCTCCTCCTCAACAACCAGCTCTCCGGCTGCCTCCCCCACGAACTCGGCATGCTCACCAAGACATCCGTCATCGACGCCGGCATGAACCACCTCACCGGCCCGATCCCGGCATCCTTCTCCTGCCTCAGCAGCGTGGAGCAGCTCAACCTGGCGGGGAACCGCCTCTACGGCCAGGTCCCCGACGCGCTCTGCAACCTCGCCGGCCCGGCTGGCCGCCTCGCCAACCTCACGCTCTCGAGCAACTACTTCACGTCCGTCGGGCCGGCGTGCTCGGCGCTGATCAAGGACGGCGTGCTGGACGTGAAGCGCAACTGCATCCCCGGCTTCGCCAACCAGAGGGGCCCGGCCGAGTGCGCCTCGCTCCTGAGCCAGCCCAAGACGTGCCCGGCGGCGAGCGCTCTGGTGGCGTGTCCCGCTGCCGCCGACGCCAAGAAGAACGCGGCGGCGCCGGAGGGCAGGGTGGCCCGGGACTACTCCAGCTACGTGACCTACGCCACTCTGCATGAGTGAGTGAGGTGCCACCGCATACGCACATGCAGTGGGCGACACCGTGCCTGGCGGCATTTGCTTTGTATTCTTGTATTTGTTTGTTGTGCCTGTGATTGTTGCTTGTATTCTTTGTACGTGTGTGTGTCGGGACTAGATCTCGCATCTTTGTACTCTACTGCCACGTTCATTTTGTGGTAGTAACTAAATTTGGATTGTATCTTTGCAAGTTTTACTTATATGATGATGCTTTGAATTATGTCGAGTACTACATTGTGGATTGTGGGCATGTGGCAGTGGTCACCGTTGCTGTCTGGGTACGGATAAATATGCCATGCATCAGCGTTACTCTGTTAGTTGTTAGTTTTTACTGTACTTATTCGCCAAAAAAAGTTTATTCTACTTCAGTAGCCTTTCTATTTGTACTTTCTTCGGCGTGTTTTTCCAAAACCTGAATGTTTCATTCAATTTATCATGTATTGAGTCATTTTCTTTGGTTTATTATTGTCTTAGGTCTTTTATTTTGTTGTATATCTTTAGTACCTTGTAATTTGTTAGCATGTTCATCAATGGATTACTTCATGACCGTATGACCCAGCTTTGTGACCAGCTACGTGAAGTATGCCACTCTCTAAGAGTGAAGTGCCATCACAAGCGGTTGGGGATGACTTGGCTCGTTGTTAATTTGATTTATATTCTTGTATGTGTTAGGTGTGCATGTGATTGTTATTTGCTTTCTTCATAATTGTCTCTTTCCAGGTCTAGATCTAGCCATTTCACTATGTTGCTACTTTTGATCTGTGGTGGTAACTAAATATGTTATTGTATTTTGCATGTATTAGGGCGACACTACGCACTCGCGTTGTTTGCTTTGTATTCTTGTATGTGTTTGGTGTGTATGTGATTGCTGCTTGTATTCTTTGTGCGTGTGTGTGTGTCGGGGCTAGATCTCGCCTCTTTGTACTATACTGCTACGTTTATTTTGTGGTGTAGCTAAATTTGTATTGTCTCTTTCATGTTTAAATCATGTGGAGTACTACATTGTGGGCTTGTGGCATTGGTTACTAACTTACTATTGTTGGTAAACATGCATCAACATTAGTCTGTGAGTTAATTTCTTACTTTCTAGTATTGTACACTTCGGTTGTCATTCTATTTGTACTTTTCCAGCGTATTTCTTCAGAATGTTTCACTCAATTTTATTATACTCTGAGTCATATTCTTCAGTTTATTAATGTCATCAATATTTTATTTTGTTGTATATCTTCAGTACCAATTGTCATTTATTAGCAATTTCATCAGTGTATTACTTCATGATGTACGACCAGGTATGTAAGCAGATATGTGAAGTATGCTACGCTACAAGAGTGATGTGCCACAGCAAGCGGTTGGGATGCCATGGTTGTTAATTTGTGCTTTGTATTCTTGTATGTGTTAGGTGTGCATGTGATTGTTATTTGTTTTATTCATAATTTTCTCTATCCATGTCTAGATCTAGCCGCTTGTACTGTGTTGCTACTTATGTTTTGTGCTGGTAATTAAATTTGGTATTGTATTTGCATGTATTAGTATATGATGTTGGAGTTATGTGGCATACTACATTGTGTCAATGGGTTACCATTGCTCGAAAACACACATACAGCTAAATAATGTGTAACCCTATTTTCCTTTATGATTAATCTTCCTGATACGAGCTCACCCAGTCATAAAACACTAGTAGAAAAAGGCTCACTGGTGGCGTTGGAAAAATGAGATAAGTGGCGTTGAATCCACACGCCACTAACTTCACGCCACTCATAGCTACCAGTAGTAGTGTGTGGCTCGAACGCCACTAGAAACTTTCATAGTAGTGGCGTGTGTCTTAAACGCCACCAGAAATATTCATAGTGGTGGCATATGCATTGGTCATGTATTGAGTCATTTTCTTTGGTTTACTAATGTCTTAGGTCTTTTATTTTGTTTTTTATCTTCAGTACCGGTTGTAATTTGTTAGCATGTTCATCAATGAATTACTTCATGACCGTATGACTAGCTACATGAAGTATGTCACTCTGCAAGAGTGAAGTTCCACCACAAGTGGTTGGGGCTGCCTTGGATCGTTGTTAATTTGATTTATATTCTTGTATGTGTTAGGTGTGCATGTGATTGTTATTTGTTTTCTTCATAATTGTCCTTTTCCAAGTCTAGATCTAGCCATTTTATTGTGTTGGTACTTCCGATTTGTGGTGGTAAATAAATATGGTATTGTATTTTATATGTATTAATATATGATGTTGGAGTTATAAGGTGCCACCCCATGCACTGGGCGACACCGCGCCTCGTCGGTGTGCATGTGATTGATGCTTGTATTCTCTATACGAGTGTGTGTGTCGGGTCTAGATCTTGCATCTTTGTACTATACTGCTACGTTCATTGTGTCGTGGTAACTAAATTTGGACTGTATCTTGCATGTTTAATTATATGATGAAGCTTGAATATTATGTGGCATACTAAATTGTGGGCGTGTGGCAGACTTTGAGCTTTGATGCATTGATACAAAAGAAAGTTATACATATGTACAAGTCCAAAGAAGGACCAACATCCCTTCATACAACTCGACCCAAACCTAGCACACATGAAAAATTGACCCAAGCCCTAGGCTCCCACATCCTCCCGTCTCTGATCGTGTCCATTTGCAAGGTCAGTATAGGGTAAATATACTGTGTATCAGCATTACTCCGTTAATTAGTTCCTATTGTACTTTAGTACTCATCCTATTTGTACTTCCTCTAGCGTATCTTTTCAGAGCCTGGATGTTTCATTCAATTTATTATGTGTTCAGTCTTTTATTTTGTTGTATATCTTCAGTACCAAATGTCATTTAGTAGCATTTTCATCAGTATATTACTTCATGATGTACTACCAGCTATGTGAGCAGCTACGTGAAGTATGCTACCCTGCAAGAGTGAGGTTCCACCGCAAGCAGTTGGGGATGCCTTAGTTTGTTGTTAATTTCCTTTGTATTCTTGTATATGCAAGGTGTGCATGTGATTGTTAATTGTTTTCTACATATAATTGTCTCTATCCATGTGTAGGTCTAGCCATTTGTATTGTGTTGCTACTTCTTTTTTTGGTGGTAACTAAATTTGGTGTTGTATTTTGCATGTATTAATATATTATGTTGCAGAGTTATGTAGAGTACATTGTGTTGATGGGTTAGCATTGCTCAAATACACACATATACATCTAATAATGTGTAACCCTATTTTTTTACGATCAATCTTCCCAATACGAGCTATCTCTAGTCAAAAAAACATCTTAATGTTCTTAACTAGATGTGCCCACCTTGATCCATTTGTGTTCATCAATGTGGTCGCTTTAAGTAAAGTAGAAAAATTAGTTTGCACGATTATTGGAAGGTTTTGCCATTAGACAATATATTCAAAATGAGCCGACAACTACATGAAGGAAAATTAAACTTGGAGCTGCATGAAGGAAAAAATGTAAATCCATATGATAAATTATGTCCAAAATGAAGTGACAACTACACTTAGGAAAACGATGGACATGAAAAGTCCATTCGAAAATATTTACATGGTTTATAATATTTGGAAATACTAATCACATATAGAAGAACAACACAAATTTTGGACCAAGTGAAACAAAAAAAGCGATAGTTGACAAATCACGATTTCAATTGGAATAAGCATTTTAGTGCATGCTGAACAAATCACATTAACGCGCGATATCGCGGAACACAAATTTAGACCAAGTAGGACAAAAATTTAGCTCAACCACAAATAATCAAGACTAAAGGCGGAACAAAATTTAACATCAAGTGGAGTAAAACTAGCACACCTAGAATGAATCATGACTATAAGGGGAACAAAATTTAAGTACATTGGTAACATATCATAAATAGAAAGGGATAGAGACCAAGTGGAGCAAAAAGAATATTGCTCGCGGAAGAAATCACAAGTACAAGCGGAATAAAATTTTAGAATGAGTGGTGCAAAAGGTTGATAGCCCGTGGAACAAATTGCAGCTGTAAACAGAACAATATTTTTTATCTAATTGGAACAAAATTTTAGCATCCTCGGAACACATCCCAATTGTAAGCCAAAACAAAATTTTAGATCTAGTTTTCACGTTTGTGGAACAAATAATGACTATAGGAGAACACTACAGGAGAAGCTTGGTATGCCGAGGGCTTATTGCCGTCGGCGTAGCCAGGAAAACCCTCGGCGTACGCTACGCCGACGGCTGCCCTCGGCGTACCGTCCTCGGCGGACCTCTCCCTCGGTGGAGCAGGCGCGGCCGTCGGCGTAGGACAAGACCGTCGGCGTAGGTCAACGCCGACGGCCTGACGGCGCCCGTCGGCGTAGAGACCGTCGGCGAACGTCGACAGCGCCGTCACACGGCCAGTTAACGGCGCGTCGGCTACGCCGACGGCCTCACCCTCGGCGCCGTACCAAGCCACGTGGAGGCTGGTGGGCGGCCTGGCGCAGCTGCTACGCCGACGGCCTCCCCCTCGGCGTACGCTCGCCACGTGGAGGCAGGCGGGCGGCCTGGCGCGGCTGCTACGCCGACGGCCTCCCCCTTGGCGTACGCCTGCCACGTGGAGGCAGCGCAGCGGCCTGGCAGCAGCGGGCTGGCCCTACGCCGAGGGCCTTGCCGTCGGCGTAGCCGTGACCATTTGGTCACGCGTACCTCCTAAGCCGAGGGCAAGGCCATCGGCGTATCAAATGCACAGTTTTTTTTTGAATTTTTTTACAACAGCAGCAGCACTCACAGCAGCCATACATCCATGCATACATCCATACATCATCATCCATACATCCATACATCATCCATACATCCATGCAATATATATTCCACACCAATTGAAACAAGATCACATATGCCATACATGTATCAACATCAGTCATACAAGATCATCCATACATTAGTCATACAAGATCATCGACATCATCACACATCCCTACAACTCTGGAGGAGACGGGGTGTACTCGAGATCTCCCCTGGTGAAAAGTGGCGACCTCTGCCGAGGGTTGCGTCCAGTAGAAGCAGCAGAAGAGCCACCTGGCGAGGGAGTAGGAGAAGTGTGAAGCTCGGGAGAACCACCTGCAGAATGGCCAGGAGATGGACCATGGTCATGAAGCGGTGTGATCTGACGCCCATCCGGCGAGGCGAGGCCAAAGTGCCGGTTCCCAGAAGCTCCCGTTCCCTACATGTTGCCTACATGTTAGCAACTTGCGAGGCAAAGTAAAGCGATAACCAGTGGGTTAGCAAAGAACTTACCGGTGTCGATGCGTAGTAGGTCCTAGCGAAGCTTTCCTTTGATTGCAAAAATGGCGTCGGACCTGGCATGGGAGGCACGGGCCCCAAATCTCTATTCTGTCCAGTTTGAATATTCACCATCATGTCCTGCAAGATAGTTTAGAAGTCAGGCCGTAGTACAACAAACGGGGGGAAGTGGGACTTGTATCTTTTGCAAAAATAAAGGTTCCGACTTACATTTACGTATTGCATGTAGATCGCAAGCGCCTCTTGATGCTGCCGAAAGGCCACCTGATATTCCTCATAAACGGTATCGTAGGCCGCGTCTAACTCAGGCTACAATTTCAAATACAAGGAATCTCGTCAGTGGTTAGCCATGCAGGAACAAAAGTCATAAAGATGATGAGAACGAAAAAAACTTACATCCTCGGCGGAGCGACGAGGCTGGCCACGAGGCGGGATAGGGGGGCCGTCGGCGGGGTAGGTAGCCTTGAGACGGTTGAAGCTCGTGCTGAGGGTAGGCTTGACCTTATTATTCAGAATCTTGAGGCGTCCATGCTGCAATCCGTGCCCCGACAGGACCAACGACTCCTCGTCGATCTCCGCGTGAATGGGGTCATCCACATGGGGGTGACGAGCCTTCACCATCGTGTTGTAGTTCCCCAAGTCGTTCTGGGCAGTGCCGAAGTACACGGGCAACGAGGGTTGAGGCTCCGAGTAATTGGGCTTCTTTCGCCGCATCATCTCATAGACGGCGACGCCATGAATCACCTCCCCGGCGAAACCCTGATCTCTGTGCACACTCGGATCGTCTACCCCCCTAGACGTTCCTCTGACAGGGGTAGCCCGGCGTAGCTCTCTCTTGTTTTGTGTTTGTTTAGGTCATAGGGTGATGTAAAACCATGTTGGCTCACAAGTTGGGGCACTATCCTACCCGGTTTCACCTCGACGGGGAGATTCCACCCTCATACGGGTCCGGAACCTTCGCCTCTAGGTTAGAGCGCATGCATGCGAGGGGGGACACATGCAAGCACCTATACCAACCTCTCACCACACCCACACACATATGCTAGGGGCACATGCAAGTTTTCATCTCATTCCAATGTTCTCGTGGTCTTCCTCCGGCGAAACCCTGATCTCTATGCACACTCGGATCGTCTACCCCCTAGACGTTCCTCTGACAGGGATAGCCCGGCGTAGCTCTCTCTTGTTTTGTGTTTGTTTAGGTCATAGGGTGATGTAAAACCATGTTGGCTCACAAGTTGGGTCACTATCCTACCCGGTTTCACCTCGACGGGGAGATTCCACCCTCATACGGGTCCGGAACCTTCGCCTCTAGGTTAGAGCGCATGCATGCGAGGGGGGACACATGCAAGCACCTATACCAACCTCTCACCACACCCACACACATATGCTAGGGGCACATGCAAGTTTTCATCTCATTCCAATGTTCTCGTGGTCTTCCTCCGGTGAAACCCTGATCTCTGTGCACACTCGGATCGTCTACCCCCCTAGACGTTCCTCTGACAGGGGTAGCCCGGCGTAGCTCTCTCTTGTTTTGTGTTTGTTTAGGTCATAGGGTGATGTAAAACCATGTTGGCTCACAAGTTGGGTCACTATCCTACCCGGTTTCACCTCGACGGGGAGATTCCACCCTCATACGGGTCCGGAACCTTCGCCTCTAGGTTAGAGCGCATGCATGCGAGGGGGGACACATGCAAGCACCTATACCAACCTCTCACCACACCCACACACATATGATAGGGGCACATGCAAGTTTTCATCTCATTCCAATGTTCTCGTGGTCTTCCTCCGGCGAAACCCTGATCTGTGTGCACACTCGGATCGTCTACCCCCCTAGACGTTCCTCTGACAGGGGTAGCCCGGCGTAGCTCTCTCTTGTTTTGTGTTTTTTTAGGTCATAGGGTGATGTAAAACCATGTTGGCTCACAAGTTGGGGCACTATCCTACCCGGTTTCACCTCGACGGGGAGATTCCACCCTCATACGGGTCCGGAACCTTCGCCTCTAGGTTAGAGCGCATGCATGCGAGGGGGGACACATGCAAGCACCTATACCAACCTCTCACCACACCCACACACATATGCTAGGGGCACATGCAAGTTTTCATCTCATTCCAATGTTCTCGTGGTCTTCCTCCGGCGAAACCCTGATCTCTGTGCACACTCGGATCGTCTACCCCCCTAGACGTTCCTCTGACAGGGGTAGCCCGGCGTAGCTCTCTCTTGTTTTGTGTTTGTTTAGGTCATAGGGTGATGTAAAACCATGTTGGCTCACAAGTTGGGTCACTATCCTACCCGGTTTCACCTCGACGGGGAGATTCCCCCCTTATACGGGTACGGAACCTTCGCCTCTAGGTTAGAGCGCATGCATGCGAGGGGGGACACATGCAAGCACTTCATGTGGTCGTGGTGAGTGCTATTGAGAACCACATGCGATAATAACACTTACAAACATATAGAAATTTCTCGGGGTGTGAGAAGATTCGCAACGACATTTCATGTGGACGTGTAGACTGCTATTCAGAGGGTACGAAATTATTTAATTAATAAAAAAAATATAAATAATTGATGCAAATACAAAATATATGAAAAATAGAGAAAGCTACGCCGAGGGTGACCGTCGGCGTACGTTGCTGGTACGCCGAGGGTGGCCGTCGGCGTATGCTATGCCGAGGGTCGCCGTCGGCCTAACCGACGGCACCGTTAGCGCGCCGTCCGTGCTGGCCGGCATGTGCCACGCGTCCGCTTGCTACGCCGAGGGCCGCCACTACGCCGAGGGTGACCGTCGGTGTAGTGTATACTACGCCGACGGCTTGGCTACGCCGAGGCTGACCAGTTGGGCTGGCCTGGTGCGGTGCTACGCCGACGGCCCCGACGTTTGGCCGTCGGCGTAGCGGACGGCCGTCGGCACATCTGGCCATTCCTATAGTGGAAACACGAATTCAGATCGAGTGGAACAAAAGTTTAGAATTTGTGGAACAAAAATGAGTGTTGAACGATTAGCACATAAATCTTGTTTAAAACATGAACTGTAAAAAGCTAGACAAAACAAAGAAATAATATACAAGTCTGATCACGGTTGCTTTCGTGTAACTACCCAAAATAGAAAGAAAGGCTGGCTGAAGATCAACGTCGACGCTGGCTGAGATGCACATATATACTTGTTTTGTTGGCATTGGCATCATCGCGTGCAATCATTTCCGGGGATCTGATCAGATCGGCGTGGCAAAAGCACGGGTAGAGGAGGCTCCTTGCACGATTTGAAGGGTTGCGCCACATGGAGTAGATGTCGAGGTCCAGCAATCCTAGAAAACCACGGGCATAACCTATCCACCTGAGTCTTGTGGCTAAGACCCAAGCGATCATGCGAGGACTTCCTGACATCGAGCTGCGGACGATCAACCGGTTGAGCAATAAGGTAGTGCATAGCTGAGCGCAATTAGGTAACGGTGAGTGTGGGTGTGTTTGACGAGGTTGTACCGACCTGCTGTGTCGGTTTTGCTCGTCAAACATTAGAGCATCTCCACTCGCTTATCCACGAGGCCGATTCGGACGTTAAAATTATATCCGGACGCCGAAAATCGGTCCAGTCACGTATCCAATGATCTATTTTTGGTCGGATTTGGACCAACCTTGGTCCGGACTACCCAGGCTGAACCCAGGATCCCGGGTACGTCCTGGAAACGCCGGACGCAGTGAATTGGTCTAGTGGACCAGCCTGTCAGCGACAGAAGCCGATTCGTCGTCATCCTTCCCGCCGTTTTCCTTTTCCCGCCCTCGCCGCTACACCCTTCCCGCCCTCGCCGCCGAACTCCGCCTATAAAAGGCGTACATCTCGTCGTCTCTCTTCACAGTCTCTCACACCATCCCCAACTCCGGCGCACCTTTCTTCCTCCTCAACTCCGCCGAGAAGCCATGACCGAGGGCCGACGCACGATGCCGCGTGGGAAGACCGGCTCCTCCGCGAGGCGGGCTATACGGCCCCGCCGGACACTCGTCTCCCCCTCGGCTGGCAACTCAACGCCGGCAGGATTCTTGTTCCGTCGGTGCCAGCCGAACAGAACCTCGTCGGAGAGATCCAGGTGGCTATCGCCGCCATGCAACACCCGGATCTCGCTGAGGATCCTGGCAACCTGGTCTTCTGGAGGCAGTTCTTCGTCGACAGGCGCCTCGAGAAACTCGCCCGACATGACGGACCGTCGGGCTCGCCGCCGCCGCGTCACAATGTGGCTTTCCGCCGCCGTTTCTGGAGCATTCCAGGGCGAACTCTCGCCGGCGTCATGGAACACATCTAGGCCGGCAACCACCCCCGCCTTGGCCTGTAGTTGCGGCGTCCGGCGTCGACCACGGCGGCGGCGGCCTTTTTCTAGTTTTTAATTCGATGTAATTTGTGCGCCCTTGCCCTTAAAATCCGCCTATATTCGTCCATATTTCGCCGAGTTTCACTGAATTTCGCTGAATCTGGTACTCGGCCTGGGTACGCGAGTGGGGAGCTCGGCGTACCTAGACTGAAAACTTGCTTCGTCTGGCCAAAAAAAGTCCGGTTTTCGGCCTGGGTTCGCCCAACGAGTGGAAATGCTCTTATACTAGGAACTCTTTTTGACTAAATCATTAAAGCTCACCGGTTCCTAAAAGGAAATGCACAAAAAGTAGACTTCATGTGAAAATGCAAAACCATCCACACTGGTTCAGTACAAATTCCACGACATGCTCCGTTGTAGACTCCAGCGAACGAAAACAAGCATTTTCCAGTTTTTTTTCCTTTCGGGCAGCTAACTGAACCACGCGAACCACGAGCGTAGGAATCGCCTGGGCGAGCAATTTTCTCCAAAAGATAGTATACAAAGTTTGAAAAAAAGGATATGGTTGAATGTGAGGTCATTTTTAAAATCCGGGGTCAAGCTAATAAATTCGAAGCCCAATTCTGCATCAGCCCAGCCCAAGATTTGGCCATGAAGATGTATATAGGCCTCGGTCGCTTTTTCTACGGTATGCTAAATCCAGCTATCCTCATTAGGGATGTAAACGGATCGGATCGGATCGGATATTGCTATTACCATATCCTTTATCATATTTTTTTAGCGGATTCGGATCGGAGCGGATTATAGCCGGATGCGGATTCGAATGCGGATTATATCGGATTGCGGATATGGATCGGATTCGGAGCGGACTCGGATCGGAAAAGGATAATTGAACAAATACACATAGAAAAATAAAAAATTATTTACTTTATGCAAAAAATGACAAGAAAGCGTGCAACACAAGATATCAGCGGTATAAAAGTGCAAGATTGGTAATAGCATAGTATAACATGCATCAATAAATTAATTAGATTGTCTAGATATTGTGGTTATGCTAAATATATCGGATTATCCTATTTGAATACCTCGGATAATCCGCATAAAATGTCGGATTATCCTTATCCGTCAGATATCATCAATACCATATCCGCTACCATATTCTTCGGATATCCGCTCGACAAATATCCGCATCCGCATCCATATCCGCCGGATATCTAAAAAACATACCATATCCTTAAAAACGGACGCGGATGCGGATTCGGAGCGGAAATTATCCGTACCATTTACATCCCTAATCCTCATATCCCTCCGGAGCGGGCCTGACGGTTCGGTTTTTCTCTCTCGACTACAGCAAATCCCCGGAAAGTCGGAAATCCACTTTGACTCCCGAGCACTTCGTTTAAAAAAAATAAAAGTCATATTTTAAAAATATCTGAGAAAAATGACGGACGTAATCAATGTTGTATCCTATAAACATGCAAAATCGTGATATGAAATTCTTTGTATTTTAGCGTACACAAAAATGACAAGTCTGATAAAATCTGGGGATTTGAAAAACATACTTGCACAGATCTACACTCTTGTTATTTGTCTACAGCTCAGAATACAAAGTATTTAAAACTGATATTTTACAGGTTTGTGGGATAAATCATGGGCTACATCAAGATATTTTTCTATATACATTTTGGAACACACGGATGTAATTATGATTTTTTTTTAAATAGCAAGAGCACTAGAGCTCGGGAGCCCCCACTCGCAAATCCCCCTATGTAGGCAAATCCCCCTCAAAATAAAAGGTAGGTGGGCAAATGGTATTCGAACTCCATGTAGGATTTTGGCCCCTCGAGTGATTTAATTTTAGCCATTTGAAATGCTAAATTTTTCGAAATTTATATCGGCAAGACAACCTTTGACTTAACTCTGGTGAACTGCACAATTACCACGATTTGATTAAATAAATGCTACAAAAATTTTGAACACTACAATCTTCTAATCAGCTACGAAGTCCTGACACAAGCAGGTGAATCCTATTGGCCTACAAAGCTGTCAAAAGATAAGAGTGTACACCACCCAGTCTCTGTTGTTTCCTGGATATTCATCGGCTGATAAGAGATACGTCATCGTTGAAAGCAGCAAGCAGTGAAATCCAGCACAGCTTCTGCCAGCAGCTCCTCCAGCACTCCCCCCTCAATCTGTTCTGTGATGCCAACGACCTGCGACATCTTCATTTTCACCCAGCCGCTTCCTTCAACCTCCTGCTTCACGATTCTATCCATCATGATACCACTGTCATCTCTCTTGCCCACCGCAAACATCCGTGCCCCGTAAATCCAGTCTTTCAGGATGCTCCAGACTTCTACCCGGAAAGCAGGAGATGAGTTCTCCCTCCATGTTCTGGTCTGTGCTTTGCTCCATGAGAATGCGCTTAGCAGGGCGTTCTCGCCAATCTCAGCTAGAGCGACATTGACACAGTCAACAAGAAGTCTTCGGTACGACCTTTGCTCTCGTAACTCCAGAAGTTTGTTACACAGGACTGGGTCAAGAGGGCAGTCAGGTAAATGCCAACCAGTGAAAACCATACTTGGCCGTGCATCGTCGAATCCAACAGATGACATTATGTTCTGCACAAGGACATGGCATTCTGATTCGTCGTCATCTGCGTCGGAGGGAAGGTAAGGTGGTCTTGATATACCAGGTAACGGCGATTCTGAGGTGGCATCATCCCATGATAAGGAACAGGCAACACCCTCAATTGCTGAGGATCTTGATACAGCTTCTGAAAAGATTAGAAGACGTATCAGTATACAAAACAAACTGAGTCATTGCAAATTATGACTGTAAAAGACTACTTACTAGTGTTCTTGAAAGTGGTCCTTCCAGATGATTCAGGTTCGTTGCAACTGCTATCTTCAGAGGGTGCATCAAGAACCGAGGTAGGGCTAGGCTGATCGCGAGAGGCATTTAGGCCTTCGTGTAATCCTAGGCTGTCAATTTTTCTGCTTCGACAGATCAATGATATAGGCTCATCAACTGAAGCAGTTCCCTGTCACGCAAAGATGTTAACATAAGTCGGCACTCTGACAGAAATGGTCCACTAAAAAAGTAATATGAACTGAACAAGGAATAACATGAATTGAGCAACTAGAAAAAAGGAATGTAAACTGTTGGAGTTGCATGGTGGTTGCGATAAGACACCTACCTCTGAAGTGCTGGTAAAGTTTTCCCTGGCAGAAATATCAATTTTCTCTTCACAGAGTGCCAGTTTTTCATTAGTTTCTAAATCATGACTGGCAGGTGATTGACTCTCACCAAAAGAAGCTTCAATCTTCTCAACAGAGAAATCAGATGGATGATGGGTGGATTTCTGCCTTGTCTTTCTTTTAGAAAACAAAAAATCAGAAACTCTTCTCATCAAATCTGTTGTAGGTTTGCAGCTCTCAGGGTTTGAAGCTTGCACTTTCGACACCATGTTATCAAATGTATTCACTGGCAGGGACTTTGATCTTGGCAACTTCTGAGACCTCTCCCCAGTTTTCTCATCCTTTCTGTAAGTATTGACATCTCCTTTCTTCACTTCATCAAGGGAGAGCATCTCCCCTAAGGTGCATGTGCTCCTTGGCAATAGCACTTCCTCTTGACTGATATCCTCACAAGTTACCATTGCCCATCGCTCCGAAAGCCGTTGTTTGGCTTCTTTAATGACCAATGAATCAGGAAAATGTGACATCTTGCTAGAAGATGAGCCTGAGTATGAACTTCCGTATCTTCTGATGTAATCCCATGAATACTTCGATACAGGACTACCTGCCTCTGACTCTGAGTCACTGAAACTACCACCATCTTCAATATAATCAATTATGGAGTCTCCATTACGATCAATTCCTGAATCACTGGATGAGCTTTCATCACCACAATACCCATTTGAGTGTGTGGAAGATAATAAAGACTCATCTCGTTGATAGCGGACATCTTCCTGGTGTGGAATGATATCATGCACTACTCCTGTAGAATCTAGGGTTGCCCCATGATCATCTAATACTATGTTGAAGTTTTTCCGGTCAATTAGCCGAAATGGAGTTGCCTTGGGGGTGAGCTTTGCCTTTGTGATACTAGGCTTCCCTGGGGTAGGCCTCAAGAGTATTATTCTACTTGGCTGTGAAGGGATTCCTTCCTTTGAACTATACCTCTGATGAAACGTTCTCGTCTCCAATCCATTTTGCTCAATAGCCCGTTCTGTTGTTGATTGTCTTGCACCATCACTCTGAACAGATCGCATTGGTTTCAGTAGGGTAATGTGTGTCTGAGGTGGTGCTGTAGTTGTGTGAAGCCCGCTCATCCGTCTTGGCAAAATGGGTTCTTCATGAAATTTCAGAAATAAATCTTTCTCTGAACTTAGAACGTCAAGATATTCTTGTAAACCCCCAGAATGAAGGAGATTCTCTTGCATGACAGGGTATTTTGCTTGCCTGATGTTCTCTGGGACAACATTCATTCTGCCACTATTGTTCTCAGAACACCTTCTTTTCTGTGAAGATTGGCCCTGAAAAAGGGTCATCCTTGCTTTCTCTTCACATCCTTCATATACACCATTATATTCAATTGTTTTACTGGATGGGTGGATAACTTGTGTCATCGGCTGCATGGAATGGTTCTGCCCTTGCTGCTGTGAGGCCTTTTCTGTTTGTTCTGGGTGGTTAATGGATTGATTTTCCCTAAAATCCCTCTTGGAGTGGTGTAAAACTGGTTCTTTGGCAGGAAAATCCTCCACGAGCCCCATTAATCTGGCAATGACACTTGGTGGGTTGCTCTTTGACTCCACTTCTTTACTCGTCTCTTTTGCTAACAACGTTTTTAATGAAGTTGTATTTGATTTTGTGCTCGAAAAGCTAGCACTAGCTGCCTGCAGATAAACCCACATTAGCACAGAAAAAATCATCAACTGGATAAGGTAACATATCTGTAGAAGCATATCATACTAAATTTTTCTGTTAGCAACAACTGGTAGCTTATGTTTACATTTATTGGAGTACATTATCTTTCCTTTTTTTTGTTTGTACAATGTGCCTTAGAGCATCGCGTTAAAATAAATACTGCTTTCAGTTTTCATAACACAAGATGATACACATACAAGAGTGTGCTGATGCTAATTTCATAATATAAGTTAGGCTATATGGCACTCACAAGTTTTTCCTCTAGATGAACATTATCAAAATCTGTAGTTCTCTTCAATTCTGACTCGATTCTCTGACCTGGAAAACATGAAAGGAGTTCAATAAAATATTTTCATACTTCTGAATATTTTCAAAACTAAGAAAACAAAAGGTAAGGATTAGCCAGAACACATCATGTATCAGAAAATCAAAAGATGATTGCATACTACATCACTTATCAGAAAGCAATCCTACAAGTCTTAATCCCAATGGCTCCAATTACATTTCAACTCGTTACAACTTATCCACCAAATTTCAGAAAAGAAAAAGGGGAAAATCCCGAATGTCAACTAAATGACACGATTGGATAAAACCAATAAGCATCTAACAGAAGACATAATTGCACAAGTAGTATCAATATTTCCTGAGCACTCTCACAGCCTTACACACCTTTCAAACAAAAGGGAAAGCTTGAAAACACATACCATCTGTATGAATCTGACCCATAACTGGCTTTGCACCACAAAAATTCTGCTATTTGATCAAACTAATTGATGATTTCCTCCTGATAATAGGTATTACACCAGACTGAGAGATTTAATTTGGTGTGTCCGATCCTGCAAACCACAGAAAAGATTAAGTTACGTGAAACTTCATGTACCTGAAGCAATCTGATCTGGGGGGAAAATCAGCAGACTAGTGGCTAGCTGGTGCCTACAGAGGCATGAATAATCACGGTGATCATTTGAAGGCCATAAGATTTAGGGGGCATTAAAGTAACAGGAATACTCTGGAAGGATGCTCACTTTTCAGATAACTTAAGGACAAGGTAGCACATTAGTTGGTTAAACTTGGAACTCTGCAGCCATTTGTAGGCTATATTGGTGTAAGACAATAGCACGGTTCATGCATCTTTGTTACTTTCAGAACTATCAAGAAATAAAAAAAATGGCCAGCAGAACGAAAAGATTCGACGAGGGCAGAGTAGAGCTTGGCACTATGGAAAAGCACAAGTTATTACCGGATAAAAGACACAGAAACCAGAGTACTCAGAATTTATACTTATAGGCGACAAAGGAATCTCTGCAGCCGCTCCATTCCAAGTGCTTCAGATATTCACAGGTAATCTCCAAAGCAAGTCGAATCTTGACAGTGGAACCCAGGAAGGCAGCAGGTACGGTAGAAGAAAAAACCGACCGTAATAAAGTAGAGGAGGATTAGGATAGAAAACTACTAGGAAGGATGGCTGGATGGGGATACCGAGATGTATGTGCCCAATGGGACCTGCAGCCGAGACAGTTCCTCGAAGCTGCAGATTAGCAGGTTAAACAACACAGGAAATAGAATATATGGCTGGTTTGCCCGAATCTAACTAGAACCCACTGTTGAAGAATGATGAGCGCAGCGGACGCGTACGGGGCTGAACATAATTACAGAACTTCGGAGCTTGGTATTATACCGAGATAATACACGGACGCCCGGGCGTATCCAAGGAATCGTGCACTGTCACTGTCAAATTGATTGTTTCTATTTCGCTCACTGTCACTGAATCCTAACTTCACCTGAAATCATGGCTTGCGTCTCTTTTTCCTACATATATCATGGGCCATTTTCCACTGCCCAGCAGAATCGGTAAATGGGGGCAATCATCGCCATTTCCACGTTGAGATGACAAACCGAACACTGGGAGAGCGTACAGATGAATAACTCCACATTGAGATCACAAACTAAAACTGGCGGCATTAGCGTTTCTCAAACCACCAAATCCGATACGCTGTGTGGGATTTGGCTTTCTCCGATACAGCGTGTGCCCATGAAATCCCAGGATTGAATAAAAAACGATACAGCAAGTAGCTCGCGGAGAGAAAGTGGGGGAGGATAGGATAGGATAGGGCCGGAATGCTTGCTCACCTCAGACGATGCGGCCGGCGGGCGTCTTTACACGGTGGTCGGCGGCGGACGCTTATTCCGGCGGCCGGAGATGGCGCAGCGAGGCTGAGGTGTGGGTGGCGGTACGTAGGAGGGTGGGCTATTGCCTGTTGGTTTTGGGGCTTGAGGCGAGGCTTGAGAGGGTCCGCGGTGGAGGTAAATCAGGTTGAAGGGACAGGGGAGAGTAGAGAACTACTGCTACAGAGTACTGGAATCCCAGCAGAATCTATCCGGCGTCCTCCAATATCTATCCGCGTTCCGGCTCCCCTCCCGTTTCCTTTTCTCTCCGCGTTCCGGTGCACCTCTACGCCGTATCGTGTCGTCATGTCCGGGTGGTGTCCCGTGCAAGGGGCAGAGAATGAACCTAGAGCAACTCTTTTTTTAAGGAACCTAGATCAACTCTTTTTTAGACGAACCTAGAGCAACTCTAGAACATTCACCTTAGCTTGGTCACAGTGAAAATATCATATTACTGGGATCATACATATGCTATAATGCATTGTATCATATAATAATATCATAGTAGTACTTCCTTTGATACATCTAGTCTAATAACAATTAATATAGATTAGAAGAAGTAGTATATTAATTGATTTGTAGAATTTTTACTACTCACTCCGTCCAGGTTTATTAGGCTATTAGCCATTTTAAAGTTGGACGAAAAAATTAGGCTTATAGCAGTTTTAATTGTGGTAAGTTACTCCTCTCGTTTTCTCTTCTCAATTAATGCTTACCGGATCTGTTTGCATGATGCATGCTCCGGTACATGCCCATATCAGTGCCAAGCGATCTCATCTACGGCTGCATGCGATCACCTCAAACCAAACCCAGATTGATTGTTCACCTCCTTGCCATTATGACGGCAGAGACGTACGCTAGCAACTTGCTAAAATGGCAAATTTTCAGCCCAATAACAAACTGCCTTGGTCGCGCTGCACAAGGCTAATAGCCTAAGGCTGGTCCTAGTGGTAGTATCATACTACTAGTATCATGCATATGATACTAGTATATGATACTATGTCTTTAGTGCATTGTATCATATAGTAATATCATAATAGTAGTATATTTATTAATTCGTAGAATCTCTATGTAAAATGTGTGTACAAGATTTACTTGCCATTATGATTTCTAGCTTTACGTGCTATGATACAGTATCTATCTATGATACACTAACCACCTCTCTCTTCGTTAATTATGGCGCCACATCAGATTTTTGCCAAGTTGGCATGCATGATACACCTTATGATACTAGCACTAGGACCAGCCTAATAAACCTGAAAGGAGGGGTATAAAATTTGTGTACTTGCCATTAGGTTTTTTTAATGGGTGTTTCTTAGCACGGTATCATAAGTAAATTGCTTATGTGGCACTATACAGTATTTAATTAAAAAGAGAAGGTGAGGTTAGCTTAGCTACAAGCCTTGCACGGTATCATAGGAAAATACATGGTTAGTCTAATCACATGCACCATGTACTTAAAATTATTAAATATAGATATAACTCTAAAGATATAATCCATTATACTAGTTGTCTCCGAACACAAACAGAGGAAGTACTATTAAAATTTAATAAAGAGAAGTAAATGTATAGTGGGAACGAGGATATGGTCAGCGAGATCCGAGAAAATCTCAGAGCACAACAACGTCCGATCTACGGCTGCCGTTTGCTTATTGTTTTTTCGACGAACACACTCTGTTTCCTATCCTTTAAAAAACACTCTGATTCCTACCGGGAAGACGACCAAGTAAAATGAACCAACGGAACCATGCATGCAATGCAAGCCGTTCCAAGAGAGAACTGCGAGCCGCGAGCGCACGCGGTGGAGGCCCTACGGCGTCCCTGGGATAGTGTTAGATGGGCGTTGTGTCACTGACATGTGGGCACAGGTGGGATCCATACGTCGTGACGCAAAGTCGCCGGACGCTGAGTCAGTGAATCTGAACCCAACCGGCCCTAGTTCGGTGGAGGCCCTACGGTACGCGCACGCACATGCATGCCTGGCGGCCTCCGACGCTTCCCTCGGAGCGCACAGTCCGCGGCGCCCACTGCTGCCCAGGCCCAGCCACTCCCGATCAGCACGGTGAACAGTCACGACTCTGCGTCAGCCACCGCGCCTGTTTCGCTCGGCCACACCACACCAACGCCTAGCAGAGGCTAGCACTAGCCGCGCGCAGCAGCATATCTGCGCGCGCGAACGTTGCCTCCCGCTACGCGACGGCCCGGCCGACGAAAACTGCAGGAGGCACGACGCACGCTGCCGCGCTCGCCAAACTTTGTCAGTCACATGCCGAACTACAGACAGTAGCCGTAGCAGCAGGGATTCCCTTTTCCTGTCAGCGAGCGGAGCAGCGGCGCGGGAACTTTTGCATGCCCGGCTGGCGCGGCGCCTTTTGGGATTAATTGACGACGACGACGACGACGACGACTCCTCGAATCGCAAATTTGGAGCTAAACCTACGCGCTGCTGCACCGGAATGTCAGATACACCACGGCCGTAGTTTTCGCGTGCGCCGCGCAGGCAAGGCGAGGACCGAGGTATAGGGACTAGGCCACTAGGGAGCCAGTGGTGCACAGCAGAAATGGCTGTTCCATTCTAGTACAGCGCAAACGAGTTATTGCATGGCCGCAAGTACCGCTCACCTACTAGCATGGGGGTGGTCGTCGCGTAAAACTACCGCCCGTGACGAGGTTGCTTCTGTAGATGCTGATGGAATCTGACGGAAGGAAGGTGCGGAGCGAAGTCGGTTGTTCTAAGTCATAAATATTACGTTCCTATATCATTAATCGACAAGCTCAGCTTTCAATTTGCCTCTAACCATCAAATTAAATGTGAATAACCTATTCTCCTCTCTTTTAGTGTCGCTTCAGCAAAATCTTGTAACTTCATCATGTTGAGGACTTCTTCGGACAACTGTTCAGTAGCTTCCTCTTCAGTAGTCGTGGCATGAAGTTCTGTTGTGTGCTTTTTAGCACATTGATATGTGGGATCATATTTTTTTCCATATCAAAAACAGAGACCATTTGCTCTGCGATAATCACGCAATTGTCTGTATTTCTAGAGCTCTCCATGGCCCATCTTCAGTGCTGGTTTCACTGCCTCAATGTGTGGCAGAAGAGTGTCGGTCCGAGCTTGGTGGTGTTGGCGATGTGCACATGGTTTGGCATCTTCCAGCACTTCATGCTGCACTACTGCAAGCAATATTGCCCTCTCGGCAGTTTGAGGTACCTGGGCTTCTACTGCATCGCGGATTTCAGATTTCAGACCCTGAATGAAGTGAGAAACAAAGAATTGCTTGTCATAGCTGGGATATCTGGTAAACTCGAATAGTAACTGATACTCCTCCACGGTACCACGTTGCTTGAGAGAGAGCAACTGCTTCATGTATTTGCGATGGTCATCGGCCCCAAATTTCTCCTCAACAGCAATCATCAATGTTGTCCAAGCGGATATCTCATGATGCAAACTATACGCCTTAAGCCACAACGTCTGCTTTGCCATCCATGTGAAGAGTACAAGAAATTAACCACAACAATGGATTAACATTGAACAAACGAAAGTAATCCAAGCACTTGTCCTTCCAAATGCGTGGATGATCGCCATCAAATCTCAGAAATGACATCTTAAGTTGGTGTTTGGAACTTTGATCACTGCTGGAAAATTGTCTACCGCCACCAACGCCACCATGTCCACCGCCGCTAACGTCGACATGTCCACCGCCGCCATGCCCGCCACCAGCAGCGCATCCAGTACTACTGCCACCTACGTCGCCCAAAATCCCCCCACCTCCTGGTGCTGACAGCCCTTCTCCTGCACTATATGGGAATCCACCAGCATGAGTCGTTGAGGTTGCACCAGCCGTGTTGCCAGTCCAAGTCACATGAGCGGGGAGCAACATACCCTTGCCAGTGATGACGCAATCCCCCGGATCAACATCATCTTCTTCTGGAGATGGCGAGTGGACACGAAGATTCTCCATATTTGCATGGAAGCGTCGAGACGATGCTCCAGCACCGAGAACTGTCGTGCCGTGTCGTTGTGCATCTTGGCGCCGTCCTGCACCGCCGAGGCAATGAGACCGATCTGCACGACCAATTGCTGTTGGGTTGTGTCCATAGAAGCAACACGGTCGTGCAGGAGGTCGAGGTTGGTCCGGAGCTCGGTGAGGAGGCCTCTATGGTCGTTGTCGTTTCTCCCATGGCGTCGAGGACAAGTTTTGTCTACGGAGATGGCTTGGAAGGCGCCGTGGTGATTCCTCACTGAATCCAAGCAAGCCAACTCCCGGTATTACATAAATCAGGTTCAGATCAAAATCAATCCCCCAAATATCTGACCGCTTGCTGGGATTTTACTTCTCGAGATCTCGCGAATTGGGAACCCGCCCACGAACTCTATCCCCGTGGATCGGATCTGAATCTGATACCAAATGTCATGCTTGCCCGACTGCCGGTATGATTGCCAGCGATCGACTGAACTTACGGAATAAACAGAAAAGCGAAGAGAGAGAGATAGCAGGCAGAATTGTTTCTATTCCATTATTCAGACTTGCTTGATTCAATTATAGCTAGGCTTATAAGTATGCCCTCGGCACATGGCACACAGGCTCACACACCACACCTGACCCTGGGTCCACCTTACAATAGTAACACTACTCTAGCACGTCTTCAGTAATGTTGGCTTGCAACGACGATGCACTGGTAGGAGATGTGACATCACCACTTGGTAAATAACCCAAAACCATATAATTATGAAAATCGAATTTTCTGACCTTTTCGAAATGCAGGTGATGACAATAGTGGATTTGCAAATACTTGACAGAAAATAACCAAAGGACATGAGCAAGTGTGAACTTGTCTTTGTGATTACAAGATTATGCAATCACGGTCTTCGAGATGATATAAGATCTAATATCTAAAAATAGCAGCATTGGCCTGGTAAAGACTAATGTTTAAAGAAGCAATATGCTATTATATATAAGTAATGCTATGCATTTTATAGAACTCCCGAAGTGAATCCCCAATATTATAAGTGGATTGAATTTAGGTGGGTTTTTTAAGATTTGGTTTTTCTTCATTTTACTTCACAAGAAAATATATCTATAAGAAACTTAAGTTTTAACATATAAGATATAAAAGTAGAGTACAATAACAATCTAATATTAAGCTTAATTGACATCTGTTAACTATGATGAAAGTCCATGTGTTGGGTTGTTAAGAGTTGAAAGGATAATTATAGGATTATTGTTTGAAGTGGCAAAAAGAATAACCTTAGAAGAAAATGTTGATTATGTTAGCTCCATCAATCTGGAAGGTTGTTATTATACTTTTAGTAGATTGAATAATAGACCAAAGTTAACTATAAAAACATAAATAAATTTCATACATAATGTTTATGATCTTTTATACCAAAGTTAACTTTAAAAACATGAATAGCTTAAGACATGATGTTTAAGGTATTTTAGACCAAAGTTAGCTATAAAAACATAGATAGATTTAAGGTGTAATGTGTTCAAATTATTACCAAGTTTTAGGGTTTTGACAAGTATGATTAAGAATGTGGAATCATTCACTTCCAATTTAAGTGAATGATGAGTTCATGATTTGATTTGCTAATATAATCCTAAAGACAATAGGTAACTCATTGATAGAAGTATAATTAGATGATATTATTAATTTGTTAGGAGTTGAAGTATTTATACATACTTAAGAGTTAATTCTATTATTTTAAAGAAATAGCTTTATATAAGTTCTTTATGTTTTAGCCTTAAAGAATTACATTCTAAATTTTTAATAAGTTCTAAGTAGTCAATTAAAGTTAACCTGGATTTATTTTGATTTATAAATGATAAGAGAAAATATATCTCTTCTATTTTAATAGAAGAAAAGGGCTATAAAATCAATTATAACACTTATTTATTTATAATTTTTAAAATGAATAAGAATTTTAGAATTATTATTTTTAAATAGTAGTTTTATTTTTATATACAAAAATTATTTTATTCATTTTTAGAACTTTTCCTTATTTTCTTATATTTAATTTAGTATTTTGGTGTTTTTAATATTTAGTTGTATTTTATTTAAGTTAAATAAGTAATGTTATATTTTTCTAAGTAGAGATTATTTTTTGAGCATTTTGATATATAATTTATATTTTTTTGGATTTTTCTATATATTTTTAGAACTATTAGGATTCATAGGGTTATTTTGGTAATTACATTTTTACTTTATTTTTGTTTTGCCTATTTCGTTGGCACATGGGCCAGCCTGTCCCAGTTAGACCTGGCCCGGTTCACCCCATTCCGGTTTACCCCCTCTCTCACATTTCCCACACGCACGCACGCACACACACACATAGGAACACCCACGCGACATTCGCGCTCCCCTGCTAGCTTTGCTCGCTGCTGCCTGCTCGATTCTAGCGGTACAGGCCGTTGCGGTCATCGCTGACGATCGCTGGAGCTCCGCCACCTACTGTCTGACCTAGCCCTCCGACTAGATTCATTTCTAAAGCTCAATCGAGATCGCACCCTTCCTCCTACTGGCGCTAGGGTTTTGGTCTTGGAGTCGTCGTGCGCTTGTGATTTCATGGTGTTCTATTGGCAAAATGTTGGTGGTGGTGTTGTGGTGGCTTCTCGTTGATGATTCCTTTTGTCTATATCGCCTTGATGGCGCCCAATACTTGTCTTGGAATGCTTCGTTGGAAACCGCAAGAGCAAGGTATGAAACAACACAGTAACAAGTTTCCCTCAATAAGAAACCGAGGTTATCGAACCAGTAGGAGGAAGGAAACGTCACACAGGTGTTGTTGGCAACGTGGAGACCTGCACAACATAAACTCAAGACTTCGCCCCAACGAATCAGTGAGGTTGTCAAGCTCACTGGTTTGCTGTAACAAAGGATTAAACGTATGGTGTGGAAGGTAATGGTTTGCAGCAAGTAAACAAGTAACAATGGAAGATGTATCAATGGTAAAGATTGGACCGGGGTCCATAGTTCACTAGAAGTGCTCTCCTTAGATAAACAACATGGCATGAAGGGTAAACAAATTACAGCCGGGCAATTGACAGGAACTGAGCAAGGCATAACAATGCAATTACTAGCCAAAAAGATCCTTGAGGTTGATTGGGCAATACAATAATATACATAGACCGTAATCCAACTACATCTATGACTAGAAGTCCACCTTCAGGTTATCATCCAAACCCCCTCTAGTATTAAGTTGCAAGCAACAGACAACTGCTTTAAGCAAAGTGTGTAAGGTAAACAATCCACATGTTCTATGAACAAGAGACCGTTGTTTTCTCCCTAGTAGCAACAACACATCTACAACCGAAGAGATTTCTGTCACTTCCCTTAGAAACTAGAGGCATGAACCCACTATCGAGCATAAATACTCCCTCTTGGAGTCACTAGCAACTACTTGGCCAAGATAACCACTAGCAACAGAGAGCATGCAAGATCACAAACAACACAGACATGATAGAATCATAAAGATAAAACCATTAATCAAACCAACATAATAATCTCAATATCCATCGGATCCCCGCAAACACAACATGCATGATTACAAATAGATTAGATCTTGATCATGAACGGAGATCACAAGATCTATACATGAAAGCACAAAGGAGGAGATACAACCATCTAGCTACTACATGGACCCATAGTCCAAGGTGGAACTACTCACAAATCATACCGTAGAGAAGGCCTCCGGGATGATCTCCCCTCTGGCAGGGTTCCGGGAAGAACTTCAGATCCCCCCCGATCTAGGGACGATGGTGGCGGCGGCTACAGACGGTTTCGTGGATTTCTAATTAGGTGTCGAGAGTTTCTGTATCGGGGGCTTCTTATAGGTGAAGGGGCGAGTCCGGGAGGCGGCCAGGGTCGCCAAACCCTAGCCAGGCGCGGGTCCACCTGACCCCGCGCCTGGTGTGGGTCTGCCCCCTGGCCAGCCCCTCCAGCTGTCCTCTAGACTTCTTGTTCCCCAGAGAAAGTTATTGACTTTGTCCTTTGTCCCGTACAATTCCGAGAATATTTCTTTACTAACTTTTCTGAAACCAAAAACAGCAAAAAACAGGCATCTGACACTGTTGCAACTTGGTAATAGGTTAGTACCAGAAAACATGTAAAAATCACCTCAAAGTGTAGACAAGTAATGCAAAGTAGATACTAAACAAGCATGGAGCATCAAAAATTATAGATATATTTCCAACGTATCAGCATCCTCAAGCTTAACTCCTGCTCGTCCTCAAGTAGGTAAGTGATAAAAGAATAATTTTTGAGGTGACATGCACCCTCACAATAAAGATCCAACCATTTGCAAACATTGAAAGGTGGAGTTCTAACAATAGGACATAGTAATTATGCATGCAACATGGCAAGCTACAAACAAAGATCATGAATAATATGTATTGAAAAACATTTGTTTGTTTCACATGCAGAAAACATAGCATAGTGGCAATCAGCTTGTCCCTCATAGAGTAGTAATATAATGCATAGGACACCTGCAAAGTTCACAAGGGTGACTAGAAACAAATAGCTCAAGAGCAAGTAATAACACAATATGCATCAATTAGTAGGCTTTGGAACATTGCGCACAGAATGACAACTATGCTCTCTTAATGGTGCCTAAAGGTAGAAGGTGGAGACTCAATAATGGTGGAAGAAAGGCCTTTTTGTAAAGGAAGCAGGGATTACAAGTTTCAAAAAGAGCTTCCAAAAATTATGGTATTTATTAGCTTTCAGCCCTCATTTACCCTATCATAAGCATCTTGAAGTGGTTAAGGTTAAAGTGGCAAAGCTGGAGTATATGCTTGACAAAGTATAAGTTGGCAATCTCAAGTACCTTGACTATGAGGGCTACACCTCATGGATACTCAACTTAGGGCCCAGGCAAGTTCTTGTCACTTTAAGTATTTGCATATCATTGAGAACCGCCAACGGGGTACCCCTTGCACATGGTACAGAAGCTTTCCCATAACCAAAATGACAAGGCAAGCAGACAATGAGCATCTCAGCAATTATTCTTATGTACCATGGGAATATGGTGCTTTTTTCTCTCTTTCCTCTTTTCTTAATGTGTCTCTTTTTTTATAAGAAGAATGCTTCATAGATGTCACTATGGTGATGCTGCAAGTTTCCACCATGATTAGGCATGGCTTAGGCTAGCGGCCCAGGCATTTCTCTAACACAGAATACAAACTCCATGGACTTACAAGTTCCCACTTCATTTCACACCGGTAATATCCATAGACAAAAGAGTATGATATCAACGGAGTACAAAACGTACAAGTGCAATGTTGAAAACGTTCTCCGTGACAGCACGGTTCTGCTAATCCCAACTTATAAGTGCAAGCATATACAACAAAGTTGCCTCAATGGTTCAAGTTTATTAGGGGCAAAGAATAAAATGTGCCATCAAGTTCGTGAGGGCTTTAATCGCTAAGTTTTCACATAACAAAATAGTTTTTAATTGAAAGATAGATGAAAACAAGAATATACTTGGAATGGTGTAACACACCATGTATAGGAGTTTATAGTGGACACTTTGGAATAACTTGGTTTCTTGGGAGTTGGAAGCATGAGTAGAACTTACTCATACAAGTGGAGGCTAGCAAAAGACTGGGAGCAACCAAATAAGAGAGCAATAATGGCCATAATTATGCAATGCAACAAAGCATACTAATCAAAGCAAAGAGTGGTACTACAAGTCAAGGACTAAATGATCATAGAGGCTAACGGTGACTTGTCATAGTCATAACATGGTGTGATCATGTGCCAAGTCAACCCAAGCAAAACATCAAAGGAAAATACCATAATACTATGCTTTTGCATGCTAAAACAACGCATAATTTCTTCAAGGCACACTAAGAAATCCCAATTGTTTGGAACAAGACATGCTACAACAATAATCACTAATCATAATGCTAAAACAACACCCAGCATGTCATGCTAAAGTCTAAGTCACAGTCAATGCAAGCTCCTCTTGCACTTCAAGCAAGAACTTACTACTCCTTTCCAAACACCAAGCAAACTTATTTGCAAAACAACACAGCGAGAGCGGGGGTCCAAACTACTAAAGAAAACTAAAAAAACTAAGCAAATCAAACAAAAACTAAGACGCTCCAAGAACAACACAATTGTGCATGAAACAATAAAAGTGAAGTGTCTAGACATACCTGAGCTTTTTATTGATGAAGAAGGGGATGTCTTGGGCATCCCCAAGCTTTGACGCTTGTACCTCTTGGATATTTCTTGGGGTGAAACAATGGTGGCATCCCCAAGCTTGAGATTTTATCCCTCCTTCATATCATTGCATCATTCTCTCTCTACACCTGAAATTTTTCCTTCATACAAAACTTCACACAATCTTCATTAGCAATATTAGCTTATTCAAAAGGTATTAGACCACTGGCAAAGCTTTGGAACAGCAAGAATTTTCACTAAAAACACAAGCTACTGAAGTAACTCCTTCAAAGAAACTCAATTTACCTGAAGAGAGCTCAAAAAGGAATCAATAAGAAGCAAATGCAAATAATGGCAGAAATCTGTCAAAACAGACCAGCAGGTAGAAACGAATTTTTTCGAACATCTTATGTTGCTCAAATCAAAAAGTGTTGAACTAACTAAAGTTAGACAACATACTTGGGGATTTATTCGTAAATTTTGAGCTCAATAAGAGTTACATAGCCTCCTCACGATTTTTTTTGGTGGAGGACAGAAATCTGTTTCGGGATAGCAACTCCCCAAATCTTAGTTCCCTCTCATTAGAGGTCATTCTTGGGCATAAAAAGCAAACAAAAAGGATAAATAGAGGTCATTACAGTAGTAATAACTTCCAAGACTCAAGGAAACTCTTGGGTTATCTCCCAACAGGTACTTTTCTTTAACGCCTAAGTTAGGCACAAGAAGCAAGAAGAATCAAGTATTTTTAAATGAAGAATTGATATACATACTTGCAAAGTCTTCAACTATGAAAGGTATCTCATCCAAATGGGTTTTTTAGGATCCTTTCTCATCTCTCTTTGGCCTACTACCTTTGTCAAAAAGATTTTCAGGGGCAATCCAATCGAAGTTATTTTCAAAGGCTTCATGCATTCCAACAAGCTTATAGGGTATGGCTATATTGAATTCCTCTCTAGTATTAGTTTTATCAGAAATACCCACAACATCTACACTTGAACCTAGCATATTGAAACGTTCAAAAACCCTTTTGGACTCCCTAGCAACATCATGGAATTCTTTTGATAAAGTTTCAAGGATGAATTCCTTTTTTTCAACATTCTTCTCTTCTTTTAGTTTTAGGAATAAGAACTGTATGACGGGGTTAAGGCTAACAAACCTAGCCTCCAACATATGAACTAAAGAAGCTACAGCAATCTCATAATTAGGAGCAAGTTCAGCTATATATTTATCCTCAATATCATCATGCTTGCTAACATAATTAAAGAATTCTTCAATATTATCTTTCCCAATTATGGAACCACTACCTATTGCAAGATTTTTCAGAGAGAACTGGGGGAGCAACATGGTGAGCTAGAGCAAGAACTAATTTTTTTGTGTTTTTAATAAGGCAAGCAAACCAAACTAGACTAATTTTTGGGGTTTTTTGAAAAGAGGCAAACAAAATCAAGCAAAAGAAACAAAGCAAACTAAAAACAAAGTAAAGAGAAAGGAAGTGAAGGACTCCCCTAGTGAAGACATCCTTAGCCTCCCCGGCAACGGCGCCAGAAATTAGCTTAATGGCGCCAAATACTTGTCGTGGAACTCTTCATTGGAAACCCCAAGAGCAAGGTATGAAGCAGCACAACAGCAAGTTTCCCTCAGTAAGAAACCGAGGTTATCGAACCAGGAGGAGGAAGGAAACGTCACACGGGTGTTGCTGGCAACATGGAGACCTGCACAACACGAACTCAAGACTTTTCCCCCAACGAATCAACGAGGTTGTCAAGCTCACCAGTTTGCTGTAACAAAGGATTAAATGTATGGTGTGGAAGGTAATGGTTTGTAGCAAGTAAACGAGTAACAGTGGAGTATGTATCAATGGTAAATATTTGACCGGGGTCCATAGTTCACTAGAGGTGCTCTCCTTAGATAAACAACATGGCATGAAGGGTAAACAAATTACTGTTGGAGATATGCCCTAGAGGCAATAATAAATGTAGTTATTATTATATCTTTGTGTTTATGATAAATGTTTACATTCATGCTATAATAGTATTAACAAGGAAACATTGATACTTGTGTGATTTGTAAACTTAATTTGAAGTCCCTAGTATAGCCTCTATACTTCACTAGCTTGTTGGTTGATTAATGATTGTGGTTTCCCTATCATGAACATTGAGATGTTATCAACAACAAGATCATATCGTTAGGAGAATGATATGGTGGACATACTCCTATAGATAAGCGTAGCATAAAGATCAAGTCATTTCAATAGTTCAATTGCTATATGCTTTCTGATACATAGTAACCTAATTCCTTCGACCATGAGATCATGCATATCACCTTTACCGGATGGATGCTTTGATGACATCAAACACCACACCGTAACTGGGTGGCTATAAAGGTGGCATTGAGTGTTCGGAAAGTGTTGGTTGAGACACATGGATCAAGAGTGGGATTTGTCCATCCATATGACGGATAGATATACTCTGGGCCCTCTCGGTGGAATGTCATCCAATTAGCTTGCAAGCATGTGACTGGCTCACAAGGAATCACATATCACGGGAACGAGAAAAGAGTACTTATCGGTAACGAGGTTGAACTAGGTATGCAGAGATACCGACGACCATAACCTCGGATAAGTAAACTATCGTGAGACAAAGGGAAATTGGTATCGTATGTAAGTGGTTCATTCGATCGCAAAGTAATCGTAGAAATATGTGGGAGCCATATGAATTTCCAGATTCCTCTATTGGTTATTGTTCGGAGAAGTGTCTCGATCATGTCCGCATAATTCACGAACCGTAGGGAGACACACTTAAGGATTCGACGTTGTTTTGAGTAGTTATGGTATTATGAGAAAGAGACCGAATGTTGTTCGGAGTCTCGGATGGGATCCGGGATATCACGAGGTGATCCGTAATGGTCCGGAGAATAAGATTCATATAAGGAAAGTCCCGTTTCGGAGTTCGGGAATGATTCTGATGTTTTCATCGGGAATGTTCTAGAAGGTTCCGGATTGTCCGACACTCCGGGGGGGGGGAGGGGTACATGAATGTGTCATTGCATATTGGAATGATTGCATCATGTACTAAGTGTTCTTGCTGTTCCAAATAAAGGATTAAATTGAATCCTAAAACAGAAAAGTCAAATGTCCAGTTTGAAAGTCAAACGGCTAAAACAAGAAACTGTGGGAAACAAGCAAGAGGAGGCCAAAACCGAGTTGGGGAGGGAAACCCTCCTCCAACCGGCGGTGCCTCCACCAGGCCGAGTTGGGAAGGGACTCCCCTCCCTCCCCTGGCGCGCCAGCCCCCTCCCACCTATAAAAGGAGGGGCAGGGCCTCCTCCTCTAGACACACAAGTTCCTATCCTCTAAATCTCCGGTTTAGAGCCGTTTTGGTTTAGAGCTTCTAATTGCCCTAGCCTTCGGTTTAGAGCCTTCTAATTGGTGTGTCTAATCCCTATACCACTAATAGTACTCTCTCATACTCCACCATACTCGCTCCGGCTTAAGGCGAAGCCCTGCGGGATCTCCCCTCTACTTCCGGTACCACGCCGTTGTGCTGCCGGAATCGCGAGGAGAGTGCTACAACCTCCGCTGCCTGCTGGAACAAGGGAGAGGAAGGTCTTCGTCGAGTACCGAACGTGTGACCGACTGCGGGAGCGCTGCCGGAACGCAGCGCCGGAAGGATCGTCTACACGATCTTGAGATCGGGAAGAGTACGACTACATCACCCACGAGAATCCGCTCTTGTTAAACACTTTGGAATCTTTTAGGGTAAGTTATTCCATCGACTCGTTGCTACAATCTAGTAGATAGATCTTGGCTTGTTTGTTTGTATGCGATAAATTTTTTTTGTTTTCCATGCTACGAAACCCTACAGTGGTATCAGAGCCGTGTCTATATGTAGATCTGTTGCACGAGTAGAACACAATGGTCATTGTGGGCGTTGATGCTTTTATTGTCGATTGCTTCTTGTGTACTTTGCATCTTGCGGTATGTTGGGATGAAGCGGCCCGGGCTAACCTTACATGACATCGTTCATGAGACTTGCTCCACGCTTGACATGCAACTTGTATTGCATAAGTGGCTTTGCGGGTGCCTGTTTCTCCTAGGATAGTTAAGATCCAATTTACAACGGGTGATTAACAATACTAGTATCAATGTTGTGGTTCTTGTTCGTAAGTTAGAACGACACTTATTGAAAGCCCCAAACCACGTAAAATATGCAAAGAAAGTAGAGGCGTCTAACTTTGTTTTGCAGGGGTGTGCAGTGATGTGATATGGCCATGATTGTGATTATATTTGATGTATGCAATGTTCCTTATTGTAAGTCGGCAACCGGCAGGAGCCATATGGTTGTCTTTAATTTATGTTAAGACCCGCGTGTCTATTCAAAGTAGTTGTAATAGTTGAAGCCGGTGGACGACAACCATGGAGTAGCGTCATTGACCTTGATGCAATGCCGGTGATGATGGAGATCATGTTCGTGCTTGAAGATGGAGATCGGAAGCACAAAGAAGAAAGGCCATATCATATCACATATATATTGAATTGCATGTGATGTTAATCCTTTATGCATCTTGTATTGCTTAGTAGACGATGGTAGCATTATAAGATGATCCCTCATGCACATGAATTTCAAGTCATAAAGTGTTCACCCTTAGTTAGCACCGTTGCTAAAGCTTGTTGTTTCGAAGCACCACGTGATGATCGGGTGTGTTAGATCCCGCAAGTGTATACAACGTGAGCAAGCCAGATTTGCTCATGCGGAAACTAAGGTTTGATCTTGACGAGCCTAGCATGTACAGACATGGTCTCGGAACACGGATCACCGAAAGGTAAAGCATGATTCATATAGTAGATATGATGAACATGACGATTGTTCGCCATTGAAACTATATCAACTCTCGTGATGATCGGTGTTGATGTAGTGGATTTGGTTCGTGTGATCACTAAAACAATGTGAGGGATATTGTTTTGAGTGGGAGTTCACCTAGATTAACTTTATTAATTAATTTGAACTCAATTTGTCATAAACTTAGTCTAAACTATTGCAAATATGTTGTAGATCAATGGCAGCCCCTACCATCAATTTTAATGCGTTCCTAGAGAAAGAAAAGTTGAAAAACAATGGAAGCAACTTCGCGGATTGGTTCCGCAATTTGAGGATTGTCCTCACAGCTGGTAATTTGACCTATGTGCTGGATGCACCGCTGGGTGACCCACCTGCAGATGATTCTCCCGATGAAGTAAAGAATGTTTACCTCGCTCAGAAGAATCAGTACTCCATAGTTCAGTGTGCTATCTTGTATGGTTTGGAATCGGAGCTTCAGAAAAGGTTTGAGGATTCAGACCCATATGATATTGTCGAGGATCTCAAATTGATTTTTGAGACTCATGCGGCAATTGAAAGCTATGAGGCTTCTGAAAAGTTCTTTAACTGCAAGGTGGAAGAGGGCAGCTCCGTCAGTGAGCATGTGCTTAAGATGTCTGGGCACGCAAACAAACTTCAAAGCTTGGGTATAGTGATTCCTAATGCTTTGGGGATTTATCGTGTCCTCCAATCACTACCACCAAGTTACAAGAACTTTGTGATGAACTAAAACATGCAGAACATGAATAAGACGTTGCCAGAACTCTTTGCCATGTTGAAATCTGCAGAAGTGGAGATCAAGAAAGAGCACCAAGTGTTGTTGGTCAATAAGACCACCAAATTCAAGAAAGGCAAGTCTAAGCAAAAGGGACACTTCAAGAAGGGTGGTAAGAAAGTTACCATGCCGACGAAGAAGACCAAGGCTGGACCTAAGCCTGATACTGAGTGCTTTTACTGCAAGGGAGAAGGTCACTGGAAGCGGAATTGCCCAAAGTACTTGGCGGATTTGAAGAACGGCAACATCAAGAAGAAAGGTATATCTGATATACATGTTATTGATGTGTATCTCACTAGTACTCGTAGTAGTGCCTGGGTATTTGATACTGGTTCGGTTGCTCATATTTGTAACTCGAAACAGGTGCTGCAGAATAAACGGAAGCTAGCGAAGAACGAGGTGACGATGCGCGTGGGAAATGGATCAAAGGTTGATGTGATCGCGGTCGGCACACTACCCCTTCATCTACCATCGGGATTAGTTTTATACTTAAATAATTGTTATTTGGTGCCTGCGTTGAGCATGAACATTATATCGGGATCTTGTTTATTGCGAGACGGTTACTTATTTAAGTCCGAGAATAATGGTTGTTCGATTTATATGAGTAATATGTTTTATGCACATGCACCTTTGATAGATGGTCTATTCTTATTGAATCTCGATAGTGGAAATACACATATCAACAACATTGAGGCTAAACGTTTGAAATCAAGCGATAATTCGACCTATATGTGGCACTGTCGTCTTGGTCACATTGGAGTGAAACGTATGAAGAAACTCCATTCCGATGGACTTCTTGAATCACTTGATTTTGAATCACTTGAAAGATGCGAAGCATGTCTGATGGGAAAAATGACTAAGACTCCATTTTCTGGTATGATGGAGCGAGCTACGGACTTATTGGAAATCATACATACCGATGTGTGTGGTCCAATGAGTGTAGCATCGCGCGGTGGTTATCGTTATGTTCTTACCTTCACGGATGACTTGAGTAGATATGGGTATATCTATTTCATGAAACATAAGTCCGAAACTTTCGAGAAGTTTAAGGAATTTCAAAGTGAGGTAGAGAATCAACGTAACAAGAAGATTAAATTTCTACGTTCTGATCGTGGAGGTGAATATCTAAGTTACGAGTTTGGCGAGCATTTGAAGAAATGCGGAATACTTTCACAATTGACACCGCTGGGAACACCACAGCGTAATGGTGTGTCCGAACGTCGTAATCGAACTCTCTTAGATATGGTTCGTTCTATGATGTCACTTACAGATTTACCGCTATCATTTTGGGGTTATGCATTAGAAACAACCGCATTCACTTTAAATAGGGCACCATCTAAATCCGTTGAAACGACACCGTATGAATTATGGTTTGGGAAGAAACCTAAATTGTCGTTCCTTAAAGTTTGGGGATGCGAAGCCTATGTAAAGAAGTTACAGTCGGACAAGCTTGAACCCAAAGCGGAAAAATGCGTCTTCATAGGATACCCGAAGGAAACTATTGGGTATACCTTCTATCATAGATCCGAAGGCAAAATCTTCGTTGCCAAGAATGGATCCTTTCTAGAAAAGGAATTTCTCTCGAAAGAAGTGACTGGAAGGAAAGTAGAACTCGACGAGGTTGTCGAACCTTCTCTCGAAATTGCGAGTAGCGCAGCACCGGAAGAAGTTCCTGTGGTGCCTGCACCAATAAGAGAGGAAGATAGTGATGGTGATCATGAAACTTCGGTTGAAGTTGCTACAGAGCCTCGGAGGTCAACGAGAACTCGTACCACTCCAGATTGGTATGATTCCGTTATGAATGTCATGTTGGTGGACAACACCGATGACCCCGAGACATATGAGGAAGCGATGATGAGCCCAGAATCCAATAAATGGCAAGAAGCCATGAAATCCGAGATTGGATCCATGTACGAAAACCAAGTATGGACTTTGGTGGACTTACCGGATGGCCGGAAGGTTGTCGAGAACAAATGGATTTTCAAGAAGAAAACAGATGCTGATGGTAATGTTACTGTCTATAAAGCTCGACTTGTCGCAAAAGGGTTTCGACAAATTCAAGGAGTTGACTACGATGAGACTTTCTCACCAGTAGCGAAGCTAAAGTCTGTGAGGATTATGTTAGCAATCGCTGCATATTATGATTATGAGATATGGCAGATGGATGTCAAAACAGCATTCCTCAATGGAGACATTGATGAAGAGTTGTATATGATGCAACCCAAAGGTTTTGTCGATCCTAAAGATGCTAACAAGGTATGCAAACTTCAACGATCCATCTATGGATTGAAGCAAGCATCCCGAAGTTGGAATCAACGTTTTGATAAGGTAATCAAAAGTTTTGGTTTTATACAAACTTATGGAGAAGCTTGTATTTACAAGAAAGTGAGTGGGAGCTCTGTAGCATTCTTAATACTATATGTGGATGACATATTGTTGATTGGGAATGATGTAGACCTTCTTAATAGTGTCAAGGAATATTTGAAT
The DNA here is from genome assembly GCA_910589765.1 of Avena atlantica. NCBI lineage: Eukaryota > Viridiplantae > Streptophyta > Magnoliopsida > Poales > Poaceae > Avena > Avena atlantica. The sequence continues at coordinate 256,021,992 of OU342738.1, read as the reverse complement.
AATAGTTTTTCAATGAAGGATCTTGGCGAAGCAGCTTACATATTAGGCATAAAGATTTATAGAGATAGATCGAAACGCCAAATATCATTGTCACAGAGTACATATTTGGACAAAGTTCTAAAGAGGTTTGGAATGGAAGAAATCAAGAAAGGTTTCTTGCCCATGTTGCCCAATACGACCTTGAGTAAAACTCAAAGTCCGACATCGGCAGAAGATAGAGAAAGGATGAGTAAGACTCCCTATGCCTCAGCCATAGGATCTCTAATGTATGCCATGCTATGTACTAGACCCGACATTGCATATGCTGTTAGTTTAACTAGCAGATATCAAAGTGATCCAGGAGTGGATCATTGGACAGCGGTCAAAAACATCCTTAAGTACTTGAGAAGAACTAAGGATATGGTTCTTTCTTATGGAGGTGATGAACAGCTCGTTGTTAATGGTTACACCGATGCTAGTTGGAACACTGATCCGGATGATTCTAAATCACAATCCGGATATGTATTTATTTTGAATGGTGCAGCAGTTAGCTGGAGGAGTGCAAAGCAAAGCGTTGTGGCGAGATCTTCAACTGAATCGGAATACATGGCTTCAACCGTAGGGAGACACACTTAAGGATTCGACGTTGTTTTGAGTAGTTATGGTATTATGAGAAAGAGACCGAATGTTGTTCGGAGTCTCGGATGGGATTCGGGATATCACGAGGTGATCCGGAATGGTCCGGAGAATAAGATTCATAAAAGGAAAGTCCCGTTTCGGAGTTCGGGAATGATTCCGATGTTTTCATCGGGAATGTTCTAGAAAGTTCCGAATTGTCCGGCACTCCGGGGGGAGGGGTACATGAATGTGTCATTGCATATTGGAATGATTGCATCATGTACTAAGTGTTCTTGCTGTTCCAAATAAAGGATTAAATTGAATCCTAAAACAGAAAAGTCAAATGTCCAGTTTGAAAGTCAAACGGCTAAAACAAGAAACTGTGGGAAACAAGCAAGAGGAGGCCAAAACCGAGTTGGGGAGGGAAACCCTCCTCCAACCGGCGGCGCCTCCACCAGGCCGAGTTGGGGAGGGACTCCCCTCCCTCCCCTGGCGTGCCAGCCCCCTCCCACCTATAAAAGGAGGGGCAGGGCCTCCTCCTCTAGACACACAAGTTCCTATCCTCTAAATCTCCGGTTTAGAGCCGTTTTGGTTTAGAGCTTCTAATTGCCCTAGCCTTCGGTTTAGAGCCTTCTAATTGGTGTGTCTAATCCCTAGACCACTAATAGTACTCTCTCATACTCCACCATACTCGCTCCGGCTTAAGGCGAAGCCCTGCGGGATCTCCCCTCTACTTTCGGTACCACGCCGTTGTGCTGCCGGAATCGCGAGGAGAGTGCTACAACCTCCGCTGCCTGCTGGAACAAGGGAGAGGAAGGTCTTCGTCGAGTACCGAACGTGTGACCGACTGCGGGAGCGCTGTCGGAACGCAGCGCCGGAAGGATCGTCTACACGATCTTGAGATCGGGAAGAGTACGACTACATCACCCACGAGAATCCGCTCTCGTTAAACACTTTGGAATCTTCGAGGGTAAGTTATTCCATCGACTCGTTGCTACAATCTGGTAGATAGATCTTGGCTTGTTTGTTTGTATGCGATAGAAATTTTTTGTTTTCCATGCTACGAAACCCTACAATTACATCGAGGCAATTGACAGGAACTGAGCAAGGCATAACAATGCAATTACTAGCCAGAAAGATCCTATGATGTTGATTGGGAAATATAACAATATACATAGACCGTAATCCAACTACATCTAAGACTAGAAGTCCACCTTTAGGTTATCATCCAAACCCCCTCTAGTATTAAGTTGCAAGCAACAGACAACTGCTTTAAGCAAAGTGTGTAAGGTAAACAATCCACATGTTCTATGAACAAGAGACCGTTGTTTTCTCCCTAGTAGCAACAGCACATCTACAAGCGAAGAGATTTCTGTCACTTCCCTTGGAAACTAGAGGCATGAACCCACTATCGAGCATAAATACTCCCTCTTGGAGTCACTAGCAACTACTTGGCCAAGATAACCACTAGCAACGGAGAGCATGCAAGATCACAAACAACACAGACATGATAGAATCATAAAGATAAAACCATTAATCAAACCAACATAATAATCTCAATATCCATCGGATTCCCACAAACAAAACATGCATGATTACAAATAGATTAGATCTTGATCATGAACGGAGATCACAAGATCTATACATGAAAGCACAAAGGAGGAGATACAACCATCTAGATACTACATGGACCCATAGTCCAAGGTAGAACTACTCACAAATCATACCGGAGAGAAGGCCTCCGGGATGATCTCCCCTCCGGCAGGGTGCCGGGAAGAACTTCAGATCCCCCAATCTAGGGACGATGGTGGCGGCGTCTACAGAGGGTTTTGTGGATTTATGATCGAGTGCCGAGAGTTTCTGTATCGGGGGCTTCTTATAGGCGAAGGCGCGAGTCCGGGAGGTGACCAGGGTCGCCAAACCCTAGCCAGGCGCGGGTCCACCTAACCCCGCGCCTGGGGTGGGTCTGCCCCCCTGGCCAGCCCCTACGGCTCTCCTCTGGACTTCTTGTTCCCCATGGAAAGTTATTAACTTTGTCCTTCGTCCTATCCAATTCCGAGAATATTTCTTTACTAACTTTTCTGAAACCAAAAATAGCAGAAAACATGCATCTCGCACTGTTGCAACTTGTTAATAGGTTAGTACTAGAAAACATGTAAAAAGCACATCAAAGTGTATAGAAGTAAAGCAAAGTAGATACTAAACAAGCATGGAGCATAAAAAATTATAGATATGTTTCCAACATATCACGCCTCCTCCTCCTCAAACTATGGTCGCCACGGCCATGATGTCCTGGCTCGCCACGTTCTTCCTCGGCTCGATGTTGGTGGGATGGAAACATCTGCAACCCTGACACCGAACCTTCTAGGTAAGCCTTATGTGTGACCGGTGTAGGGTTCGCAGCATAGAAAACAAAAAAATTCCTATGATGGGAACAACTATGTACCAAGATCTATCTACTAGATACAAACAACGGGCGGATGTATATCCGTAGAGAACATACCCTTGAAGACCGACAAAGCTAAACAAGTTAAACTCGTGGTTGATGTAGACGATCTCTTGCCGATCTCAAGATCGAGAGGAAGTCCTAGTGCTGCAAATCAGCAGCGCATCCATGCTCGCACACACGTCCGAGGCACCGAGCAACCTCAGCCTCCTCGCTCCGGGATGCAGCGGAAGCACAACTCTTTCTTACCGGATAGCCACCGAGAACATGTATCTCGCTAGCCCGAGACCATGGGGATAAATTCTAGAGGGGGAGAGAAATCCTTCACGAGGAGGTGTGAGTGAGAGAGAGGGAGAGGGGTGCCTTTTATAGGAGGAGGGGGAACCCCAAGGGGGTGGCCGGTGCATGGGGGATGTCCCCTTGCCCTCCCCTCTTCATGTGGGTGGACACTCCACTCACAAAATTCCTTTAAATTCCCTCCACTCAAAATCCCACTCAAACTTTCCATTAAATTTCCACCAAATTTAATGCAAACTCTCATTAAATAAAACTCTTTTTATTTATTCAGAATTTTTTCAATTACTTTAATGACAAACATTCACATATAACCCCTTGCTAGAATTCTATTTCACATGCAAAAACACTTTCTGCAATTTTACAGGAAAACCTGTTTCGGTATCTAGTGAAATAAATTCCTATGCTTGTTATTCTTTCCGGCATGAAACTTTTGCTCCAATTGGATGTCGGTGTCTCTTAAGTGTGTCACCCTACGGTTCATGAATAATGCGGACATGATCGAGACCCATCTCGTATCAATAATCAGAAGCGGGATCTGGAGACCCATACTGACTCCCACACATTCAACGACGACTTTCTTGTGATCGTCGGAACTTTTTACGCTAGTATCTTAATCCCTTTGTTTCGCGATATATTACATGTCCGAGATTCGATCATCGGTATCTCCATACCTAGTTTGATCTTGTTACTGACATGCACTCTTTTCTCGTTCCCGTGATATAACATTCTAGTGATCAAATCACTTGCTTGCAAGCTAACCAATGTGATATCACCAAGAGGGCCCAGAGTATATCTATCGGTCATCGGGATGAACAAATTCCACTCTCAATCCATGGGCATCAACATAACACTTTATTAGTTCTGAACCCATCTTTATAATCACCCTGTTACGGTGTGACGTTTGATGTTATCAAGAAACTCTTCCGGTGTTAGTGATTGACATGATCTCATCGTCTAAGGATTAGGATCACTTCGTAAGTTGTTATAGCAATATAAACTCAATGACTTTGATCGTAATGCTATACTTCGGATGAATGTTCATCACACCATTACACTAATGTTGTGATCCCGTTATTAACAACATCCAATGTCTATGATCAGGAAACCTTGATCATCTTGTTAATCAACGAGCTAGTTTATGAGAAAGGCATAACTAGGAACTTTCTGTTTGTTTATTAAACACACAGGTATTAACGTTTCCATATTAATACAATTATAGCATGCAAAATAAACATCTATCATATACTTGGAATACACATAATAAACACTTTATTATTGCCTCTCAGGGCATATTACCTTCAGTCTCCCACTTGCACTAGAGATAATAATCTAGTTACATAGTGATGAATCTAACACCCATGGAGTTCTGGTGTTGATCATATTTTGCTCTAGGGAGAGTTTTAGTCAACGGATCTGCTACATCGAGATCCGTGTGTACTTTACAAATCTTTATATCTCCATCCTTGGCATGCTCGCGGATGGAGTGAAACCGGCGCTTAATATGCTTGGAATTCTTGTGAGACCTTGGTTCTTTGGCATTGGCAATGGCACCATTGTTGTCACAATATATCACCATTGGGTCCAATGCTCTTGCAACCACACCTAGTTCGGATATGAACTCCTTCATCCAAACCGCTTCCTGAGCTGCTTCCGAAGCAACAACATATGCGGCCTCCGTTGTTGATCCCGCCACCACAGGTTGTTTGGAACTCCTCCAACTAACCGCTCTGCCATTCATGAGAAATACGTATCTGGATTGATACTTAGAGTCATCCGGGTCGGTGTCAAAGCTTGCGTTGACATAACACTTAGCGACGAGCTCTTATTCACCTCCGTACACAAGAAACATATCATTAGTTCTTCGTAAGTAATTAAGGATATTCTTGACCGCTATCCAGTGTTCCGAATCTGGATCCGATTGGTACCTACTAGTCAAACTAATAGCATGTGCCACATCCGGTCTTGTACATCCCATGGCGTACATTATAGAGCCTATGGCTGAAGCATAGGGGACTTTGTCCATTATCTTTCTTTCTTCTGCCGTAGCCAGACTTTGAGTCTTACTCAATGTCTTGCCTTGCAACATAGGTAAGAACCCCTTATTACTTCCATCCATTTTAAACTTCTTTAAAATCTTATCAAGGTATGTACTTTGCGATAGCCCTATTAGGCGCCTAGATCTATCTCTATAGATCTTTATGCCTAATATGTATGACGCTTCACCTAGGTCCTTCATTGAAAATTTATTGTTTAGATAACTTTTAACACTGTTCAAAAGATCTATATCATTTCCGATCAATAATATGTCATCCACATATAATATCAGAAATGCCACATTGCTCCCACTCACTTTCTTGTAAATACAAGCTTCTCCATAAGTTTGGACAAATCCAAACTCTTTGATCACCTCATAAAAGCGGAGATTCCAACTTCGTGATGCTTACTTCAATCCATAGATGGATCGTTGAAGCTTGCACACCTTGTTAGCATCCTTAGGATCGACAAAACCCTTTGGTTGTATCATATACAACTCTTCTTCAATATTACCATTGAGAAACGCGGTTTCGACATCCATCTACCATATCTCATAATCAAAATATGCAGCAATTGCTAACATAATCCTAACTGACTTTAGCATCGCTACGGGAGAGAATGTCTCATCGTAGTCAACTCCTTGAATTTGTCGAAACCCCTTTGTGACAAGTCGAGCTTTATAGACGATCACATTACCATCAGCATCAGTTTTCCTTTTGAAAATCCATTTATTCTCCACGGCCTCTCGATCGTGAGGTAAGTCCACCAAGTTCCAAACTTGATTTTCATACATGGATTCCATCTCGGATTTCATGGCTTGTAAGCATTTGTTGGAATCCGGGCTCATCATCGCTTCTTCATACGTCGCAGGGTCATCAATTTCATCAACCATGAAAATCATAACAGGGTTTCCGTACAGCTCGGGAGCTGCACGCGTCCTGCTAGACCTGCGAGGTTCGGTAGTACTCTCTTTCGGAGTTTCATGATCATTATCATTAGTTCCCTCTTCAACTGGTGAAGCCAACTCCGGAACAACTTCCGGTGTTGCGCTACTCGCCATACTTTGAAGAGAAGGTTCAATAACCTCTTCGAGTTCTACCTTCCGACTACTCACACCTTTCACGAGAAACTCTTTCTGTAGAAAGGATCCATTCTTGGCAACAAGAACCTTGCCCTCAGATCTGTGATAGAAGGAATACCCAATTGTTTCCTTAGGGTATCCTATTAAGACGCATTATTCCGCTTTGGGTTCGAGTTTATCCGGTTGAAGTTGCTTCACATAAACATCGCATGCCCAAACTTTAAGAAATGACAGCTTAGGTTTGTTTCCAAACCAAAATTCATACGGTGTCTTTTCAACAGATTTAGATGGTGCCCGATTTAAAGTGAATGCAGCAGTTTCTAGTGCATAACCCCAAAATGACAACGGAAAGTCCATCAGAGACATCATAGATCGAACCATATCCAATAAAGTACGATTACGACGTTCCAACACACCATTTCTCTGTGGTGTTCCGGCAGGTGTGAGTTGTGAAAAAATTCCACACTCTTTCATGTGAGTGCTAAACTCGTAACTTAGATACTCACCTCCACGGTCGGACCGTAGAAATTTTATCTTTCTATTATGATGATTTTCCACTTCATTCTAAAATTCCTTGAACTTTTCAAAGGTTTCAGACTTGTGTTTCATCAATTAGATATAACTGTATCTACTCAAATCATCCGTGAAAGTAACAAAATAATGATATCCACCTCGCGCCGACACACTCATTGGACCACATACATCAGAATGTATGATTTCCAATAAATCTGTCGCCCGTTCCATTGAACCGGAAAACGGCGTTCTAGTCATCTTGCCCATAAGGCATGGCTCACATGTATCAAATGATTCAAAATCAAGTGATTCCAAAAGTCCATCCGAATGGAGCTTCTTCATTCGTTTAACGCGAATATGACCTAGACGGCAGTGCCACATATATGCGGATATATCATCATTAAGTTTAATCCTTTTAGCATCAACATTATGAATATGTGTAACATTATTATCGATATCCAATAGAAATAAACCATTCATCATCGGTGCATGACCATAAAAGATTTCATTCATATAAATATAACAACCATTGTTCTCGGATTTAAATGAACAACCACTTCGCATCAAACACGATCCAGATACTGTTGGAGATATGCCCTAGAGGCAATAATAAATGTGGTTATTATTATATCTTCGTGTTTATGATAAATGTTTACATTCATGCTATAATAGTATTAACAAGGAAACATTGATACTTGTGTGATTTGTAAACTTAATTTGAAGTCCCTAGTATAGTCTCTATACTTCACTAGCTTGTTGGTTGATAGATGATTGTGGTTTCCCTATCATGAACATTGAGATGTTATCAACAACAAGATCATATCGTTAGGAGAATGATATGGTGGACATACTCCTATAGATAAGCGTAGCATAAAGATCAAGTCATTTCAATAGTTCAATTGCTATATGCTTTCTGATACATAGTAACCTAATTCCTTCGACCATGAGATCATGCATATCACCTTTACCAGATGGATGCTTTGATGACATCAAACACCACACCGTAACTGGGTGGTTATAAAGGTGGCATTGAGTGTTCGGAAAGTATTGGTTGAGACACATGGATCAAGAGTGGGATTTGTCCATCCACATGACGGATAGATATACTCTGGGCCCTCTCGGTGGAATGTCATCCAATTAGCTTGCAAGCATGTGACTTGGTCACAAGGGATCACATATCACGGGAACGAGAAAACAGTACTTATCAGTAACGAGGTTGAACTAGGTATGCAGAGATACCGACGATCATAACCTCGGAAGTAACATATCGTGAGACAAAGGGAAATTGGTATCGTATGTAAGTGGTTCATTCGATCGCAAAGTATTCGTAGAAATATGTGGGAGCCATATGAATTTCCAGATTCCTCTATTGGTTATTGTTCGGAGAAGTGTCTCGATCATGTCTGCATAATTCACGAACCGTAGGGAGACACACTTAAGGATTCGACGTTGTTTGAGTAGTTATGGTATTATGAGAAAGAGACCGAATGTTGTTCGGAGTCTCGGATGGGATCCGGGATATCACGAGGTGATCCGGAATGGTCCGGAGAATAAGATTCATATAAGGAAAGTCCCGTTTCGGAGTTGCGGAATGATTCCGGTGTTTTCATCGGGAATGTTCTAGAAGGTTCCGGATTGTCCGGCACTCCGGGGGGGGGAAGGGGTACATGAATGTGTCATTACTTATTGGAATGATTGCATCATGTACTAAGTGTTCTTGCTGTCCCAAATAAAGGATTAAATTGAATCCTAAAACAGAAAAGTCAAATGTCCAGTTTGAAAGTCAAACTGCCAAAACAAGAAACTGTGGGAAACAAGCAAGAGGAGTTGGAATCAACCTGGAGGAGGAGTAGGACTCCTCCAGGCCGGCGCCCAGCCCAAGGCCGAGTTGGGGAGGGACTCCCTCCCTCCCCTGGCGCGCCAAGACCCCCCTCCCATAAAAGGAGGGGCAGGGCTCCTCCTAGAGAAATACAACTTTCACCTCTAGATCTCCGGTTTAGAGCCGTTTTGGATTAGAGCTTCTAATTGCTTTAGCCAACGGTTTAGAGCCTTCTAATTGGTGTGTCTAATTACTAGACCACTAATAGCCTCTCTCATAAGCTCCACCATACTCGCACCGGCTTAAGGCGAAGCCCTGCGGGATCTCCCCTCTACTTCCGGTACCACGCCGTTGTGCTGCCGGAATCGCGAGGAGAGTGCTACAACCTCCGCTACCTGCTGGAACAAGGGAGAGGAAGGTCTTCGTCGAGTACCGAACGTGTGACCGACTGCGGGAGCGCTGCCGGAACGTGGCGCCGGAAGGATCGTCTACACGATCTTGAGATCGGAAAGAGTACGACTACATCACCCACGAGAATCCGCTCTCGTTAAACTCTTTGGAATCTTCGAGGGTAAGTTATACCATCGACTCGTTGCTACAATCTAGTAGATAGATCTTGGCTTGTTTGTTTGTATGCGATAGAAAATTTTTGTTTTCCATGCTACGAACCCCTACAGTGGTATCAGAGCCGTGTCTATATGTAGATCTGTTGCACGAGTAGAACACAATGGTCATTGTGGGCGTTGATGCTTTTATTGTCGATTGCTTCTTGTGTACTTTGCATCTTGCGGTATGTTGGGATGAAGCGGCCCGGGCTAACCTTACATGACATCGTTTATGAGACTTGCTCCACGCTTGACATGCAACTTGTATTGCATAAGTGGCTTTGCGGGTGCCTGTTTCTCCTAGCATAGTAAAGATCCAATACACAACGGGTGATTAACAATACTTGTGTCAACGTTGTGGTTCATGTTCGTAAGTTAGAACGACACTTATTGAAAGCCCCAAACCACGTAAAATATGCAAAGAAAGTAGAGGCGTCTAACTTTGTTTTGCAGGGGTGTGCAGTGATGTGATATGGCCATGATTGTGATTATATTTGATGTATGCAATGTTCCTTATTGTAAGTCGGCAACCGGCAGGAGCCATATGGTTGTCTTTAATTTATGTTAAGACCCGCATGTCTATTCAAAGTAGTTGTAATAGTTGAAGCCGGTGGACGACAACCATGGAGAGGCGTCATTGACCTTGATGCAATGCCGGTGATGATGGAGATCATGTTCGTGCTTGAAGATGGAGATCAAAGCACAAAGAAGAAAGGCCATATCATATCACATATATATTGAATTGCATGTGATGTTAATCCTTTATGCATCTTGTATTGCTTAGTAGACGACGGTAGCATTATAAGATGATCCCTCATGCACATGAATTTCAAGTCATAAAGTGTTCACCCTTAGTTAGCACCGTTGCTAAAGCTTGTTGTTTCGAAGCACCACGTGATGATCGGGTGTGTTAGATTCCGCAAGTGTATACAACGTGGGCAAGCCAGATTTGCTCATGCGGAAACTAAGGTTTGATCTTGACGAGCCTAGCATGTACAGACATGGTCTCGGAACACGGATCACCGAAAGGTAAAGCATGAATCATATAGTAGATATGATGAACATGACGATTGTTCGCCATTGAAACTATATCAACTCTCGTGATGATCGGTGTTGATGTGGTGGATTTGGTTCGTGTGATCACTAAAACAATGTGAGGGATGTTGTTTTGAGTGGGAGTTCACCTAGTTTAATTACATTAATTGATTTGAACTCAATTTATCATAAACTTAGTCTAAACTATTGCAAATATGTTGTAGATCAATGGCAGCCCCTACCATCAATTTTAATGCGTTCCTAGAGAAAGAAAAGTTGAAAAACAATGGAAGCAAATTCGCGGATTGGTTCCGCAATTTGAGGATTGTCCTCACAGCTGGTAATTTGACCTATGTGCTGGATGCACCGCTGGGTGACCCACCTGCAGCTGATTCTCCCGATGAAGTAAAGAATGTTTACCTCGCTCGGAAGAATCAGTACTCCATAGTTCAGTGTGCTATCTTGTATGGTTTGGAATCGGAGCTTCAGAAAAGGTTTGAGGATTCAGACCCATATGATATTGTCGAGGATCTCAAATTGATTTTTGAGACTCATGCGGCAATTGAAAGCTATGAGGCTTCTGAAAAGTTCTTTAACTGCAAGATGGAAGAAGGCAGCTCCGTCAGTGAGCATGTGCTTAAGATGTCAGGGCACGCAAACAAACTTCAAAGCTTGGGTATAGTGATTCCTAATGCTTTGGGGATTTACCGTGTCCTCCAATCACTACCACCAAGTTACAAGAACTTTGTGATGAACTACAACATGCAGAACATGAACAAGACGTTGCCAGAACTCTTTGCCATGTTGAAATCTGCAGAAGTGGAGATCAAGAAAGAGCACCAAGTGTTGTTGGTCAATAAGACCACCAAATTCAAGAAAGGCAAGTCTAAGCAAAAGGGACACTTCAAGAAGGGTGGTAAGAAAGCTACCACGCCGACGAAGAAGACCAGGGCTGGACCTAAGCCTGATACTGAGTGCTTTTACTGCAAGGGAGAAGGTCACTGGAAGCGGAATTGCCCAAAGTACTTGGCGGATTTGAAGAACGGCAACATCAAGAAGAAAGGTATATCTGATATACATGTTATTGATGTGTATCTCACTAGTACTCGTAGTAGTGCCTGGGTATTTGATACTGGTTCGGTTGCTCATATCTGTAACTCGAAACAGGTGCTGCAGAATAAACGGAAGCTAGCGAAGAACGAGGTGACGATGCGCGTGGGAAACGGATCAAAGGTTGATGTGATCGTGGTCGGCACGCTACCCCTTCATCTACCATCGGGATTAGTTTTATACTTAAATAATTGTTATTTGGTGCCTGCGTTGAGCATGAACATTATATCGGGATCTTGTTTATTGCGAGACGGTTACTTGTTTAAATCCGAGAATAATGGTTGTTCTATTTATATGAGTAATATGTTTTATGCACATGCACCTTTGATAGATGGTCTATTCTTATTGAATCTCGATAGTGGAAATACACATATCAACAACATTGAGGCTAAACGATTGAAATCAAGCGATAATTCGACCTATATGTGGCACTGTCGTCTTGGTCACATTGGAGTGAAACGTATGAAGAAACTCCATTCCGATGGACTTCTTGAATCACTTGATTTTGAATCACTTGAAAGATGCGAAGCATGTCTGATGGGAAAAATGACTAAGACTCCATTTTCTGGTATGATGGAGCGAGCTACAGACTTATTGGAAATCATACATACCGATGTGTGTGGTCCAATGAGTGTAGCATCGCGCAGTGGTTATCGTTATGTTCTTACCTTCACGGATGACTTGAGTAGATATGGGTATATCTATTTCATGAAACATAAGTCCGAAACTTTCGAGAAGTTTAAGGAGTTTCAAAGTGAGGTAGAGAATCAACGTAACAAGAAGATTAAATTTCTACGTTCTGATCGTGGAGGTGAATATCTAAGTTACGAGTTTGGCGAGCATTTGAAGAAATGCGGAATACTTTCACAATTGACACCGCCGGGAACACCACAGCGTAATGGTGTGTCCGAACGTCGTAATCGAACTCTCTTAGATATGGTTCGTTCTATGATGTCACTTACAGATTTACCGCTATCATTTTGGGGTTATGCATTAGAAACAGCCGCATTCACTTTAAATAGGGCACCGTCTAAATCCGTTGAAACGACACCGTATGAATTATGGTTTGGGAAGAAACCTAAATTGTCGTTCCTTAAAGTTTGGGGATGCGAAGCCTATGTAAAGAAGTTACAGCCGGACAAGCTTGAACCCAAAGCGGAAAAATGCGTCTTCATAGGATACCCGAAGGAAACTATTGGGTATACCTTCTATCATAGATCCGAAGGCAAAATCTTCGTTGCCAAGAATGGATCTTTTCTAGAGAAGGAATTTCTCTCGAAAGAATTGACTGGAAGGAAAGTAGAACTCGACGAGGTTGTCGAACCTTCTCTCGAAATTGCGAGTAGCGCAGCACCGGAAGAAGTTCCTGTAGTGCCTGCACCAATAAGAGAGGAAGCTAATGATGGTGATCATGAAACTTCGGTTGAAGTTGCTACAGAGCCTCGGAGGTCAACGAGAACTCGTACCACTCCAGATTGGTATGATTCCGTTATGAATGTCATGGTGGTGGACAACACCAATGACCCCGAGACATATGAGGAAGCGATGATGAGCCCAGATTCCAATAAATGGCAAGAAGCCATGAAATCCGAGATTGGATCCATGTACGAAAACCAAGTATGGACTTTGGTGGACTTACCAGATGGCCGGAAGGCTGTCGAGAACAAATGGATTTTCAAGAAGAAAACAGATGCTGATGGTAATGTTACTGTCTATAAAGCTCGACTTGTCGCAAAAGGGTTTCGACAAATTCAAGGAGTTGACTACGATGAGACTTTCTCACCGGTAGCGAAGCTAAAGTCTGTGAGGATTATGTTAGCAATCGCTGCATATTATGATTATGAGATATGGCAGATGGATGTCAAAACAGCATTCCTCAATGGAGACATTGATGAAGAGTTGTATATGATGCAACCCAAAGGTTTTGTCGATCCTAAAGATGCTAACAAGGTATGCAAACTTCAACGGTCCATCTATGGATTGAAGCAAGCATCCCGAAGTTGGAATCAACGTTTTGATAAGGTAATCAAAAGTTTTGGTTTTATACAAACTTATGGAGAAGCTTGTATTTACAAGAAAGTGAGTGGGAGCTCTGTAGCATTCTTAATACTATATGTGGATGACATATTGTTGATTGGGAATGATGTAGACCTTCTTAATAGTGTCAAGGAATATTTGAATAATAGTTTTTCAATGAAGGATCTTGGCGAAGCAGCTTACATATTAGGCATAAAGATTTATAGAGATAGATCGAAACGCCAAATATCATTGTCACAGAGTACATATTTGGACAAAGTTCTAAAGAGATTTGGAATGGAAGAAAGCAAGAAAGGGTTCTTGCCCATGTTGCCCAATACGACCTTGAGTAAAACTCAAAGTCCGACATCGGCAGAAGATAGAGAAAGGATGATTAAGACTCCCTACGCCTCAGCCATAGGATCTCTAATGTATGCCATGCTATGTACTAGACCCGACATTGCATATGCTGTTAGTTTAACTAGCAGATATCAAAGTGATCCAGGAGTGGATCATTGGACAGCGGTCAAAAACATCCTTAAGTACTTGAGAAGAACTAAGGATATGGTTCTTTCTTATGGAGGTGATGAACAGCTCGTTGTTAATGGTTACACCGATGCTAGTTGGAACACAGATCTGGATGATTCTAAATCGCAATCCGGATACGTATTTATTTTGAATGGTGCAGCAGTTAGCTGGAGGAGTGCAAAGCAAAGCGTTGTGGCGAGATCTTCAACTGAATCGGAATACATGGCTGCTTCGGAGGCTTCACAAGAAGCGATATGGATGAAAGAGTTCATTACAGAGCTGGGTGTGGTTCCTAGTGCGCTGGACCCAATGTCTATCTACTGTGATAACATGGGCGCCATAGCCAATGCGCAAGAACCAAGGTCACACAAGAAGCTGAAGCATATCAAGCTGCGTTTTCACGCTATTCGAGAACATATCCAGGATGGGGATATAAAGATTTGCAAAGTACACACAGATCTGAATGTGGCGGATCCGTTGACTAAACCTCTCCCGAGGGCAAAACATGACCAACACCAAACTGCCATGGGTGTTCGGTATATTACCATGTAATCTAGATTAGATGACTCTAGTGCAAGTGGGAGACTGTTGGAGATATGCCCTAGAGGCAATAATAAATGTGGTTATTATTATATCTTCGTGTTTATGATAAATGTTTACATTCATGCTATAATAGTATTAACAAGGAAACATTGATACTTGTGTGATTTGTAAACTTAATTTGAAGTCCCTAGTATAGCCTCTATACTTCACTAGCTTGTTGGTTGATAGATGATTGTGGTTTCCCTATCATGAACATTGAGATGTTATCAACAACAAGATCATATCGTTAGGAGAATGATATGGTGGACATACTCCTATAGATAAGCGTAGCATAAAGATCAAGTCATTTCAATAGTTCAATTGCTATATGCTTTCTGATACATAGTAACCTAATTCCTTCGACCATGAGATCATGCATATCACCTTTACCAGATGGATGCTTTGATGACATCAAACACCACACCGTAACTGGGTGGTTATAAAGGTGGCATTGAGTGTTCGGAAAGTATTGGTTGAGACACATGGATCAAGAGTGGGATTTGTCCATCCACATGACGGATAGATATACTCTGGGCCCTCTCGGTGGAATGTCATCCAATTAGCTTGCAAGCATGTGACTTGGTCACAAGGGATCACATATCACGGGAACGAGAAAAGAGTACTTATCAGTAACGAGGTTGAACTAGGTATGCAGAGATACCGACGATCATAACCTCGGATAAGTAACATATCGTGAGACAAAGGGAAATTGGTATCGTATGTAAGTGGTTCATTCGATCGCAAAGTATTCGTAGAAATATGTGGGAGCCATATGAATTTCCAGATTCCTCTATTGGTTATTGTTCGGAGAAGTGTCTCGATCATGTCCGCATAATTCACGAACCGTAGGGAGACACACTTAAGGATTCGACGTTGTTTGAGTAGTTATGGTATTATGAGAAAGAGACCGAATGTTGTTCGGAGTCTCGGATGGGATCCGGGATATCACGAGGTGATCCGGAATGGTCCGGAGAATAAGATTCATATAAGGAAAGTCCCGTTTCGGAGTTGCGGAATGATTCCGGTGTTTTCATCGGGAATGTTCTAGAAGGTTCCGGATTGTCCGGCACTCCGGGGGGGGGGGG
This sequence comes from Avena atlantica, assembly GCA_910589765.1. NCBI lineage: Eukaryota > Viridiplantae > Streptophyta > Magnoliopsida > Poales > Poaceae > Avena > Avena atlantica. The sequence continues at coordinate 256,006,244 of OU342738.1, read as the reverse complement.
GGGAGGGGGTACATGAATGTGTCATTACTTATTGGAATGATTGCATCATGTACTAAGTGTTCTTGCTGTCCCAAATAAAGGATTAAATTGAATCCTAAAACAGAAAAGTCAAATGTCCAGTTTGAAAGTCAAACTGCCAAAACAAGAAACTGTGGGAAACAAGCAAGAGGAGTTGGAATCAACCTGGAGGAGGAGTAGGACTCCTCCAGGCCGGCGCCCAGCCCAAGGCCGAGTTGGGGAGGGACTCCCTCCCTCCCCTGGCGCGCCAAGACCCCCCTCCCATAAAAGGAGGGGCAGGGCTCCTCCTAGAGAAATACAACTTTCACCTCTAGATCTCCGGTTTAGAGCCGTTTTGGATTAGAGCTTCTAATTGCTTTAGCCAACGGTTTAGAGCCTTCTAATTGGTGTGTCTAATTACTAGACCACTAATAGCCTCTCTCATAAGCTCCACCATACTCGCACCGGCTTAAGGCGAAGCCCTGCGGGATCTCCCCTCTACTTCCGGTACCACGCCGTTGTGCTGCCGGAATCGCGAGGAGAGTGCTACAACCTCCGCTACCTGCTGGAACAAGGGAGAGGAAGGTCTTCGTCGAGTACCGAACGTGTGACCGACTGCGGGAGCGCTGCCGGAACGTGGCGCCGGAAGGATCGTCTACACGATCTTGAGATCGGAAAGAGTACGACTACATCACCCACGAGAATCCGCTCTCGTTAAACGCTTTGGAATCTTCGAGGGTAAGTTATACCATCGACTCGTTGCTACAATCTAGTAGATAGATCTTGGCTTGTTTGTTTGTATGCGATAGAAATTTTTTGTTTTCCATGCTACGAACCCCTACAGATACAACGTTCATGCTCAGTGCAGGCACCAGATAACAATTATTCAAGTTTATTACTAATCCCGACGGCAAGTGGAGAGGTAGCGTTCCGACGGCTGTCACATCAACGCTTGATCCATTGATGGCACGCATCTTAACCTCACCCCTTGCTAGCGGTCGTCTGTTCCGCAGCCCTGATTCGAGTTACAAATATTAGCAACTGAACCAGTATCAAATACGCAGGTGCTACTGCGAGCACTAGTCAAGTCGACATCAATAACATGTATATCATATATACCTTTGTTTGCCTTGCCGGCCTTCTTGTCTGCCAAATACTTGGGGCAGTTGCGCTTCCAGTGGCCAGTCCCCTTACAATAGTAGCACTCGATGTCAGACTTAGGTCCAACTCGGGGTTTCTTTTCAGGCACGGCAACCGGCTTGCCGCCCTTAATTCCCTTCCGTTTTCCCTTCTTGTCTTTCTTGAAACCAGTGTTCTTATTGATCATCAACACTTTATGTTTCTTTTTGATCTCCACTTCAGCAGTTTTAAGCATTGACAGAAGCTCGGGGAGAGACTTCTTCATGCCATGCATATTATAGTTCATCACAAATCTCTTATAGCTAGGTGGCAGAGACTGCAGAACACGATGGATGCCTAAGTCAATGGGAATCGATATTCCCAAAGACACAAGCTATCGGCGTAACCCGACATCTTGAGTACATGCTCACTTACGGAGCTGTGCTCTTCCATCATGCAGCTAAAGAACTTTTCTAAAGCATTGTATCTCTCTACAGCAGCATGTGTGTCGAAAATCATTTTCAACTCACCCATTGTATCAAATGCATTGCCGTTTTCGAAACGCTTTCGAAGTTCCGGCTCTAGCCCATACAATATGCCGCAATGAACTAAGTTGTGGTCCTCCTGACGATTCTGATAGACATTCTTCTCCTCGTCAGGGGCATTCTCAAAAGGTGGGGGGCCTAGCGGTGCTTCTAGCACATATTGCTTTTGTGCAGCAGAGAGGAGAATCCTCAAATTCATGGCCCATTCGGTAAAGTTGCTACCGTTCGTTGCACGTTTCTCTTTCTCCATGAACACATTGAAATTAAAAGCAGGTGGTGCCATCTACAACAGAATTTGTAAAGTTTAGACTAAGTTTATGATAGATTGAGTTCAACTAATCCACATTACGAATGAACTCCCACTCAAAAACGACATCCCTCGTGTCTTTTTGGTGATTACATGAACCAAATCCACTACACCAAGTCTGGTCATCACGTGAGTCGGTGTAGCTTCAAAGGCGAGCATCAAATGGGCATCATATCTACTATATGACTCATGCTTAACCTTTCGGTCTGTGTTTCGAGGCCATGTCTGTACATGCTAGGTTCGCCAAGTAAGAATCTTAGTATTCGCGTGTGTAACTGTCTTACACCCGAAATATGGTCGTGGATCCAAGAACATCCGATCATCATGTGATGTCTTGGAGCGACGAAAACATAATCGGTGCATACTAAAGGAAGAACACATTCTTATCTTGATATTTAAATGAGGGATCATCTTAATATGCTAATAAAACTCCAAACAAGCAATATAAGATGCTATCAAACATCACAAGTTTATTAGTGGAATGATATGGTTCCCGCATATGATCTCTATCGTGTGCACCGTGGTATGATCACTATCATACCTTTATGTGTAAGGCCAAGGTCTATGGAACTTACACGTTATGTGTGTTGTAAGAGTATCATCTCATACTTCTACTTACAACATCACCATATCATAACACTAGCCCAGCAACAATGTAAACTAGACGCCTCTAATTTATCCATTGCAAGTTTTACGTGGCTTAGGGCTTTCGAAGATAGCACCGTTCATACCTACGAACATGAACCACAATAAGGATAACCAAATTGTTGACAACTCGTTGCAAAATAGATATTGACTATAGTAGGAGAGACAGACACCCGCTAGCCACTTATGCAAATTAGTTGCATGTCAAGCGTGGAACAGGTCTCATGTGCGAGGACATGTAAAGTTTGTCCGGGCCGCTTCATCCCACTATGCCACCAATATCCAAAATTACAACAAAGGAGCAACAACATGATCATTATGGTCCACATACTCATATGTGTACTACCCGTGTAAAGCATCTACGCATAGATCCGGCTCTGATACCACTGTAGGGTTCGCAGCATAGAAAACAAAAATTTTCCTACGATGGGAACAACTATGTACCAAGATCTATCTACTAGATACAAACAACGGGCGGATGTATATCCGTAGAGAACATACCCTTGAAAACCGACAAAGCTTAACGAGTTAAACTCGTGGTTGATGTAGACGATCTCTTGCCGATCTCAAGATCGAGAGGAAGTCCTAGCGCCGCAAATCAGCAGCGCATCCATGCTCGCGCACACGTCCGAGGCACCGAGCAACCTCCGCCTCCTCGCTCCAGCGATTTAGCGGAATAACAACTCTTTCTTGCCGAATATCCACCGAGAACATGTATCTCGCTAGTCCGAGACCATGGGGGATAAATTCTAGAGGGGGAGAGAGATCCTTCACGAGGAGGTGTGAGTGAGAGAGAGGGAGAGGGGTGCCTTTTATAGGAGGAGGGGGGAACCCCAAGGAGGTGGCCGGCGCATGGGGGCTGCCCCCTTGCCCTCCCCTCTTCATGTGAGTGGACACTCCACTCACAAAATTCCTTTAAATTCCCTCCACTCAAAATCCCACTTAAACTTGCCATTAAATTTCCACCAAATTTAATGCAAACTCTCATTAAATAAAACTCTTTTTATTTATTCAGAATTTTGTCAATTACTTTAATGACAAACATTCACATATAACCCCTTGCTAAAATTCTATTTCACATGAAAAAACACTTTCTGCAATTTCACCCGAAAACCTGTTTCAGTATCTAGTGAAATAAATTCCTGCGCTTGTTATTCTTTCCGGCATGAAACTTTTGCTCCAATTGGATGTTGGTGTCTCTTAAGTGTGTCACCATACGGTTCATGAATAATGCGGACATGATTGAGACCCCTCTCGTATCAATAATCAAAAGCGGGATCTGGAGACCCATACTGACTCCCACACATTCAACAATGACTTTCTTGTGATCGTCGGAACCTTTTACGCTAGTATCTTAATCCCTTTGTTTCACGATATATTACATGTCCGAGATTCGATCATCAGTATCTCCATACCTAGTTTGATCTCGTTACTGACATGCAATCTTTTCTCGTTCCCGTGATATAACATTCTAGTGATCAAATCACTTGCTTGCAAGCTAACCAATGTGATATCATCGAGAGGGCCCAGAGTATATCTATCCGTCATCGGGATGAACAAATTCCACTCTCAATCCATGGGCCTCAACACAACACTTTATTAGTTCTGAACCCATCTTTATAATCATCCTGTTACGGTGTGACGCTTGATGTTATCAAGAAACTCTTCCGGTGTTAGTGATTAACATGATCTCATGGTCTAAGGATTAGGATCACTTCGTAAGTTGTTATAGCAATATAAACTCAATGACTTTGATCATAATGCTATACTTCGGATGAATGTTCATCACACCATTACACTAATGTTGTGATCCCGTTATTAACAACATCCAATGTCTATGATCAGGAAACCTTGATCATCTTGTTAATCAATGAGCTAGTTTATGAGAGAGGCATAACTAGGAACTTTCTATTTGTTTATTAAACACATATGTATTAATATTTCCATATTAATACAATTATAGCATGCAAAATAAACATCTATCATATACTTGGAATACACATAATAAACACTTTATTATTGCCTCTCAGGGCATATTCCCTTCAACCGGCATGTGTGTAAGCTACTTCCCCTGTGATGATCTGGGCATTAACAACACTAGCCAAATCTGAGAGTACCACTAACTTCCCCTAATACCTTTTCTTTATTTTTTATCCTTTGTTTGTGTTTTTCTATTGGAGGAACAATAACACTAAGAAGTTGGAGATCAATGTTTAGATTAGGATTTTCTTTATTCTTTTGTAATTTTCTTTTCTTTCAAACACTTGTAAGAACATAGTGATACTCTATATACTAGATTGTTGTAATTTCTCTCTTATTACTTATTTCTTTATTGTATTATTATATTTCCATTTAAATATTTGTAAAAGAACAATGTAATATTATTATTATTATTGTAATAAAGTAAATCTATTTTTCCTACTCTGTAATTGTTATCTTTTTATTTGAGACTTGCCAATTATTATATCATTTACCTATAATAAGTAATGTTACCCTTTATTCATTGTTGTAATCTTTGAATTAATGTAATAAAGTTTTTTTCCTTTTCTTTTTGTTAGTAGAAACTTGTAAAGATTTATATATTATCTAATAAAGCTAAAAGCTTTATTTCTTTTTGTGGTTTAAAGTTTGTAAATATTATATCTCAATAACAAAGGATTATTCTATTATTTATTGAAAAGGCGATGTAATATTATATTAAGTAGTGAAGTTTAATATTTTCTTTTATTTGTATACTGTAACAACCATGTATTCTTATTATATAATAAATTATATATTATTTATTCATAATTGTATTTCAATTATGAAATGCTTTAATTATCCATAAAACAATTTCATTTTGTTTTGAATTCAGTATGATATTAAATATTCCAAATTGAATTATTTTCTCCAAGTCAAAGAAATCAACAAGGGTCATGTATAAATCCATCGCACTTGCCCTAATGTTTACATTATCACAAGAGAGATCTCGATCCCGCCACTCTTTTAGTTTTGCGCAAAAATTTCCCAAATTTTCTTATGCATGAATGCAATGCACACACATGTGTCCTTACTATTTCTAGGTGCTAATCCTGGGATATTACACCTAGCCGCAGTGCGGATGGTAGGGCTTGGTGCGGCGGAACATACAGGTTGCCGACGGGTGGCGAGGGGTCTGTCGGCCCGGTTTGAATAAAGGGGGTGGTCCTCGGATCCCTCTCGCACCAAGACAAAGATCTACTTGATGCGTGTCCCCATTGATCTTGCCCGAGTGTCTGGTTCCGGAAGGCTTCGCCGGCTAACTCCCATGGGCGCATATGCCTAGAGATTGCTGGATCAGATGGAATTCGGTCATGCGCACCTATGTTTTTTTGCTGACCGTTTGGTTCTAGTGGGAGCGTTGTGAAGCTCTTTGACCTGTTACCTTCATGTGACATGTCTTTGGCGATACATATAGTGAAGTCAGATGTGGAGAATGTTATGAAGTCAGAGACATGTGGGCGAGCTATGGTGGATTGAGTCTTTGTGGCGACGATGATCTGGCTTTGTTATCTGTGACTCACAACAACATTTGTTAGAGGGGGTGACATCACTGGAGGAGTTTACAATCTTACCTTGCAGGGTGAAAACCCAAGGTCTGGCATTCATTGGTTGTGTCTGGTAATGGTCTTGCAGAAGGCATTGTTTTGCGAGCAAGGACTTTCTCCAGGGTGAAAAACTAAGATCTTTGATCGAGCGATGACAGCGCTTGTGCATTGTTTCCTTCTTGAAGGCGTCGCTTTTGAAGGGGTTAGACTTCTGGTGTTGTTTTGGTGGTGATAGTGTCGCTGCTGCTAAGGTCATGATTACTATAGCGGGACTTTTCTTTTTTGTATTTTTTTCTTTTTTTTTGGCTGTGTGCAGCTGTATTGGCAATAGGGTATGTGTTGTTACAGAGGCTGGGGTAATTGGTATTCATGTGATATTAATATATGCTCATTTCCAAACAAAAAAAATGAACACGTAGAAGTCAAGTCTTCTCGGTACCCTTAGATATTTTAAAAAAAAGACAACATAAACATAGACAAGTAAGAGAAGAATTTATAAGAACAAGGGAATGTCCATCATAGAGAAAACTTCATTATAAGTTTTTACCAATTGTGGCACGTGTGAAAACAAAGAGGATGAGAAAGCTAGACTCGCTTCTTCAATCGTGAATTCTAACTCTATGTCGACCAAGCTAATTGTTAGAGCGAGGTCGCGCGTCGGGACCGTATGATCGTGGATGGACGGCGCGCGATGATAGGTGCGTTGTTAGAACCCAAATAGACGTGGTGCCTGTAGCGTAGCATTGTCCCGTCATTTCAAACATGGTCGTTCCCCATTTGGCTTCGTCGTTTCCTCCGCCTCCGTCGATTCCTCCCAACGATTTCCCCTCCCGCTCCCTCGATTCCTCCACATACTTCATCCATGGGCGCGATTCGAGCGGCAGGGAAGTGATTTCGGACGGTGCCTCTCGCTGTCATCCTCTGCATCCTTTCTATCGGAGCTGGCTTGGTTCTCGTTGCATCCGTCCTTTCGATTCGAGCAGGGCTGAGGTGATTTCGGACGGCGCCGCTCGTCGTCGTCGTCGTCTGCATCCTTTTTTCGTCGGAGCCGGCTACATCCTAGTGAAGTGCGGTACTCCTTTCCGCTGGAGACTGTACATTCCGCTAGTAAAGGGCGGGAGTTGTATTGCTGCTTCTTCATCCCGCCGGCGGTTGGTTCGAGGAGCGTTGGGTCTGCTACTCCGCCGCGTTTGACCGACTGCTTCCTGACGCCGGAGGATACATCTACGAGCCGTTTGCACTTTCTATCGTCACAGGCCATACTGGGCTCTATTCGGCTACATCGTCGTGCTCAGGTAATTTCGACAGATCCACAGATTGTGCAGTAGATGTACCTTGCTTGATCTATTAGATTGAACCACTATGATGTAGTGATTTAGGGCCACCTCCTATTCCAGTAGATGTACCTCAGCAAGATCCATTTAAATGGTTCTCAGCACCAATCCAGTAGATGTATCCCCTTGAATGCAGCAGATGGACCTCTCCTTTTATTGATCCAGTAGATGTAGCTTTGTCCTTATTTTTAATACTAGATGTGTCTGAGTTGTTAAGTATATGTACCTCTGTTATTAGTAGATACACCTAGTTCCTTCAATGGATGTACCTGGGTTCTCAGTAGATGTACCTCATCACTTTTTGTTAGTAGATGTACCTGGTTTTAATACTAGATGTACCTGATATATGTTTATACCCATCCTAGATGTACCTGGGTTCTCAGTAGATGTACCTAATCACTTTTTGTTAGTAGATGTACCTGGTTTTAATACTAGATGTACCTGATATATGTTACACCCATCCTCGATGTACCTGGGTTCTCAATAGATGTACCTCATCACTTTTTGCTATGAAAGATGTACTTGGTTTTAATACTAGATGTGCCTGATCATTTTTTGTCCTGTAGATGTGCCTTTTTTCTTAGAAGATGTACCTAGAGTTTCAGGTGTATGTATCTGAGTAGATTTATATGTAGCTTTTGTTCTTATTTTTTAATACTAGATGCTCATCACTTTTGTGTTATTAGATGTACCTGGTTTTTTTATTTTTGATAATACCTGGTTTTAGATGTACCCGATCACTTTTTGCCCAGTAGTTGTGCCTGTTTTCTTAGTAGGTTTTGTTCTTAGTTTTAATACTAGATGTGTCTGTGTTCTAGATGTTCCTGGTTTAATTACTAGATGTGCCAGTTTTAGCTTTTGGTTTACATACTGGATGTACCTGGGTTTTTTAGGTGTACATGTATTTTGTTAGTAGATGTGCCTTGGTTTAATTACTAGATGTGCCAGTTTTAGCATGGTTTACATATTGGATGTACCTGGGGTTTTTAGTTGTATATGTGTTTGTTAGTAGATTTGCTTTGGTTTAATTACTAGATGTGCCAGTTTTAGCTTGGTTTACATACTGGATGTACATGGGGTTTAGCTTGGTTTACATACTGGATGTGCCTGGGGGGTTTAGGTGTGCATTTGTTTGTTAGTAGTTGTACATGTGTTTCTTAGTAGACAATATTTTCTTTAGTAGATGTACACATGTCCCTGTTTTCTTACTAGACAATATTTTGTTTTACTGGATTTACCTACTTTCTTGCTAGATGTACCTTTGTTTTTTTGTGGGTGTACCTACCTTGTTGTACTGCGAGCCTTATTATTTTCTGGTTGTACATCCAAGTTTTTTCCCCTTTTTGGTACTGGATGTAAGTATCAGTAATTCATGTTCTTTTTTTCTAATTGCTAGATGTACCTTTGTTTTATTTTAGTGGATGCACCTACCTTAGTTCTCCTTGTTGATATTCTGTTTGTTTTTAATTTTACTAATTCATGTTCTTTATTTTTCTTTTTCATAGTACAAATGACAATATTATGCAGCAGCAGGAAGGTTAGATCAGGGAAGAAGCATTCAAAGCTAAGCATGATGCCTAAAAAGCTTACACTGCGGTCTAGAACATCACCAGCACATCTTCCCAAGGATGATACAATTGAAGACATTCAAGTTGAGCAGCCCAAGCTTACACTGCGGTCTAGAATATCCAGAAGAGGAAACTAAGAATCAAGTAGTGTTATCACAGGTTCGTATTGCTATCACAGAAGAACTTTTTTTACTACACAATATTTTTGTGTATACTTGTGTCATAGACATGATTCATTAGCTTCTTCTTTTCTGTTTTTTCACTAGGGTAAATCTAGAAAATGCTTTCAACGGGCGTCACCTATGAAGTTGGTCAGCCTCTACCCTAGTATGTCAGAAGAGCAGAAATCAATGATAAGAAGAGCAAAATATGGAGGACTACTGGACATCAAGTGTTCGAAGCTCCGGCCTAAATTATGCAAGTTCCTCTTGGAAAGCTTTGATCCAACGTCATGTATGATGGTGTTTCCTGGGCGAGGTGCAATCCCTGTGGACGAAGCATTTGTTAAGAAAGTTCTCGGAGTACCTCGAGGCAAGTTAGAAATACGCTATGAGGTGGATGTTGATGCTACAACATTCATGAAAGATAAAATTGGAGCAGGAACCTGTAAGCAGCCAACTGTAGCAATGTTAAAGAAGAAGCTATTGTCAATGAAAGATGCTGATAGCGACTACTTAAGGCTTTTTATAACATATGGAATGTGTTCTGACCTCGCTCCAACAACAAGTGTGAGAATCAGCCCCGGTTTGTATCCATCACTGGTTAACATCAGCCAAGCGAAGAATCTGAATGTTTGCAAATTTGTGATAATGATGATCTGCGAAGCAAGCAAAACAGGTGCAGAAAAGGGGATCATGAAGTCCTGCATGTTGTACTTAATGGTATAACTTTGTTTTATATTCAAGACATTGTGTGATTTTTTGCTTTCTATTTTTTCCTTAGCTTCTCTATGTAATTGAATCCATCCAATGTCTATTTTAATATAATTATTACTTCTTGTAGGTGAAATATCTAGACTCCTTACAACTAGAAGACATGGAGGTCAACGCAGAAGGCACACGGGTATCAGTTTGGACCAATGCCATGGTTAAAAAAGCAATAGCACAGGATACACGAAGCGATGGTAGCTTTGGCATGGCTCCGGTAATGCACCTATCCACATTTAATATCCTAATATAAATGTTTTTGCACCATTTTGATGCAACCTCATAGCTTCTGAATGTAGTTTCTTAGGTACTTTTCTAGATGAACATGTAAATAACTTTTAGTTGAACATGCCTGTACAACAACTAAACTTTTTATCCTTCTTTTTCCCCGGACAGCTAAAACCTGAATTCGCAACCACGAAAGCTCAATTTGAAGAAGAAAATACTGAACCTGAAAACGAGACATGTGAACATGTAGCAGATGAAGATTCAGAGGGACAGAGCATTCTATTTTCAGATACAGAAAAGATCAACACATTCATTGACAAGAATACACCAGTAGGGCGTTCAGTAAAAGTAAGTGCATGATTTATTTTTAAGAAATTACGTCGATCATGTTCATAATATATCTACTTTCTTTTCGTTTAATAGCATTTGTTAATATATATTCGTGCCACTGATGATGATTATTGGTACCTTCTTTTGTTCATTTTCTTTTTTAGGAGACAGCAAGATACAAGGAAGCAGTTGAGTTTGCATGCCACAACTTTGAAGCAGGATTGGAGATGCTACTGAAGAGTATTGCACCAAAAGCTCGCAAACGAAGAGTAAGATGTAACAAGAAATCCAATAAATCGTCTAATGAGGGACGCATGAATAGCGGAAGTGAAGAAGCATGTCCTACTGCTGCCAATACAGTTGAGGAACACATGCCCATCATAGTAAATGGATCTGATCGAGATGAGAACATCTGCCAGGACGGAGATACACACCAATCATGAACAGCCGATCCTCTGACTTTTGTGGAACATGCATGTGCCACATTTGAAGTTCGGAAAGATGAGGTTGATATGGAAGATGAAATGTCAGAGAGCCACAGAAAAGTAGAAGCTACAGACTTAGTTCATGAGAACAGGGAGACCACAAAAGATGGAACATCAGATATGTTTTCTATGGAAGATAAAAGTTCAGAGTTTCAGAGAAAATAAGAAAGTACAATCGTACAGATGGATACAACAGAGAGAAACCAAACTGCATTACATGTTGATGATGCCAAACAACAGTGTACTCTCAACAGTAGCAATGAGAATGAGAACACTGCAGCAACAAACAGTAACAATGTTATGACAGCATCAGCATCCTTAATCAGTGTGGTTGCTGAGATCCCAAGAAATTTTGATGATAAATTGAACGCTGCAATTGAAAAAGAAACCATACCATCTCTGGTTGAGGACATGAAAGCCAAGGAAAAGTGTGGAATCAACACCATAGCTGAACAATGTATCAACAAGGAATTGGTAGTCCCCGAGAAACCGGTGAAAATGGCATTCAAAGAAACTAGTTCTTCAGAAGTTTTTGATGAAAAAGTTCAGCCCACGGCAGAAATTGAGCAAGTTGGGGAAGATTTGTGGCGTAAAAGAAATGAGAACTTACTTGAGTTGGTACGGAGTCCACCTCGTACTGATTTTCAAGATCATATACAGTTAGAACTACCGGTGTTTCTTGACATAGAGACCACATGTCCAACAAAGGATGCTTTTGAAAGTATTCTTCAACATATGCCAAGGATGAATCTCGAGGAAGCACAAAAAGGACTACCAAATATGATTGATGGAAGTAAAAGGCCTGAGGTGGATAAACTGTTGGAAATGGAACCAAAGTTTGAACCTTTGAAGAGGAAATCTGTTTCATTTGCTGACCAGCAACCGAAGAGGATGAAAAGTATCGAGCCTACTATTTCGCCATCACCGACTAGGTACAGAACCAGAGCAGCTGCACGTCTAGAATCATTGGCCAGCCCAATTAAAATGGAGGACACGACTAAAACCACATCTACACCAAGAAGTGCAATTAGGAAAATGTCTCCGGGAAATGTCACTTGCCAACAGATCCCTCATGACAGTACTGGTCGCAGATACACAAGGTCCACAAGCAGAACAACAATGGTTGGGGATGATTCTGCACCTAGGACAACAACTAGCAACATTCCAAGCTCAGCTCAGTATGATTCGATGAATAGGAAACTTGATTTTGACAGTAGTGAATCAAATAGGAGAAGAGAACTTGCAAGACTAGCTCCAGATCCTCCATATTTCGACCTCGACACACCACCAGATGTGGATGACAAAATTGAGCAAGTAGAAGAAGTAGCTGCTGGAAAAATAAGCAAACAACAAAGACAACAAACAGACTCTATGGGGCAAGCAGGACACAGTAAAGCAATTGTAGATCCATCAAGTACAAGCATTACACCAGTGCCACATGAATATGAAAAAAGAGTCGTAAAGGTTGGAAAGTTCGCAAAATCACCGTTTGTCGATTATGAAAATCAGAAGAACTATGTTGTATCAAAGTCCGTGGAGGAGTTATACAACATGGTCTGTGATCATGGGTGGAAGAGTAATTCAACGACGAATACAGAAGTTGTCATGGATGTTGGAGTGCTTTATGTCAGCCTCGGAAACTTAGTAGAATCAGTAGCACCAGGGAAAAAACTGGTGAACATAGTAGCTGAGATGGGGATCCACATAATTAAGGAGGAGAACCAAAACATGAAAAAATACATAATGCCTCTGCGTATATCTGTAAGTTTCCTTCTTGAATATTTACATTTTTTTGACTTTGCCATTGTGAAACGATGTAATGTATCTTTTTTACCTAACTGTTTTTGTTGTTCCTTTTTTTTGCAGAAGTACCTTATCAATTGTCGGTTCGAACTCAAAGATGTCACAAGGTGTTTTGAGAACAGTCCAGCAAACAGGCTTGATCACAAAGATGTTGTGAGTAACTTTTTTCAAGTGCAATGAATGTTGTTTTTATTTTAATTTGTTTGTTCTTCTTTTCTACATAAAAACATTGATACATCTTAAATAAAAATGCTTGCTCATATTCACTGTAGTACCAATGCCCATTACAGCATAAAAATAAATAGTACTACTATATGTTCATCAATTTGACCTTGAATTTTTTGTTATGAATGTAACACAGGTTTGCTTCCCAACACTAGAATCTTTTCCAGGATGTCCTCTTGATTCCTCTGGTCACTATTGGCTAGTTGTCCTTAACATAAAGGCGGAGAGATTCGAGATCATAGATTCTCTTGCTAGTAAGGGTGAAGCTCTTTTGATGGAATCTTGCCATTTGCTAGTTGCATCCATTAAAAAGATGTGGTCAAAGGAGTACAAGAATTCAAAATTCAATATTGCAAACTGGCCTATAGAAGTCATTGACAGTCCGAAACAACTAAATGGGTAAAACTCTTGAACATTTGTCACATCATATTACCCTGTTTTTTGCAGCACATAGCAAAACACCATGTTCTCTTTTTAACCATTTTTGCTCTCTACAAATGAGTTGTTCAGGTTTGATTGCAGATTCTTCACATTAAAAAACCTAGAAGAGAAGCATGGTCGAAAGGTGTCATCATTTACCCAGAAAGATCTCCCAAATATAAGGAAGCTATATACAGGCAAATGGTTGCGGTGGCCAAAGAACAAAGCTCCATGGCACTTATACATATAGTTCATCAAAAGGGGTAATACACGGATCATAAACATTTTCTTTTTGTGCAAACTTGTGTGTTTATCCTAGGAAAAGCTTGTTTTTTGCAACTTTGTATATGAGCATGTACTAATGCTAGTAGGAATGTTTGTTTGCAACAACATGACCCCAAAATAAAGAACCAAAAGCAAGCCCTGTTGTTTGGTCTGTTTATTTTTTTCCTGAGCATACAAATGAGATAAACACACCAAACATCTTTATTTGTTCATAGATATCACATGAAGTAAATGTAGCAGACAACTTTTTAGCCCAGATCACATTACAAACAATATTTTCCTGAGCATACACTAATTGAATAGTGACAGTACTGGATATTTTTCCGGGTTTGCAAGCCTAACATGGCAGTTGCACGCATCATGTTTTGTCTCATTGCATATTCTGCAATTAGTTGGATGAGGCTTTTTTAACTGTAGACCACTCTTCTTCCTCTTCTAGGGTGGTCTTCCTTTAGGGGTTGTGACGGGAGGATCTCTTGCTCTTCTATTTGCAGCAACTGTAGGATCTTGCTCCATATTCGGGTTGTCTGCTATATTAGTTTCAGGATTGATGCTCACTGGACTTTTCCCTTTCTTCTTCCTCTTTGAAGCATCTGCAACAGCTTTCTTCAAGTCAGCCATCTCCTTTTCCATTGCTCGCATATGTCTTTCAGCAATTTCTTTTGTCTTCTCTGAAGATGCTAAACCCATAGCAAGCTTAGAGAATTCATTACAGAGATTACCGTAGCGGAGTAACATCATATCTTTCCTAGAGATCTTCTTCCCAATAGGATTCTGTTGCGGTTCAGCATCAGGTAAAACAATATCAGGAGGGGGCAACGACCACCTAGGCAGTATGTAGTGCTCAGGAATTTTCAGCACTGCACCTAGGCAAGACATAACTTTCATGACATGGCAGCATAGGATTCCATCTTTATTGAATTTACAACATTGACAATTGTAGATTTCATTGGCAAAATCCACATCAACCATGTAACTCCTAGCACCATAGCCAAACACAGATCCTTGAATTGGATAGACTTCATACATACCACCACCACAATCTCGAGCATTGTAGGACGTAATTTTGCGAAGCTCAACCTGAAATCGGTTGTAGATAGGCAGAGTGTAAGTATGTAATATTTGCTGCTCCATTGGAAACTTTGACCACACTCTAACTGTCTTCTCTTCACCAACAAACTCATGAGAATCTTCAGCAATTTCAATTTTTTCTTGCAATTTCATGTATTGCTCAAAAAAACGCAGCAATCCGTCATTCAGGCTGATGTATTGCTTAAGCACTGCATTGAACCTTCACTTCTAGCAGTAATTTGTAGGAATGGGAAGAATCGATGCCGAGAATAAGCTGGCACGAAGAATTCTCGCAGATCATAGAGGTCAAGGAAATGCGTGTTATCAGCGACATCATGCCTTTGCAACATCTCTGCCCATCTCAGTTCAAACTCCTCAACACTCATGGAATAGTCAATTACGTCTTTGAATTCTATTCGCAAAGTATCTCGAGTTGCAACAAATGGTCCAAGCTTCTCTTGTACTTTTTGCATTATATGCCATCTGCAATACCTATGCCATATACCAATGAACACTAATAGGATAGCAGATCTAATCGATTGGTCCTGGTCAGTAATGATGTTAACCGGATGTAATCCATTCATTGCTTCTAGGAAAACTTCGAACAACCACACAAAATTGGGTATCTTTTCATTCCTCAGAAAACCACAACCTAGTTGTATTGACTGGCCATACCGGTTGATTCCAATAAATGGCGCGCAAGGCATTTTGTACTTATTTGTCATGAATGTAGTATCGAATGAAATGCAATCATTGTACAGCTTGTATGCTTCTCTTGCAGCGCCATCCACCCAAAATAGGTTTTCCACTTTATCATCGGCGTCTAGTCTGAATCGGTAGAAGAATCTTGGATCTTCTTTCTTGATCTGTTCAAAATATTCCAAGAGTTCAGGAATATCTCTTATTCTCTAAGTGTCATCTATAGTAGCCGTGTAGTTGCTAACAGTTTTACTATTGTATGGAATATTTTTCTTGCACCCATTATTTGCATTATCCTGCCAGAACTGAGGTTTACCTGATGCAACAAGTCAATAAACTTCTTCTCCTCCTTAGGAATTTTATTGTGTGACCTCAAGTATTTTTTCAAAGCAAATTTCTGAACCAAATCATGTGTGTGCTCTTCAACAAATTGAGTTACTGCCCACTTAGTGCCTGTCCTCTTGACACGCATCTTTGCCTTGCAATCAGTCAACACCGTGATAGTTCGATTTCTTTGCTTCACTGGAGTAACCTCTGAAACATGATTTTTACCAGACTTGTTGCAAACAAATACACTTTTATCTCTCTCCCCATCTTTAGCACACTTCCTGGAGGACTCAATCTTCACGGAAAACCCAATATGATGAGCATATCTGTTGTAATGAGCAAGTGCTGCATCACGCGAATCAAAGGGCATCCCAACAAACAGAGTCTTAGGAGTGAAACCTTCCGGAGTCGACTGAAACTCATCATCATCACTGTTGTCTTCGCTTGACAGTGTCACACATGTTTGCGCACCTGTGGTCGATGGTCCAGCAGAAGTACCCGCTGTGTCTTGCGCCACATCTTGCGCCACATCTGCAGAAGTACCTGTTGCATCTTGCACCACATGCGGAGTAGAACATGGACCTGAAGTTCCAACTCCATCAGCAAAATCAGACCCATCTTCTGCTGGCTGGTTAAGATCTAGCTCTCCAAACCACCACGCAAAATTCCTCGGCATCAAAGCAACTTATTCTGCCAAATAAAAATGAAACATAGTTTATCAATGAAAGAATAATGATTTCAGTAAAATGTTGTAAAAGAACAAAACCAGTTTTGTTATTTTTCATACTAGCAACTTTTTTGTTTCTAATTTTTTTGTTTTTGTGAAATGCAGGTCATATTGGGTCAAGGAAGCAAGCAAGTTATTATCTTTGGTACTAGTAACTGGAATTGACTCCCTGGTACATCTTTTGTGTTTTACTAGTATGTGTTGATGAAAAGTTGATGTTTTTGTACTACTACATCTTGTAGTACTACATGTTCTACTGCTACATCTTCATGTTGCTAGACTTATATATCCCTGGTACATCCTGATGTGTCTACTGTTATATTGTGTGCTGATACATCTATCTACCAGCCATGATGACAATGGATGTATAACTATCTGCTACTATTATTTTCCTGCTGTATACATCTATCTACCCTATATATCATGTGTGCTGATACATCTATATATCCTATATGTCATGTTTTCTTGATATGGAGATACATCTGTCTACCCTATATGTCATGTTTGCTTGCTATGAAGATGTAACCAGCTAGAAAAGATCCCAGGAAAACTTACGGGTGGTAGTTCAAGGAGATGTATCTGATGTTCAGGTACAGTGCAACTCTGGTCTGCCAATGTTCACAGTTACCCTGTTCTCCAGATGTATCTCCAGGGATCAAACCCAGGGATCCCTGTCCAGGTATACTCTGTAGATTTATCTGAAGAGGGATCAAACCCAGGGATCTACACCAAGGATCTAGAGGAGGATGTATCAAGATCTAGAGGAGGATGTATCTTGCAGATGTAGAGGAGGATGTTCAGATCTAGGATGTTCTTGAGGAGGAAGAAAGGAAGAAAAGGATGGAACCGGAGACGAGAGAAGAAGATGCCGTCGAGGCAGTAGTTCCCGCGTTCGCGTGGAGGGACGCGCGATAAGATCGGGAAAGATCCCGGGGGACCATAAAAGGAAAATTTTGACCGACCTCGTTTTAGCTTAAATCAAAGTCGACCTAGGTGTAGTCGCGTCCTTCTTCAATTTAGAAACACAATTATTTTCACTTAGTTCCTTTCTTGCGGCTGCTAGCTAAGTTTCAGAAAAAGGCACATGAACCTAGGTTTCGTTAGGCATTTTCCCTGCTGGTCGGGAGAGCACGTCTTCTAGGCAACCGAGCCCTAGCAACACCGATATGGAAAACAAATCTACCCATGTCTGTGCCTCCCCAATCCTCCTCATTTTCAGCATATGCGGCGACAATATTGTGAGAAGGAACGACGGGGCGCGACTTTGTCGCAGAACGATGGATGCTTTTCCGTCCGCAAGGCGAAAAGCTTCTTCGGGTTGGATATTGTATCATTGTTTCCGCACTCGGAGATGTGGCGCTCAATATGAGGCGAGAAATAGTTCTTCATGATGTGCAGTACGTACTTTTCTTCCAGGAGTGCTCTTCTAGAAAGGAGCAGGGCGTTTTGAAACTTGGACCCGTGCCCCGTGACATCTCAAACCGCGACCGCTACTCCATCATCACAAGGCAATGCATGTCGTGGAAAGTCACCGTCAAGGCGAGACATGTCGACAGCTCCTTTTTCCTACTACCACGTTTCAGTTCAGAGGGATTCTTGGTTAGATAGCTCATGTTAGGACATCTTCACCAGTCTAGATAGGTCCGTTTGACTCGGTCCGCGCACATGAAGACAGACCATTTTGACGTTTGTCCGTTCGGGTCGGGTGCCCTAACAGTGTCAACCGATTTTTTTTCAAAATTCATGTCTAAATTTGACTTGCATTGCATAAGTTTCATAGATTTTGCTTATAATTGCCTTACACCGCATACATAGTTTTGCTTATAATTGTCTTGCATTACATACATAGTAGATTTAATCTAGACTCTGTCTTGGAATATGCATAGACAATTTGCTTGTTGCAAAAACATAGTAGATTTAATTTAGAAGACGCCGTCTCGTTTTCGTCTAGTCATCAGACTCAGAATTTATGTGGTAGTGCTGACGGCACATGGTTTCATCGAAGACGCGGACGGTGAGCATGACTTCGGTGTCGTACGTGAAGACGAGGAAGTGCCTGACCTCAATGTTGTGCACACGGCAGAACTTCCTCCACTCGTTGTCGAGGTACATCTGGCCGAGACGGTCGAACATCACCTCCACGGACCAGAGGCCGGTCGAGCCGCCGGGTACCCGCAACACTACATGGTGGGGCTCCTGACCTTTGACGAGGGTCGTGAAATTCGTGGTGAGACGAAGCATGTCCCCATTCATGCCCAGGTGGATGACGACGCATAACTCAAAACAATTGAGGCTATTGATGGCCGCAGGTGGTGGCGAAGGTGAAGGAGATGGCGATGTCGGTGGCAACGGGGAAGGCGCTTGCAAAACATTTTGCCTTTCCCCTACATTGTCCTCTTCGACCTCTCCCACGCCCAGGACCCAGTGGTTGTCCCACCCGTCCTCCCCTTGTTCCTATGTCGCTTGCCATGGCTGGCGTGTTGCCTCTAAGGGTGGGAAATGGAAGGTGGTGTTGTATGGAGAAGATGGTTGAGGCGCCGTGTTTAAAAAGGCAAGGGCATTGGATGCTGTCGTGGGCGTCGATGCACCGACATTGATGTCGAGCGGTTAGCCCAGGCGTTGGGCGACGCGTGCAGCCCAGGCGTTGGGCGACGCGTGCAGCACAGGCGGCAGGCG
This sequence comes from Avena atlantica, assembly GCA_910589765.1. NCBI lineage: Eukaryota > Viridiplantae > Streptophyta > Magnoliopsida > Poales > Poaceae > Avena > Avena atlantica. The sequence continues at coordinate 255,986,961 of OU342738.1, read as the reverse complement.
GCATGACCAGCCTAGGAGTCAGCCTACTCCATTGATGGCTTTTGGGTTGGAGACCGGTGGCCGTTGGGTCACTGCCAGCGGGCCCTGGGAGGACTCGAGAATGAGAGGAGGGACAAGCGTGGCGTCTGCGACGCGTCCACAACGACGCATGTCCAGCACATTTTTAGGTGAGGAATGGGTCGGCCCGAACAAGCATGGTCGTTTGGGTCGGGCCGCTAGGGTGGGTTTTGGCCGTCCCGGTGTCTATGCAGAACGATTTGAACTGCCTGTGGTCGAATGGGTTGGTCCAATGGAGATGCCCTTATAGAATTATTATTTTTAAAAATTGGTCAATCTATTAATAACCATCAACAATAGTGCAAAGAGGACTAAAAGTAATTAAGATTACAAATAGGTCTTGGATCACCCAGCGACAACTACATGCACCAGCACGAGCCGAGCGCCACCGCCTCTCTATCGTCGGGGGCGGACAAAGCTTATCGTAGTAGAGCTTGTTGTACTAGCGAGAAGTTGTTCTGCTAAGACCCCAACAGATCTACGCACGAGAGCAGCAACCATCGACAATGATTACAATCGTAGATCAGAAGTGACTGGTCTAAAACCATACCAACAAACACAAAACCGATTGAATCCGATGAGATCCGTGGGACAAAAGACTCCATGCACTCTTTGCCATCGCTAGGCGCACCACCGGAGCGAGAGAATAGAGTGAGAAGGACCTTATTATTTTAACTTAGAACATAGCAACACTGAAAAATAATATAAACAAAACACAAGACGAGACCTCCCGTCGGCGAGGGGGCTATGGTCCGTCACACCTCACCGGCTCCCGTCGGCGAGGGTGAAGGATGGGTTTTAGCCGCCCCCTCTTGATTCATCCGTACTTGGTAGATGCTCTGGGGTTTACGCTATGCCGGAGTGTTGTTTCTTTTCATATGACGGCCGGCCCTTCCTGGGAGGTACAAAGGGCTAGAACCTAGAGAAAGTACGTTTTGGTCGAGGCAGACACTTCCAAGAAAAACGTGAATTCAGCGATGTAGTAGCTTTCTTTTAACCAAAGGGCAATGTAGCCTTGTACCATGGGAAATTACTCGCATGCTCACGGTACAAAGGTTCATTGGAAAACTTTGGAAAATCGATCTTTCACTTTGAGAGTCTTTGACCATCGATTTTCTCGGTTTTACTTTATCCACAGAATTTCCACCGTGGTTCTTCTTTCCCAGTAAATCTTCTTTACAGTTGCAGGCTTATAGTTCCACGTTCAGCCTGTGCTTTGTTTATTCTATCTTCTTGAAAGGAAGGGAAAAAGATAGGGAATCGTTGATTAATCTATCTACTACTAGTAAAAAAAAACTGAAACACGAGCTTGAGGTTCTGTTCAATCAATTGCGTCCACGCATGCTGAGGCCACACTTTTTTTTAACAAAAAGGAAAAGACGAAATAAATGGTCAGTTCCTGCCTTCCTGCTTATACATTCATCCCTCCTTGGATTCCCTTGCTATCACACTCCTACTTCAACTTCAACAGCAAACCGAGGAGACAAATATATGTACATTTCGTGGCAAATTTACAACTTAGCACATCAGTTCAAAAAGTTCTGACTGGATCAATGTTATAAAATTACAGGCATCCACTTCCTTACAAATCCACTAGGCTAGCCTCTTCAGAACTGGGGTAAACAGCACAAGTCATCGCTTCACTTATACAAATTTGAGGTACTAGTTAACATCCGCCTATGTACACCCAAACTAAGGTCAAAATTGCATGTAGCAGCATCTATCATCCACTAACAGGGTCAATCCAGAAAGAAACAAAATAGCACTTCAACGATGGAGTGCAGAGCTACCACCTTACGCCACCGAGAGACAACATGGGAGTCTCCCTGATGCTACCCATAGTAGAGCAAGAACCAAAGAATGCGAGATCAGATGTACCAAACAAGCCGCTCTTGGGGTTGGCTTCGACTAGTGTGAAACTGCGGTCATCTTCAACATCGTTGCAGCTACTTCCGTTCGACGTGAAGCGGAACATAGCTCCCAAACTGCCGCCGTGAGATTGGACATGATGTGAAGATGACCACAATTCTGCAGAGAAATCACGCGCATTCTCCCAGTTTTGCTCACAAGGATGCTCTGAATATGGAGACAAGGAATCCAGACAGGCGTCATCTGCACCCACAGGCAAAATGCTGTTGCTGTCCTTCGGGTCATGACGAGGATCAAGAATTCCAGAGTACTTGGAAAAACTTGAAGCAGTGAATGCCACAGGTATCAGATCCATCCCCTGTACAAGCCCAGTATCAGAATTATCAAACAACTCTGCCTCTTCCTCAGTTCCAGCCAAACAAGATGTACGGACAGCAGAGCCACAAAAACTCTTTGAGCCCTGCTCAAAAGGGTAATCTGAAGCTGAACATATGGAATTCAGGCAACCTCTGTCTGGATTAGACATAAAGCTGTTGCTCTCACTAGCATTGAAGTTGGAGATACCGCAAAAACTGCTGTTATCAAGAATTCCATTTCTAAGTTCTAAAAAACTTGAAGAAGTGCATTTCTCATGTGACTGGTCAAATGTAGATAGAAGTCCGGCAGCAGAATTACCAAACAATCCAGCCTCAGTCAAGTCCTCCCCCTCTAGTCCAACTGACCTAGAAGTACAGTGCTCTAGGGATCTGGAAAGCTCAGGTTGCCAGGAAGTATTTGATAGTGCATATGGCACCACAGACTGCTCTCCGATCTGACAGGGTAAGGACAATCGATTTGGAACTGATTCAGTGAATGTTAGCGACAACATAGGATCCCATCCATGATGATCATATGGCTCACTTTGAATATTACCGCCAAATTCATTAGCTGAATCTGATTTTCTCTTCATGCGAGGTTGGACATCTTCTAGCAAAAAGTTGGAAACTTGGTTGTGAACAGTGTCTCTTTTCCAATCAGAACTTGAAAGATTTGTAGTATATGCTGATGGTAGTGGCATGCATTGGTGTGCATCATTGTCCCCACAAGGTAAGCCATTTTCCCAGTCAAGAAAACTTGGAAGGCCCCGCTTGTCTACCCATGGCAAGGCTAGGAACTGACGCGATTCGTCATTTGCATAAAAGGGCGGCTCCTTTCCTGATCTCAGTTTACTTAATGAATTGAAGTCGCCCCTGTAATCAAGCATGTTTATAAAATGAACTCCGGGATCACAAGGAGTATGTCCGTGAGCCATTTCCCTTTGTCTCATGGGTTCTTTATGGTGCTGCATTGCATTGGGTAACTATCAGAGGAAAAACTGATATAACTAGATAACAGAACCAACTTTCAGTACTACCTCCGTTTCATAATATAAGCCTTTTTAGAAAGCTAAAACAGCTTGCTAAAAAGGCTAATATTGTGGAACAGAGGGAGTAGGTAATAATACATTTGTGCCCACAAGTGTTCGAATTACAGAGGCTCAGCAAAGAGTACCTTTCTTATTATGTTGCTGGCGCCTAACCTTTGCATGATATCACCAAAAAATTCTGATCTGAGAAATTTAATCATCACGCTAATGATATTAGATTACATGAAAAATATAAATTAATCGAAGTCTTCAATGATATAAAGACAACCTTTTTTGCAATAACTCACAACTTTCCATGGCCACGGTTTTTGAAGCTAGCTTTAATAAATTTCTTCTCATTTCGGAAAACATCCGCCCACTCCCAGGTTCTGTTACCATTACCAGTACACCACAAATAGTAACATAATGGAATTAGCAACCCATCTAAATGTAGTAATTGCAAACTGTAAGCAATACACTGCTTAGAGAATATATCTCACAAATACAGCCTTATAAAGCTTTTAGGAACTTGGGAAGTATTCCAGAATTTAAATAAAATGAACAACCGTCTCAACAAGGCGAGGTATCTAAGCAGTAACAAGTTCTTGTATCAGGGAACAATTGCAGGGCACGTATCAGCAACCAAGCAAGGAAAAATTATGTACATTTCAGAACAGATGTCTGCTAGGCAGCAAGGAATAGAAAACTAGAATAATAAGATACAATGATTATAAACATGATCATTATATCCTCATTTATTTTAGTAGTGCATCTTTAATTTGATCACTTCCAAGTCCCAACCATGGTAAATAAAGCTTCAACTATAACTGACACTATCAGGGTAAAATATATGTGGTATGACTGGACAATTTCCAGGAAGGTTGACTACTGTACACAGCAAAACTTTCAGCAGTGTGTAGTACTTCTTTTTAGAAGAGGGCAGTAAAGTAGTGATTACATTATGTATTTATATTGGGTGATGAGCACATGCTCACCAGTATTTCTTGAAATCCCCGCAAGTTCAAATGGTGTCTGAATCATGGGTGTGAAAACATGACCAGTTGGGGCACCATCACATGGTTTTAACTGAGGTGTATCATGATTGTCATGTTCTGCAGAGAAGAGGATCAATAGTTAGAAGAATTTAGCGACGCCATACTCATATTTAAAAGAGGAGGCCAAAGAAAGAAATCATACCAGAATGTGAGGCTTGCATTTCTACTTGCACATTAGAAAATGCATTATTCAAAGGTGTAGCACAGGTCTGATTGGGACATGGAGTAACCTTCTGGACAGGGAACTTCTTGTTTGATGTCACATTATGCGGTTCTACAATATGCAGAAAGAACACAAGAATTTCATACGAATGATCCATTGCAGCTCCTTTTTTAATGTATGAAGCAGGAAGAAGCAAAGAGAACAAGAATATAGACATCAAATGGACATGTATACAAAGTTACAAACCGGTTCTCCCGCCCTCTTTTTGCTTGGAGATGCTTGGCGCATTGTTTTGATGAGGTTGTCTGAAGGAATGGGATCTACAGCCTGACTGTTCCCACATTTTCTTAAAGAATTTGAATTCAGTAGTTTTCGCATCGGAACCTGCATAGGAAGTGATGCCAGACCAAGAGTGTGAGTGTCACATAGCACAGATTACTTCTCATTTTTGCTGTTACTCCAATTGTAGGGCAGACTTGTTAGTCGAACCCCGTGTGTTTTGCTACCTTGGAAGTTTGAATACAAGTGTTCAGGTGGGTTGTTCCCAACCCAGCATTGATTCTTCCAAAAGAAAAGTATTACATTGCTCCAACAATCTAACAGGTGCATTACAAATATCCTTGAGAATTTTGAGTATATTGAACATTTTCCTAGGAATTCCAATAAGCAAATAGGTCGAAATAAAAGGAAAATAATAAATTTAACAGATTATACTGGTGGTAGTGGCACAATGTCCCTTTAAGCTTTAATTACAGAATAGCAAGGTGCATAAACCTATGGCGTCTAACAGAAAACTAATGCACTGCGAAACACAAAAGAAGGGAGTTATATGAATTATGTACTACTATTAAAAAGAAAAGTACCATCAATCTAACAGGTATATTACAAATATCCAGAATTTTGAGTATATTGAACCTTTTTCCTAGGAATCCCAATAAGAAAAATAGGTTGACATATAACAAATAATTACAATTAACAGATTATACTAGTGGGAGTGGCACAGTGCTTTCTATAAGCTTTAATTACAGAATAGCAAGGTGTGGAAATATATGGCATCTAACAGAAAACTAATGCATTGCGAAACACAAAAGGAGGGGCTTATATAAATTCTGCACTGTAAAAAAATGAAAGGGGTTCCATTGAGACTAGAACCACTTCACTTCTATCTCAAAAAGAGAGACTGGAACCACCTTGGGGCTTAGTTTTCTCAGCTTTGCCTCTGTAAGCATTCTGTCTCGCATGTATGTGATGACTGCCAGCTTCACTTGCAAATCGAACCTTTTTCCTTGGCCTTCCATCTGCCATTAGGTACTCAATCAACACATGAAACCACAAAACTGAAAATGATTTCCAGGACGACATAAAACTCTCACTGGAAAGGCTGCAATGACCAACATGATGGCTTCAGGGTAAATAAGCCAACAGACAGAGCTCAACATACAAAATCCAAAGAAATTGAATAAAATCCTAAAACGCCATCGGCTCACACAGACCGCGCATCCCAGATTCATGAAACATATACAAGAACGGATGGAAAGCATCAACATGTCGCCAGGGGTCGCCCGATCGGAGCACGCAGCCTTAAACTAACACGAAATCCTACTATATCGACTGTGAAATGATCCCAAGTCACCCAAAAACTGGCATGAACTATTCTATCTTTCTCGAAAATAAAAACGCAGCATCGACATTTCAATGATTCAATCCAATTAGAATCGTGCCACCGATTTAACCCCTGCGGCGTTTCCTGAACCCTCAACCCCAGTAAATCCCAACCCACAAGATGGGAACTTCTGTCTCAATCTTTGCTTCCAAGAACTCGAGGGACATCTAAACTCGGTACAAGAAGCGGAAAAGCGGTGCGGGTGGGCGAGACGGACCTGGAGAGGAGGGCTCGGGGGCAGGCCTCGATGCCGGCCGGGCCTGGAAGGCCGGATATCCTGGCGGCCGTGGCGGCTTAAGAGGGCGGCTGCTAGGGTTCCGGCGCTGGGGGCGATCCATCACCCAACGGCGCCGCCGCTTGGGTCGGTGCGCGCCAACACTCGAGAGAGCAGGTAGCGGGGAAGTTTGCGCCGTTCTCGCGTGTGGTAAACTGACAAGTGGGAACACATAGGGTGTGTTTGGTAGCCCTGGTCTACCCAGAATCTCTATCTTTTCTCATACATACTGAGTCTAGCCTAGTTAAACTGAGATTCTCGCATGTGTTTGGTAGCACTTGTGTGTTGATACCTGTTGAGGTAAGATGTTGTTTGGTGGGTTCTTTTCTGTCCAAAGATGCTGAGCCAAATGTTTAAAAAATAAAATTACAAGGAGGTCCAAAAAAGCAATCGGGTTCTCAAGATCCTGACCACCGCATCGTGCCGGAGGCGGCGTGTGCAGGCGCTTGGCAGCGGAGCTTGACGTCGTGGATGCGTGAGGAGGTCGACGTGCCTTGGTGCCGTGGCCGGCGGAGCTTGGTGCCATGGAGGAGGGCGGCGGAGCTTGGTGCCATGGAGGCGTGAGGAGGTGCATGCTCGTCGAGGCGAAGATCGATGGTGCTCGTGGCTAGCGGCTGTGGCCGACAGATCTAGGCGGGCCAGCGCCGGAGTCCGGCAAGACAAGGCAGAGCAGATCTGGGCGGGCCAGCAGCGGAGTCCGGCGAGACAAGGCGGAGCTGATCTGGGCGGGCCAGCGCCGGAGTCCGGCGTCGAGGAGGAGCTTGCCGGCGTCGAGGAGAGATGGATAGAGCATGCGTGAGAGAGATAGGAGAGAGCCGGTTGGGGAGGGGAATGAGGGTGGGGCGCTTGACCCCTATTTTTTCGGTCCAGGTGCGACGCGCGGGGGCTGTTTTTCGGGCGAACTCAGCCCTGCTGAGTAGCGAAGCTCGATTTCAGCTTCTGTATCGGGCAGGGCTGAGAGGGATTTTTCGTATGAGACGGGCATTGCTGAGATGGGAAACACGGGCTACCAAACATCTAAATTGCTAAAAATCTTGGTTGGGATGGGAATTTCTGGGCTGCCCCAGGCTACCAAACACACCCTAAGTTGGTAAGAGCAACTTCAACATACGCGCGATATCGGGCATGCTAAAAATGTTACGTAGTCCACGGAACACACATCTTGACACATCATTTATCAACATCTTCATAGTTATTGCCATTGTCTCTTTCATTTTGTGCTTCTTCTTCTTGGGAGTCTTGGACGGTAGTGTTGGTGATGTTGGCATGCGATGAATCTCCATAGCCATCAACATTGATAAAAAGTGATGGTTTCACCAAAGAGGTCATGCCATAGCCATCAACATTGATAGAAGGTGATGGATTCACCAAAGAGGCCATGAATCCTCCCGGTGGTGCTCCCATGCTTCCGAGCCCCATGCCACCATAGCCTCCAAAAGATCTCGGTGTTGCTCCCATGCCTCCAAATGCACCCGATGGTGATCCCATATCTCCAAAAGCTCCTGGTGTTGTTACCATGCCTCTATAGCCTCCATAGCCACCCATGCCTCCAAATGCATTCATCCCTTCACTTTGGGTCTTCAAGTAGTTTGTCATCATTTTTCTTTTTTCCAACACTTCATCATGAGCAAGGTTTATGTACTCATTTTGCCTTTCATCCATGTTGGACATGTCAATGGTAAATAGGTTGACGTGGATATATCCTACGGGTGCACAACGTTGGTATACCCGGTCCAGCCTAAGGAAGGCCCACGTAAGGACACGCAGCCCATGGAGATTTCGGGTGGCCCAAGCTCATGGCGGTTTCGAATCCTTGGAGGACAAGTTTAGATTAGATAGAATTTCAAAGGGTATCAACCCTAATCTGTTGAAGGGTTTCGCGGCATAGTAAATCAAAATTTTCTACGGAGCGAACAAAGGGAAAGCCAAGATCTAATCTAGGAGATGCAAACAACGAGAGAGATTGGATTAGATCTTCATACCCTTGAATATTCGCACAGCGGAACGTTCGTCGGAACGTGGGTGATGTAGTCGTACTCGCTTCTCCTCCTCGCGATCCGATCCGATCTAGCACCACAAGTGGCGGTGCCTCCGTGAGATGCACACGTGCAGCACCTCGACGTCTCCTCCTTCCTCGGACCAGCAAGTATGGTGGAGAGATAGATTGGATCTACAACACGACGGCGTGGTGTATATGGTGGAGAATTTCTGCAGCAGGGCTTCGCCTACAAACAGTCGGGAGGGAGAGAGGAAAGCTAGCAAGGCGGCCAGGGTTTGGAGGAGAGGTGTAGGGGTTTGGTGCGCCCCCACCCCTCTTTATATAGAGGGGGGGCGCAGCCCTAGACCCTCCCCAAGCCCAAAGGATAAGGAGTGGGGGGCATGGACTCTCCCCTCTTCTAGAAACCCTATCTCTAGTTTAAACGATTTAAACTCTCTAGGATCGGCTGGGCCCTATGGGGCCTTGTGCCCCTGGCCCAATGCGTCCAGGACACTCCCTCATAGGCCCATGCCCCCTCCCGGAAGGTGGGGCCACGTTGGTCCCCTTCCGGAAGGTTCTAGAAGCTTCCGGTACAATACCGATTAACCCGGAACAATTCCGAACTCCAAAAACTGCATTGCCTTATATGAATCTTATTCTCCGGACCATTCTGTAACCTCTCGTGATATCCCGGATCCCATCCGAGACTCCGAAAAAAATTCATAAACCAATTATCCAATCTATCCTAGCGTCGAGATACGTTAAGTGTGTGACCCTGCGGGTTCGAGAATATGCAGACATGGTCTTCTATCAATAATCAACAGCGGGGTCTGGGCACCCATATTGACTCCCACACATTCATCGATGATCATATCGGATGAACCACGATGCCAGGATTCAAACAATCCCATATATATATTCCCTTCATCTAGCGATATTTTACTTGCCTGAGATTCGATCGTCGGTACCGTCATACCTAGTTCAATCTCGTTCACAGCAAGTATTTTACTCGTTCTGTAATCCGATATCACTTTGTGATTAACTCCTTAACCACATGCTTGCAAGCGGTGTTGATATCGATTACCGAGTGGGCCCGAAGTATATCTCTCCGACTTGGGAGGGACAAATCCCATCTCGATACATACAACCCAACAGATACTTTCTGATCACCTGAGAGACACCTTTATGATCACCCTCTCATAGGATGACGTTTGATGACCTCAAAGCTTTCTTCCGATACCAGGGAGTTGTATTATCTCATGGTCTAAGGAATACAATATTTGACATAGGAAAAGCTTCGCAAAGATGAACACGATGAAACGATCTAATTGCTTTGCTTAGTTTGGGTCTGTCCATCATATCATTCTCCAATGATATGATCTCATTATCAATTAACAACTCATGTCTATGGTTAGGAAACCTTAACCATCATTGATCAACGAGCTAGTCCATAGAGGCGTACTAGGGACACGGTGTTATTCACAAACCACACAAGTATTAAAGTTTCCGCTTAATACAATTCTAGCATGGAATATAAACTTTATCATGAACAAGAATTATAATAATAACATCTTTATTATTGCCTCTAGGGCATAATTCCAACATCTGTAACCGACTCGACCTACCCCGGGACCTGGCCTATCTATATAAAGGCCAGGAGGGCACGACGAAAAGGACAATCGCCACCCCATACACACACCTCACGCTAGATTGCATATGCGCACCCCTGTAATCTTTTGTTCCACCGTAATCAAGAGCAAACAAGTAGGAGTAGGGTTTTCCCTCCGGGGGCCTGAACCTAGGTAAATCTCGTGTCCCTGTGTTGCTTGTTTGTTAACCGTCCCGCGACTTCCAGCATCCCCATCTTCTCCAAAACCCAAGTCCATAACAATGGGCATTGACGAGATTGAACCTCGTCAATTGGCGCCGTATGTGGGAAGCGGGGACGCTGATCGTGCGGTTGTGAAGGTCCCATCCAGAGCGATCTACGGTTCCTCGGAAATCGAGAGTCACCTCCTCTTTGGCGCCTTCGACTTCACCGCCCACTCGCCAGCCACCCTGAAAGATTTCGAGTCCATAGGCGACGGGCTCAAGATGTTGTCCGGGATCTTCTGCTTCCAGGTGGGGCAGACCGGCACCCTCCACCTCCCCGAGAAGGTGACACTTCCATCCATCAGGCTCTCTTTGTGGGTACACCCATCGACGCTGATGGACGATTCGGATGACAGCAGCAACTGCAACTCCAATCTGTGCGGTCCCCCTTCGGATGAAGGAACCTACGGTTTCCCGATCTGAGAGCTGCGGCAGCAGCGACCCACTCTGTGAGCACTACCTCAATGCCATACCGCCACTCTGTGAGCACTACCTCAGCGCCATACCCACTCCGTGACCCACTTTGTGAGCACTACCTCAACGCCATACCGCCACTCTGTGAGCACTACCTCAACGCCATACCCACTCTGTGACCCACGATGGCAATGCCAACAACGGAACAGATCCACCGCTAGGTTCGGGTGCCATACCGCCACCCAACCCGTAGATTGAGAACGGGGGAAACGGAGGAAATCCGGCTAATAGAGCCGCTGAAGGCAGCAATCGCGGCTATGACCAGATCAACCTCAACGAGGAAGGCTGGCGCCAAGCACGTGAAGCCGTGCAAGGCAAAAAAATCCTACCCATGGATGCCTCCCGTGACCTAGTGATGGCCTACCACTGTCTCCTGATCGATGAACACAATCGGTAGGTGAAGCTGCAGGAGGAGCTCGAAAAACGTAAGCAGGAAGCCGCAGAATCAAGCGCACGGCAAGCTGCGCTCTCCGCCGCTGGCGGCTCCACCTCACATGGAAACAACGTCAACAACTGCCGCTCCCGCATGGAGCGCATGGATCCTGCCGCACGACACAAGGTCACCAGGGCCCTCGACACGTCCTTCATGATGATGGACTCACAAGGCAACGTCATGCCAAAAATGCCACAGGCTGCGATCATGGCAGCCACCACCTATCTCGCGTCCAATCCTGTGGCATCCCGCAAAAACCACTACTAGAAAATCGCGTTGATTTTGTGCATTGCATCATCATGACCTCATGCTCATGTCATCATGCCACATTACATTTGGGCATCATCATGTCATCATGCATTTGTTTGTCGAAACCTATTTTCTGAAAACCTAGTTTGGTTTTCTAAATGTTCCCCGTCTCAATTTCAAATTGAAGCGCCGGGCTTTTCCGGGTCTTTTATTTGTCTAAAAACTAATTACAAAAGTTATTTTAAATTAACATAAAAATCTATATTATTTTTAGGGGGCAGTCGAACGGGCCGATCCGACCCAGTCGACCACCCCTAGTACAAAATCAGACCAGCCTGTCTAATTCTTTTCCTACCCCATCCTATTCTACCCAGCCTCCCTCCACCTCACCTCGGCCAACCACGGGTCGCCACATCCCCCTGGCCCAAAACCCCACCAACCAGCGCCCGCCACCTCACCCAAATCCCACCTGGCCAAACCCCCTCTCTCTCTCACCCTTGTCCCCCGGTCCCACCCGCAGCCGGCCACCTACTTCCCGTCCCACCGACACCCCTGGCCCACGCGTGCCCACCTGCCCACGTCCTCCCTCAGCCCACTCCCCTGGTCGCCTCCCCCGCTCCCTCTCTCTCTCCCTTGACCCCACCCCGACCCCGTCTCCTTCCTCTCGCCCTCTCCCCAAACTGCTCCACCCCGCGCCCCCGCCTGCCGATCCCCGCCTTGCCGCCCGGCCTCCTCCCTCGCATCCGCCCGCCGGCGACCACCCTCCCGCCGCCCTCTCCTCTCCTCTTGCCGGCCACCGCCAGGGCGACCCACCTCGCCCTCCTCCGCACCTCGCCGGCCCCGCGCCGCCGTCGCCCACCATCCGCCTGGCTCGCCCGCACCCCGCTTGCCCCGCTGCCTGAGCTCGTCGGCCACCTCTTCATCCGCCGCCGGCCGCCCTTCGACCACCGCGCCCTCCTCTCTGTGCTCGCCCGAGAAGAACCTCGCCGGAGCCACCTCGGCCGCCCGACCCTGCCCCCTTCCGAAGCTCCCCTGCAGCGCGCCCTCACCATCTGCCTCGCCGTCCCCGCCTCCTTCTAGCCGCCGCCATCCTCGCTGGGCGCCCGCCGCCGTTCTCCCTGGCGCCCCCTCCTCCTGGCCCAGCGCCGCCGCCACGGGAGGCCCCCCACGACCCGACCTCGTCGCCAGCAGCACGCCTCCGCCCCGTCGGCCCCTTCCAGTCTTCTGGTGCTCGTCTGTGGCGTCGTTCTCCCCGGCCCTGCAACCTCTTGGCTGCTGCCAGATGCTGCGCGTGCGTTCCTCCGGCTCTGGACAGCACTCCATTGCCGTGTAAAGTGGCTGGTTTGGGTGCACGCACATGTCGATGGTAGGTTCAGTTCTGCAGGACGCCTATGTTTCTTCTCTGCGAGCATGCTAGTGCTTATGTGCCTGTGTTTGTTTGCTTGGGTGCCGATGCTGATTCAAGTACTCCTGCACGGAACCCCAAGTCCTCCATCGTGTATTCGAGAACCCGAGATCTGAAGGCACGAAGACCAAGCCTCGACACCCCGAACCCGGTGCCACGCCAAGATCCCCAATTCCGGATCCGAAGACCGATCCCGGAGCCCGATCCGAAGACCACATGTGCGACAAGTACTCCTTCCCGGATGCGATGCTCGAGAACCCGGACGGGAAGGACACCGACGCAGAACGCCAAGTTCTTCATCCCGGACGCCAAGACCGACCCGATACACGGACCCGACAAGATCTTCGCGACGACAAGATCGTCCGCTTGGAAACAAGTTCTCCATCTTGAACTGAACCCTGCCTTCCGTCGAACCCTGAGACCGAACCCCGAACCCCGGAACCCCAAGATCTGCCGAACCCAGATGTGTGACCCCGATCCGAGCCCCTATTTTTTTTTATAAATGCCATCTATATAAATTGTTGCATATTAAATTGTCATACTCGCATGCATATTTGTGTGGTTTGGGGGCCTTATGCTGATTCACCATATAATTAAATATGGGGCCCATATGCGGACAAATCTAGTCTTATATTGGCCTCATTTAAATTTGTGTAGCGAACCGGTAACTTATCTTGCCCTGTTATTACAACATTTAAATTGCGGGGGTTCTAAATAACTTGAACCGTTTAATTAATTGTCGGGACCCTGGTTCCGCTTAATGTGGCCTAGTTGCATCGCACATTTTCCATGTCATACATCATACATGCATCATGCTCGATATTCTGCCGTAGTAATAAATAGTGTATCCGGTGTTTCCTCTAGTGCTTTGCTTCTTCACGGACTAGGCCGATGAGTTGATGCGAGTATCGACCCGATCTTCGGATGAATCTTCGGCAATGTTTGCAGGCGAGCATCTCCCCCTTTCTACCTATCTTACTTTTATAGTATTTATTCCCTCCTGTTGATCTATTGCTATCTGTGTTGCGATGCTCTAGCTCTCGTACCCGTGATATCCCTTGCAGCCTTATATTGCCTTGGACACCTCCTATTACCTGTTGTTTGGTAGATAGTTGGACCTGCGCGTCGTAGTCGCTTGCTCAAGTGATGTTGCGTGTCGTCAAGTACCACAGTTGTTGGAGTATTGCCATGTGTTTATTGTTGGAGTTGATCAAGACTTTAATTACTGTTTAACAACTAAAATTGAAGTAGGTAAGCAGAGGCACAGGTGGGCAATAGATGTTATTTGGTTGTTAACCGTCCACTTGTGTCCCGTAGGACCCCGAGTACTTGATACCCGTTCCTTGAATATTCGCGCTATCCACATCCGGGAGGCTTATGGGACCCCCCTGAGCCAGAGCTTGATTCATTCTTATTTCTTGGGGCCACAAACTAGTTTGAGGTTTTATCTACTATCCTGTACTTATGCCATGTTTTACTGCTTTATTACGATTGTGCGAGGAGCACCTTTACTGTTTAGGTAAGCGGAGTGTTTTCGCGGTATCGACAAGCCTAGTCACATTTTCGGGTTCCCAGTCATTTACAGCCATTGACGCAAACCTTGAGTCCGTCTCGAAGTCAGCTAACTTCGTTGCAGGTAGCTTAATGGGGTGGGCCCCTAAAATATTTCTGAATCCTGTGATTGCTTTGTCGTGAAAGCCTCGTTGGGTTTTGATTTGGTTTTTCCGAGGTTGATCAAGTGTGTGTTGCTATTTGTGCACCCCTGCAGGGTAAAACTTTCTGAAAGCCGTGTCCGCGGTTATGGACGACTTGGAGCACAGTATCTCGATCATAGACAACTATAACTAAAGTAGTGCTATAAATTTGACTTTATAATGACTAGTAATCAGCTTCACTATAATGGAATGGCTAAATAAAATTGCCAACAAGTGCTTGTTTGGGTTGTCGCTTGCTACCTTTGTACCTGACTAGTAAATATTGCAACTATAACGGAATGGCTAAATAAAAGTACCAACAACTGCTGGGTTTTGGGATATCTCATGCTAATTGTATCTGACTAGTAAGTGTTGCAACTACAACGGAATGATTAACTAAAGGTGCCCACTGCTTATTTTATCAGGATGACTATCTATACCTGACTAGTAATTGCTGCAACGATAACTGAATAAATAAAACTGCCAATGGTGTGAGTTCCTCGGTTGACTTTCTCGGTTGGTATCGAGGAGGAATACCAGGAAGGGTTTTGTTTGGTGTTAGATTCAGGTTGGTTCCGAATAGGTCTTTCTTACCCCTCTCTGATAGCCGCTAGTTGTATCGAGTCTCTATAGGCTGTTTAGTGCTGCCGCTGCCGCTTCAGTCCACCATACCTATGTAGGCGAGGACCGCCGAATTCTAGCCTCGCCGTGTACTGGCCTCAGTACTGACCGCTCTCTCTTTTTCCTTTGCCCTTTGTCGGCACCCCTTTTGTTTAAGCAGGTTTTGAGATCGACGTCGTTAGCAGGGTTACCCTTCCGGCTTGGCCTGGGCAGGGTTATGGACGCCATTGGTTATTCTTCAGGGCTCTTAGACCCATTTGCATCTTGTCCGTAGCTGGGCGCTCTATCGTTTTCAAGGTGATTTGGATCTTTGTCCTGTATATCTGTATTCTTGACTACTGGAGTCGTGTTGTATATATATCTGTTCTGTGGGTCCCATCGAGGACTGTTGTGTAATGTTATTACTTCGTTTTCCACCCGCACGCAAGTGCCTGGTGGGCACCTTTGAATTGTTTCTATGCGGGTTTGGCGGGAAGCGCTGAAACTTGCATAGGGCCGATTCTGAGGGTGTTACAAATCCGCCTCCGACGGGTGACCCGAAGAACGCAATGCACAAGTCCGTGCTAGCAGGCCTTAGACTCGTCGAAGGTGCGCTCCATGATGAAACTCTCGCGGAGCCAAAGAAAAAGGCCGCGGTCAAGTTCACCCAAAGTCGCACACCCTCATCTGACGAGGAGGAGCATGACCTGCCCCGGCGCCGTCGGAGCCCACGACGCCGTAGCAGCAACTACGATGCTCGTAATGAGCTCACCCAGCGCAAGATCGACAAATCATGTGCTAAACGCGCGTGTTCAACTGAGTCCGAAGAGGAGGACGATGGAGAGTTGTGCAGATTCAGATGCTTCAATAGATCCGTTCGGTAATCGCGGATGCCGAAAGATTTCAAGCTCCCTTTGGATAACCCGAAGGTCGACGGCATGCGGGATCCAAAGGCTTGGATCGACGATCACCTGTCGTTCGTCAAGCTCCACGACGGGAACAAGAACAGCGCCCTACAGTGCCTTCAGCTGCAGCTGATAGGCGCAGCCAGGGTCTGGCTCAGCAGCCTATCCTCCGGCTCCATCCAAAGTTGGGAAGAGCTCGCGTACAACTTCATCTTCAACTTCAAGGGGACAAGCAAGAGGCCAGCCTCAATCGAAGAGCTGCGAGCGTGCACCCAGCAGACCAACGAGTCCATCCGCTCATACATACTACGCTGGTCCCACATCAAGAACTCCGCCGCACACATCTCCGAAGAAAGAACAATCGACGCCTTCAAGGACGGTGCTAGGTGCCCATATTTCAAGGAAGAGCTCGGGCGCGTCAAGCCCAACACCCTTGATCACCTCGTGGACATCGCCAACCGCTGGGCAAACGGCGAGGATTTCGTTAACCGAACACATTCGGATGACGAAGACGACTTCGGCCGCATGTGCGAATGACCCAGCAAGAGAAGATCACACGTCTACGATGATCGCGACGGGATCGACATGGTCGCGGCTGGATATGCCTATCGACGCAATGGCGGCAACCGCAATAGTGGATACCGCATCGGCAACTACCGCGACGGTGGACGACCCACACAAACGTGGCAACGTCGCAACCGCGACGACGAGCCTTCGACATACGACAAGTTGTCTGGTCCCTGCACCATCCACTTCTACATCGACAAACATGATGGTAAGAAGAAGGCCAACCACATGCTCAAGGACTGCTGAGAGTTCCAGAAGCTCAGCGAGGGCCTCACCCAAATGTGGCGCCAGACCGTGAACCCTGGATTCGCACCTGCTCCGGGTGCCATCGCTCACGGAGCTCCTCCACCACCACCTGGCGGACCGTCGCAGCCGACGGTCGCACCAGAACCAAACAACGATGCAGTTGGGTACTCACAACCCAAAGGATCCTTGATGATCTTGAAGGGACGCCCAACCAATAGGGTGCAGAAGAAGATCACCCGCCAAGTCAGCCTAGCCGTGACCTCCCTACCAACCATACCTAAGTACCTCAGCGGCTCGGTGTCCTGCATCACGTTCAACCATTCAAATCACCCACGCCATATACCTTGCCTAGGTCATGCTGCCCTGGTGCTAGAGGCCTAGATCAGAGGATTCGAAATGAGCCGCGTCTTCATGGACGGCGGCAACGACATCAACCTGATGTTCGCCAGCACACTCGCAGCAATGCGGATCCTGTTGTGCAGCCTGGAGTAATCTGACATGATGTTCCATGGCATAGTACCAGGGAAGGGCATATACCCCTTGGGCAAGATATGGCTCGACGTCATCTTCGGTCAGTCCGGAAACTTTAGGCGCGAGCGGCTAGAGTTCGAAGTGGTGGACTGTCCATCACATTACCAGCCATCCTCGGGCGCGTGGAATTCGCAAGATTCTTGGTAGTACCGCACTATGCGTACGTGCTACTAAAGATGCCAAAACCTAGGGGCATCATCACCATCCAAGGAAGCTTCACCAGATCAGGCAGCTACGACAGAGACTTCAATAGAATCTCTCGGTCGTTTGGCATGCAGGAGGAGCTCACGAGACTCAGAGAGGTGACAGACAATGGGGCACCCCCAGTCACCAGGCAAAACGCACCTGGCATGTTGTTCGACTCCACAGTCAACACAAAGAAGGTGAAGGTCCACCCGACGAACGCCTCCAAGACGGCGTTGATCGCCAATGACCTGAGTCCCGCATAGGAAAGCACGCTCGTTGAATTCCTCCATGAGCGCTAGGAAATTTTTGCCTGGTGTCCTGCGGACATGCCAGGAGTTCCCAGGGAATTCACCGAGCATGCAATCAATGTGTTTACAAATGCGAAGCCAGTCAAGAAGTCGATCTGTCGACTGTCCAAGCCAAGATCCGAAGCCGTTGGAATCAAAGTCAATAGACTACTCGATGCCAACTTCATTAGGGAAATTAAAGAAAGCGAATGGCTGGCCAACACCATGCTGGTTCCCAAGAAGGACACGAACATCCTGTGGATGTGCGTGGACTTCACATTGTTCAACAAGCACTGTCCCAAGGAACACTTCCCGCTGCCACGGATTGATAAAATCATCGACTCCACTGCAGGATGAAAGAAACTCTCCTTCCTCAACGCCTACTCAGGCTATAACCTGTTGGAGATATGCCCAAGAGGCAATAATAAAGTGGTTATTATCATATCTTCATACTTATGATAAATGTTTACATACCATGCTATAATTGTATTAACATGAAACATTAATACTTGTGTGATTTGTAAACATAAAAGAGTCCCTAGTAAAGCCTCTTGTTAAACTAGCTTATTGGTTAATATATGATCATGGTTTCCTGATCATGAACATAGAGATGTTATTAACAACAGGGTCATATCATTAGGAGAATTATGTGATGGACATACTCCTATAGTTAATCACAGCATAAAGATCAAGTCATTTAATATAGTTCATTTGCTATAAGCTTTCTGATACATAGTAACCTAATTCCTTCAACCATGAGATCATGTTAATCACCATCACCAAAAGGATGCTTTGATGACATCAAACACCACACCGTAACTGGGTCGCTATAAAGGTGGCATTGAGTGTTCAGAAAGTATGGGTTGAGGCACATGGATCAAGAGTGGGATTTGTCCATCCATATGACAGATATATATACTCTGGGCCCTCTCGGTGGAATGTCATCCAATTAGCTTGCAAGCATGTGACTGGCTCACAAGGGATCACATATCACGGGAACGAGAAAAGAGTACTTATCGGTAACGAGGCTGAACTAGGTATGCAAAGATACCGACGATCAAAACCTCGGATAAGTAAACTATCGTGAGACAAAGGGAAATTGGTATCGTATGTAAGTGGTCCATTCGATCGCAAAGTAATCGTAGAAATATGTGGGAGCCATATGAATTTCTAGATTCCACTATTGGTTATTGATCGGAGAAGTGTCTCGGTCATGTCCGCATAATTCACGAACCGTAGGGAGACACACTTAAGGATTCGATGTTTTTGAGTAGTTATGGAATGATGATTAAGGGACCGAATGTTGTTCGGAGTATCGTATGGGATCCGGGGTATCACGAGGAGATCTGGAATGGTCCGGAGAATAAGATTCATATAAGGAAAGTCCTGTTTCGGAGTTGGGGAATGATTCCGGTGTTTTCATCAGGAATGTTCTAGAAGGGTCCGGAAGGTCCGGCACTCCGGAGGGGAAGGGTACATGAATGTGTCATAACAAGTTGGAATGATTGCATCATGTACTAGGTGTCATGGCTGGGCAAAATAAAGGGATAAATCAAATCCTAGTTTGAAAAGTCAAACGCCAATTTGAAAAGTCAAACGGCAGTTTTGCTTGGTGGAGGGAGAGTAGGAAACCTTCTTGGGGAGGAGTTCCTCTCCCTCCACCCGCCGGCCAAGGAGGCCGACTTGGGGGAGGACTCTCCTCCCCTGGCCGGCGCCCTCCCACCTATAAAAGGAGGGGCAGGGGTGCCCCTCTAGACCTACACCTCTCTCCTCTAAACTCTAGCCCTAGCCGCCGGCCTCCACCAGGTCGCCGCCGCCCCTAGGGTTTGCCTAGCCGCCGAGTTGGGGCCTTCCCCTTGCCCTAGCCGCCGGCCTAGCCCTCTCTCCTTGGTGCCTCTAAACCCTAGATCGCCAAGGTCTCTCTCATAGTCCACCATACTCGCTCCGGTTTAAGGCAAAGCCCTGCGAGATCTCCCCTCTACTTCCGGTACCACGCCGCCGTGCTACCGGAATCGCGAGGAGAGTGCTAAAACCTCCACTGCCTGCTGGAACAAGGGAGAGGAAGGTCTTTATCGAGTACCGAAGGTGTGGCCGACTGCGGGAGCGCTGCCGGAACGCAGCGCCGGAAGGATCGTCTACACGATCTTGAGATCGGCAAGAGTACGACTACATCAACCACGAGAATCTGCTCTCGTTAAACACTTTGGAATCTTCGAGGGTGAGTTATTCTATCGACTCGTTGCTACAATCTAGTAGATAGATCTTGGCTTGTTTGTTTGTATGCGGTAGAATTTTTTGTTTTCCATGCTACGAACCGCTATAGTGGTATCAGAGCGGTGTCTATATGTAGATCTGTTGCACGAGTAGAACACAATGGTCATTGTGGGCGTTGATGCTTTTGTTGTCGATTGCTTCTTGTGTACTTTGCATATTGCGGGATGGTGGGATGAAGCGGCCTGGGCTAACCTTACATGACATCATTCATGAGACTTGCTCCATGCTTGACATGCAACTTGTATTGCATAAGTGGCTTTGCGGGTGCCTGTTTCTCCCAACATATTTAAAATTCAATTTACAACGGGTGATTGACAATACTAGTATCAATGTTGTGGTTCTTGTTCGTAAGTTAGAACGACACTTATTGAAAGCCCCAAACCACGTAAAACATGCAAAGAAAATTAGAGGCGTCTAACTTTGTTTTGCAGGGGTGTGCTGTGATGTGATATGGCCATGATTGTGATTATATATGATGTATGCAATGTTCCTTATTGTAAGTCGGCAACCGGCAGGATCCATATGGTTGTCTTTTAAATCCGTTAAGTCCTGCGTGACTATTATTCAAGATAGTTGTAATAGTTGATGCTAGTGGAAGACAACCATGAAGCGACTCCATTGACCTTGACGCCACACCGGTGATGATGGAGATCATGTTCGTGCTTGAAGATGGAGATAGGAAGCACAAGAAGAAAGGCCATATCATATCACATATTATGAATTGCATGTGATGTTAATCCTTTTATGCATCTTGTATTGCTTAGTTCACGACAGTAGCATTATAAGATGATACCTCAAGCACACAATTTCAAGTTTTAAAGTGTTCATCCTTAGTAAGCACCGTTGCTAAAGCTCGTTGTTTCGAAGCACCACGTGATGATCGGGTGTGTTAGATTCTGTGAGTGTATACAACATGAGCAAGCCAGATTTCCTCATGCGGAAGCTAAGGTTGATCTTGACGAGCCTAGCATGTACAGACATGGTCTCGGAACATGGATCACTGAAAGGTAAAGCATGAGTCATATAGTAGATATGATGAACATGTTGATTGTTCGCCATTGAAGCTACATCAACTCTCGTGATGATCGGTTTTGATGTGGTGGATTTGGTTCGTGTGATCACTAAAACAATGTGAGGGATATTGTTTTGAGTGGGAGTTCAACAACAATATGATTAAAAGTTGAACACTATTTATCATAAATTAAATCAAAGTGAATTTGCATAATTGTTGTAGTCATTGGCATCCGTTTACCACCTTGCGCTTAGTTATAATTGAGATGATAGAACTATAGAATTCCGGTTAGTTACTTGACGAACTGGTATCGTATTGTTTTGAAGTGTTAATCTAAAGTTTAAAAGTCCCATTGCAAACTTTCAGTAAGTTCCGGTTACTCCATGAAGTTTAATAATTGGTATTAAATCAAGAGTGACAATTCCAAGTGTTAGTGTATGAGTATCATGTTTGTCTCCATGATTCTTGATATTCAAAGGATTGTCTTAATATCAAGGTTATCTAGGATCTGAAAGAGTTATTTCAGAAACCATGATGTGTGGAAGATATTGTGATATCTGAAACGAAGTTTTGGTTGCAACATGATAGAGTATAATATGGCAAAAGTCATGTTTTCATATTTGATGAGAATTTGCAAAAGGTTGGAGACACTAGTTGTCCTAATCCTCCAAAAGGTTTTGGAAAGCAACATTATACTCGCGATTCATCGTTATAAGCTAAAAGTAGCTTGATCATGGATAATTCCATGATAAGGGTGAATATTTGATGTAGGTAAAATGTTTACTACACCAAGAGATTACTAAAGAAAGGAATTTGAAAGAACACCAAACATTTGATGACGGTGATCTACTTCAAAGTGCAAGTCCAAAGACATTGGTATTTAACTATACACGCTTTGGACTATGTGTCATATGTATGGCTTCACTATTGATGATAGATTATTTCAAACAGAAAAGGAAATACTAAAAGAGAATCTCATAAATATATGGCAGAAAAGAAAAGACTAGAATTGTTCAGCTTAAGTATATAGATGATATACATGTTATGGCTATATTCTTTGCTTATTAAACAATGTGGTTCTTAAATATTTGATACTGAATTTGTTTGTGTGAATTGTCATACGAAACAACACAATTCATGAACTACAATGGCCTAAGTAACTAGCAAAAGAATATGTGATGATGTTCATCGAGAACAAATAAAGGGTTATTGTGCTGCTTGTTAAACATCAAAGCTTGCCTTCAAGATTTGTTTTACCAGGTGTTATGAGAACAAAAGGGTTGTTCAAATAATTGCCGTAATCCATAAAAGATGGATTATTTACAAATCTCGTTGTAGAAATCACATCCATAAAACTAGTGCTAAAATGTCGAAAGACAAATTGATTAAAAGATCACTTAGGAAGTGACATCGCCGTTTAAATTATAATGGAAAGAAAACATGAAGAAACTCCATGCTGATGGAATTTTGGAGTCTTTTGATTTTTGATCAAATGACGCTTGTGAAACTTTCCTAGAGATAATTAAAACTTCGTTCATAGGACAAAAGGGAACGAATGACTAGCTTATTGGAACTTATACATATTGTTGTATGAAGTCCATTATGTGTAGTCAAGAGCGATGGATTTCAACTTCATATGCTTTCTCCAAAAATTTGAGTTAATATATGAATATTTACTTAATAAGGATGAAATATGAAACATTTGAAAAGTTCAAATATTTTCAAGATGAAGTGCAAAATCATTGTAACAAGAATATAAATAGTTTATGATAAGATCATAAAGGAAGATATTTGAGTTACAAGTTTAGCATAATACCTAAGATTTAAGGAATCGTTCTGTGGATTTGCATTTCCCGAAACACCATAAGAGTATGGAGTGTTCGAGATATGTAATTAAACCTTGTTTGACATGGTAAGATCAAAGGTGTAATTCATAAAACTACCATTATAATTTAAAGATTAAAAGATTTAGCGACTACCGTTTTTCCACTGAAAAGAGCTCTATCATAATCCGTTGAAATGACACCATATAAAGTTATAGTTTGGGATAAAACCCAAGTTGTCCTTTCTTAAACATTGGTATGCTATGCATAAGAATGATGTTTACAACCAAAGTCGGATGAACCTGTCTTTGCATGTTATTTCGAATAACTTTTAAGTATTCCTCCATAACATCGGAGACAAAAGTGTTTGTCACTTAGAACGTCAAGTTTCTTTAAGAAGGAATTTTTCGTGAAAAGATATGGGAGGACAATAGAACTTTGATAAGGTTAAAAGAACCTTAGCTATATGTGCAAAGTTGCACAGCGCCGAAAAGTGTTCTGGAGGCAGCAACAATGCTCATGGCTCACGTGCCTCAAAAGTTGTGGTTACGGAGGTCAAAGTTTTTATTGAACCAAGTAGGTCGAGTAAACAATCAAATACCAAGATTTGAGGGTTGAATCATTATTTGAGAATAATGAACGTACTACATGCAAAGAAGCGATGATAGGCCCTGACTCCGTAAAATGGCTTGAAGCCATAAAATCTGTGATAGTTCCATACACGAGAAATCAAGTTTTGAACTTGAAGGACCCTCGAGAAAGGTGTAAGACCTTACAGTTGTGTTTGGATCTATAAAATAGACATGGATGTTTCACATCTATGAAATAGTCGACATGTTGGGAAAGAGTTCACAACAATGTTCAAAGGTTGACCATGACAAGATTTGATCTTTCATAGTGATATTTAGTCTAGACGGATTAATGTAGAAACCACTATATATAATTTTGTTATGTGGTAGTTGAATAAACAAAACAAGTTCTTCTAATAGAATTGTTACCTAGGACATGTGCATAACGCGGTCCATAGGGTTTTGTTAATTCAAAGGATGCTAAAAGCATATGCAAACTTCAATGGTTGAAGTAAGCATCGCGGAGTTGGAATCTTCACTATGATGAAACTGTTAAAGGAGTTTAAATTCGTCGGAGACGATGAAGATGCTTGCATTTGCAAGAAATTAAGTGGGAGCGCTAAGACATGTTTCTAATACATTATGTGGAAGACATATTGTTGATTGGAAATGATGTATCTTTTATTAACACATGTTAATAAATTCATCCCGATGAAAGATTTAGGCAAAACCCAAATATTTGGCATCAATATCTATATAGATAGATTGAGAGACTAATATGGTTGTGCCGAAAGTACATAGATGATATATTGAATAAGTTCAATATAGAAACTACAAGAAAGGTTCTTGTCGCACAGAAAGGATTGAATGAGTTCAATATTGGTGATATATTCAAGTGTATTGACATTTGGTAAGTGAAACAAAGATTCAAGAGTAGATTGATACTTTATGTATGAAATCACAAAGAGTATTTAAATCAATCATACTGTGATATGTACAAATCCAGATATATCCTATGCTCTAAATGTTATGAGCATATACCAGAATGATTCATAATATGATCATTGGACGATAGTAAGGATATTCTTATGATCTTGTAAAAGAACTAAGAATATATTATTTTGTAGAAGTGGCAAATAGATGGTTAGTTCATTGTAAAAGTACTACATTGATACTAGTTTTGTCACAAAGTACAAATTAAGTTTATCTCAATCTAAACTAAGGGTGGCACAATATAATGGAAAGTAAGTTCCATAATGGATTTGGATGAGTTCCAAAGTTAAGACATTGTGACAGATACTACAACAAAAGGCTAAGTATATGGCTGCTATTATAGCAGCTAAAGAGGGCATTTGTGTCAAGTAGTTTGTTATCAAACTAGGTGTAGTTCACCGCGGGATAATACTATGAAGATATATTGTACGACAATATTATCAACATGTTTTAACCCCAAAGAACTAAAGGTCTCACCAAAGGACCAAATTTATACAAAGCCATCTCATTAGAGAATGAGTGATGCGTAGAGACGCAAAGACATGCAATTACACACGGACCTGGAAGTGTCAGATCCGGAGATCAGTTGACCACTAGCAATCGTGTACATACAACACCGGAAAGCCATAGGTGTTGAATACACAAAGGTTTGAAACTAGATTATTGACTCTAGTGCAAGTGGGAGACTGTTGGAGATATGCCCAAGAGGCAATAATAAAGTGGTTATTATCATATCTTCATACTTATGATAAATGTTTACATACCATGCTATAATTGTATTAACAGGAAACATTAATACTTGTGTGATTTGTAAACATAAAAGAGTCCCTAGTAAAGCCTCTTGTTAAACTAGCTTATTGGTTAATATATGATCATGGTTTCTTGATCATGAACATAGAGATGTTATTAACAACATGGTCATATCATTAGGAGAATGATGTGATGGACATACTCCTATAGTTAAGCACAACATAAAGATCAAGTCATTTAATATAGTTCATTTGCTATAAGCTTTTTGATACATAGTAACCTAATTCCTTCGACCATGTGATCATGTTAATCACCATCACTAGAAGGATGCTTTGATGACATCAAACACCACACCGTAACCGGGTGGCTATAAAGGTGGCATTGAGTGTTCGGAAAGTATGGGTTGAGGCACATGGATCAAGAGTGGGATTTGTCCATCCATATGACGGATAGATATACTCTGGGCCCTCTCGGTGGAATGTCATCCAATTAGCTTGCAAGCATGTGACTGGCTCACAAGGGATCACATATCACGGGAACGAGAAAAGAGTACTTATCGGTAACGAGGCTGAACTAGGTATGCAGAGATACCGACGATCAAAACCTCGGATAAGTAAACTATCGTGAGACAAAGGGAAATTGGTATCATATGTAAGTGGTTCATTCGATCGCAAAGTAATCGTAGAAATATGTGGGAGCCATATGAATTTCCAGATTCCTCTATTGGTTATTGATCGGAGAAGTGTCTCGATCATGTCCGCATAATTCACGAACCGTAGGGAGACACACTTAAGGATTCGATGTTGTTGAGTAGTTATGGAATGATGAGTAAGAGACCGAATGTTGTTCAGAGTATCGTATGGGATCCGGGATATCACGAGGAGATCCGGAATGGTCCGGAGAATAAGATTCATATAAGGAAAGTCATGTTTCGGAGTTGGGGAATGATTCCGGTGTTTTCATCAGGAATGTTCTAGAAGGGTCTGGAAGGTCCGGCACTCCGGAGGGTAAGGGTACATGAATGTGTCATAACAAGTTGGAATGATTGCATCATGTACTAGGTGTCATGGCTGGGCAAAATAAAGGGATAAATCAAATCCTAGTTTGAAAAGTCAAACGCCAATTTGAAAAGTCAAACGACAGTTTTGCTTGGTGTAGGGAGAGTAGGAAACCTACTTGGGGAGGAGTTCCTCTCCCTCCACCTGCCGGCCAAGGAGGCCGACTCGGGGGAGGACTCTCCTCCCCTGGCTGGCGCCCTCCCACCTATAAAAGGAGGGGCAGGGGTGCCCCTCTAGACCTACACCTCTCTCCTTTAAACCCTAGCCCTAGCCGCCAGCCTCCACCAAGTCGCTGCCGCCCCTAGGGTTTGCCTAGCCGCCGAGTTGGGGCCTTCCACTTGCCCTAGCCGCCGGCCTAGCCCTCTCTCATTTGTGCCTCTAAACCCTAGATTGCCAAGGTCTCTCTCATAGTCCACCATACTCGCTCCAGCTTACGGCAAAGCCCTGCGAAATCTCCCCTCTACTTCCGGTACCACGCCGTCGTGCTACCGGAATCGCGAGGAGAGTGCTACAACCTCCGCTGCCTGCTGGAACAAGGGAGAGGAAGGTCTTTATCGAGTACCGAACGTGTGACCGACTGCGGGAGCGCTGCCGGAACGCAGCGCCGGAAGGATCGTCTACACGATCTTGAGATCGGCAAGAGTACGACTACATCACCCACGAGAATCTGCTCTCGTTAAACACTTTGGAATCTTCGAGGGTGAGTTATTCTATCGACTCGTTGCTACAATCTAGTAGATAGATCTTGGCTTGTTTGTTTGTATGCAGTAGAATTTTTTTGTTTTCCATGCTACGAACCGCTACATAACCAAATTCGGCTGAAGGTCGAAGATCAGGAAAAAACAACGTTCATCACGCCGTTCGGGGTGTTCTGCTACAACACCATGCCCTTTGGGCTGAAGAACGCAGGCGCAACTTACCAGAGGTGCATGCAGGCATGTATGAAGAACCAAATCGGCCGCAACATCCAGGTCTATGTCAACGACATAGTGATCAAGACCAAGGAGTCCATGATGCTAATCGACGATCTCCACGAGATGTTCGATAATCTTTATCACTACAATATCAAGCTGAACCCAGACAAGTGCGCCTTCAGCGTCCCGTCTGGCCAGTTACTCGAGTACTTCATCTCCCAACGGGGCATAGAGGCGAACCCGAAGAAAATCAGGGTCATACTGGCCATGGAGAAGCCAAAGAACCTCAAGGGAGTCCAGCAGCTAGCTGGAAGAATTGCGGATCTCAGTAGGTTCATCAGCCGAATGGGCGAGAAGGCCCTCCCCTTTTATCAGCTGCTGTGCAAGACGGACAAATTCGAGTGGACACCTGAAGCAGACGATGCGTTCGAGGACCTCAAGCGGATACTCTCCACCTAGCCTGTCCTGGTCACGCTGAAGGAGCAGGAGCCTTTACTGCTCTACATCGCAGCCACACACTAGGTGGTCAACACAACACTCGTGGTTGAGCGACCCGAAGTCATACTACCAACTGATGTACGCCACAAGGCCCCATGGGTCGTCGCTTACAGCGAGGCTGAATCATCGGCCGCACTTGAAGACGCCATCGACACGCTCGACGAGGCACATGACATAGCCGCAGCTTGCTCAGCGGTCTACCAGCAGAGCCTCCGAAACTACCATAGCCGTCGGCTGTGCCCAAGGTCCTTCGGTGAAGGAGACCTCGTACTACGACTCAAGGAAGAAGGGCACAAGAAGCTCGAGTCACCCTGGGAAGGACCCTACATCGTCACCGAAGTCATCCCAGGTGGCGCATACCACCTCATGGACGTCGCATCAGGAGTCGAATACTCCAACCCTTGGAACGTTGCACGACTGCGACGCTTCTACCCCTAGTCACCCTTTACTTTCAATAAGGCTATCCAGCTAGGCTACTCAACCTAACAATGTACCTCCTCATTTACAATGAATAAAAGCTAAGTTTCTTAGCCCAAATATCTTTTTATCCTTACATTATTTATCGCTAAACACGCTCGAGGGCTGCACCTCACCCTACGACTTCGTCGACTGACAACAACGCATACAACCTGAGTAGCTGACCACGTCAGGCCAACGAAAAGGATATGCACATTACATAATCATACAACACACCACGTTCCAGCACATACAAACTTTACAAAGGGCGATACAAACCCCACTCGAATAAAGACATACTTTACATTATATTGTTTTTTGTTCTTTACTGGACCTAACCACGTTGCAGCAGAACATTCGTCCGCTCCTCAAATACATCTACAATATCTTTGGTGTACTGCGCCACAGCCGCATAATGGGGTCGTATATCCCACGCCATTTCAATAGGGAGGAGGAGGCCCAGCCACTATCTCCGCTAAATCAACATCACGATGGTGTAGGGCTGCCTTCATGCTTGCAATCAGCTGATGGCGCATCAACTCCTTCACTGACCTGCATCTCGAAACTTTCCAACCAAGCCTATAAAGCTCGAAGGTGTAACATCCAAAGGAAACATGGTGGCCCAAATATCCGCAAGGGACGACCTCGCCCGCTTCAGCACTCGAAGAACTTGGTGTACGCGATCTTGCACCATCACAAGGACGATCGCCCGATCACGGTCCATCCATAAGAAGCCGCTGGCCTCCAAATCTTGCTACATTAGGCATTTCATCCGAATTGCGACACGCTCCTTCTCTTCCTTCAGAATCAGATTTACAACTACACAAAGCATTGAGTGAGACAACATAAAAATAAGGCATACTCGAAGAAGCAGCAGATCGCAAGGACTCACATTGGAGCCGTTCACCCATTTGTCGAAATTCTTAAATCAAGAACTCTTCTCTTGCAATGGATCGCTCAGCCTTCGACTTCCACACATCCTCATGGCCGCGGATGCTGAGGATATCTTTCTCTAAACTTCGAACGCGGTCACGCAGGAAAGGCAACTATGATGACTCACTCAGCAACGGGCGAGGGCTAGGGAAGGAGAAGGCGTGATCACTGGCGCCTCACCCAAAGGACTGTAAGGGTAAAAAATAAGGAAAAAAATGAAACATCACAAACACTTTCGACAACAGTTGAAAGACAGGTTCATATATATACATAAATAAGGCCATTTCATGGCAAATTCATACTTATTCATCCAAAAGTTGTTATAATAAGAAGGAACAACGCTAGAGTACATACAAGACAAAAGGGCCTAAGCGCCGGCATCCGGAGCAACCTTGAAGCCAGAGTGCCTACTCTTGGTCCCTCGTTGCTGCTCTGCCGAATAATCGGCCAGGAGGTTGATGTCTACGCACTTCTATTCTTGTAGACAGTTGTTGGGCCTCCAAGTGCAGAGGTTTGTAGAACAACAACAAGTTTCCCTTAAGTGGATTACCCAAGGTTTATCGAACTCATGGAGGAAATGGTCAAAGGTATCCCTCTCAAGCAACCCTGCAATAAAGATACAAGAAGTCTCTTGTGTCCCCAAAATACCCAATACACTTGTTAGGTGTATAGGTGCACTAGTTCAGCGAAGAGATAGTGAAATACAAGTGGTAATTGTGCTATAAAATAGCTTTTGAAGGGGAGGATATCGCCGGCAACTGCCCCAGAAAAGACTTTGGTGGCGCGGAAGAGACTAAAGGCAAACTTAAATAAAGGTGGAAGCAACAAACATGTAACAGATCTAGATGCAAATGGTGTTTCAATGTTTAGAAACAAGGCCTAGGGATCATACTTTCACTAGTGAACACTCTCAATAAATATATTCTCTTCATGATACTACCCTGGACTACTCTCCAGTTGAACACTCTAATCCATGGTAGGGCTATAACAACACTCCTCAAAGTCCGCCTTCCCCATCTAGATAACTCCACACTGTCACCTTGAGTGTTAGATGGTTCCAACAAACACCACAATTTCATAAAGACCTCCAACTCCAAATATAACTCATGACAAATATTTATGAACTCTAGCCTAAGTGCCACCACGGCGTGCACTCTGTCACTTTCACACACGTGGGGAGAGAAGATATCTATTGAAGCACTTGAGTATTTATGTAAACTCTAGCCTAAGTGCCACCACGGTATGCACGCTGTCACTTTCACACACGTGGGGAGAGCCGGAGATTGGTTTAAGCACTTGAGTAGCAAAGTAGATCTACTTGATTACAAAGATCATAATCACAATATGATCATGCATAGAGATAGAGATGAACACATAGCTACCATTAGAGCCCTTAGCCTCGAGGAAGAACTACTCCCTCCTCATCATGGGAATCAGCAACGATGCTGGAGATGGTGGCGGAGATCGATGGAGATGGCTCCGGGGGCACTTCCCCGTCCTGGCAGGGTGCTGGAACAGAGACTTTCTGTCCCCCGAATCTCCCTTCGGTGGTGGCGGCACATCGGAACTTTTCATGGATTTTTGCTGGACGATCTAGGGTTTTCTCATCGGGGGCTTTTTATAGGCGAAGAGGGCAAGGTCGGTGGAGGCCCAGGGGTCCCACACCCCCTGGTGGAGCAGCCAGGGTGGGGTCACGCCACCCTAGGGTGTGCCCACCCTAGTGCCCAACTCCGTCTCTGCTTCGCATTTCCCTATTGCTCCGGGAAAAATAGTAACTTTGGATTTTGTCCTGTCCAATTCCGAGAATATTCATTTTTTACCTTTTCTGAAACCAAAAACAGCAGAAAATAGGCAACTGGCATTGTGGCATCTTTTCAATAGGTTAGTTCCAGAAAGTGTATAAAAATACCTCAAAGTGTAGGCAAAACATAAGAAAAATGATATAAAACAAGCATGGAGTATCAAAAATTATAGATACGTTTACGACGTATCAAGCATCCCCAAGCTTAACTCCTGCTCATCCTTGAGTAGGTAAGTGATAAAAATAATATTTTTTTAGGTGACATGCACCATCACAATCATGATCAAACTATTTGCAAGCATTGAAAGCTGGGATCAAAGTACTCTAAACATGAGCATGAAATATGAAGTTCTAACTATAAGACATAGTAACTATGTTGCAACATGAAAAGGTAGAAACAAAGGTCATGAATAACAATGCATTGAAAGACATTTGTTTGTTTCACATATAGAAAACATAGCATAGTGGTATTCAGCTTGTCCCTCATGGACTAGCAAAACATAAATGCATAGGACACCTTCAAAGTTCATAAGGGTGACTAGATACAAATAGTTCAAGAACAAGCAATATCAACATTTTGAATCAATCAATAAGTTTTGGGACAATGCACATAGAACTAAGAATGACAACTATGCTCTCTTAATTGGTGCCTAAGGATAGAAGGTGGAGACTCAATATAAAAGTGGAAGAAAGGCCCTTCAAAGGGAAGCAGGGATTTCAAGTTTCATAAAGAGCTTACAAAAATTATGGTACTTGTTAGCTTCCAGCTCTCATTGACCCTATCATAAGCATCTTGAAGTGATTAAGGTTAAAGTGAATAAAGTATGGAGTATATGCTTAACAAAGTATAAGTTGGCAATCTCATGTCCCTTGAGTACGAGGGCCGCTCCTCATGCTACTCAAATTTAGTTACCATTAATTTCTTGTCATAGTAAGTACATGTGTATCATAGAGAACCGCCAACAGGGTACCCCTTGCACATGATACATGAGCTATCCCATATCAAAATAACAAGGCAGGCAAATAATGAGCATCTGAGCAATCTTCTTATTTACCATGGGAAAATGGTGCTTTTTCTCTCTTTACTCTTTTCAATATGTCTCTCTTTTTTTATATAAGAATAAAGCTTCATAGATTGCTCACTATGGTGATGCTGCAAGTTTCCACCATGATTAGGCATGGCTTAGGCTAGCGTCCCAGGCATTTCTCTCACACACATACATAACTCCATGGACTTACAATCTCCCCTTTTATTTCACACCAACGACATCCATAAACAAAAGAGCATGATCTATATCAACTGGGTACAATGTATGGGTGCAATGTTGAAAGTGTTCCCCATGACAACATGGTTCTGGTAATTCCAACGTATAAGTGCAAGCATATACAACATAGATGACACAATGGTTCAAGTTTATTAGGGGCAAGAAAAATAAAGTGTGCCATCAAGTTTGTGAGAGCTTTAATCAGTAATTTTTCACATAACAAAGTGACTTTTTAATTGGAAGGTAGATAAAACAAGAATATACTTGGAATGGTGTAACACACCATGCATGGGAATTTATAGTGGACACTTTGGAATAACTTGGTTTCTTGGGAGTTGGATGCATGAGTAGAGCTTACTCAATAAAAATGGAGGCTAGCAAAAGAATGGGAGCGACCAACTAAGAGAGCAATAATGGCCATAATCATGCAGAGCGACAAAACATTACTAATCAAAGCATAAAGTGGTACCACAAGTAAACAACTAAATGATCATAGAGGCTAAGGTGACTGGTTTATAGTCATAACATGGTGTGAGCATGTGCCAAGTCAACCCAAATAAAGCATCAAAGGAGAATACCACAATATTATGCTTTTGTATGCTAAAACAACGCATGATTCTTTCAAGGCACATTAAGCAATCCTAAGTGTTTGTAACAATTCATGCTACAACAATAATCACTAAGCATAAGGTCAAAACAACATCTAGCATGACATGATAAAGTCTAAGTCACAGTCAAAGCAAGCTCCTCCTGTACTACTTAAGCAAGAACTTCCTACTCTTCTCCAACACCAATCAACTTATTTGAAACAACTCACAAAGATAATAATCAATAAAGATCAGTGAGCATGTCTCACAAATCCACAAAGAATAACTAAAAATTTCTAAGCAAAACGCATAACGAAACTAAGGCTAAACACACAAAAGAAAACACTCACAAGACAATAAGAATGAAAACTAGAGTGTTCTAGGCAATGAAAACAGAGTGTCTCTCTTCAAAAGAAGTGTGTTGGGATCCAACCAACTTATTGCAGCAAACCAAGAAAAATAAAACTAAAAACAAAAACAAATACGCTCCAAGAACAACACAACAGTGCATGAAACAATAAAAATGAAGTGTCTAGAAAGAGACCTGAGATTTTTATTGATGAAGAAGGGGATGCCTTGGGCATCCACAAGCTTTGACGCTTGTACCTTTTGAATATTTCTTGGGATGACAAGGGGTGGCATCCCCAAGCTCGAGCTTTTGTCCATTCTTCATCTCATTACATCATTCTTCCCCTACACCTACAAATTTTCCTTCATACAAAACTTCACACAATTTTCATTAGCAACATTAGTTCATTCAAAAGATAATAAACCTTTGGGGTTTAGTTTCAAAACAGCAAAACTTTAATTAAAGACACAAGCTTCTGTAGCAATTCCCTCAAAAAGCTGAATTTACCAAAGAGAACCCAAAAAGAAATCGATAAAGAGGCAAATGCAAATAATGGCAGAAATCTATCAAAAGAGACCAGCAGGTGAAATCCGATTTTTTTGAAGACCTTCTGCTGCTTAAATCAAAAAGTGTTGAACTAACAGAAGTTATCTAACAACCTGGGGGATTTATTCAGAAAATTGCATCTCAATCCGACTTACAGATATTTTTCAGAAATTTTTTCAGTGAAGCACAAAAATCTGTTTCGGGACAGCACTTCCCGGAATCTTACTTCCCTCTCATTAGAGGTTATTATTGGCACAAAAATCAAACAAAAAGGATAAGGAGAGGTTATTAAAGAGGTAATAACTCCCAAGACTCAACTAAAACTTTTGGGTCATCTCCCAATAAGTACTTTTCTTTAATGCCTTTAAGTTAGGCTTGATAGTTTGAGAATATGCTCACATAAGAAATATGAATTGAAGTAAAAGAGAGCATCAAGAATAAAATTTCAAAACACATTTAAGTCTAACCCACTTCCTATGCATAGGAATCTTGTAAAGAAACAAGTCATGAAAGCACAAAGCAACAAGCATAGGAAAGCAAAACAAGTGCAACTTCAAAAATTTCAACATAAAGAGGGAAAACTTAATATTTTTGAGATGCATAAAACCATGTTTCCCTCTCTCATAATAACTTTCAGTAGCATCATGAATAAAATAAAAAATATAACTATCACATAAAACAGAGCCACATGCATAAAATAATTATTACTCTCCACATAAGCATAGTCGTTCTTATTAATTGTAATGGGAGCAAATTCAACAAAATAGCTATCATTATTATTCTCATCACCATAGTCATCAAATATAGGAGGCATATTGTAATCATAATTAATTTTCTCCTAAATAGTAGATGGACTGAAAAATATCATATTCATCATTGTAATCATCATATATTGGAGGTTTGGTATCATCATAAGCAATAGAATAGCTATCTTCAAAAGCTAGGAAACTAAAAATATCATTTTCATAAAAACTAGCTTCCCAAGCTTAGATGTTTCCATAGCATTAGCAATAATGGTGTTCAAAGAATTCATACTAATAACATTGCTATTAGCATTCAAATAAAGTTCCATGGGTTTTTTAATTTTCTCTTCAAACACTTCATGTCCTAACTCAAGATAAATACTATAAATCTCTGTAATTTTGTTGTTGTTTTCCATTAAGCCTAACTTGTGAAAACAAGAAACAAAAAGAAAAAATTGCAAAATCTAAAGGAAATAATTTTGAGCACTCACACTGGAGGATGTGAGTACCTTTTACCTTACCTCCCCGGCAACGACGCCAGAAAAGAGCTTGATGTTTACGCACTTCTATTCTTGTAGACAGTTATTGGGTCTCCAAGTGCAGAGGTTTGTAGAACAACAACAAGTTTCCCTTAAGTGGATTACCCAAGGTTTATCTAACTCGGGGAGGAAGTGGTCAAAGGTAACCCTCTCAAGCAACCCAGCAATCAAGATACAAGAAGTCTCTTGTGTCCCCAACACACCCAATACACTTGTCAGGTGTATAGGTGCACTAGTTCGGTGAAGAGATAGTGAAATACAAGTGGTAATGGTGCCAGCAAAGAGCTTCTGATGGGGAGGATATCCCCGTCAACTGCCCTAGAAAAGACTTTGGTGGCATGGAAGAGACTAAAGGCAAACTGAAACAAAGGTGGAAGCAAACAAACATGTAACAGATCTATATGCAAACGGTGTTTCAATGTTTAGAAACAAGGCCTAGGGATCATACTTTCACTAGTGAACACTCTCAATAAATATATTCTCTTCATGATACTACCCTGAACTACTCTCTGGTTGGACACTCTAATCCATGGTAGGGATATAACAACACTCCTCAAAGTCCGCCTTCCCCATCTAGATAACCCCACACTGTCACCTTGAGTGCTAGATGGTTCCAACAAACACCACAATTTCATAAAGACATCATACTCCAAATATAACCCATGACAAATATTTATGAACTCTAGCCTAAGTGCCACCACGACATGCATGCTATCACTTGAGTATTTATGTAAACTCTAGCCTAAGTTCCACCATGGTATGCACGCCGTCACTTTCACACACATAGGGAGAGCCGGAGATTGGTTTAAGCACTTGAGTAGCAAAGTAGATCTACTTGATTACAAAGCTCATGATCACAATATGATCATGCATAGAGATAGATATGAACACATAACTACCGGTAGAGCTCTTAGCCTCGAGGAAGAACTACTCTCTCCTCATCATGGGAATCAGCAACGGTGATGGAGATGGTGGTGGAGATCTATGGATATGGATCTGAGGGCACTTCCCTGTCTCATTAGGGTACCGGAACAGAGACTTTCTATCCCCCGAATCTCCCCTTCGGTGGCGTCGGCACAGCAGAACTTTTCATGGATTTTTGCTGGACGATCTAGGGTTTTCTCATCGGGGCTTCTTATAGGCGAAGAGGGCAAGGTCGATGGAGGCCCAGGGGCCCACACCCCCTGGTGGCGTGACCGGGGTGGGCCCGCGCCAGCCTAGGGTGTGCCCACCTTGGTGCCCTACTCCGTCTCTACTTCGCGTTTCCGTATTGCTCCGGGAAAATAGTAACTTTGGCTTTTGTCCCGTCCAATTCCGAGAATATTCATTTTTAGCTTTTCTAAAACCAAAAACAGCAGAAAACAGGCAACTGGCACTATGGCATCTTATCAGTAGGTTAGTTCCATAAAGTGTATAAAAGTACTTCAAAGTGTAGACAAAACATAAGACAAATGATATAAAACAAGCATGGAGCATAAAAAATTATAGGTACGTTTACGACTTATCAGAGGTTGATGATCTTAGGCCCTAAATGCTTGTAGCGGGAGGCAAAGGTGGCAAAAGCTACCTCGGAGCCATCCGCCTCCTTCGGCATCCGGTACGTGACCTGAGTTAGATCCAGCTCCGCTCCAGACGCGATGGCCATGGCCAACCCCATGGCAACACCAATGCGGTGACCCAACATACCACTACATGATGTAGTATACTATAGTCGTTGACATAAGACCAGTGAAACATCGTTCACTAGTATTACATCCCTCAGAATGGCACAACATAAACACAGCGGGTCCAATACATGGCTAAAGGTTACAACTCACTCTTTACATAAGATCTAGAGAACACTATAGGTTAAAGAGAGAGAAAGAACTTCTCATGGAGAAGAATCAATGATAAACAACGCAAGAGCTATTATACTATTAAGACTAGTATTTTAACTAAGGGATTGGCATTGCTGCTATTGCAATACACTACAGAATTAGGTTCTTTGGCTAGAGATTATATTCCTATCTAATCAGTAACTTCGTCTTCACTTGAGTTGATGTATATGTTGACTTCATTGAAGAGCTTTAGCTTTGGATGATGAGTCCTGGAGCATAACTTGATGTAGATGTTGTCTGTACCGGCTTCAGAATCTAGCAAGGGTTAAGAAGATACGTTGAGTACGAGCGTACTCAGCAAATTCACTAGAAAAGGAGTGTTTGATGCACTATAACTACAGCCACAGACTGTAGGTCGTAGGCAATGCAAGTTTTTATAAAAATTTCTGCAAAGGTTTGATTTTATTCTGAAGAGCTATGTCTGTCAGCCTTAACGGGTTTACCAGAACTTTCATGGAGTTCCTTTCCCGCCGCGTTCGCAGCTTCTTCCCGGAACAGGGAGTAACAAGTTACAGTTCTTACACTCTACAGAGGTGCGTCACTTTACCCATGAGAGATCAACTCTTTGTTGCACAACCAGTCAGCTAATTCCCGTCCACAATTCCATGATGTGGGGCCCAGAAGATGATCCAAGCCAATCACTGCCCCTTCACAACTTTGCATGCCTCCTTGGTGTACACCATGCCCACATATTGGATTACGACAATGGTTTGTACAAATCATTAGATGCCAGAACTATCGTGGGACGTTGAGGGTTCCCACCCATATGCTGCATATCTTCTACGAATTACCAATTAATATGCACGCTACGAGGATAACAGCCACGACCTGCACATCCGGCTTCATGCGAGAGGAGTAAGATACAAATGACTTCTTCGTCTCATTCCAAATCTCATGGTCAACGCGTAATATACGGCACAAGAATCACTGACGACATTGGTTGTTAAGTCCTAGGTGATATAATTCTGAACAGTGGTATCCCAACTGTCAGATTTAATAGATCAGCTGATCACCCTGGATCAGTAATCAATATGTCACATTATTATTGAAAATAGTGTTTTCTGACCTTTTTTCAAATGCAGGTGACGACAACACTGGATTTGTAAAATACTTTACAAAAAATAAACAAAGGACATGAGCAAGTGTGAACTTGCCTTTTGTGATTGCAAGATTATGCACTCACGGTCTTTAAGATAATATAAGATCCAATATCTGAAATCAGCTTCATTGGTCCGGTAAGGACTAATGTTTAAAGAAGAAATATGCTCTATGCATAAGTAATGTGATGCACTTTTATAAACGAGAATCTTGGGGATAACGTTGTTCTAGGGTTTGGATACTGGAAATGGTTACTTTAGAATGTGTTGTCCTTTTAGATAAGTTTCACACTTGTGCTTCTTATTAGGGCTTGTGAGTGTGTGTGAACAACACATATTTATGCAGCAATAAAATATAAACCTATGAAATGTTATTCAAGATTGTTCATACTTTAATTGTTTATCTTCAAACTTTACTTTACAAGTAAAGTCACTTATAAAGAATTTAAGTGTTATTGATCCTAAGTATACAAGTGAAGTATGAAGTAATGTGATCTTGATTATTTGTCATATATTGTTTGAAGTGGCAAAACGAATAACTTCTGAAGAAAAGATTCCTTTTCTAAGGTTTAAACAATCTTTGTGGTTAGTTAGTGGTGGTCGATGTTATTTGTGCTTACTTGATTAGTTTGGACTTGAGATGCTTTATAACTTAACTATTTCAGACCAAAGTTAACTATAAAACATCTAACCATGTTTATAGTATTCTATTTAGAGTCTTGTAGACTAAAATTAACTTTAAAACATAGATAGTGTGAAAGTATAATTTTTATAACATTTGTACTTGGTGTACTTGGTAATGTTGCCTTAAGGTTACTTAAGAATGGTTATATTCTTCTTTGATGTGGTGGTTTTCTTGACTTTATAATGGATTAGTATCACTTACCCCTTTTATGGATGAGTGGTCATAGTTTGTAAATCATGGAGTAATGTTACTTGATTGCTTCTGAGTTCATTAAAGTGTTTTAGTATGTTGATAAACTTGTGATTAAAGTAAAGGAAATAAGTTTTTATTTAATTACAAATTATTCTTGATGATTTTATATTTGATAAGGATTCTCTTTAGAAAATATTACACACCTATGGTTGAGGAGAATTCAATAAAATTTTAATTAAAATGTGTTAAACTATTTGTACTTCATATTATTAATGTTGAAGACTAATACTATTTATTAGACTCAATTCGTTAATTTCTAGATATATTAGTAATTTTTATTTACCTTTATATGTATTATCAATTAAATAAATAAATTTAGATTTGAGTTATTGAAATATTTGAATTTTATTTACTCAAAAGTGGAATATTATATTTTTAACATGTAGATATTATTTTTGTGATCATTTTGGTATATTATATTTACTTTTATTCTTTATAAATAATAAGATATGATTTTTCTAAGATTTATTAATTTATAAATACTTAATAAATAAAAAATACTTAATTAAGTTGAATTTAAATGCATGATTATAATTTTAAATTGTAATTCTTATTTTTCTAAATTTTTGGTATTCTATTTATATTTTTAACATTTACCATTATTAAAATTTGAATTATTAAAGCTTTATTACTTATAAAACCTTTATTAAATAATATTTATTTAAATAATCATTATAATAATATTTGATAATAATTTTAAGTTGTAGATTTTATTTTTCTACAAATTTTCATATATTACACACATTTTTCTGAATTATAAATCAAAAGTTATTAATTAAACAAGATTTAATCATTTATTTGATTTTTGGAATATGAATAATTGAGTTTATAACATTTTACTTATTTTTTTAAACATGAATTAACTTTTTAGACCACACCCACACCTAGCCCTAGTCACTGACCAGTGGACCTATGTCCACCTCAGCTCTCAGGTTAGAAAATGTATTTGTTACCGACCCTGGTTCTACTCCTAGACACTGACATATGGGCCCAAGGCCATGTCATCAGCCACGCGAGACAAAGACTGGTCAAACACGTTGACGTGGCCAGGGGTGATCTCACCCTGACGTCACCTCGCCGATGGCATGGCAGACGACGGAGAGGAGGGCAGTAGCGTGCGAGCTAGCGGGTGTGCAGGGGCTTGTTCAAACCAGAACAACAAGGCGAGTAGGATAGTGGTGGCGCCGCTGGTTTTTGGTCATCAGAGGGCAACCAGCGACGAGCTTATGCGGCGGTGCTTGCGGGTGATTACGGTGGCGTGGATTTAGGAAACAAACAAGGCATCGCCGCATGCGAGGAGACTCAGTGGCTCACCAGGAACGCGATGGTGTGATTGATTCGGCGAGACGCCGTCGGAGACGACGGTGAGGTCGAGGAACAGCGCCGAGAACCGAGGGTGCGAATGGATTGATTTACGTCTCCTCCGTGGGTGCAAGTTGGGGCAATCGAACGAGAAGAGCACGGTGACCTCCACCGTGGTCTTATCTGGCCGAGGCGAGCACGGAATTGCCGGCTCCAGCTCACCTCCGAGCTAGGGTTCTCGGTGAAGAAAAGGAAAACGAGGTAGAGAGGGTTTTAGAGGGGGGAAATGGGGATGAGGATGAGCAGAGGCGTCACGGTAGCCTCCTTATCCTCTTCGGTGGATGGCCTTGGCCTCGCCACCGAGCTGCTTCCAGCTGGAGGAAGACGACGATGACGTTTTTGCAGAACACCCCTGGCACTTCTTTCCTCTCAACCCGGGATCCTTCCCTGGTCCCACCTGTCAGTCACAGAAGAGAATGATCTGGGATAGCTGTTGAGCTTTTATGGGCTGCACCTGGGCGATAGATAAGCAGAGAGAAGTTGGGCCACGGCCAGGATTTGTTTTTTATTTGTTTCCCTTTTTCTATTTTCTGTTTTAATTTCAGATTTGAATTTTTCTTATCTGATTTGAATTCTCCTTATAGAATTAATTTGCTGAGTGATTGCAGTATTAATAAAGTATATTAAGGTTCTTTTATGAGTTTGTCATATAATGGTATTATTTCTTTATTTGTTTTCTATCATAACCCTTTTATATTATGTAGAATCCCTTACTATTAATTTTTCTTTCTACATTAAATCATGGCTTTATTATATGATATTTCCTTATTTGTTTATAAAACTTAACTCTAGTTGGCTCATAGTTTGAATTGAAATTTTTATATGTATAATGATCCTATATCATTATTTGATGCATGAAATACAAAAGAAATTAATATGGTTATTACTACTTCCATTAACTTATAAAATGTTAATGTATATAATCCATTATGTTAAACATAGAAGTTTAGGGTTCTTAATTCACTTATAATTCTTTGTTGATGTGAGAAAAGATTTAATAACTAAGCATATTGTCTTTTGTTTGTGATATTTGATGACATCACCATTTATAATAGAAATTTATATCTAGAATGTTTTATAGAAAGGAATTGACAAAGATACTCCTAAGCACATATAATTATGATAATTGGAATAAACAGATATGTGCTTATTTGATTTGCTATAGGAAAATATTCCTATAGAGTGATATGGATATAAGATAATGGATCAATAACATGAAATGGATATTATGTTTGGTTTGAGATTTAGAGTTGGTTGTTTACCAAGAATGTCTATCTTCCATAATTCATCATTCTAGACTTCTAAATAAGGAATTCCTTTCCTAGATATACTATTTCTTCCTATATATCATCATGGTTAACATGATGAGCTTTACTTCACAAAAATATTCTTATTCACCTATTATTCTTCTAAACTAATTGATAGATCCAATGAGCTTGACATTGAAGCTTTTATAATTTCCTCATATCCATTCTGGGTTATATCCACTACTCTATTGTTGATAACATTCCATCCAACAAGTAGTTCCTACAAACTGCACTCATAATCTTCCTTAATCATCCATCACTAATATTCCTCCATCAGATGTCTATATCCAACTACCTTTCTCTAAGGCTTACTATCCTTTAGGATGAATAACACTACTTCCAAAACTCGATGTTATACTAGCTTGTATTTAATCATATCACCTACATTTACTTTACTCTAACAACTCACACTCCAACCTCACATTATATTAATGTGGCATGTAATGACTACTCTAGGATAACTTATCTATACTAGGGTTTTAATCATGTTCTACACACCAATATCACCTATACTTGCTATAAGTATTCAATATTGGTGAGCAAGGTATGATATTTTAAATCCTTTCATTATTTATAGCTTAAGTTCTTAGTTGGCTAAGGAAGGCTTTACCAATACAACCTTACAATTGTATTGGAATTATCTTCTTAGTTGTTTCTTTAAAGACACTTAAATGTAAACTATGTTCTGGTCAAGAGTTGATAGATTGAGAATTGGTGAATCAACAGTTGATTCCTCAACATTGATGAACAACAGATATTGGAATATAAATTAATAGAGATGATAAGGATTGATATGGAGAGAAAGATATATAGTGAATGATCTTGACTTAGTATCTTTCCAACTCAAACTCATTAAAGTGTTAAAGTTAGGTATTACCATGATACTCATGGTATAAGTGTTGGAATTATGCCCTAGAGGCAATAATAAAGATGTTATTATTATAATTCTTGTTCATGATAAAGTTTATATTCCATGCTAGAATTGTATTAAGCGGAAACTTTAATACTTGTGTGGTTTGTGAACAACACCGTGTCTCTAGTACGCCTCTATGGACTAGCTCATTGATCAATGATGGTTAAGGTTTCCTAACCATAGACATGAGTTGTCAATTGATAATGAGATCATATCATTGGAGAATGATATGATGGACAGACCCAAACTAAGCGAAGCAATTAGATCGTGTCATCGTGTTCGTCTTTGCGAAGCTTTTCTTATGTCAAATATTGTATTCCTTAGACCATGAGATAATACAACTCCCTGGTATCGGAAGAAAGCTTTGAGGTCATCAAACGTCATCCTATGAGAGGGTGATCATAAAGGTGTCTCTCAGGTGATCGGAAAGTATCTGTTGGGTTGTATGTATCGAGATGGGATTTGTCCCTCCCAAGTCGGAGAGATATACTTCAGGCCTACTCGGTAATCGATATCAACACCTCTTGCAAGCATGTGGTTAAGGAGTTAATCACAAAGTGATATCGGATTACGGAACGAGTAAAGTACTTGCTGTGAACGAGATTGAACTAGGTATGGCGGTACCGACGATCGAATCTCGGGCAAGTAAAATATCGCGAGACGAAGGGAATATATATATGGGATTGATTGAATCCTAGCATCGTGGTTCATCCGATATGATCATCTATGAATGTGTGGGAGTCAATATGGGTGCCCAGACCCCGCTGTTGATTATTGATAGAAGATCATGTCTGCATATTCTCGAACCCGCAGGGTCACACACTTAACGTGTCTCGACGCTAGGATAGATTGGATAATTGGTTTATGAATTTTTGTTCGGAGTCTCGAATGGGATCCGGGATATCACGAGAGATTCCGGAATGGTCCGGAGAATAAGATTCATATAAGGCAATGCAGTTTTTGGAGTTCGGAATTGTTCCGGGTTAATCGGTATTGTACCGGAAGCTTCTAGAACCTT
This sequence comes from Avena atlantica, assembly GCA_910589765.1. Taxonomy (NCBI): domain Eukaryota; kingdom Viridiplantae; phylum Streptophyta; class Magnoliopsida; order Poales; family Poaceae; genus Avena; species Avena atlantica. The sequence goes on along the minus strand of OU342738.1, from coordinate 255,943,448 downwards.
CCGGAAGGGGACCAACGTGGCCCCACCTTCCGGGAGGGGTATGGGCCTATGAGGGAGTGTCCTGGCCGCATTGGGCCAGGGTCACAAGGCCCCATAGGGCCCAGCCGATCCTAGAGAGTTTAAACTCGTTTAAACTAGAGATAGGGTTTCTAGAAGGGGGAGAGTCCTTGCCCCCCACTTCTCCCTCCCTTGGCCGCCGGCCCAAGGCTTGGAGGAGGGGCAAGGGCTGGCCGCCCCCCCTCTATATATAGAGGGCTGGTGCGCCCCTCCCCCTACACCTTGCCTCCAAACCCTAGTTGCCCTGCTACCCTTCCTCTCTCCCTCCCGACTGTTTGTAGGCGAAGCCCTGCTGCAGAAATTCTCCACCATATACACCACGCCGTCGTGTTGTAGATCCAATCTATCTCTCCACCATACTTGCTGGTCCGAGTAAGGAGGAGACGTCGAGGTGCTGCACGTGTGCATCTCACGGAGGCACCGCCACTTGTGGTGCTAGATCGGATCGCGAGGAGGAGAAGCGAGTACGACTACATCACCCACGTTCCGACGAACGTTCCGCTGTGCGAATCTTCAAGGGTATGAAGATCTAATCCAATCTTTCTCGTTGATTGCATCTCCTAGATTAGATCTTGGCTTTCCCTCTGTTCGCATCCGTAGAAATTTTTTCTTTACTATGCCGCGAACCTCTTCAGTGGTATCAGAGCTAGATCTATGCGTAGATGTGTTTCACGAGTAGAACGCAACATGGTTGTTGCGGGCGCTGATGTTTTCTATTGCAAGCCTCTTGTTTGTGTTCTTCTTATGACGCGGGATAGTGAGATTGAAGCGGTCCAGGCCAACCTTACGCGACGTCGTTCGCGAGACCGGCTCCGCACTTGACGTGTGGCTTATTCCACACATGCGGCTGGTGGATGTTAGTTTCTCTCACTATAGTTGTCATGGGATTAACACCGGAGTTTGGCAACCATAATATCACCGTTGTGGCTTTCCGTAGGTAAGAATCGTTCTTAGCATCTACTCCCATAAGCCACGTAAAACATGCAACAACAAAGTAGAGGCGTCTAACTTGTTTTTGCAGAGAGTGTTTTCTGTGATATGGTATGGCCCAAGATGTGATGTGTATATTATATGCGATGATCATGTTTTGTAATGTTTCACGACTTGCATGTCGATGAGTACACAACCGGCAGGAGCCATATGGTTGTCTTTATAATTGTGTATGACCTGCGAGTCAACTTCTTATACGCCATGTAATAGCTTTACTTTATCGCTAAGTAGTTAGCAATAGTTGCAGTTGCTATTCGTGGTGGAGGCAATCATGGTGGAGTGATGGAGATCATGCCGGAACGCACAAGATGGAGATCATTGCGCGAAGATTGGCTATACCATGTCACATAAAGTTATATGCATGTGATGTTTATCCTTTTATGTATCTTATTATGCTTAGATCGCGACGGTAGCATTATAAGATGATTCCTCACTTAAAGATCAAGATAAAAACTGTGTTCTCCCCAAGTATGCACCGTTGCGAAAGTTCGTCGTGTCCAAGCATCACGTGATGATCGGGTGCTATAGACTCTACGCTCACATACAACGGGTGCAAGCCAGTTTTGCACACGCGGAAATACTTGGGTCTAACTTGACGAGCCTAGCATGTACAGACATGGCCTATGAACACATGAACCGAAAGGTTAAGCATGAGTCATATGAATGATATGATCGACACTTAGTTGTCCACCATTGAAACCACATCTCTTCTCGTGAAGATCGGATTAGGTGTGGTGAATTTGGATCGTGTTCACTAAACAACTTGAGGGATGCTGAATTTAGTGGGAGTTCATCTAGTAATTTGATTAAGTTGAACTATTTATCATGAACATAGTCTAAATTGTACTTGAAAATACTGTAGATCACATGGCCAAGTCCAACTTCAACTTCAACGTTTTTGCTGAGAAAGAAAAGCTTAGAAACAATGGGTCTAACTTCACCAATTGGTTCCGCAATCTAAGAATCATTCTGTCTGGCGGACAAAAGGACTATGTCCTTGGGAAAGCGTTAGGTGACCCCCCTGCTGCAACTGCGCCGGCTGATGAGAAAGTTGTCTATCAGTCGCGCAAACATGATTATGGTGTGATTAAGAGCACCATGTTGTTTGCTATGGAACCGGATCTTCAAAATCGTTTTGAGGAGTATCCCGGGCCCTTTGAGATTCTCGAGGAGCTGAAAACTATGTTTCAGACTCAGGCCCGTTCTGAGAGATATGAGATCTCCGAGAAGTTCTTTAACTGCAAGATGGAGGAAGGGAGTTCCGTTAGTGAGCACGCCATAAAGATGACGGGCTACACTCAACGCCTTGAGCAACTGGAATGCACGATTCCAGAGGAGCTCAAGATTGACAGGGTTCTGCAATCACTCCCTCCTAGCTACAAAAGTTTTGTAGTGACTCATAATCAGATTGGTTCCACTGATACAATCACCGAGCTCTTCGCAAAGCTGAAGGCTGCGGAAGTGGACATCTAGAAGGATAATCATGTGTTGATGGTCAACAAGCCCTCCTTTAAGAAAGGTAAGGGAGCAAAGAAACCCTTCAAGAAGGGCGGCGGCAAGCGCAATGCTCCTGCTGAGAAGAAGCTCAAGTCTGGTCCTAAGCCGGACACTGAGTGCTTCTATTGCAAGGACAAGGGTCACTGGAAGCGCAACTGTCCGAAGTACTTAGCGGACAAGAAGGCTGGCACCATCAAAGGTATATTTGATATACATGTTATTGATGTTTTCCTTACTAGCCCTCATTGTAGTGCCTGGGTATTTGATACCGGTTCAGTTGCTAATATTTGTAACTCGAAACAGGAGCTACGGAATAGACGGCAGCTTGCGAGGGATGAGGTGACGATGCGCGTTGGAAACGAATCAAGAGTTGATGTGATGGCCGACGGCACGCTCTCCTTAGTTTTACCTTCGGGATTAGTTTTAAACCTTAATAAATGTTATTATGTGCCTGCGTTGAGCATGAACATTATTTCTGGATCGTGTTTATTGCAAGACGGTTATTCATTTAAATCGGAGAATAATGGTTGTTCTATTTATATGAGTAACATCTTTTATGGTCATGCACCTCTTGTAAATGGTTTATTTCTTCTAAATCTCGAAAGGGATGAAACACACATCCATAACATTGAGGCTAAGAGATGCAAAGTAGATAGTGATAATACTACTTATTTGTGGCATTGTCGTCTAGGTCATATTGGTGTAAAGCGCATGAAGAAACTCCATTCTGATGGACTTTTGGAGTCTCTTGATTTTGAATCATTTGACACATGCGAACCATGCCTCATGGGCAAGATGATCAAAACCCCGTTCTCCGGTATGATGGAGCGAGCAACGGACTTGTTGGAAATCATACATACCGATGTATGCGGACCGATGAGTGTTTCGACGCGCGGTGGATATCGCTATTTCCTCACTTTTACCGATGACTTAAGTAGATATGGGTATATCTATTTAATGAAACATAAATCTGAAACATTTGAAAAGTTCAAGGAATTTTAGAATGAAGTGGAGAACCATCGTAACAGAAAGATTAAGTTTCTACGATCCAATCGTGGAGGTGAATATTTGAGTTATGATTTTCTCACGCATCTTAAAGCAAGTGGAATCGTTTCACAACTCACGCCACCCGGAACACCACAGCGCAATGGTGTGTCTGAACGTCGGAATCGAACCCTATTAGATATGGTCCGATCAATGATGTCTCTTACTGATTTGCCGTTATCATTTTGGGGTTATGCATTAGAAACCGCTGCATTCACTTTAAATAGGGCTCCATCTAAATCCGTTGAGACGACACCATATGAACTGTGGTTTGGTGCTAAACCTAAGTTGTCGTTTCTTAAAGTTTGGGGATGCGAAGCTTACGTCAAGAAGTTGATGCCGGACAAGCTCGAACCCAAAGCGGAGAAATGCGTCTTCATAGGATACCCTAAGGAAACTATTGGGTATACCTTCTATCACAGAACTGAAGGCAAAGTGTTTGTCGCAAAGAACGGTTCCTTTCTTGAGAAGGAGTTTCTCTCGAAAGAAGTGAGTGGGAGGAAAGTAGAGCTTGACGAGGTTATTGAACCTTCTCTTGAATTGGAGAGTAGCGCAACACCTGAAATTGTTCCAGGGCCGCCTGCACCAACAATAGAGGAAGCTAATGACAAGGATCATGAAGCTTTGGACGATGCTGCTACTGAACGTCGCAGGTCGACAAGGTCGCGTGCCCCTCCTGAGTGGTACGGCAACCCTGTCTTGACTGTCTTGTTAGTAGAAGACAGTGAACCTACGAACTATGAGGAAGCGATGATGAGCCCAGACTCTGAGAAATGGCTGGAAGCCATGAAATCCGAATTGGGATCCATGAGCGAAAACCAAGTATGGACTTTGGTGGACCCTCCTAGCGACCGAAAGTCCGTTGAGTGCAAATGGATCTTCAAAAGGAAAACGGACGCGGATGGTAATGTTACCGTCTATAAAGCACGGCTTGTCGCGAAAGGTTTTCGACAAGTTCAAGGTGTTGACTATGATGAGACTTTCTCTCTCGTAGCGATGTTTAAGTCCATTCGGATTTTATTAGCAATTGCTGCGTTTCATGATTATGAAATATGGCAGATGGATGTCAAGACTGCGTTCCTCAATGGCAACATTGATGAAGAGTTGTATATGATGCAACCCGAAGGTTTTGTCGATCCTAAGGATGTTGATAAAGTATGCAAACTTCAGCGTTCCATTTATGGACTGAAGCAAGCATCTCGGAGTTGGAACCTTCGTTTTGATCAAGTGATCAAGAGCTTTGGATTTGTTCCAAATTGCTACGAAGCTTGCATCTACAAGAAAGTGAGTGGGAGCTCGGTGACGTTTCTGGTACTATATGTGGATGACATATTGATTATTGGAAATGACATCAACATGCTTAACGATGTGAAGAGTTATTTGAACAAAAAAAATTCAATGAAAGACCTAGGTGAAGCTGCTTATATATTGGGCATCAAAATCTATAGAGATAGACAAAGACGCCTGATAGCTTTAAGTCAGAGTACATACCTAGACAAAGTTCTGAAAAGGTTCAGAATGGATAAGGCAAAGAAAGGTTCAGTGCCTATGTTGTCAGGTAAGATATTGAGCAAGGCTCAGTGTCCAGCTACGGTAAATGATAGGGAAGCTATGAGCAAGGTGCCTTATGCCTCAGCCATAGGTTCCATCATGTATGCCATGCTGTGTACTAGACCGGATGTGTCCAATGCTCTTAGTTTGACGAGCAGATATCAAAGTGATCCAGGAGTGGAACACTGGACAGCCGTGAAGAACATCCTAAAGTACCTAAATAGGACTAAAGAAATGTTCTTAGTCTATGGGGGTGATGAACAGCTTGTCGTAAAAGGTTACGTCGACGCTAGTTTTGACACTGACAAGGATGATTCCAAATCTCAGACAGGATACATTTATATTTTGAATGGAGGAGCTGTGAGCTGGAGAAGCTGCAAACAAAGCGTGATCGCGGGATCTACAGTGGAAGCGGAATACATGGCTGCTGCAGAAGCGTCAAGTGAAGGAGTTTGGATCAGAAACTTCATCACTGAGCTTGGCGTGGTTCCAAGTGCATTGGACCCACTGGAGATATTGTGTGACAACACTGGCGCCATAGCACTCGCTAAGGAACCAAGATATCATCCAAAGACCAAGCATATCAACCGCAAGTTTCATATAATCCGAGATTATATAGCAGATGGAGATCTGAAGATTAGCAAAGTACATACAGATCTGAATGTCGCAGATCCATTGACTAAACCTCTTCCACGTGTAAAACATGATCAGCACCTCAGTGCCATGGGTGTGAGATTGTTGCCAAATGTAAACTAGATTATTGACTCTAGTGCAAGTGGGAGACTGTTGGAATTATGCCCTAGAGGCAATAATAAAGATGTTATTATTATAATTCTTGTTCATGATAAAGTTTATATTCCATGCTAGAATTGTATTAAGCGAAAACTTTAATACTTGTGTGGTTTGTGAACAACACCGTGTCTCTAGTACGCCTCTATGGACTAGCTCATTGATCAATGATGGTTAAGGTTTCCTAACCATAGACATGAGTTGTCAATTGATAATGAGATCATATTTCTCCAATGATATGATGGACAGACCCAAACTAAGCGAAGCAATTAGATCGTGTCATCGTGTTCGTCTTTGTGAAGCTTTTCTTATGTCAAATATTGTATTCCTTAGACCATGAGATAATACAACTCCCTGGTATCGGAAGAAAGCTTTGAGGTCATCAAACGTCATCCTATGAGAGGGTGATCATAAAGGTGTCTCTCAGGTGATCGGAAAGTATCTGTTGTGTTGTATGTATCGAGATGGGATTTGTCCCTCCCAAGTCGGAGAGACATACTTCGGGCCCACTCGGTAATCGATATCAACACCGCTTGCAAGCATGTGGTTAAGAGTTAATCACAAAGTGATATCGGATTATGGAACGAGTAAAGTACTTGCTGTGAATGAGATTGAACTAGGTATGACGGTACCGACGATCGAATCTCGGGCAAGTAAAATATCGCGAGACGAAGGGAATATATATATGGGATTGATTGAATCCTGGCATCGTGGTTCATCCGATATGATCATCGATGAATGTGTGGGAGTCAATATGGGTGCCCAGACCCCGCCGTTGATTATTGATAGAAGATCATGTCTGCATATTCTCGAACCCGCAGGGTCACACACTTAACGTGTCTCGACGCTAGGATAGATTGGATAATTGGTTTATGAATTTTTGTTCGGAGTCTTGGATGGGATCCGGGATATCACGAGAGGTTCCGGAATGGTCCGGAGAATAAGATTCATATAAGGCAATGCAGTTTTTGGAGTTCGGAATTGTTCCGGGTTAATCGGTATTGTACCGGAAGCTTCTAGAACCTTCCGGAAGGGGACCAACGTGGCCCCACCTTCCGGGAGGGGGCATGGGCCTATGAGGGAGTGTCCTGGCCGCATTGGGCCAGGGGCACAAGGCCCCATAGGGCCCAGCCGATCCTAGAGAGTTTAAACTCGTTTAAACTAGAGATATGGTTTCTAGAAGGGGGAGAGTCCTTGCCCCCCACTTCTCCCTCCCTTGGCCGCCGGCCCAAGGCTTGGAGGAGGGGCAAGGGCTGGCCGCCCCCCCCTCTATATATAGAGGGCTGGTGCGCCCCCTCCCCCCTACACCTTGCCTCCAAACCCTAGTTGCCCTGCTACCCTTCCTCTCTCCCTCCCGACTATTTGTAGGCGAAGCCCTGCTGCAGAAATTCTCCACCATATACACCACGCCGTCGTGTTGTAGATCCAATCTATCTCTCCACCATACTTGCTGGTCCGAGTAAGGAGGGGACGTCGAGGTGTTGCACGTGTGCATCTCACAGAGGCACCGCCACTTGTGGTGCTAGATCGGATCGGATCGCGAGGAGGAGAAGCGAGTACGACTACATCACCCACGTTCCGACGAACGTTCCGCTGTGCGAATATTCAAGGGTATGAAGATCTAATCCAATCTCTCTCGTTGATTGCATCTCCTAGATTAGATCTTGGCTTTCCCTCTGTTCGCATCCGTAGAAAATTTTTCTTTACTATGCCGCGAACCTCTTCAATAAGCAGATGAGATTAAGATATAGTTGTTACATTCTTATTACTTAAGTTCTAATCTTAACTTGGCATTCATGAGTTGTTGTGCTGAATATTATGGTATGATCCCTTAAGGATCAGATATTAATCATTTAAGCAATGTATTATGAGTAACATTTTATTATATCTGATCTACCCTTAGATCAAATCATATTTACCCAAATAAGGTTTTAGCAAAGGTCATATTGAAACTTATCACAGTCAACTTGATGATCAACTTCAATTCCATCAAGTTGAGAGAAGCTTCAATCACTTTGACAAGTTTTGTTTAAAAGCGCAAAAATTATTCGGATTTTCTATGCATGAATGCAATGCACACATCTAGGTTCAACTTATTTCTAAGCTCTAATGCTGGGATGTTACAACCAACCCCCTTCTGCTTGTGCTTGTACTCCGCCGGAGCGTCGCCTGACAGAGCATTCGCCACTGAGTTTACATCCTCGAGGGCGACGCCCTTGGGGTTGACCTCCTTATAAAAGAGGGTAAGCACCTTATTGGCCTCGCCAAGAGAGCCTACAGCAGAAATGCAGTGATCCCCGATCGCCGCAACGACATCTGCTAGAAGGTCCCCGTGCTCCAATGCGCTGCGATAAAATGCGACGCCAAAATCATCTGGCAAAGAAAGGCAGGGAAAAATTTGAATGAGGAGCAAGAAAGGGCATCCTAAGATATGAAAGACAAAAAAGGAGACAAGGACAGCTTACCAGAGATAGCCTTCGCAACAGCCATGAGCTTGTCAGCCATGGCATTTTCCCGAGTGGCTGCCGTGGCCGCGAGCTGCTGCTCACGATCTTCGGCCTCCTTCTGTTGGCGCTCAAGGGCCTCTGCAGCATCCGCTGCCTTCTTCTCCGCCTGACCGGGGCTCTTTCCGAGAGCATTCAGTCTACGGAGAGCAGCATTATTCTCATCTGCAGAATGGAGAAGCATTGGATGAACACAATAAGAAACTTGATGCACCCGAAAAATAGTCCAAAAGAAACATACGCACCTTGGAGCTGCTTGAGTTTTCCCTCCAGTGTCATATGTTGTTGGAGAGGGGGTTGGCACCGCGGACAAAAGGCTGCAGAAAGGCCAGCAGGTCTGATGAGTAAAGGACTCGGAGGCTCCCCCATATGCAAGAAAAGAAATACACTTACATGATCTGGCATGGACTCTGAAGGTTTTGATATAGTCTTCCGAGTCACGAGTGCACGAGCTTCCCGCCTCTTGGAGCTCGAACCCTCGTCCTCGGAGTTGACCACCATCTTGGGAAATGAAGACGTCGGCTTCGATTCCACTATCATCTCTTCGGTGCCCTCATCAGGGGACTCCTCCGAGTGATTACTGCTAGCACTTGCAAGAAACCAAATCAACATCAGGATAATACTCAGCAAACCAGCATAACTACAAAAGTTTGTTCATTCGCAACTTACGACAATATGTATGATAAATCGAAGACAGGAGGCTCCTTCTCGTTCTTCTTCTTCTTGGTTGGCGGCTGCGGGGCCACCGCCCGAATAGGCACGACAGGAAAGGGTGCAGACGTCGCACCCTCATCCCCACCATGTTGCTCAGGGAAGGACGTACCCTTCGGAGTTGGCGGCGTTGCCCCACCCGAAGTTTCACTTCGGGACCGCTTTCGGGTCTGCCCTTCGCTCGGCTCGGGGGCTTCCCGGGAAGGAGAATATGCTGGGGGAAGCTCGGAATCGGACTCCGCCTCTTTGTTGTCTACCGGATCCGAGTACTTCTCAGGTAGAGGAGGCATCATCCCCGCTACCTTGAGACTCTTCAAGCAAAAAACAAAAGAAAACAATATAAGCAAGCTGGTAGACACAAAGTATTCAAAAAGCGCTACTTGCACACATCAAATTTCACCTGGGAGATTACTTTCTTGGCATTGAAAGGGGCGGTCAACGATTTCCACGGAAGTTCCTCATCGGCCTTGAACTTCAGCAGAGGCCGAAGCGGTTTGTCAAGGTCACCCGAAGACAAATTCTCAGGAGAGACCCTTGTCGGATCACTACGTCCAGCATATAGAAACATCGGGTGCGCCCTCGCTTGGAGCGGCTGCACCCGACGCTTGAGGAAGGTGTGGATGATGTCGACACCATTGACCTCCTTGCCGGCCACCAGTTGGAGAGATTCCACCCACTTGTAGAGCTTGTCCACCTCCGCGGATTCACCCTCTAGGATGTCGTTCTTCCACGACCTCTTTCGTGTGATCTTCTATGTAGACTCGAAAGGGGGAGACCAAAATGCTGCCCATCCAGCTTGACGTCGCAGATGTAGAACCACTTCCGGAGCCAGTATTGGACGGACTCGCAAATGGAAAAAGAGAAGAATTGGACGGAAGAGCGGATAGAATGCAGTCGTCGAGCGGATAAATACCGCCGGTGCCAGATTGCCTTTTCATGGATTAGAGTCTCCGGAAAAGGCCAAAGTGCGGCTCGATACTGAGCCAACACTCGCACAGAGTAATGAAACAAGTGATATGAAGAAGAGAGTTGGGAGACATGTGATGCAGTTGAATCCCATAGAAAAAGAGAAGCCCACGAAGGAATTCATGGACGGGCAAAGAAAGACCCCTAATCACAAAAGCATAAAACACCACTCGAAACCCTTCGGGTGGACAAGGAATTACCTCCTAATCAGGGAGGATGGCATCGTACTTTTCCTTGGAGATCAGCCCGGCGTCGCGCAGTTTGCGCAAATCCGCCTCGCGCATCTCCGTGCGCTTCCACCCACCGTCAGTGACACGGGCCGGGGAGGCGATTTCTTGTCAGCACCGGCGGCGCTGATCCTAGCCGCAGCAGATGACGCCTTTTTCGGCTTGCCCATCCTGGCGCGGCAAGTGCGGCAACGCGAGCGGAGCAAAGAGGAAGGAAAAGTACGGAGAATGTACAGTGCGCGACAAGAAGCAGGGAACTCGCGAAAATGGTGGCAATGGAGATGAGGCAAGAGCAAATGACGAACGTTAAAATCACTGTTTTTCCCGCAGTATAAAAGGACGAAGACGATGCGCTGGAGCCGTCGATTGTGAAGCCCTAGCGCACACCTCATATCTCGTCGTACACGTGTCATCATCGAACTGAACCGTCGCCAGCACGCCGTCCACTACACACGAAAACTGAGGAGACGCCGTAACTTCCGCCACGCTTACGCGTGACTAGTCAACTTCATGTCAGGAAGTGGTACCCACGATCGTCCCGTCGCATTGTATATACTATTGCAGGCGGTTGAGATCACCAATCGTTAGCAATGACGTCACTAAAGCAAGGCCAGCAATGGCTCACAGATTTCGACTTGAGCATCAAAGTACTTACTCGAGTCTACGACTCAACCAACTACTCGGGGGCTACTCCTATCAGGAGCGCAAGCCGCGCACCTAAGAAATTACGATGGTAATGTCAACTCGAAAATATCTTCGAGTCCTACGTCGAGTCTGCTACTCCACTATGGACTCCGGGGCTACTCCCATAGGGAGCGCTGGTCGCGCATCCAAAAAAATACGTCCTTCAGATTAGTACTACTGAACTAAAGTCTCTACTCGAGTCTATGACTCGAACAGACATTCGGGGGCTACTCCCATAGGGATCATTGGTCGCGCACCCTATGAATTATTCGACTAAGATCCTTCGGATAAAATACGACAAAAAGTCTTTTGGCAACCTTTCCCAAACCAATGCTAAGTGAGAAACAGTCTCCTTGGCCACCCAAAAAACCTCCGCGGTGATCAAACTTCGGATGTTGTGTCTACGATGCAAAGATAAGTTCTATAGATACCATCTGGCGGCCTAGAAATGCATCCGACTGCGCTCTGCTAGTAATTTACGTGTCAACAGGCACAATGAAAATCCTGACGGACGCGTTGGGTACACCATTTGAAAAACATTGGGATTTGACTCCTATAAGACCTTAACAGCCTGAGTCGACTTACACCAGCATTAGTTCCGGATTTAAGTCCGGGGACTCGAGTCTGATGAAGATCGTGTTGTTTTGTCCTATGACAGTTAACTGGCCCTGAGCCATCGGGTGAGCCAGGCACACGCATCAACAATCCCTATGAACTAAATGTTTTTTCCTGAAAAAAAAGGTTCAACTAGAAAGCACCCGAAGGATTGTGGAGTCTCCGGCCGAATCTATGATTCGACTGAACACTCGGGGGATACTGACATGGATATACCCTATGGGTGCACAACGTTGATATACCAGGTCCATCCCAAGGAAGGCCCATGTAAGGACACGCAGCCCATGAAGATTTTGGGTGGCCCTATCCCATGGCGGTTTCGACTCCTTGGAGGACAAGTTTAGATTAGATAGAATTTCAAAGTGTATCAACCCTAATATGTAACCGAATCTACCTACCCTGGGACCTGGCCTATCTATATAAAGGCCAGGAGGGCACGGGGAGAAGGACAATCACCACCCCATACACACACCTCATGCCAGATTGCATATGCGCACCCCTATAATCTTCGGTTCCACCGTAATTAAGAGCAGACAAGCATGAGTAGGGTTTTCCCTCCGGGGGCCTGAACCCGGGTAAATCTCGTGTCCCTGTGTTGCTTGTCTGTTAACCGTCCCGCGACTTCCATCATCCCCATCTTCTCCAAAACCCAAGTCCATAACAATGGGCATTGACGAGATCGAACCTCGTTAGAGGTTCCTCTCTTCCTCCAATAGGCACGCTTGCTCGGCGAAGGCCACCATCTTCTCCTCCAAAGCCAACTTCCTCTCCTCGGTGGCTGCAATCATCTCCTCCAAAGCCACCCTCTTCTCCTTGGCCTCGGCCTCCATAGTCCTTGCCAACTTTTTATCTTCGTTGTACTCCAACCTGGCATCGACCATCCTATCCATAGCTTTTGCTATGTTCATCACCGACCTTCTTCCCCTTCATCAACTCCTTGGCGGCCTTCCTTCCAAGCACAGGCCTCTTTTTGAGTGCAACCGAGTGAGGAGTGGAGCTTCTCTTCATGATTTCATCACTTGATGCATCATCATCTATTATTGTGGCGGCTTCGGTGGCATTCATCCCTAAGTTGTGCACATCCAACCTATCACGGTTTCTCCACTTCTCCTCATTCCCTAGCTCGGCATAGCAATGGTGGAGCACAAATGACTTGCCAAGAATCTTCTTCCCCCTCTTGTCTTTCCTCCCTTGTTCCTTGAACAAATTTTGGGCAATATTGTTCTACATAAGAGAAGAATGAGTCACGGATATCAACAAACATATGCGCATGAACATGAGATATAATCACCCAATGAACAACTTACCCTATATCCAAAGCCGTTCCACTTGGATTTATTGTGTTGACCCCCGCCAAAGCACCGACCATTTTTGACAATCGATGTTTATGACCGACCATCGGGACCGAAGAGAACGATTGGTGCACTCATTGCCACTTGTGTTGCGTGCATCGAAGTACTCCTTCATCCTCGCCCAATAGGTGCATCTTGATTGGATGGTGCCAACCACCGGTTCCATGGCAACCGCCAACCATGCTCGGCATAGAAACCTATCCTCCTCGGCGGTGTAGTTGACCGACCTACCAACCGGTGGCTCAATCAAACCTTCGCCATGCTCATCCACCACATACTCTTCTTCTTCTTTGCCATTTCCTTCATTTACTTGCTTGGCGATGAAATATGAGCCAACATCCATTCATGTGTGCCATGAATATCTCATCATCAACACTACAACGTAATTGAATGACCACATATGAATATGCCAACACTAGAATCCATGGCACATGCATCTACCACATCGAAAACACGAGTTTTTTGCCTTGTTGTCAATTCATCGAGCAGTTGGTGCGTGCTCATCTTTAGAGCGGGCATTGGCGGCGGTGGTGGTGGTGGCGGCTACCGGGGATCTGGTGTCGGAACATGTGCATGTGCTGCTACAGGAGGGAGAGCATGGCGCTGGCGCAAGGCCACCTTCTTGGTCGGATTTTGGGTACCGGTCGTCGTGGCCGCGGCCGGGCGATTGCCGGTGTTGCCCCTTCCTTTCGGTGTAGGAGGAGGAGGGACGGTGCCAATCGAGGTCGGGCACGGCTGTATGAAGTTGAGTTGGTGTGCGCTGGAGCTCGCGGCGGCGACGACAGAGGTAGGTTTAGGGTTTTCCGCCGCCAGAATTCCCGCACGACGCCAGCGGTGCCGGGTATTGAGTACAACGGTGATGATGGCTCCGTCACCGGAAGGTTGCTGGTGAGCGCACGAAGGCGAGGTGGGAATCGCGGCGCGAGCGTGGGGGGAGTTTTAGTTTGGTGGTTGGGCGTTCATGCGCGAGCGAGGGAGATAGAGCGCGCTGGCGGCCGGGCACCAAATTTGGGGCGTGCGTGGGGGCAAATTGAGGTGCGCCAGATATTTTTTGCAGCATGCACGATTATCACGCGTTTGTTGGAGGAGGAAAAAGAGCCGCGCGCGCTAAATAAGCGGTTATTTAGCGCACCACGATATCGCGTACCTGTTGGAGTTTCTCTAATAGCTGCAGGCATAAGAAAAGAGACCGTAGTCGTCCCATAATAATTTACTCATATTTGAGCGGAAGGGTAATGGATTTAATCAGCCGTCCTCGGGCAGTCATTTCTTGCAATTCATGTTATATATAGAAGTCATCAAGAGTTACAAGAGCGGAGAGTTCTCACCCTCTCCCCCAACCCCCACACACACCTTGCCCTCGGCTCTCTACAATAATTGCACATGTGTCGCCGAAGATCGGGCCTCTCCCGGGTCCTCTCTACTGGGCTAGCCAGCCGGAGATGGGCAGGGAGAAGTGCCGGAGTAGCTAGGTTTAGATTTTCTGTTGTATTCCTATAGTGGGCTTTATGCCCGTATGTGGAGATCCGATTCGTGTCAGCCAGATAGGGGCTCTAGGGTTCACCTGTGCGGCGCTCAAGCTTCTCCGGTTGAAGCTGAGGGAAGCAACGATGGCCACCGCATCCTTGAATAAAGTTATGGTCGTGCTCTGCTTTATCTACCTCGATGTATCTACATTTCCCCATCTTCTTATGAACGGTCGTGAAGGCGAGGGAAAGGAGATGGAGAACACAATGATGTGTGGTTCTGGACGTGGAGGGAGTGCCTCTGCTCTGGCGCATGTGCATGGCTCCAAACGGTAGCCGGCTTCATCTTCATCATATGCTCTTCTTCTTTCGAACGACCGTGGTTGCGAGGGGAATAAGGAAGGGATGCTGGGGCGAGCTACTAGTTCCCTCTTCATCAAGCACGATTATCATCTCTCTGGTTGCCCTCTAACTGCTCTGGTCCACCTGGTCGGATGTGGAGAAGAGGAGGTGGACAAGGGCAGTGGATGGCAGCTAGATCTGTTCGGGGCCTTTGGGAGCATCTGGAGCTTCTGCTCCCTGCTGTGTTTCCCAAGTGTGGATGCTCTTCTCCCGTTGCTATTCATGGACGGATGGGTGGCCACATCGTGCTCGGCATTCTTGGTTGCATGAGCGTTTTATTCCTTCTCGAGAGGATATTTCCAAGTCTCAGAGTGGCCTTCAGCCCCTCGCTCAACCACGTGGTTTCGTCCCCAGTTTGAGCGATGGTGGCTCCGCCTCAATGTTGTTCATCGCCGGCAGATTCCAAGGACTCGATTGTGTTTCTGCAATCTCTTTTAGGGTGTTTTGTGTAGAAGTGTGGGCCTCGTTGTAATTTTCTTTTTCTTTTTGTGCCTCCTTATAATTGTTCACCAATCGCTGGAATGAAGCTCTAGGTCCTTCATGGCCTTATCCGTTCAAAAAAAATAAAGAGTTACAAGTATACCCATAAGATTATGCAAGAAGATTCTAAAGATTATACCAAGGGGGAATGTTAGAATAAGATTAGCTTAGGTTCTAAGCAAGGGTAGGCTTTTGGCCAGACGTCATGCAAACCTTGTGCCAAGTAAATGACGCATAACTACCACATTTGTTCCAATCTTCTCAGTTCTCTATCACTTTTGCGTGAGTTGACACATAAATACCATTTTTGGGGCAGGTCGGGGAAAGAAAGCACTGATTGTGCGTTTTTCTATCCTTATCCAGTTTTCTGGCAAGTGGGGACCGTGTTAGGCATGACGTGGCATCCACACTGACGGAAGAGGCCACGACCATTAGGTTTGTGCCAGGGGAGTGTCGTATATAGTGCCACTTCTGACCGCGATGGTCGCCTCCTATCGTCTTGATCGTACTCTCCCCCTGCTCTAGGTCCAGCTCGTCGTTGTACGTCGCTGCACATCGCTGGTGCGCTCCCATCTCCCCCCACCAGCGGCAATGGTTTCCTGGGGCGACGGAGAGGAATCTTCAACTGATCTAAGCTCTGATTCCAAGGTATTTCATCCATTCCTCTTTAGATAGGTTTAGGGTTCATATAGATTTGGGGATTTCTGATTTGGGGATTTATGATTTGGGCATGAATCGGGTGTAGTTACTTTTTACAATTGAATGTTAGGGTCCAACTATAATGTACGACTCCAATTACAACAGATTAGCCAACAATGGAGGAAATACAATCTGTTGTAAATGCAATTTCGTTGCTACCAAAAATGTGACCTTCGAGGGATGTTGGACCGACAGGAGGTTCTTAACCTGTGCAGGCCAGGTGTGTGCCATTTTCAAAATGTTTTTCAGACAAATTAACGTTGATTTCGCTCTTTTTTGGCTCACGGATTGTTTTTTGTATAACAGTACAATTGAAGTTTGGTGAACCTTGTGACTTTCTTCATTGGGTTGATGATGTGTGTCCTGATTCACTATGCAAATGCCT
The DNA here is from genome assembly GCA_910589765.1 of Avena atlantica. NCBI lineage: Eukaryota > Viridiplantae > Streptophyta > Magnoliopsida > Poales > Poaceae > Avena > Avena atlantica. The sequence continues at coordinate 255,927,029 of OU342738.1, read as the reverse complement.
CACAAAGCTCTAGGAGATGTATTCAGAAATGAAAGATAGTAGTGTTAATGCTGCACTAGACCATGTTGAAGCAAAGTTCAAGTACCAAGATGAGATTTCCAAGATGCACACTGGCCCGAGGAATGCCCAAGATGAGATCAACCTTGTGGTTAAGGAAAAGCAGCTAACACTCGCTCTCAAGGCTAAAGCTGAACAAAGCAATGCTTGAAGCAATTACTGAAATGGAGCAAAAGAAGTCTTTGGATGCATGTACTACTAACATGCACAAATTATTGAGGGTGAAGGTTGAGAAGGACAGGAATCAGTTGAAGCCTTGAAGGAAGAAAAATGAAGGCTGAGAAGGACATGGATCAATTTAAGGAAGAAAAAAGGAAGCTTGAGTTCATCATTGCTAAACTTCTCAAATAGAAGGAAGGAACCATGGCTAAACTCAAGAAGATCAAGGCTATATGTGATGATTGATGACCCCGTTGTTTGAAAATGTTGCATCATCAAGTGTTGCCATCTATGTTTAATGAACTATTGTCTTAGTATCAGTTATTTGTGAGTTGAACAGGTACTCTTCTTGTAATGTTTGGATTAACTTTGGTGTTGCATTATGACTGTTTCTATCTATGAGATGAACTCGATTGCAATGTTGAATTATGAATGCTATTTTGAAATTATAATCTATTTGTGAGATGTACTGGTTATTCGAGTGTTATATTCAAATGTGGATTGTAATGCTATCTATGGGATGTACTGGCTATAGGAAACATCCGAAGAAGCAAGTATCAAACAAATAGCAAGAATAACAACACATAAAACATAGTTCATTCTAGGACAGAGTTTTAACATAGTAGCTACTAAATGATATATTTATTACATGGTACCACACCAGCATGACAACAATCGACAACACAATGACTACATCACTCCCATTTAACCACAATGACAACAGGAGTCCAAAGACAATCACAATACTTAAGTTTTTAAGCCAGTTCAAAGACCATCATGTCTAGAACATTTCACATACCACAAGATCCATCTAGAATACCAACACATGCATCTCTGCCAAAACTAGCATTTGCCCCAGCTGTGAAGTATGGCATAAAACCTGGAGCTCTTGGTGTAGCTTGTGTTCTTGGTGCAGCTTGAGCTCTTGGTTCACCTTGTGTTCTTGTTGTAGCTTGGGGTGTGGAAGAACTTGGAACTACATCTAGCATTGATCTATATGCCTGCAACAAGTTAATGAATGTATGGCCAGTTGATAGGAAAATTAGAGACAACAAGTAACTATATATGGCATTGACCTATTTACCTTGTGGTTATTTTTCCTTAATAGAAGGTTTGGCCTCAATGGCACAGAGCAACTTGTGTACTTGTGCCCTTGAATCTTACAGTTGCTACATGTAATTGTAGCCATCCAAGATGTGTCCTTAGGTTTAGGCACTTCAAACTTCCCTTTCCTCCTTATTTCCTACCTTCTTCCTTTAAGATGATCTTTGAAAGCTGGTGGCATGATGTCTGGTGTATTGATTTTTGTCCAACCATGATGTGCTTGAAGGGAATATGCCCAAGAGGCAATAATAAAGTGGTTATTATCGTATTCCTTGTTTATGATAAATGTTTATTTTGCATGCTATAATTGTATTAATATGAAAACGTTAATACATGTGTGTTTAATAAACAAAAGGAAGTTCCTAGTTATGCCTCTCTTATAAACTAGCTCGTTAATTAACAAGATGATCAAAGGTTTCCTGATCATGGACATTGGATGTTGTTAATAACAAGGTCACAACATTGTCGGAATGATGTGATGAACATTATTCCGAAGTATAGCATTACGATCAAGGTCATTATGTTTATATTGCTACATATGAAGTAATTTTAGTCCTTAGACCATGAGATCATGTCAATCACTAACACCGGAAGAGTATCTTGATAACATCAAACGTTACACCGTAACAGGGTGATTATAAAGATGGGTTTAGTGCTACGAAGGTGTTATGTTGAGGCTCATGGATCAAGAGTGGAATTTGTCCATCCCGATGACAGATAGATATACTCTGGGCCCTCTTAGTGATATCACATTGGTTAGCTTGCAAGCAAGTGATTTGATCACTAGAATGTTATATCACGGGAACGAGAAAAGAGTACATGTCGGTAATAAGATCAAACTAGGTATGGAGATACCGATTATCGAATCTCAGACATGTAATATATCGCGAGACAAAGGGATTGAGTTACATGCGTATAAGGTTCACACGATCACAGAAGTCATCGTTGAATATGTGGGAGTCAGTACGAATCTCCAGGTCCCGCTGTTGATTATTGATCGGAGAGGGTTCTCGTTCATGTCTACATTATTCGTGAACCATAGGGTGACACACTTAAGGGATACCGACACCATTTGGAGCAAATAATATGCTAGAGAAAGAAAAAGGAAAGCGCGGGAATTTATTTCACTAGACACCAAAACTATTTCGGTTGAAATTGCTGAAACTGGTTCTGCATGTGACATTGAAATGTTGTAAGGGGTTTTATGTGAATGTTTGTTAATTAACAAAATTAAAGATAAATAAATAAAAGAGTTTTATTTAAATGAGAGCTTAAATTAAATTTGGTGGAAATTTAATGCATGTGAGTGGATTTTTGAGTGGAGGCTTTTTAATGGGAGTTGAGGCTTTTCATTTTGAGTGGGAGCTCCACCCACATGAATGTGTAAGAGGTGGGGCAGCGACCATGGCTGAGAGCCATGCACCTTGGGGTGCCCCCCTCTCCCTATAAAAGGCCCCTCTCTCATCCTCTCAAAGCACACCTCCTCGCGAAGGATCTCTCTCCCCCCTTTAGAATTTTCCCATGGTCTCGGATCAGCGAGATACATGTTCCCGATGGCTTTTTCTGGAAGGATTTGTTGCTTCTGCTGCTTCGCTGGAGCGAGGGCGCGGAGGTTGTCGGGGTACCCAGACGTGTGTGCGGTCACGGATGCACCACTGCTTTGTGTTGCTGGACTTGATGGTGCTGGACTGGCTGGACCAGATGGACTTCATCACGATCTTGAGATTGGCAAGCGTTCGTCTCATCCATGATTACAACCTCATTAACGCTATTCGGTCTTTGAGGGTATGTATTATATGGATGTATATCCACCCGTTGCTTGTATCTAGTAGACAGATCTTGGTACATAGTTGTTCCCATCGTAGGAAATTTTTTGTTTTCTATGATATGAACCCTACAGTGCTGGCATTGGTTGAAAGACTGTAAATTAGCTCTTCAAATAAAAGCTCTTCTTGAAGAAATCACTAACACAATCTTCAGGATGCTGACAGGCTTTGTATATGGCAGCTACAACATGGTTGCATGGCAATCCTGACATTTGCCATTTTCTGCAAGAACATCTCCTAGTGTTCATGTTAACTGAATGAGTTGTTGTCCCACTCTTCACTTGCCACAATCCAACATCAGCCTTCTTGGGGATATAGTCCCTAGAATATTTCTTCATGAGATCCAACTTCTCTGCATAGTGGGGATGATTTCCCAACTAGCCTTTCTAGCACCATCCCTCTTCCCATCATGCATAACCATCTATTTATCATATATTCCAACCAGCATTGTTACTATAGGTTTGTTCCTAACATCCAAAATGTACTTGTTGAACACTTCACTCCAATTGTTATTTACCAAGTCAATTTGACAATTTGTATCAAATGCCCATCTTGTCTAGGTATGCACTGGAATCTTTGAAAACCAAACCAAAGCTTGCTCACATTTCTTATTCATATCCTCCATTCCTTTCTCAAAACCATCTTTAGTGTATGAATAAGCAGCACTGTCCATGCACTTCTTTAGATCCTCTCCTCTAAAACATGTTGTCTGGAAATTGGCATAGATGTGCCTAAGGCAGAATCTCTGTGGACAATTGGGAACTATAGTGCTGACTACTTTGATTAATCATTTCCACATGTCTGACATGATGGTGTAGTACCCAAATTTCCCATGTTCTCCACCTAATGCTTCCTTTAGCTGCTCAATAAACAATTGCCAATTCCATGTATATTCTTTAGTTATCAATGCCCATGCAAGAAGATATATATATTATTGTTCCCATCTCTGGATGTAGTTGCAAGAATTTGAGCTCATGTTGTTATCTTGATGAAGAAGCCATCCAAACCAATGAATATCATACAACCTTCTAGGAAACCCTCTCTAGTAGCATTAACACATAAAAGGAGTCCATGGAATCTTGGGTTGTAGATGATATCGACCACATGGCCTTTCTTCATTTCTTCTACATGTTCTTCGGTAGGTCTAGTGGCAGTGGTGACAATATACCTAGAACCATGATTTTTGTCTATGATAGTCTAGAATTAATCTCTAATCCTGTAGTGTTGCTTCTTATGGTCTCCCAACACTATCTGCCTACCTTTAGTCCTAGCCCTATAGGCTATCATCTTGGGCACATCCACCCCCAAATCCTTTTTATCTTTATCTTGCAATGAGCATATGCCTGCCAGAACTTGTCCACATAAGTAGTGCAAAGCCACTTGGAATTTACCCTACTGTTTGTAGGCTCAGTTGGACAGGTGTGTTCCAAATGCAATTTCTTAATGCAAAACATTTTCTCATGCTTTATTTTAGATGTTTTCATGTAAAACTCACAACCAAACTTGCACTTCTGATTGTACCAAACAATAATCCTATCAGGTGTGTTCCTATGGAAATGGAAATTTCTAACCTGCACTATGTGAAGTCTAGACAATGCTTCTATGAATTGGTATACATTTCTAAAACATAGAGACAACATGAATTGTTGCTCTGCATTTCCCTTGTTCCATCATGCCAAACCCTCTCCTTTGACTTCTTAGCTCTGCTCTTTCTTCCTTTAGGCTGCACAAATGGCACTGGTTCATACCCATAATCATCTTCATGTTTCATAAAACCTTGCTCTTCATCATCAGAAGAAATTCACTGTAGGATTTTATCCTTAACAACCTGAGAACGTGATCTCTCTATTGTCCCTGGCCTCTTCACTATCTTCTTCATAGGTTTTTCTGCTACTACCCGTACTAGATCATCTGGTGTCTCAAAGATGTCCTCTATGTTTGTCTCACCCTCACAGTGTAGCAGTGCATTATTCTTACGCGTCCTCATCTCTGTAATTTCCATGTACAAGTCCTCTTTCTCTATTCTTCTCCTTTCATCTGCCTCTTCTGGGTTATATTGGCATGGATAAGCCCAACTATCATCAGATGATTCCTCTTCTGCCATATCAAATGCTTCATCCTCTACCTCTTGGTTGTCATAGCAAACATTGTCCTATGTCAGCACTGCACTAGAATGTGCTCATCTATCCGTGCGTACATATTCTTTTTTTGACAATCAATACCATATATATTTATGGTACCAAATAGTACATGGTAAAGATATATGAGCTGCATTCAGCAATTACAAAATAAAGTCTAAAAAGAACTATCCAATCATCAAGATCTTCAAAATCTTTCTTCTTCCATGTCACAATCTTGTTCTTCTCTGAAGGCAGCCGCATAAAAAATACATAGGTATCAAACCACAGACCATAAATACCAACGAGGGTTCTCCTATAATTTTAATTTAAGCCGCAGTGGCAAGGCTACGTGCACGTGTATAGTCATTAGAGTAATTATCCAACATCGATAAGAGTATCAACACTAGTATTCTAGGGAATACGAATCGAACCTCGTCGACGTCGCCGGGGAGCCGAAAGTATGAATCGCCATTGTCGAGAATGTGGTAGCCAGGAAAGATATTGCGAGGACAAACCTCATCGCGACAACCAACAAAAATCATCCAAGATCGATCCGACGAAGCAAAATCTGACAAACCATACCTAAACAAACTTGATCTTCCAACACCAACATTGACGTCGAGAAGAAACTCACGCCGTCGAACGAAGAGCCGAAGGACACTTTTTATAGATGATGCCATCTCCATCGCCATGGAGACAGAAAATGAGCAGCAAAATCCTAATCTAATTTATTGAAAACACTACCTTTATCAAAGACTCAACTCATAGATCAGATTTCCCACTCCTCCCGGCGCCGGCGAGGCCGACCGGAGGAGGGGAAACCGAATATGGAGGAGGAGGACGGTGGAGGCGGCTAGGTCTAGGTCTAGGGAAGAGAGAGGCGGCGGCTGATCTATGTGTACACATTCTAACAGTACACACTGTCTTGAGTTTGCATCTGGTATGGTATAAGCTCTTCATCCTCTGTGTCAATATTAATATGGACTACAGGTTTTGTCTTCATTGGGGACAACACAATTGTTTGAGTTCTCTTGTACCTCATCACTGTTAACATAAGTTTCCTAGATAAATCATACTTCCTCACCATTTCTTCAACCTTCAAGTTGATATCTACAAGTGCAAGATCTTTCAATCCCTCACCTTCATGCTTAACTTAGTACAGTGAATTACTAATATCATATCCCTCAGAGTCAATGATGGACAGCAAATTAAGATATCTAATATATGCTCAGCACATTTTTTTGCAGAAGCTTGGCTCCATCGAACTAAAAATAGAGGCCCCAAACTTCTTACAGTGGCCTAAATTTCAGAAAACAACAAGAATTTCAAGCTACATTCTCACGGTCTGATGAAACCCTGCAAATTTTGATCCCCAAATTCAGAGAGAGGAGCTGAATTTCTTACCCATCATCGGAGACGTAGTGGTTCATGGGTTTCTCGTCAGATGTGCTCCCACGTCCACGCCTTCTCCGCTACGGGTCGTGGGGGACTAGCCGCCGCCAGCCGCGGCGGCACAACCCGCTCTAGATCCGAGCCATCGTGCCCTTCTCCTGCACCCTCCTTGCCGCCGAACAGCCTTGCGCAAACGTGTCGGTCATCACCTACGCCGCCTCGCTCATCTCCGTCTCCGCACGGCTGGCGACGCCGGATGCCGCCGCCACCTGTAGTCGCCATGGTCTTTTCCAGCGCAGGAGAAGGGAGGGAGTGAGGAGAGTGAGGGAGAGTGGACTCGTTAACGCGGACCTAACGATCGTCACGCCCGGTCCGTCTCAACCATGCCACGTAGGAATGACTGGCAGGCCCTACTTACCTAAAAAGGGGTTAAGGCTAGCAAAATGCATAGTGCTTTCTGTCTAGACCTGCCCTAAAAAGGGTCTTTATATGTCAACTCACGTAAAAGCGGTAGCCACTTGACAACTGTGACACAAATATGGTAATTCTTTGTCATTTACTCCCTCGTGCCTCTTCGCACAGGCGACCTTGCATTTACCGCCTCAAAGGCGCCTCTTCAAATTGTATGTATATATATCTCAAACTCTTAATCAATAAAGTAGACTTTTGTTGATTCAATCGAATTACTTTTTTTTTACTTGGATTCAGTCGAATTACTACTGTTACATCAAACAGAAAAAAAAGGATTTCCAGAAACGTCTTTTAATTTGACTGGTGTTACACTGGAACTACCCCAGACCATAACAATGAAATTAAAACTGCACTTTTGTTGTAAACTAGAGGAAATTGCACAAACCACCAACTATTGTTGTCGTTATTGCGCAAAACACCAGCTTTACATGATTTTTGCACAAACCACCAACTATTGGTGTAACATGTTGTACACAAATCCAAATATCATATTAAGTAAATTAACTATAAACCTAACGACCAGGCCCCATGGTGTGAGGATGTGGCATCCATGTGCCATTATCTAGTATGTTTTTCAAACTTTATACAAGAAATATGAAAAAATTGCAACAATTAAAAGAAAATTCTTTCAAACATTTCTAGATTAGTTAGTTTATAGGATAGTTTATACTGTTTTAATTACTAAAAGTTATTCATTTTCTATTTTTTTGAAACGACACATTGAAGAAAGACACGTTGACCGCCACATCATCACTACCTCATGGACCCCGGTGGTTATATTTGCAATTAATCAACCTAATATAGGATTTAGACCTACGTGCAACGTATTGCACCAATAGTTGGTGGTTTGTGCAAAAAACATGTAAAGTTGGTGTTTTACGCAACGACGATAGCAATAGTTGGTGGTTTGTGCAATTTCCTCTTGTAAACTATGACCCTGTTCAGATAGAAGTTAACTGATATGTCAGTCAAATTGTATGGCTACTCCGCTTGTTTATTACTCCTACAATAGAGCAGCCTCTCGAGTTTTAGCTGGTATAGTCCTCACCATGGTGTACTGCTGACGAAGTACCATCTTGCTTTTTTTTTCACAAAAAGAAGTATCAACGTCCCAGGATGATGATACACCCAGGTGCTCATGCTTAAACGATCAGACATCCAGATCGTACAACTAGAAACTCTGGCTAATTCAGAGCCATCAGGACGGCACGCACGAACACAAACACACGTCAACTGCAAGCAAATCTCAAGTTATAACGCCCAAGGTTTTGCCACATCTAACAAAACATCTGGTAAAATATTCACAACCCATGTCTTTCCTTCAACAGATTTATCCTATAACAGCTCGTACAGGAAAATGGGAGATAAACATGCACTGTGAATGTTTTTCTCTGTACATCGTAAATGGCATAATGTCACATGACAGGGAAATAAACAGGAGAAAGAACAATGTCACACAAGAAAAGGCAGCAATTGAATACATGAGAACCACCTGTCTGTTCTATACAAATACACAAATGAATGAAACCTGATATCCTGGCCCATCCAAGCAAATGTCCATGTGCTACACAAAAGCAATGCTATTCATTGGTTAGCATCGATCGGTGTGCCAGACCTTGCCTGCGATATCCGATTCGCGTAGATTGTTACTAGCCGCAGCTGTGTGCTACTAAGCCCCTCCAGATATGGCACGAATGCTTTCCCTAGCATGATGTAGATATCCACCAAGCAGAATACGACAGTCTGAAAGGAAGTGTAAATGATATCAAATACGGAACACGGATCATCAAATGTAAATCTCCCCATGCATAATCCAGAAAATACATAATCAGGCTCTGGTTTTCTTGTTTAAACTTTCAAGTCGACTAATAGCTTCCACCAACATTAACCATGTGCTACCACCCCATATCTAGTTTGCTTAAAAGCTGAAGTGGAGATTATAGTTGGCAGATAAAATCCTGGTCCTTTTTGCTGCCTTAAATAATGGTAGCACCTTATCCCTACTTTTCAGGTACTACCAGAAGCCCTAATAGTGGTGGGATAATAAACCATGCCTTTTATGGCTTGCTTAGGTACTTTACACAAGCTTCAGATACCCCCTAGTTGAGTAAACTAGCATCGGCAATGAAAACTGGAAGGTCAATCACGAGAACAGGTAAACTACCTTGCGAATATCTGGACTCTGGTTGCTGAAAGCATCAAAAAGTGCTGGTAAAAATGAAGGCAGTTGAGCCACCAATTCCTCCTGTGAAAGCCGCCCAACCAGCTGCACGAGTACCACGAGAATACCAACAGTTAACCATTGTTGCTCAGGATATATTGTTATAATTAACTTGATTGGACGTCTCAAGAAACTAGTAACTATAATTAATAGAGTTATTATCAGACGATTCTTCCTGTACAAAATATGACCTTGCTAACAGATGTAGTAACAAACTAACAATGGTGCTTAAATGAAAAATATTGTCTGAATACTACTGTACATGGGGGTTATGATATCAATAGTCATAACTCATCAAGCCACGATGGGCCTGGTCACTACAGACAGTCCAAGGAAATACCAGATAAACCAGAACCATTAGCCATCAGATCAATAGTCATCAAGCCACGATGAGCCATCAGATCAATAGTGGTCAAGCCAAGATGGGCCGGATGAACCAGAACTGAAACTTCTGAATAGAGCACTTGAAAAATGATTCTTTGAATAAAAGTATATAATGAGATTCCTCCCATAGCTGATTACAGTATGGAACTAAGATACCTTTGTCAAGCAGTTGATACACATGACAAGTGTCTTCTCATCATCACTAACTAGCAAGGGCACGATAACCTGCAGCACAAGCAAAACAAGGTATACAGTAACATAAGTTGCGAGTTATAAAAACTGCAGACAAACATAGTAGTACTGCAGTCATATAATAAGAAGATAGGATTCAGCACTGGACATACAGCAAGGCATCTAAAAGGATCATATTTTGCCAACACGACATTTACGCACTGATTAGCTTCATTTGAAATCTGCGCCAGCATTAAAAAAAATTAGCACTGCAAAAACAACACAAAACCTCTTAATTCAAGGAAATTATACCTTTGCCATTATATCTTTGGTCATCAACACCAGCTTTTCAAGGACAATCTCAATGGATTCTTCCATAAGATCTTTCTGAGAAAATAAATAGGCAATATTAATCAACAATACTACCTATTTAAATGCATTATTTATGAGTACCAAACCTGATTGTGGAGCATCTTAGCAACTAGCGATAGAGAAAGCTCCCTGACAGAAGAATCAGAGTCATCCAATACCTCAAGGACAGTTGTTAATATCTGATTGAAATACTATATAGAAAAGGGGTGCTATTAGAATACAAATATCATAACTGAATGATAACATATGTTAATAAAACGGAGTAACATATTAGATGCAGAGGAATTGATATTAACTGTGTTTTGAGGAAAAAATTTGGGGGACACCAAGTAAAATGACTGTTTAGACATAACCCAAATGTAACATTGCTCTGTTGTTGAAATGGTCATAAATTCATCATTTACAGAAACCATCTTGTCAAGATTCAAAAATCAAGCAGGTGAATTGTACTAGAAAGGAGATAGTTTTAAAACAATAGCATGGTGTAATGAACAACTAATGACGAGTTACTACATTCCATTCAGATGTATTCGAAGAGATAAAAAGGAACATGATGCATTCTCTCGTGTAATGCATTTCCCTCCCATCCACTAAGCTTTCCAAAAATCATAGGCACCAGATGGAAAACAATCAAAAGATTGAATGAACTTGTACATACACACAAGACTTAGGTGTTAAGCCCAATCGTGAAGAGGAAATTAAACACAAATAAACTCACAGCGGATGTGATAAGAATATTGAAGCTTCTCGAAATAAAATCAGAATTGAACCAATAAGGTTACAGACCTTTGTCCATATAGAGTTATCTTTGTTGGCAGAAGCTTGCACCAACTGCTGTAGTGCTTCCTGCTTATCTTCTGACGAAACTTCGCCATCGTTACTTATCTAAGAAGGTAGAGAAGGTACAACGTCATATAATCGTGATGTTATTTAGTATGGTGGGAAGTAAAAACAACATATATCAGTATAGAATTGGAACCAATAAAGATGAAGGGAAAATAGAAGGATATATCAGAAGTACCCAATGAAGAAGTTGTGGTATGCTTGGGACGTTAGTTGTGTGTGAGACAGCCTTCACAGAACTAAGGTCAACAAATTGATCCATGTCTTGAGTGTTGTTCACACCAGTTGTAACAACAGCATTACGTCCATCAGAAACAAGACGGCCAAAATCCAGGCGAGGAGTGCCAACAGAATTTTCATCATCCATGGTGGCATCTGATTTTTCAGGATAGTCTGCCCATGAGCGTGCAGCTTCCACAACAGAGCGAGCATTGCTCTTTGATTCCCTGCTTGCTGTAAGAATTTCAGCTTCAGAAGAAGGCTCGTAACAATGATTAGCATGATCAGGGCTGATGTCAGAAGTTGTTCGACCAATATGAAATGTTGATTCTTGAATTGCATGCGTCCTCTTCCCTGATTCATTGTCAATGGAACTAGCAGAAACCCGTCCAAAAGGATAGCTATTCCTTGATGTCAGGTTATAACCATCTTCAGAAGTTCCAAAATCAACCTGTTCATAATCATAAGACTTGGGACGTGAACGCTCTTTCTTGCTCTGCAAGTAGTTTACCAGATCGACCTCAAGACGAGGAGTATATTGCTTGAGAGCTCGCCTAACAATGTTTTGTTCTTCAATCGACAAATTTAGAATAAAATTTAGGACTGCTGCTGAATCGAAATGAGAATAAACTGATATGATTCCTTTAATTGATGTTTCCTTCAACTTTGCATTCTTTTCATGTACCAAAGGTGCTAGTTTTGAAAGCCAAAGCTTAAGAAAGCCGCTGTTACTGTAACCTTCGACATCTACCTTGTACTTGCTGAATGACTTGTTAGCGAACTCAAGAACAGCCAGTTTTGCCTTCGGAGACCTTTGCTCATCCAGTGAACGTACTATTGCAGGTAGCAATGTGTCAACAGCATATGTTCGGCCAACAACTTCAAGGGTCGATGAACATGGCTTCGAAACCAATTCCTTCGGATCAATAAGTCTTGAAAAGACATATGGTAAAATTCTTTCAACGTAGCTCTCAAATGGCTTCTTGCATGCTGGAATAATATCTGCAAGTGTGGAAAAAGCTGCCTGTGCAACTTTGTGATGAGGATCATCCAAATAACGAAAAAATAGCTTCATGACCTTTTCAAAGTTCTGAGTAATTTCTTGAATGCCTTTCTGCCCTTGTTGCAACAATGTCTGAACAAAATTAAAAGCTGCAACTCTTGCTATCCAGTCTGAACTTGGACTAAGACCCTCAGAGAGTGCATCATTTAGAGATGCTGGGCCATCTGTATATCCAGACATGTCATTAGATGGGACATGACCATCGTCAAAACTGTGTCTGACAGTCCCAGAAACCCTTGATACCACTTGCTTCCTAAGAGGCCTTTGGAAGTGTGGAACATTGTTGTTCTGCAAATTTCTGTAACTGGCATCCCTATAAGGCATATCAGCGAAGTGTTTGTCCGTATTCATTTGTTGTGATCGCCTGGTAGGCCTTGACCATGTATCGTTACTCTCATCCATAATACTATCATCTTGAGACCTCCCTGAAGATCTTTTCGAATTAGGCATTGACAAACCCGATATGTGTTCAGATGATAGATTACGCAAATATGGTGACCTTGATCGCTCTTTCGTGTCTACCTGAGGCACTGCATCTATCAAACGTGAACTGCCATTTCTTCTGATACTTATGCTAGGAAGGGATGAATCCAACAATGCGGAACTCTGCAAAGAAAGGCGATCCAAAGCAGGTGTAGCAAGCGGTATATGAGGATCACGAGAGGATGGAGGATCAACTCCTGCACTAGGAGGAAAGGAAAAAGAAATTAAGGTTTCCAGGTATATATAGAAGTCATGAAAGCAATAACAGTAGAGACTTGATGTCGACGACGTAATAAAAGAGCCTTTGAACATTTTATCACTAAGCAGCATAAACCATACCAAGATCCAAGCTTGTTGAGCGCACAGCTGAGAAATTTTGCCTGCCTGAGCCTACACCTTTCAACAGACTCTCAATTGCTGAAACCTTTTGTTTGCTTGAATTAAGCACACTCTCTATGCTTCTTTCAGCATGTCTGCCAGTTACTTTTGACTGCGACAGAAGAGCACTTGACGGGAGAGACGATTCAGAAGAAATTGTGGCACCCTTGTCCATTGCAACAATAGATGAACTGCTGTATCCAGTCAAATGTGTACCACTTGCATGAGATGAGGCACGAGAAAGTTGAATGCCCTTCTCATGCAATGATGAAGATGGATACCGCTTGTGCATGCCTCCGTCTTCATCATTAATTATCTGCAAATGTGCCCAGTGTTAGATCAAACTAACAGAAATTTTGTGAAATAGCATAGCAACCCTTTGAACCAACTAAATCTCCAGGTGCTGAAGAGCCGACATCAGGTGCCAGCCTACATCCATGTAGTTTCCCCTGGGGTAGGGAGCTAGGGAGCATGTGGCCAGCCTACATCCATGTAGTTTCCCCTGGGGTAGGGAGCTAGGGAGCATGTGTAGCCTCCTGGCTACTATCGCAGCTGCCAAACGAAATTGAGGTGCCACTTAATCCCTTTTGGTTACATAGCCCAAGTCGCAGATAGCTAGGGCTCAGACTCCAGTGGTAACGGGCCCGGCTAGTCCAGCCAAACCAGCGTCCTAGGTCCCGTTAATATTCAGGCCAGTCCAGATCAATGCATTTAAATTCCATAACTTCTGTAATCAAGCCAGGATACTTAGAAATGGTTGTTCCTAGTGGAGGATTACTCTGTTTTAGGGGCTGTACCTATTGAACTAAACAAGTGATTTGCCTAAACTCTCTCTGCCATCCCACCCTACCGGCACACAGGGCCTCATCTTTCCCTAACTGACAGCTCCAGGGATACAAATGAGTCGGCCTCGGGCTACTATCAGGGTATCACTAATGGGTTCAACCTGTAATCCGTGATTCCAGGTCGGACAAAAATACAAGTTTTCCAACATAATTTGATTTTTTATTTTATATTATAAAGAACAGTTTTCTAGAAAAATATAAGCTGCAAGGTTGAGGTGGAAGGAATTCACACAGTGGTCCTGAAACAGCTAACTAGCACTGCTAACTTATTTCCCTAGCCTTGAACTGATTTGGGGAGATTCTTGATTTGCACTGCTTTCCACAATTGTACATGCAATTCTTGGCTGTATTAGCCAAATGTAGAATTAAATCGAAAAGTAGACATCATACATCAGATGCCATATGTACTACTGTCTAACATTTATTCAAACATAAAATAACCCATGCAAGATACTATAAAACCCAGAAAAGACTCCTGCTTCCATGAGATTCATACAGTGATCTAAATAATGTTATTAGATGATAGTTGCATGGGTCTTTTCTTTCTATAAAGAGCTATTGCTTCCACTCTTTTTTTAATTGGCACCACATGATACACAGCAATAATGAATATAAAATCAGCGTCTTCAACCTCAACTTTTCTGTTATAGGTTTGGTAACTGATATGTTGTGATCTGAGAATGCATGGCATACCCTCTGTATTGCAGGATCAAATGACATAAAAAGACGACGTGAACGCTCAGGCCATGTCTTTATGAACATCCTATAGCAACTTCTCGCAGTTGCACGAACCTGTATTTGCAACATGTCATTACATATTAAGTAACACAACTTAAGACAAGTTTCAAGCTTTCAATATAGAACAGTATTGCAGTAATGTTATTAAGTCGGGAAACATAGATGTTATTAGTTCTACCTCACTCATTGCATCTGCCACACAACACTTTATTAGGTCTTCATATAAATCAGCTGACCGTTGTATTTCTGGAGCATCTGCCCAATATTCCAATATTAGGAGTGCATATTCACAACACCTGTCATTGAAATAAATGTATAAGTAGCTTTAAGACCCCATGCGTGTTGAGACAATGCAAAGCACAAGTACCTAGCACGGAGGATTGCACTGCGGTCATTTTTTGCTGTGTCAGCTATAAGAGGAACGATACGTGAAACCTTGCAGTTCCGCAGGATCTGCAAGACATTGCATGTCAGAAAAGTAATGAAAGGAAGTACCATGGTTCAGTACAAGAAGGCAGGAATCTCACAGTTTTTACACAGTTGTCCGAAGATTCGGCAATCACAAGCACAGTTATGACAACAAGCTTAAAAAGTGCCTGCAAATTTCATTGATATGTTAGCCCTATTTAGTATTAAGCAAGTTTTGCACCACTCAAACAGCTTCTAGAATTACCGGAATAAATATTTCAGCACATGATTCAAAGTCACTAAGGAGTTCCTTCGATAGTACATTAAGTAGATGGCATGCCTGCAAAATAAACCTAGTCAGCAAGATTTTCATCACCAAGAAGTTTTTCCTGTCATTGCAGATTTAACCAGAAAATGTTCTAACAAAATTCCGCAACACCTGCATTCTTAGAGAATAAAACAACTTCAGACTGAAGTGATGTTTAGTGGTGTAAAACTGAAAATTCTTTACCAGACCCTAGTGACTTACTGAAACTCACAAAGATAAAAGGTTGATTCCATCTAGTGTATCATGTGTGGAATTGTATAAGTGGATTGCACTAGCCCTTTCCATCAGTTCGGACTTTTGGTTGCGTTGGCTAGTGCATGAAGCTTGACATGGTATCAGAGCCTAAGGTCTCGAGTTCGAATCCTGGCTTTCGTAATTTATCCTAAAATTCCTAGTGCCCTTCTATGTCCACGTATAGGCCTCTTGAGTCATACATGAGTTTCACGCGCCGTCGCTCTCTTCCGGTTGCACGTGCTGACTTTTGGTTGCATTGGCTAGTGCATGAAGCTTGACATCATGCGATGGCAATTTTATCCAGGATCCGGGTATCCACGGATATCCGACCCGGCGGGTAAGGGTATGGAGGACTAATTACGCCCACGGATTTCATGGGGCGGATAATCACTAATTCATGGGGCAGACATGGGTAGTGGTTTCGCTCCATGGATATCCAACGGATACCTGGCTAACACGTGGGACCCACATGTCAGTGAGACATTGTTTTTTTTACATGTGCCATATTACTCACTAAAAGGCCTAATGATCCAACTTCCAAGCCCTAGGCCCAAAGGCCCACCTAAGTACTAACCCTAGATAATTACTCTTATTATCTTAATCCCAAATTCCCTATTATATGTTCCCTAATCACTCCCTGCGCACGAACGAGGCAGTCGCCAGGGGAAGCGGCGGAACGCCAGTGACGTCTCCCCTCCTGAGATCCTCACAGGCTAGGCCACAACCTAGCGGACCGGTGACGCCACCGCTCTCCCTGCCACCCCTATTCCTCCTCCGCTAGGAATCGCGGTGGGTAAACCAATGGATATCCATTGGATACATGGATATCCAACGGGTTTGGATCTGGAGCGGCATCCATGCCCATGGATATCTTAGTGGACGGGCTAGAGTGAGGTTCATGGATTTGGATTTGGATTTGGTATATCCGTCCAAACCCGCTCCATCGCCATCTTTTATTCGTGTCCAAGATAATTAGATTTCTTGTCCTGTGCACTCATGCATGCAACCCCCCAATGTCAACAACTAAGCATGCATGGAATTCCAATGCAGCAGTCTGAAATTTTGCAAGGGAACCTTAATAATAATCCGGAAGACCGGAACAGACAGTTCTTGTTTTCTTTCTGGCCTATATAATGAGGGGCATCGAGGTAATGGATTCAGTCCCTGTGCAGTGCATAGTGTAGATGAGCCTAAACCTCTTTGGAGTTTGGAACTTCGTTAAAACCTAGGGAGGAAACTGGTAAACTTAGTGAGTCTTTCTCATGGTCGTTGGAACACTTAGCCTTACTTATGATATAGATTTGAAGTAGCTTTGTTACAATGAAACTTGGAACATTTAGTACCAATTGTGTCAGTGATTTTGCTTGGCTCTTAATATGACCAACTTCATATGTTTTATGAATATATTGCACGACACGAACTTGGGAGGTGGTGCAAGTAGGGAAGGGAACTGGACATAGGCTCATTGAAAGCCAGTGAGGTACCAAATCCACATATATACAATTTGGTGCCGCCATGGCATGACTCAGCCACACTCTGCAGTGGTTTGCTCTTTTTTCCTTCCTTTTGCTTATCTTTTTTTACAAGGAATCACTTATCTTTTGGAAACACTTTCCTCCCACCGCTTCATCTGAGCCCATGCAGTTCCCCTTCCACATGCTTTTACAGTTCGCATTGACAGACACATACACCTTCTGACCTTCAGTACACCAGGTACCCCAACCGCATCCAAAACCCTGATCTACCACAGCGGTTGCCACCAATCACTAAGAGGGCGGCGCTACAGAAGCAGCACCATGGTATGGGCAGGGACAGGAGAGAGTCGCTGCTGGCCACGCGTCTGTCCTGGCTGTGAATTACACCAAGAGCTCCGCCACGTTGCTGTGTTGCGAACCAGAGGAGGCTGCGCCGATCATCAACCAGCTTCGATGCCCCATCATGGACATGCCTTTCACGTACTTGGGCATCACCCTCACGCTTCGCGCCCCACAGCAGCTCAACTACAACCGCTGGTCGACGGTATCGCAGGACAGCTTCCACCTTGGAAGGCTGGTTTGATGCAAAAGGCTGGCGTCTTGCCTTAGTCAAATCCATCCTCTGCGCCATCCCAGTACACCAGCTGCTGGTCTATGCACCCCCAAAGAAAACCCCCAAACAAGTTGCCAGAATCAAGCGAGGTTTTCTTTGGGCAGGGCGCGCCGTGGCCAATGGCAGCCACTGCCATGTCAATTGGAGCCGTATCAGACGTCCCAACTCCCTTCGGGGTAGCGGCATCCCCGACCTCGAGAGCCAAGGCTTGGCGCTCCGACTCCGCTGGCTTTGGCTATCTCGCACAGAAGACAGCAGGGCATGGAGCCACTGTTCTACGAGTCCACTACCATGGCAGTAGGAAACGGCCTAAAGGTGCTGGTTCTGGGAAGACCACTGGATCGATGGCGAGTCTGTCAGCAAGATCACGCCCGTGCTTTACAATTGCATGCCTAGAAGAAGGCGCAAGATCAGGACGGTGGCAAAGGGGCTACATGAGAACAGTTGGGCAAGAGACATTCAAGGGGGTTTTGGAATTCATGAGATCAGCCAATACATACAGCTATGGATGATCATCCAGGGCACCATCCTCTTGGAATTCCCAGATCAGCTATAATGGAAATGGACTGCAGATGGGACCTACACAGCGCGCTCGTACTACCTAGCCACATTCCATGGATCAACTGCTTGTTTCTCCTGGAAGTTGATCTGGAAAAGCTGGGCGCCACCCAAGGTGAAATTTTTCCATTATCAAGATCTTGGACTGCCGAGCGCCATGGCCTCCAACATCATCCCCGGTGCCCGTTTTGCGATCAGGCACCAGAGACAATCTGGCACCTGCTCCTAGGATGCCCCTTCGCCCGCCAAATCTGGCACGAGATCCTTGCCTGGCTCACGAAAACAGCCAGGCCACCTGACCAGGAGGCGTCGATCATGGCCTGGTGGCAACAAGCCAAGCCCAACACCCCCAAGCCGATGTGCAAAGGACTCACCCCTGCATCGCTCCTCGTCCCATGGATGATCTGGAAGCATAGGAACACATGCTTCTTCGAAGGAGCTCGGCCTTCTGTCCAAGCCCTCATCGAGACGATCAAAGAGGAAGCCTGGCTCTGGGAGCGTGCAGGCGCACGTGGTCTACGAGTTGTCCTACCACCCACCTGGGATGTACACTGACTAACCTGTTACTATTCTGCATTGTGCCTCTTAGGAGGATGTAAAACAATCTCTATTTTTTCAATGAAATAAAACGCAAAGGTCCTTTGCATTCTCTCGAAAAAGAACAGAGTCGCTCTCCACGCGGATGTTGCCCACACTTGAGGTGTCGGCGAGGTAAAGCCTGAATATGGTGAGTCTTCTCTACCTGACTTGTCCTGCTCTCGTACCTAGTCGTATCCACCTCTGAATTTCTAGAAATGTGGTGCAATTTACGCCAACTCTAGTTTTAGAGCCAACTTTCTGCTCCTATTGGTATTTTAGGCAGGAGTTTGTGCTTCTGTGGGTGAGCACTCCAATGTGCCTTGAGATCTGTGCAGTCGCACCCCTCCCCCCACATTTACTCACATGGGGTGAGATGATTTGCACAGATCTCAAGGCTCGTTGTATGGTTGAGAACTTGAGATAGTATGACCACTCACCCACAAAAGTAATGTTTACGACTGACTGACTGACTGACTGATAAACATATACATGATCTGATAATTTCAGAAAGATAAGTATTTCTGTTGCAACTTTCAAGAATAATATCAGCATTTAGACATTCAGTTGTCAATAAAGTTAATGATGATCAAAAGGCAAGAAAATATAGTACCTGCTTTACAATGCTAGACCGTCGATCGCACAACTGAGAGGACAATGGATGAACTAGCTGCTTCAAGAGCATGAAAAATGATGGATAATCAATTGCGCCTGATACAAAAGGTTTCAAGTAAAATATGCAAAAACATGTTAGCAAGAGAGGACAGAAAAAATAACATAAACATTTGACCAGTCAATAACGATATAAAGTGCAATATAATGTTAAAACCATATAATTTCATTTTACTGTCCCAATCTATTAGTTTCCATGGCTTAGCTTATCCCACTCAAGTGCATTCTATACAGCTTACATGTTTAACAGTTCGCGTCTGTGAGATATAAACTGGCAATGTGACATCCTAAATTTAAATTCATGGGCAGTCAATGGGTGTATTAAGGAACAATGTCATAGGGCAGTCTGGTACAAAAATCTATGTTATGTTGCTAAAAATACTTAACTGTGACAATAATGTCATCTAAAAATTGATCTAGCACCACCATGATGTCCCTGAATTTTCACAATTATGCCACTTAAGTCCTTGAACTTCTGCAGCTCTGACACATATGTCCATCAGTGGCGGAGCTACTCGCGGTTTGTGATGTCGCTAAGACATCAGGTTTTCCAAATGCCCCTTTAATTTTTTTGAAATTTATGCATCAGCCCCTAGAAGTATAAAGCAGCATAGTGCATTGACATCACTGGTCCTAGATCCTAGCTCCGACACTGATGTTCATGACAATTTAACTATACGCCACTATGAAACCACCTCCAAGATATGACATTGCAAAGTCACAGCATTCAAGAAAATGTCACTCGTGTGCTATGAAATGTTTGTTTCTTTAGCGAGGCCTTCTCGATCTCTCTGCTACATGACTCCACAGTCCAACTCCAGTGCAACATGGAGGTGGGTTGCAGTCCAACGTACCCCATTCCCATCTTTATCTTTCAAATAACTGAGAAGCACCATGCCCACTAATGTCATATTGAAGTTGCAACACTTCTGCTATGACACAAGAGGATGCTAAGAAAAGTGTCTCTCTCATGGAGAGTCTGGTTTCCAGCATCCAGACTTATCTTTCGTGAAAAGGAATCGATGGCCTATTTTATATTTTTCCTTAGTGTTAACAAAAGGATAACCTACTTTTGGATTTCCCCTCAGTTCAGCTTTTACATGTAACAAGAAATTCAAGACTGATACAGGTACATTTTGTGAAGAAAGCAACTTAACGACAAAACAAAAATGTAGGTAGGAAAACAGGACATGAGAAACAAAAGATCAACCTCCATAAACCAAGGCTTCGATCCTTTGCATTGCAGCTATACGTATAGACCAGTCCTTGTCTGGATTAAGGGCAGAAGCAATCTTCTCAATCTCTCGAACTAATTCTTTCTCTGAATGAACTCTTATGGGTTCCACTGGCTTTTCGGTAATATCTGTATCACCTGAAAATGACACAAAATCCCACCATACATCTATCAATATGGTGATGTGCTTGTACTTACACAAAACTTCCGAAATAGTAACTTAGCATAAAACTAGTATTGTCACAACAACTATTGACTACAGAACTTTGTCAACTTTAAGTATGTCCGTGGATCCACAAATGGCTTCTACCACTGCTGTCTGTCAGAATTTGAAGCCATGAACCAAATAAATGCCTATTAAATGACATTATCTGTACATGAGTACAAAAGGAGTGTCATGTTTAATAGTGCACTGAACATGCAAAGACTGGTAATATGAAACAAATCAGTAGAAATAAATTTGTCTTTTCAGCTTGATCTAGTAACTCCTCTAACCATACATATTCCAAAAGTCTACAATTATTGAGCATGCACTTAAACTACAGTCATTATAGCAACAAACGTCGTAGTTCTTTATGCAAACCATATAAAAAAGGTGAATAATGGCATAGACTCTAGTACAAGGAACATTAAATAATGGTCCACAGACTGCAATAGGAGAGACTAAATATTGGAACGTCAATGTAACGACAGCATTTGCAGCAACAACCATGAAGCATCTAGGACTGAGGAAGTTCACTCAGATGCACTAAAAAAACAAGCCATTACTTAAAATCTTTGTTAACACTTTTGGTCATATAAAAAAATATAATCAAATAGAATGGAAACGTCCAGTAGGGTAAAAAGTAAAACTTGCCTCCAAATAATGTGCTTTCCCTTGATGTGCTTTTTTTCCTTGGACTGCCTCTTTTGGGATGAGCACTAACAGATCTTTCCATTGCCCTATATTGCACTCTAGCCCCATCAGATGAGGGAGCCTTTGGTTCTATTTTATCCAATCTTGAATTTATTTCCTTTAGCTGAAAACATCAACAACCAATGTTATATTTTGGGCAAGGTCAGAGCTCAGGCTCCCAATATACTAATAATGTAACAATCACGGCAAAAGAAATCGATAATAATGGAGAGTTCAGATCACCATGGTAAGGTAGTAAAGGACCACATGCATTAGTTGATTACCATATAAGAAGGCAGATTATGGCGCTGCAACTCTTCATGGAACTGAGATCCCATATTTTTGTACATCTCCTGTAGTGAAAATAGAGAATGCAAATTATTCGATTAAGGATGAAATATTTCAAAATATATGTGCAGAGCATCAGGTATTCAGTAGCAGAAAAGAAGAAAACATTGAGTATTACATTTGGATATAGGTAAACTGCATGACAATAGAAGTTAGTGTTGATATGTTTTCAACAATAATATGGTTGGTACCAACCTAAAGAAATCTTTGGTAGCCACATAGTAAGCAGTGGTGTCGTCTTGCCTAAACTAGTCAAAGAAGTGTATGGGTGAAATACAGAATGAAGAAATGGAAGAGACTGAGTACGAGAAAGGGACGCAAGAATGCGACCAGAAGAGAACATCCAAACATATAATCTGTGTTTCTTTAAGTCAATTAGCTTGGTACAGAAAATCACAACACTGCACAGTCCAATTAAAATCATACAAAGGGTGGAGCTGCAACAAGAATATAGACACGGGAGAAAACAAAAAAGAATGAAAAAGGAATAGCCAAAAAGAATTGAAGAAAGAAATTGCATGAGCAACTGAAAAGCATAAAATTGGGCAGGTTCGTAATGAACCACCTGTATACAGGAGATTGCAGCCTCTCTAACACTTTGGTTCAAATCATTTAACAATTGCAGAACCTGTGAAGTTGAAACAAGATTAGCAGTTACCGTTGACAATTATGCAAGAAAATAAAGGGCAACGTTTTTAATAGTAATAAAGGGAACACTAGAAATTCCATATCAGATAAGAAGAAAAAATATTGACATACAGGTGAAAGAAACACTCGTTGTAGAAGGAGCTCTGTAGAAGCGAAAAGCCCAACTGCTGTCGCAAGGGTACGCACAAACTCTTCTCGCACCCTCCAACTCTTGTGAGTCCAAGCATAACTTCCAGCTCTTTCAACAATGATTGTTGGAGAAGAAACCTGAGATTGGAGAGGTAAAATCAGTTCAATATACCCCGCAAGGTAACCATACGATAAAAAAAAGTTTCATGTGAAGTAAAAAATGATTATTAATGTGACAAATTAGTCACTTTGGTGTAACTCTTAAGTATTTCTTTGCTTTTTCACTCTGAACCTATGTATTCTGAATTCAGTTAACGCGAGATTTAGTATCCTTTTCTTGCTCTTTTGTAACTTGTGAAACGCCGAGTTCAAAAAAGTAAATTTTCCATGTAAACAAGTGTAAGCAGCATAGGGAAATCCATGATATATTGAAGCTCACAAAGTCGAGAAGTATTTATTTGAAGCACAAATGAAAATTTTAATGCTGTTATGATTGGAAACATGTTGTTTTAACTTTAACAAAGAAAATAACAGTTCTCCGAAGTGCTGGATCAACCCATCACAAGAGTGTTCAAAAATAAAAGAGTAAATACCCAATTTCATCCCTGACCTACCACACAAACTGACGCGCTTCATGTTCATCCCTAAACTACCAGAGTGACCAAATTGGTCCCTAAACTACCCGTTATGGTTCATTCTCGTCCTCTTTCCAATGCGACTAGGGAATAGAAGGCCGAGACATGTTTTGCATGTGATGACCCAAAATACCATTCTCCTTCGGGGTAAAACATGATTAAAAGACTGCATTGTACCACTATTCCTTGTGTTATAACTCTAGTATGTTTGTTGGACTTTCTGGCTTAGAAATTTGTCGCTGATTGGCTACAACCCGTCAACAAATACCTCTTTCCTTGGACATTTTGGGGTTTCACGTGTGCGGAATGTCCTCATGCGTCCCACAGTCCTTCACGTGGAGTCGGTATACCATGTGTACTGCCACATGGGCAAGATCACGAAGATGTGCCACGTCACAGTTCACGGACCAATTTGGTCACGTCCATAGTTTAGATGCGAAAATGAGGCACAGGCAATAGTTAAGGGATGAAATTATGTATTAATTAACTCAACATAAAAAAACGACAGTGCAATCTGCAGCTTCGCATGTGTAACTGGGAGAAAAGTAGCAGCCACACATAGAAGAAAAAGGGAATCAGTAGTTTGATTTGCTACCTCTACTTGGCTAAATTCCATACTAGCACTACCACGAAGCACCTAATGGACAAGATATTGTTCCGCTGAAAAGTAAAATACACTAACCGCTCGTGTCTAGATAAATACACTATAGTCCAGATGTCCAACTCGATCCAGCTGGCAAAGTAAGCATTGGTCGACTAAGTAGTGCTTTGGAATGTCGTCAAGTCCAAAATCAAATTATTGCAGCATTCGGCCTCAGCTAAGGTAAAGTGTACATTTCACTAGAAAAGAGAAATTATCATCTATTCACTTAGTTATCGTTAGAATTCTGCTGAAATGTTGCTAATGAGAGAGGAACGGATACACCTAGTCCCTGTAGTAGAACCCTAAAGGCCTAAATGTGAAATCTTGCAAGGATATGAAAGCATAGGACAGCATGGCGCAGTGCTGAACTAACATACACCAACAATCCGGGAGGCACACCCAGAGAATATCACGAATGAAACATATTTCTAGTTCTGCTTCAGTAGCTTAAATACACATAAGAAAACAGGATCATTTCACCCCCACGCACTGCTAATTCACACCAGCAACCAAGATAGTTCGCCTTAAGCATGTAAGACCGGCCTCGGCTTCATCATAACTCAAATTTGGTATCCTATACAGAATATTTCCAGATTTCTCTATAGAACTCAAATTTATAACTGCAGTCAAATCCAGAACAGATACTTCGCAAGTTCTGCTTTAGCTAGAAATGCTTTCGCCACCAACTACCCAAAGTTCCAACCTCTGTCATCCAGCATCGAACCCACATTCCCCTGAAGAACCCAACTCTGAGAGCACAAAACAGGCGACAGTGAATAAGCTAATGGCTGACCTCCATGAGGGTGACCAGGAGCTGCCGGGAGGCGTCACGGACAGGCTGCTTGCCATCGCCGAGGCGCTCGACGGCCGCAGGCACCAGAGCATTCAGGTGCATCTTAAAGTGTTCGCCGGCGAGCACCGCGGCGGCTGAGAGCGCGTGCAGCCCGCCCTGCGCAACCCGGAAGTTGGCGTCCTTGGTCAGATCCATGCAGGTGTCAACCAGCGAGGTCACCTCCGCCGCCGTCAGCCCGCGCCGCGCCGCGGCCTCCAGCGCCTCGTGCAGCCGTTCCACCCCAGCCAGGCGCTCCTTCGTGTCCTTGGAGCGCGCCGCCTCCAGCGCCGCCTCCATTTCCGCCAGGGCCGGTGCTTCTTTCTCCGCCGCCGAAGAGTAGCAGTAGCTGGGTTTAGGTTCCCGACGAGTTCGGGGAATGGCAGGGAAGGCAGCCCGACGGTGGCGAGGGGAGTGGTCGGATCTGAGAGAGAAAAGGAAGAGCGAGAGTGCAGAGACAGACAGTAGTTTGGGTAGTTGTTTGCGCACGTAGGTCCCTGTAGTTTGATGGTATTTTGTTTAGAGCCCCTGTAGGGAGTGTATCGCAGTTTTTGGCACGTATTCTGCATTTTGAGAACCACGTAGTACACTTAAGTACAACGACTAGTGGTCAAAAAAAGTACAACAACTTTTTTTTTTTCGTCGGAAGCTTTTATTAATCAGAGGTTCCGGTACAATCACCCCGAAGACTGCTTACAAGAAAAGTTGAGCTCTCATCCAACCAATGACTAGTCGACTCTAGTCTACAAGCTAACTTAGCACACAAATTAGCCGAATTATTTGCCGATCGTCTAACATGCTTTACTGGAAAAACAAAATCTGAAACCAGCTCCTCAACTTCTTCTAAAATAGGCGCCACTGCTGATCGATCAACATGACGCGAGTACCAGAGATTCACAATCTCTAAACAATCTGTCTCCATCACCACATGTGAATAGCCTTGAAGTTTTGCATGGATCATTCCATTTCTAAAGGCTAATACTTTAGGGATTAGAGGATCGGTAACCCCAAATTGGGGTTTACTCCAAGCTCCAATAAAGGAGAGATGTGAGTGAATAACACCTCCTCCTCCACCCTTCCGTTCGTCCAAATTAATGGCCACATCCGTGTTGATTTTAATCCATCCAGAATCAAGAGGTCGCCAACACTGTCCCAAGAGAGGTTTTGGAATTCCTCCCTTGATAGTCCAGCAGCTACAATTCTTCTCTAATATTTTTGAGGAGGTCGCCAACACTGTCCCAAGAGATATTTTGGAATTCCTTCCTTGATAGTTAAGCGGCTACAGTTCCTCTCTGATCTTCTTAATTGAGTGACTTGGATCAAATCTCTTGTCATCATGAGTTAGTCGGTTTCTCGAAGCCCAAATCAAGTACATGATACTAATAATCTGCACTCTTTCCGTTTTACTGAAAATTTGGTCACATAAAATATCTTTGGACCAAGTTCTCTCACGAAGCCGAGGCAGTTTGATGTTCATAATTTTCCTCGCCTCCTCCCAAAACCCCCTTGCATGCGAACAGTGAACCAATGCATGCATTAAGGACTCATCCTCGGCTAAGCAGATATCACATCTACTTATCTCCTTAATATGTCGATGTTTCAGTGTGCAATCATCCAGTAGAATACCTCGGATCACTCGCCACCAAAATACCCGAATTTTTGGCAAAACCTTAAGTTTCCGTAGGGATTTCCACATATGCTCATCTGAAGTTGAAGTACCCATAACCGTTCCTTTCTCGAGAGCAATCTGCTCTTTTTTAGTCACCAAGGTGCGGTGTGCTGATTTTACAACGACTAGTTTGTAGCATAATGCTATTGACCTAGGAGTTGTACAAATTACAAAGAAGAAATAATTATAGTATACCTTTGCAAGTAACATAATCTTTTGGAATCACTTTTAACCCCACTATCCTCTACAATTTTTTGAGATATTTTAGTATGCACGGGTAGGTATACCCTAAACTCAAATATCTACTCTTGCATATACAGCATCCACTCTCTCAATAAAAATGATGGGTGTAGCAGAAAGTTTATTTAACTCTGGGGCACTAGTGATCCCTTTATATTAAAAAAAAAATCATATTTATAATTTTCAAAAATTGAAAACACTCAATAATATATCCTACAAGCATGCAAAATCATTATGTGAAGCTATTTTTATTATGAGTTACACAAAAAAATAAAATCGGATATTTATTTGGAGATTTGAACACGTGCACCATTCACTATACTTAGATCCACACTTTTATCATTTGAGTGGCTCAAAATGTATATTATTTTAAACTGATATTTTGCACGTTTGTGAGATATATCACTAACTACATCCAGATTTTTTTAAATAAACTCCGAAATAAGATGTTTTACATTTTTAAAATAATGGGATCACTTGAGCTAAGAGCCAAAATATATTGGGTGTAAGTTAAAACAACTCCATCGCATTGATTGAAGAAAACCTCACAATAATCCTTAAAATGTAGCCTTTATTTTCAAAAGGAAAAAGTACTTATAGTGTAGCTTTGTGCGTGACCTGATTTTGAGAATCGCTTTTAACTCCATCTCCTGTACAAATTTCTCGAGATTTTGTAATATACACAAGTAGGTAAACCCTAGACTCAAGCACACTTGCATATACAAAATGCACTTCTTTGAAAATATTATAGGTGCAATTTAAATCAATTTCTTCGCACCGAGGGCAAGAAAACCTCACAATAATCCTTAAAAATAACACTTTGTCCCGTGAGAAAACATATTTAGTCTTCGAGGAAGCAAGATAGAAAATGCAAGCTCTATATCAAAATGGAAGGCAAACAAATGAAATCATGGACTACTTTATATACCAAGGTTACATTTCATCTCA
The DNA here is from genome assembly GCA_910589765.1 of Avena atlantica. Taxonomy (NCBI): domain Eukaryota; kingdom Viridiplantae; phylum Streptophyta; class Magnoliopsida; order Poales; family Poaceae; genus Avena; species Avena atlantica. The sequence continues at coordinate 255,899,101 of OU342738.1, read as the reverse complement.
CACATTGATATTATATGGAATACGAGTGTATGGTTTTACCCTAATGTGTGGGAACTAGAAGTCCCACCCTGAATCCAAATAGTTTTTTGCTTTTTTAGCTCAAAAGAAGATTATGACTAGAGATAATATCTTATATGGCAATAAAAATGGAATGTTGTTCAACAAGAAACATGAACCTATTGATGATTTATTTCTGAGTGTCTAGCAACATAAGTGATCCGGCAAGCTTTTATTGATTTAGACTCAACTATAAACGCATAACAACCTTTACAGTATTGTGTGGGTTGTGGAACCATCATAATGATTTAGTGTTTTTCCAAAAAAAAGGGGGGGTAATGCCCTGATCTCTTAATGCGCACAAGCATTTATTTGCATTGTTTCCAACATTTGGAATTTATGGTTCAGGGATCACATAGGGTGGATACATGAATCAACTAGTAGAGAAGAAAGAACACATAACTTATATGAACCATGAATTATAATAATATGCAGTGATGAGTGCATTTTTGCAGCATGTTTATCTTGTGTTTTTGCATTAGTAGTGATAGGTTTTTGGTATTTTACCGCTCTTGCACGCATCTTCTATGCTTATTTCATCGGGATCCGAGCATTAAAGGAATTGATAGACAAATCAATTGAAGCATTCATTTTTGGGTATAAATATGACAATTGGAGGTAGTAAATACCTTCTTCCAAACATTGACCCACGCATCTGAGAAGAAAAGCTAATTCGCACAAGATAGTTAGATGCTTTAACAAGCTAATTCGCACAAAACTAAAAGACCTATAGATGGATCAAGATATCTCTTGTTCTAATGGAAATGTCAGCGCAAGTGCGATGGATTTCGACATGACCCTTGTTGATTTCTTAAACTTGGATAAAATAATTCCATTTGGAGTATTTAAGAACTTATTGTATTAAAAACAAAATGAAATGGTTTTATGGATAATAAGTATTTCATAATTGAAATACAATTATGAATAAACAATATCACTTTATCATAATAATAAGCACACATGATTGTTACAATATAATAAAAGAAAAGATTAAAACTTTACTAATTAATAATAATATTTCATTGTCTCTTCAATAAAGAATTGAAATTGTATTCATAAATAAAGATACAAATATTTATAAGTTCTAAGTCACAAATAATAAAAGTAATGCAAGTCCTTATAGTTGTCTATAATAAAAAACTATTACAATTACAAATGGAGCAAACATTTACTCTACTATCATTTAGACAAGGTTACAATGTTTTTACATTTGCAAGAAAGAAGCAAATTACAAAAATAGTTAAATAAAAGAAAATGGAATTATTAAGTAATGTATTGTTGAGTAAAAGAGCAATTTACCAAGTGAATTGTCCATAATAAACGCTAGATAAAACATGATTAGAATAATAAAAAGAATACTAATCGTATGAAATAGCAGATACATATTAAGGCAGATAACCAAACAGACTGCAATACGTAGAACTTGAGATGCGATCAGAACAAGGTTGAGAAAGAAAATATACACGGCGACAGTAGTAGAGGAACCGCCGGCGTTCGCGTTGGCACCGTCATTAGCAATGTCGTCGAGGAAGAGGGTGCTGATGTCGGGGAAGAAGTCCTCGTTGGGGAAGACGTCAGCGCAATCGCTATCCGTGAGGAATTCCGTGATGAAGCCAGTAGTCGCGTCAATAGCGCTCCCCAAAAACCTTATCGCCCTTCTCACGTACAGGACTCGAAGCAGCGGGGTCTCGGAGGTCTACTGTCCCGGCTCGCGATACACGCCGCAAGACGGGATGAGGAAGACTAGGTAGCGCAGTGCTCTGGAACTAGAGGCACAAATTATGTGTGGAAGTGTGTCTGAGAGGAGACGCGACCTCTCTCTTATAGGCACAGAGGGGAAGGCAGACAGGCTGCATAGGAGATGAAACGAATGGACGAAAGTTGAAGTGAATAGGCGGTAGCCCACCAGACAGTCTCCACTTAGTTCGTATTCATTTAGCTTGTATTTAAAGTCCACTCGAGCAAAACGTTTTAGCTTTTGTGCAACTGTTCATATACCATTCATGCGTGGCAAAATAAAGCTCGGCTCGGCGAGATTCCCGCAACCCGCGGCGCGTGCGTCGTGACGTGACGAGGTGAGGCGGGGCGAGGAGGAGGAGGATCACGCATGTATATGTCTTCTCTTCTCAAGCTCGTACAAGTGGTGAAAGAGCTCTCCTTATAAGCTGGTCCAACTTCCATTCAACTAGCAATGTGGGACTACACAGTTGTCCCAGCTCTTGCATTGCATGAATGGGCCAAATGGGCCTCTAGGATTTTAGGAATTTATTGGCATATAATAAATGGGTTGGGCCTATTTAGGCAAAATTCCAACAATCCCCCACCAGATCCCAAAGGCACATGAAGTTTGCCTTTGGTTCCAAAACATTGTTTATATACCGGTACTGTAGTGGTGACTGTTAAGTTGAACTTCCACCTAGATATTCATATTATACTAGGCTGCAACTTGTATACTGGACTATGCCTTGAACTGCAAGTTTGCTGTGAACCTAGTTTCACAAAAAGTCTTGATCGATACTAGGCTACTGTGGTACTTCCCCGTGGGTGGAGCTTATGCGTCATACTCCATAACCTTTGATGAGTTTATTAGAGAGCACCCTACTCTCATAGACTGCGACGTTTTAACAGTCAAGACTCATATAGGTGTGTTCTTCAAAAGATGTTCTGCAGGACAACTTCTTTGCTTAGGGTAAGCCACTTAGAATGCATTAAGATAATAAATCAACCTGCCGTGCAGGATAGGAAAGTATTGCATCTTTATGGAGTGGTGTTTATTAAATTAGGGATACTTTTCTCTCAGCTAACCAACATCTTGTCTCCCATTTCTAATTCACGGGATCTTCAATCACATAGAGTGGTTTACCACTGTGGAAAACTCAAATTGTGGGTATCATACCCATCTACTTCGATGCATTTTCTATCACATTGCGTGATAGACCCTTTGTGAAGGGATCTGCCAAGTTTTTAGATGTTTGGATATAATCCAATGCAATAACTCCGGAGTTTCTCATTTTCCTGACAGATTTCAGTCTCCTCTTCACATGTCTTGATGACTTCATATTATCCTTAGAACTATTTACCTTGAAAATCACAGTTTAATTATCGCAGTTCATAAGGATTGTGGGTATTGGTTTTTCAACCACAGGTAAGTTCATCAAGGGTTCATGAAGCCACTCTGCTTCAACAGTGGTTGTGTCTAATGCCGTGAGTTCTGCTTCCATAGTTGACCTCGTTAAGATGGTCTGATTGCAAGACTTCCAAGAAAAAGCGCCACCAGCAAGTGTGAATACATATCCACTCGTGGTCTTTATCTCTTCAGCATCAGATATCCAATTTGAATCACTATAACCCTCTAGTACCCTCGGATACCAGGTGTAGTGAATGACATAGCTCGTAGTGCCTTTTAGATAGCGCATAACTCTCTCAAGAGCATGCCAGTGATCATCTCCTAGATTTGAAATAAATCGATTGAGTTTGCTTACAGCAAAGGCGATGTGAGGCCTCGTGGCACTAGCTAAATACATAAGTGAGCCAATAATTTGAGATTATCTCAGTTGGTCTCTAGCATTTCCTCGATTCTTTCAAAGCAACACACTAGGATCATATGGTGTAGGAGAAAACTTGAAGTCGCTATACCCGAAACGACTCAAGACCTTTTCCACATCATGGGACTGAAGCAATGTAATCCCACCGTCATCATCTCTCAATAGCTTGATGTTCAGGATGACATTAGCTACTCCTAGATCCTTCATCTCAAAGAACGAGATAAGAAATCTTTGACCTCCTTAATTGCATTAAGGTTGGTTCCGAAAATCAGTATGTCATCAACATACAAACGAAGGATGACTCCCTCACCCCCACCATGGCGATGGTACACACATTTATTAGCTTCATTTACAACAAATCCTGCAGCAATTAAAGTTCTTTCAAACTCCTCATGCCACTGCTTAGGGGCTTGTTTTAGGCCATATAAAGACTTCAACAACTTGTACACCTTTCCTTCTTAACCATTTACCACAAAGCCATCTGGATGATCCATGTAAATTTTCTCATCCAACTCTCCATTAAGAAAAGATGTCTTAACGTCTATTTGATGAACGAGAAGACCATGAGAGGCAGCAATGAGAGTAATACTCGAATGGTGGTCAATCTGGCAACAGGTGAGTAAGTGTCGAAGAAGTCTTCACCTTCTTTTTGAGTATATCCCTTGGCCATAAGTTGTGCCTTGTACTTTTCAATAGTACCATCAGGTCTAAGGTTTTTCTTAAACACCCACTTGCATCCTACAGGTTTGCACCCATAAGGGCGATCAGTGATCTCCCATGTTCCATTAGCTAAGATGGAATTCATCTCACTATGGATGGCTTCCTTCCAGTAGTCAGCATCAGGAGATGCATATGCTTCTGAAATGGAAGTGGGAGTGTCATGCACAAGGTACACAATGAAATTTCATTATCATCCTCCTTAGGACTTTCAGAGTGTTCAATTGGAATGGTAGGTTCAGAAAATGTAGCAAATTCCTGATTAGATGAACTAGGTATCTCAGGATTTGATGAGTGAGGTTTATCCTTCATAGGAAAGATATCCTCAAAGAAGGTTGCATCAGTCGACCCCATGATTTTATCGACATGAATGTCAGGTATTTCAGATTTTACTATCAAGAATCTATAATCAATGCTATGGAAAGCATAGCCCAGAAAAACACACTCAATGGTTTTTGGTCCAAGCTTGCACTTCTTGGGGATTAGTACATTAACCTTTGCCAAACAACCCCAAGTACGTAAGTAAGAGAGTTTTAATATTTTCTTCTCCCATTCTTAGAATGGAGTAATTTTTTGTTCTTTGTGGGAACTCGGTTTAGGACATGACACGCAGTCAATAGTGCCTCCCCCCACCATTCCTTGGAGAGACCCTATGTGTCTAACATGGCGTTAAACAAATCTGTTAGAGTACGGTTCTTTCTTTCGGCTACTCCATTTGACTAGGGTGATAGAGAGGCATCCTCTCATGAATTATGCCATGTTCCGCACAAAAGAAACCAAACTCGTTGGAAAAATACTCTCCACCACGATCAGACCTAAGCATGTGTAACATCTCAGCATTAGAGCTTAGAATTAAGCTGAACCCAAATGTGTGCATTGCATTCATGCATAGAAAATCCAAATAATTTTCGCGCTTTTGAATAAAACCTGTCAAAGTAATTGAAGCTTATCTCAACTTGATGGAATTGAAGTAGATCATCAAGTTGACTGCGATAAGTTTCAATATGACCTTTGATAAAACCTTAATTTGGGTAAACATGATTTGATCTAAGGGTAGATCAAATGTAATATAATTAAACCCTAATTCATCAGTTAATGATTTATATTTGATCCTTAAGTAGTCATATCCTAGTATTCATTGCAATAACCCCTGAATACCAAGTTAAGAATATAACCCAAGCAACAAGAATGTAATGATTAACTCTTGACCTATTTTATCCTTATTTATTTCTACCATGAGGATCATGGTAATACTTCATCCTAACTTTAGTTACATTGAGTAGTAAGGAAACCAATTCAAGACCCTTCACCACATATCTTTCTTTCCATATCAATCGTTATCATCCCTAATAAATCTTGTTCTAATATCTGTTGTTCATCAATGTTGAGTAATCAACTATTAATTCACCAATTCTTAACCTATCAATTCTTAATCTATCAACCCTTGTCTTTATCATAGCATTCACTCACATCCTATAAAGAAAGAAGTAACAAGAGGTAGGTGGAAATGCTAGAATTAAATATCCTCTATAAGATGGGAGTGTTGGAATAGAATAAGATCAAAGTGTTAATTGATGGAGTTAACTCACTCCTGAATGGATAACAAAGTAATGTGGAAGATATAATTATATGGTAATAAAGAAGATTACAAGGATGAATCCTGAAGAGAGTTACCAGGAGTAATCATATTGGATTAAGTAGGTATAGTCAATGAATAATATCTCTTAGTCCAATAGAGATAAACATAAGTTAATTATAATACAACTGTAATGTTGTATGAACGAAAGCCTTGACTAGCCAAATAGAAACTTAAACCATGAAGGATCAAAGGATTATAATGATCATGCTTCAGACACCAAGATTGAATGCTTATATCATGTATAAGTGACATTGGTGGATTAAACATAATTGAACCTTAGTATAGGTATGTTATTCCAGGTTAGCCATGTTAATTGACCATGATATGATGTGGAGTTTGAATATAAGATAATGGAGTTAGAAGTAACTACTTAGTGGATTAGAGGTTATCATTATCAGAGTAGTTTGATACAACCCAATTATAGATGTGGGCAGATTATGAAAAGCTTTAGTAACAAGCTCATTGGATTTATAAATGGATTTAGAAGAATAAAAGGTGGATGAGAATATTCTTGTGAAGTAAATCTCATCATGTTAACACATGATGATGGATATGAAAGAAGTAGTATCTCTAGGAAAGGAATTCTTTAAGTAGAAGTCAAGAAATATGAATTAGGGATGATAGAAATTCTTGGTAAACACTCAACTTTAAATCTTAAACCAAACATAGTATCCATTTCATCTGATTGATCTATCATCTTGTTTCCACAATGGTTTATAGGAATATTTCCTATAGAAAATCACTTAAGCACATCTTGGTCATTCCTAACTATAATACTTAAATGTGCTTAGGAGTTATCTTTATCAAATCCTCTTCATAAGACATTCTAGATAATAACTTTCTATTTTAAAAGGTGATATAATTAAAGATCACAAACATAAAGACAATATGTTTAGCTATTAATATTTACTCATATCAACAAAATAATATAAGTATAGTAAGAACCCTAGACCCTAGGGTAAGCATTTATAATTCAAACCCTAACTCTTATGTTAGTTATAATAAAATATATACATTGCTATTTCCTAAATTCATAGGAATAATATTAACCCTATTAGTTCCTTAAAATTTTATGTATCAAATAATATTGAATGATCAATATATATAAAAGTTTCTTTAATATTATAAGTTAATAAGAGTCAAATATCATGAGTTAACAGTCATGCATTCTTTAATAAGTTCATGGATATTAGATAAAATAAATTCATATGAAAAGACCCTACAATTACTAAAAGGAAAGATATATATATAAGAACATAAAGAAATAATAACATTATACTATAAAAACTCACAAAATGATACTAAATACATTTTAGTATTACTACAATTATCCAGCAAATAAATTCTATAAAGAAAACTCAAATCGATTGTGCAAATTCAAATGTGAAAACAAAACAGAATATAGAAAAGGGAAAGAACCAGGAAAAAAATAGAAGGAGATCATATCTGGCCCATGGCCCAACTTCCCTCCTTTCTTATCTATCGCCCGCTAGCAGCCGCAGCAAACCATCTGGCAAGATTTTCTACGGCCCGCATGGCCCAACATCAGCCCAACAGGAGCCCGTACCCCTTCGGCCTCTATTCCTCGCCGTCTTCCTCGCCGGCAGAAGCTGCTACATGGCATCGCAGCCATCGTCGATCTTCGTCACGCTACGATGCGCGCCGTTGCTGGTGAGGATGGGGATAAGAACGCCCACACCTTCCTCTATCCATTCGTACCCGTATCATCCCCTCTCGTTCTCTCTGTCTCTCTCTCTCTCGCATAGGAAACCGAAAACCTAACCGCCGGAGTCGCTTTTCATCGCCGTTTGAGACCACCCCAAGACCAGCTGGAGATGCCAAAAGCTCCGCCGTAGTGGACTTCGTCTGCTCGGAGGAGGAATCGAGCCAGGAAGCCCGAAATCATGTGCATAGAACTCGTCTGTCCGCCGCTCGCCGTCGAACATGGCGAAGCCGTCTGAGCTCGCCTCTCCTCGCCTTCGCCACTACAAGCTCCCAGGTGAGCTTATGCTTATGATAGTCCTCTCCAATTTGCTCCTAGTCATCTGTAGCGCCCCATATGCGGGCACCTGAGCAGTCCACCATCGGAGCTAGTGCTCCGGTGACCATTCCGGGGCGGCGTGACTATTGATCGCCTTACCATTGCATCCTCTTTTCAACCCACCAAACCACGCGAGCTGAAATGCCGTAGATCGCCGCCGGCGTCCTTGATCTGGTGGTGGAGGCCGCGCTGACGTCAGCATGTCAGCATGCTGAGGTCACCCTGCCACCTCAGCGTTGTTTGACTAGGTCCTTGTCCCGCGTGGCACACCAACGTGGTCACAGCCCACCAGTTAGTGATTGTGTCTAGGTTTAGCTTGGTATAAAAAGTATTTCCTGTTTATAAATTAAATAAAACAATATACATTCAAACACAAATAAATTCTAGAAATTAATAAAGTGATTAAATCTTGTTAAATCAATAACTTTTGTTTTATAACTCAGAAAAATATGTTTAATATATGAAATTTTTCAGAAAAATAAAATTTATAACTTAGTTGTATTATCAAATGGTGTTATGTTAGTTATTTAAATAAATATTATTTAATAAAGGTTTTATAAGTAATAATACTTTAAAAATTCATATTTTAATATTGGTAAATATTAAAAATATAAATAAAATACCAAAAATCTTAGAAAATAAGAACTATAGTTTAAAACTATAACCATGCATTATTATTTCACTTAATTAAATATTTATAAAATAATAAATCTTATAAAAATCATATCTTATTATCTATAAATCACAAAAATAAATGTAATATACCAAAATGATCACAAAAATAATACCTACATGTTAAAATATAATATTCCACTTTTAAGGTAAATAAAAATTCAAAACACTTTAACAACTTGAATTTAAACATATTTCCTTAGTTAATAATTCATATAAGGGTAAATAAAAATTGCTAATATTTCTAAAATTAGTAAATTGAGTCCAATAAATAGTATTAGTCCTAAATATTGATATTATAAAGTAAAAAATGGTTTAACACAATTTAAATACAATTTTATTGAATTATCATTCAACCATATGTGTAGTTTATTTTCTAAAAAGGTCTATATAAAGTATAAAATCTTCAAGAATAATTTGGGATTAAATAAAACCTTTTTACTTCCCTCAACGACAAGTTTATAAACAAATCAAAACACTATAGTGAATCCATGAGTAGTTAAATAATGTTATTTCCTTGATTGCAAATCCTAACCACACCTTTATAAAGATATAAAAGTTTCTATTCCATTATAAAATTAAGAAACCACTACTCAAATAGAAGAATAACAATTCTTAAGTAACTTTAAGGAAACATTATAAAGTACACAAGGTACAAATAACATAAGCAATATACCTTAAAACCATCTATGTGTTTAAAGTTAACTTTAGTCTACAATACTTCAAATACTATGCTAAAGACTTTGTTATGTATTTTATAGTTAACTTTGGTCTGTTATAATTAAGTTATAAAGCATCTCAAGTCCAGACTATTCAAGCAAGCATAAATAATATCAATCACATTCTATCAACCATATTCTAAAAACTATCATAATTGTTTAAACCTTAATAGAGAAATCTTTTCTTCAAAAGTTATTTGTTCTGCCACTTCAGTCAACATATGACAACTAATCATAATCATATTACTTTATACTTTACTTGTATATTAGGATTGTTAATACTTAAGTTCCTTATAAATGCCAATACATGTGAAGTAAGATTTAAATATAAGGCAATTCTTATACAAGCAGTCTTTGAGTAGCATTCCACAATTGAGTATCTTATTGTTGTATACTATTTATATATACTCACATGTTGTTTCACACACACTCGCAAGCCTTAACAAGAAGCACAAGTGTGAAACTTAATCTAAAAGGGCAACACATTCCAAAGACACCATTTCTAGTTTCCAAACCCTAGAACAACGTTTGAGTAGCATTTCCAGTATAGTGGACTTGTGTAACCACTCAACACAAACCTTTCATTCCATTCCACCCAGGTGATTCATTCACATAGTTGTTTTATTAAACAAAACAGAAGTCATAGACTTAGAAATATTTCATAGCATGAATATAATCCACCCTTGTTTTCTACTAGCTAGGCTAAGCATAATAGTAGCAAGAATCTTAACTCGGGGAAAATTCTACTAAGGCATCATCTACTAGGATTTCCCATGGCATAGCATACTTATTAAAAATTCCATGCAAGTTCTACTTGGAAATATCACTAATGCATAGTCAAAATATTAGGACAAAATGTATGAAGCACCACTTGCCTTTTTAGTAGAGAATATATGTTCACTCCTTGATATTGCAAATGTCACACTCTTAAAGGTTCACTACAATTTCAATCAAGGCACAAATTCAAACTAGCATTCAAACAATTCATCACATAAAATAATAAAAACAAAGCAATGCATGCAAGCAAGCATGCAAAAGATTGTTTTATTGAAAAAGTGGTTTCTAGTAAGGCTATAAACATACCTATTGGTCATTTATAAAAGTGGCAAAATAATTTAAAATCAAGTTAGTGAAAATGGCCATTTAAATCATTTTTGTTTTGCTAGAAATGATTTTTAAATCAAGTAACAATTTCTAGTGTTTGCCAAATATATTTTTTAAACACAAATGTTAGTGTTTATGGTCAAAGTGTTTAAATCAAATCCATTTATAAAAGGTTTCACTTAAAATCCTTTTTAAATTAATAGCAATATTTTGTTTTACTAGAAATGCTTTTTATTCAAGGAATAATTCCTTAGTGTCACAAAATATATTTTTAAATCCAAAAGTTGGTTTTTATGGTCAATAGGTTCAAAACAAACCATTTTCAAAGTTACCCTAAAATAATTTTTAGAATAAGTTTTATACACAAAATTGGCCTAATAATGTTTCTGCAAAACATCTACTTTTCCAGAAGCAAAACACTAAACTAAGGGCATGGTTGCAAAAGTTTCCTTTTCCTGATTCTAATGATGTAAAATTTGTAAAATTTGGATGTGTGGATCTAAAGTTATGAATTTTTCAAATCTAAACATCTAATAGAAATGTTTCTGTTTTTAAAACAAAATACAGGCCACGTGGTGTGTTCCTATTGGCCGGTACCGGTTCGCACAGATTGATCATCATGAGCCGTCAGATTTAAGTGGCAACGCTTGGATCTGATCAATAGATACCCCTTCATCTAAATCTAATCCTAGCCAACAGATCTGCATCCCACGGTTCAAAACACAGCGACCACAGATGGGCGGCGGTGTCGCTCGGGCTACGACGTTCTATCGAAACTAGGAAGCGCGAGAGAGGGAGGAGAGGCTCACCAGGCTCGCCGTGGAGTGCTGATTCTCGAGGTGGTCGCAGTAGGGCAGGGGGTGTACGGAGGCGACGTTGATTGCTCGTCGGAGTCGTCGTTGGCATTGGGCACGCTCTGGTGTCGTCGGTGGCGAGGCTACGGTGCACGCCAGAGCAAACAAATGGTGTAGTTAGATTCGCAACACAATGGCGGTTGCACAAGTGTCATCCAGCGAGATAGGGGAGGGGGACAGAACCTACCGGGAATGGTCGTCGGAGTTGAAGCCGATAGCGGCAGCGTTCAGACAAAGAAGAAACCAAGCTTAGGGGACGCGTGCGTGCAAGTGGTGAGTGCTGGTAGGTGCGATAGACGCTGACGAGTAAGCTCGTGGGTTCCAGGGGAAGTGGGCGGTGAGGGCTGGCCGGAATCGGCTGGAGTAGCTCGTCGGGGACAGTGGGTTCACGCGAGAATTTTGTGCAGCCTGGTGGCGGAGAGGTGCGAGCGAGCTAGGGGGAAAGAGAGAGGGGACGTGGGCGCTTAAGATGGCATGGTCATGGAGAGAAATTATCGCGGCATTGATGCGAATTTAAGACGCAGATTCAAAGTAGAAAATGACAACAAAGTTTGGGGAAAGAACAGGTTGCGTGGAGAAGATGATGACCCGGCAGTGGGGTCGCCAAGTCAGCGAAAGAGAGGGGGTATGGTGGGGTCGTCAGGTCAGCGAGAGTGCGGGTCGTTTCGCGAGTGAGAAATAACGGTTCGGGGAGGGGGAGGGAGTGGGATGCGCTGGGCCTGTTGGGCTAGCTTTAGTGGGCTGGGTATATTTCATTTTTTTCTCTGAATCTTTTTCTTTTTCTATTTTTCTGTTTTGAATTCAAACTCTCATTTGAAATCAGATTTATTCATCAAAACTTTTTAGTAGGTTTTATGTTGTTTATAAATGTGTTTTAAAGTCCATTTTAGAATAATTTCTTTTATTCTTTTATGGTTTATTATTTATTTCAATTAGACACTTGTCTTTATTTAAATAAGATTTTTAAATACATTTTCAAACTTCTATTTGAATTCTAATTTTTCCCAAACCTTTTTAGTAGGTTTTATTTATTCATTAGTGCCAATAATTCACTTTGAATTATTTAAAATATTTTAATATGATTTAATGTACATTTAAATTGGGCATTTCTCTTTATTCAAATAAAATCAAATATGGTTTTAAACCCATATAAATTTTATTCAAATAATTCTTTTTAAGTTAATAAGATAACTTTTTAATCCACTTTGGTAAATTCCAATTTATTATTTTCTCATGATTTAATAAATCATTTACTTTAGGGATTTTGTCTTTATTCAAAACAATGTGGTTTAAGTCCATATAAGTTTTTATTTAAATAATCATTATTCCTTTATTTTATTTGGATTATCTTTATTCCATTTGCTTATGGATTTAATTCAAGTTCTAAATTATCTTCTAAATAATTTTATTGGGGTTTATTATTTAGATTAGGCAAATTGTCTTTATTTAAATAAAATTGAATATGGTTCAAAGCCCATATAGTTTTTATTTAAATATTATTTTATTTATTTTTATTAATCAATAAACTTTCATTTTATTTGTTTACGGATCTGGCCAAGATTTAATTTGGCTTTTAAATATTCCTTATTTATTTTCTTTCTTTCTTTAACTTATAAAATCCATATCTTTTTATTTATAGATCCAAAATTGGTGATTTCAATTTGTATATTTTACTTGATATTTGTTTATCTTTTTAAATCCTTTTAGGATTAATTTGCTCACAATTTGGTATGGATTTTAGATAGGATCTTTATTAGCTTTGGAAATTATTTTCCTTTTAACTTATTAAATTCATAAGTTTTCATCCATGGTTCCAAATTAAATGAAACCAATTTCTATGGTTTTATAATATTTTTATTTATAATTTTTTATCATTTATAAATGTTTGTTGCTAAATTTTTATATGTATCAAATTCATAGTCTTAGAGAGATCTTGGAAATGATTTCTTCCATTATGGTTTTAGGGTTTTGGTTTATTTTTCCAAGTGTTTAAATTTCAAAATACATTCTTTGATGAATTCATTTCACTTGATTGAAATTTTGTTGGATTCCCTTTTAATTCAAATTTTATTCAAGAAGGGTTTTCATGTTTCCATTTTGAAACAAAAAGTTTCTTTTCACCCTAAATTTCAACAATTAATTCTTTTGTTTATTTATTTTTCACATTTCAAAATTTGGAAAATTTTGGGATATGACAGGCTACCACCCTTAAAATAAATCTCGTCCCGAGATTTGGGAAGGCTAGAGGTTACAAGTTGGCTTCAAGGCAACTAGGGTACTACCACCCTTAAAAAGGTTTTCAACTAGATTACATCTTGGCTTACTTGGGATCTTGATGTATCTTCTCTGGACAGTTGTTGGCATAATGGCCTAGCTCTTTGCATTTGAAACATGTGACCGTGTTGATGTCTATCATAGGTTTGTTTGTCTTGTCTTTCTCATTTTCTAGACAATGTGATGCATAGTGTCCCATATCTTTGCAATTGTAACATTGCACTTGGCTATTGTCCTTCTTGATGGGTTTGGGGCATTTCCTCTTTTTGGGTCTCTCCAAAGCTAGGAGTTCTTCTAGTTCATGTTCTTCATATTTCACCATGAATGTGGGAAATCTTTCTCTCTTCTTGGGGCAGTCACTAGAGATATGACCTTCTTCTCCACAAGAGTAGCAGCACTTTGTGGTCACTTTGGATGTGGCTTTATGAGGCATGGTTCTGACTTTGCCTTCATCCTTCTTGGTACAAGTTGTTACCTTATGGAGGTTTCCAAACATTTGATGCATTCCATCTTATTTCATTTGTTGAACTATAGGATAGATGGGGCATTGGATAGGGACATGATCATTTCCTTCACATAGGAAACAAGTCACTTGAGATGTGGGGCATTGTTTAGTTGGATGTTTCTCTTCACAATTAGGGCATTGGTCCACATGCTCTTTATAAGTGTGTCCTATGTCTCCACGATTATTGCAAGCTTGAGTTCCTTCTCTGTAAAGTTCCCAACCTTTAATAAGTTAGAGATCCCTGTGTTTACAATGCTAGTCCCTGGATCAATAGCTAGCATCCACAGTCAAGATGCAATATCAAGAAACAAAGGTCATAATACAACTTCATAACCAGGAATAAAATAATTTATTACATCTTACATAGCTCATTTGGCTATCTCATTACAATGCAGCAAAATATAACAATAGCATGGGGTCCTTCATCTTCAAAGTGCCACAGGCAGACATGCTGGTTGTAGACTTGTAATCCTAATCAATAAACTTCACTAACATCAAACAAACCTGCAACATAATAAGTTACAGCCACAAGGGTCAATACATTTGAATTGTATTGGCAAGTGATACTATGGTGGTATAGTGGAGTCTATCATCTATATGCATTTGTCTAAGTGGAGCTTAGGCTTGCTTTGCTCAAAATAGATTCTCCTTATCATTTGAAAACACTAAGTTTTTGCTTGACAAAATCACCCAAGGCGTCTCCCAATAGAAATTGGTGATCCTTCAACCCTTGTTCAACCACAAGTTTTTAACTTAGAAATTTGGATGAGGAGATTCTTGATAGCTTCCATGTCTTGATGCTCAAATTTTCCTTTGCCAGGGACATGGCTAAGTACTTAGATTTTACACTCTTCAGAGGTGGTGCACTTTCCCCACAAGACTTGGTTTCACCAAGACAAGATCTTTTAGAAGCCTTCCCTTAGACCAGAATGGACGCGTTCCAACCTATCATCCCTACCACCAACTGTCCATTTGGCTAAGTTATTGCAACCTATATGATCCAGGCAGAGCCCATAATGCCAAGTGGCTGCACTTGAAGCTTCTCAACATTTGAGATCTCAAATCTCTTTGTTCCTGGGTGGCCATCCACAAGTGAGATACACAAGGTAAACCATAGAAATGGCCTTGTGAACCACTCAACACAAACCATTCCTTCCATTCCACCCAGGTGATTCATTCACTTAGTTGTTTTATTAAACAAAGCACAAGTCCTTGACTTAGAAATATTCCATTGTATGAATATATATATTCCACCCTTGTTTTCTACTAGCTAAGCTAAGCATGATACTAGTAGGAATCTTAATTTAGGGAATTTCTACTAAGGCTTCATCTACTAGGATTCCCCATGGCATAGTTTATACTTAGCAAAAATTCCATGCAAGCCCTACTTAGAAATATCTCTAATGCATAGTGAAAATAATGGGACAAAAGTATGGAGCATCACTTGCCTTTTTGGTATAGTATATAAGTTCACTCCTTGATCTTTGCGATGTTCACACTCTTCAATTCACTACAATTCAATCAAGCAAGCAATATTTCAATCTACCATTCAAGCAACATCACATAAAATAATAGAAACAAAACAATGCATGCAAGCATGCCAAACTTTGTTTTATTTACAAAAGTGTTTTATAATAGGTTATAAACATTCTAAAACACTTATTGGTCATTTTATAAAGTGGCAAAACTATTTGGAAAAGATTCTACCTATAAACCATTTTTAAACCAAAGTATTATTTTATGTGGTGAAGAAATGCTTTTAATAAGGCAACAATCTATAGGGTTCACAAAATATGTTTTCAAACCATAAAACCTTGTGTTTAGGGTCAGAGAGTTTATTCCAAAACATTTCCCAAAGGTTTTCTTCAAAAAGCATTTTTAACAAATAAACAATATTTTTATTTGACTAGAAATGGTTTAAATCAAAGGTTTATTCTTTTACTTCACCAAATATATTTTTGAAACCACAAATTAATTTCTATGTTCAGTAGGTTCAAAACAACCCATTTGCGAAAGATTTTATCTCTAAAATCATTTTAGAACAAATTTTATATTCTAAATATGCCTACACAAGTTTCTGCAAACACAAACAATTTAACATAAGCAATTTACTAAACAAAGGGCATGGTCAGAAAGTACTTGTTTTGCTGAATCCATTGATATAAATTTTGCAAAATTTGGACATGTGGTTTGAAAGTTATGAATTTTTCAAATTGGAACATCAAATAGACCAATTCTGTTTTTATTCAAACAAACAGGGCCACGTGGCTGCTTGCTACTAGCTGGTACCGATTCGTTCGGATCACGTAATGAGGATCGTTGGATATAATGTGAATCGTGTGGCACAGATCCGTCCTTACCCCTTCAGTTAAGTTTCTATCGCAACCCTTTGATCACGATCCTACGACTCCTAATCACTGGTCATACTCTGGCGGCGCTAGCGGTGGTGAACGGCGGCGGCGCGCTCAGATGATTTTGGTGTTGGTGTTACAGGAAGAGAGAGATCGAGGGGATATGCTCACCGAGTTCGTCGCGGCGTGGAGATGCTCGAGGTGGTCCTTGCTGGCGAAGGGGCGCTCGGGGTCGACGGGAATTCTTCACCGGAGTTCGTGGAACCGTCGGGTGCGGTCAGTCATCGACGAAGGCGACTCTAGGGTGCACGATAGAGCAAGCAAGCGGCATGGTTAGACGCACAAATGAGTGGAGAGTATCAGAGCATCAAAGAAGAGTGGAGGCGCGGTCAGAGACTACCTGGAGGCTTCGTCGGAGAAAAGGCAGAGGACGGCGCTACTGGTCATCGTCGTTGCCAATGCTGGGGGGCACGCGCGAGCAAGTCGATGGTGCAGAGAGAAGCGCCAGGGACTGGGGGTCACGCTCGTGTGCTCGAGGAGGCGAGGGGCGATGGCGAGTGACCGGAATTGGAGGTGGAGCTCGCCGGAGTCAGTGGCGGTCCGGAGATGATTCCGAGCATCCTGGTGGCTCTCAAGGCGTGATGTTTGGGGGGAAAGGAAGAGGGGAAACGAGCGCTTAAGTGAGTGTGGTCAGGGGGCGAGGATCACGCGTCATTGAAGAGAATTTACCACGCGAATCAATCGGCAGTAACGGGAGAGAGGAAGGGCGCGGTCAGCGGCGGGTGAGAACGATGACGACGTGGCCATGGGGTCCGTTGTCAGCGAGAGGGAGAGAGGAGGAGTGGGTCCAGGCGGTCAGTGACGTTGTGGGTCAATTCGCGAGTACGAAGCGTTTTTCTCGCGGGGAAGGGAGATGGGCTAGACTGGGCTTAGTGGGCTGGGCTGGCTAGATCATTTTTTTTGTACTGTTTTGTTTTTCTTTTTCTATTCTTATTATTCTGTTTTGATTTTGATTAATCAATTTAAACATCCATTTGAATTCAAACTTCTCTCAAACCTTGAGTAGATTTTTAATACTGATTACTAATACATTCTGAAATCATTTTTAGAATAAATATCTTATTCTTTTTAGGGTCTTTTAATCATTTAAAATTGGCCCTTGCATTTATTAAATGAGATCAAATACATTTTTAATCCTTATTTAAATTTCATTTTTCCACAAAACCTTTTCAGTAAGTTTTATTCAATTATAAGGGTGTCAAATAATTCACTTTGAATTATTAGGAATAATTTTAATATGATTTATTAATCATTTTAAATTGGGTACTTGTCTTTATTCTAATGAAATTAAATATAGTTTTAATTCCTTAAATTTTATTTGGAAGATTTCTTTGATGATCTTATTTAAGTTAATTAAATAAATTTTATTCCACTTGGGTAAATTCCAAATATTATTTTCTCATGATTTAATTAATCATTTCTAATAGGAATTTTATATTTATTCAAATAGAATTTGGTTAATGCCATTTTATTTGGAAATTCTTTATCCTTTTATTTGGATTTGGATTCTATTCATTCTATTTGCTTAATGGATTAGGCCAAGATTTAATTTAGTCTTTAAATATTCCTTATTTAATATTTCTATCTTTATCTTATAAAATCCATATCTTCTTATTTATATATCCAAACTTGGTGATTCCAATTTGTAAAATCTTATTTGATATTTATTTATCCTTTTAAACCTTTTTAGGATGAATTTATCACCATTGGTTATGGATTTTTAGATAGGTGCTTTATTAGCCTTGGAATTTCAATTTCCTTATCTTATTAAATTCATAAGATTTTATCTATGGCTCCAAATTAAGTGAAACCAATTCATATGGTTTTATAATATTTCTATTTGTCATTCTTGATCATTTTGAAATGTTTTGTTTGACAAATTTCTATTTGGATCAAATCCATGGTCTTAGAGATAGCTTGGAAATGATTTTCTTCTATTAGGGTTTTAGAGTTTTTGGTTTATTCTTAAAGTGCTTAAATTTCAAGATGCATTTATGAAGAAAGCATTCCACTTGATTTGAATTTAGTTGGATTCAAACATTAACCAAAGTTTGTCCAAGATGGGATTTTAAGTTTCCATTTAAAAACAAAAGTTTCTTTTCACCCTAATTTTCAACAACTATTTATTTTGTTTATTTATTTTTCACATTACAAGATTTGGAAAATCTTGGGATGTGACATGTAATATCATCCTTGATATCATTGTTGTCACAATCACTTTGGGAAGAGTTGCTTATAATGTTGATCATTTGGCTGGTCATCCTTTGCAACAATTGGGATTGGGTTTCCAATTTTTTTGCATGGTTGGGTCTAACTCATTGTTGTTGGCTAAAAACTGAGTTGTCACTTGATTCAACTGTGCTTGGGTTGCTAGCAGTTGCTCTCTCATGTGCATCTCTTGGTTGTTGTTGTTGTCGCCATCCTTGATGTTAGAGTCTCTTGGAGAAGTCATCTGTTTGGGTTGGATTGGGATTAGAATAGGTAAAAGATTTCTAGAGAAAGAATTCTAATCACACAAAAAAATTCACACAAACAATGTGCAAGCAATCACAATCAAACATTCCACTCAAACAACAAGATTCAATCACATTTTTAGGCAACAAAATAATTTTCCTACACCATATAAGTTGGTGTGATTGATTTAAACTAAACACTAGTATGGTGGTCCAACTATAGGATTACTTAGGATCATTTCATTCTTCTTGGTTTGTTTCTTCATGAACAAGATCATTGTATCCTTGGAGAAATTCTTTTGTCTTGGTCACAAAACTTCAAAGGTGATGATGTTTCTTTCTAGGTTGTGTTTCCGTAGTCTCCAAGTCTTGAGTAATATTTCTTGTCTCACTTATAGTCCTTGGTGATGTCCAAATTGAAGTCCTTGGTGAAACTAAAGTTGAAGTCACTGGTGATGTTGAAGTCTTTGGTCATGTTGAAGTTTTTGTCCATCAAGTTGAAAAGAGGGGAGATGTAGAATCAAAACCAAAGGTTGAGGAAAGAGTTTACAAGATTGTTTGTAAATAAGTTTTGGAACAAATACAACTCCTATTTTTCTAAGAGGTTTTGTTCAATCCTAGGGTTACAATCCTACAGGCAACACAGTGCTTTGATACCATCTGTAGAGGTCCCAACCTGATAAGGTAGAGATCTCTGTGTTTACAATGCTAGTCCCTGGATCAATAGCTAACATCCACAGTTTAAGATGTAATATCAAGAAACAAAGGTCATAATACAACTTTATAACCAGGAATAAAATAATTCATTACATCTTACATAGCTCATTTGGCTATCTCATTAGAATGCAACAGATATAACTATAGCATGGAGTCCTTCATCTTCAAAGTGCCACAGGCAATCATGTTGGTTGTGGACTTGTAATCCTATTCAACACACTTCACTACCATCAAACAAACCTGCAACATAATAAGTTACAGCCACAAGGGTCAATACATTTGAATTGTATTGGCAAGTGATACTATGGTAGTATAGTGGAGTCTATCATCTATATGCATTTGGCTAAGTGGAGCTTAGGCTTGATTTGTTCAAAATAGATTTTCCTTATGCTTTGAAAACACTAAGTTTTTATTTGTCAAAATCACCCAAGGAATCTACCAATAAAATTGGTCATCCTTTAACCCTTGTTCAACCACAAGTTTTTAACTTAGAAATTGGGATGAGGAGATTCTTGATAGCTTCCATGTCTTGATTCTCAAATTGTCCATTGCCGGGGACATGACTAAGTACTTATATTTTACTCTCTCGAGAGGTGGTGCACTTTCCCCACAAGACTCGACATGCATCGAGATAAGATCTTTCAGAAGCCTTCCCTTAGACCAAAATGGGCGCGCTCCAAACCTATCACCCCTACCACCAACTGTCCATCTGGCTAAGTTATTGCAACCTATATGATCCAGGCAGAGCCCATATTGCCATGTGGCTGCACTTGAAGCTTCTCAACATTTGACATCTCAAATCTCTTTGTTCCTGGGTGGCTTTCCACAAGTGTGATACCAAGTTTTCCCCAGTATACTAGACTTGGTGATACCCAAGTTTTCCCCAGTATAGTGTACTTGTGTAACCACTCAACACAAACCTTTCATTCCATTCCACCCAGGTGATTCATTCACATAGTTGTTTTATTAAACAAAACACAAGTCATAGACTTAGAAATATTTTATAGCATGAATATAATACAACCTTGTTTTCTACTAGCTAGGCTAAGCATAATAGTAGCAAGAATCTTAACTTAGAGAAAATTCTACTAAGGCATCATCTACTAGGATTTCCCATGGCATAGCATATTTAGTAAAAATTCCATGCAAGACCTACTTGGAAATATCACTAATGCATAGTCAAAATATTAGGACAAAATGTATGAAGCACCACTTGCCTTTTTAGTAGAGAATATATGTTCACTCCTTCATCTTGCAAATGTCACACTCTTCAAGGTTCACTACAATTTCAATCAAGGCACAAATTCAAACTAGCATTCAAACAATTCATCACATAAAATAATAAAAACAAAGCAATGCACGCAAGCATGCAAAAGATTATTTTATTGAAAAAGTGGTTTCTACTAAGTCTATAAACATTTTAAAATACATATTTGTCATTTATAAAAGTGGCAAAATAATTTAAAATCAAGTTAGTGAAAATGGCCATTTAAATCATTTTTGTTTTGCTAGAAATGATTTTTAAATCAAGTAACAATTTCTAGTGTTAGTCAAATATATTTTTTAAACACAAATGTTGGTGTTTATGGTGAAAGTGTTTAAATCAAATCCATTTATAAAAGGTTTCACTTAAAACTCCTTTTTAAATTAATAGCAATAATTTGTTTTACTAGAAATGCTTTTTATTCAAGGAATAATTCCTTAATGTCACAAAATATATTTTTAAATCCAAAAGTTGGTTTTTATGGTTAGTAGGTTCAAAACAAACCATTTGCAAAAGATTTTACCCTAAAATCATTTTTAGAATAATTTTTATACACAAAATAGGCCTAATAATGTTTCTGCAAAACATCTACTTTTCCAGAAGCAAAACACTAAACTAAGGGCCTGGTTCCAAAGGTTTCCTTTTCTTGATTCCTATGATATAAAATTTGTAAAATTTGGACGTGTGGATCTAAAGTTATGAATTTTTCAAATCTAAACATCTAATAGAAATGTTTTTTTAAAACAAAATACAGGCCACGTGGTGTGTTCCTATTGGCCGGTATCGGTTCGGAGCCGTCAGATTTAAGTGGCAACGCACGAATCTGATCAATAGATACCCCTTCGTCTAAATCTAATCCTAGCCAACAGATCTGCATCCTACGGTTCAAAACACAACGACCACAGATGGGCGGCGCTAGCGACGGCTGCGCGGCAACGGCGCTCGGGCTGCGGCATTCCGGCGAAACTAGGAAGCGTCGGAGAGGGAGGAGAGGCTCACCAGGCTCGCCGTGGAGTGCTGATTCTTGAGGTGGTCACAGTAGGGCAGGGGTGTACGGAGGCGACGTTGATTGCTCGCCGGAGTTGTCGTTGGCGTCGGACACGCTCTGGT
Organism: Avena atlantica; assembly: GCA_910589765.1. Classification (NCBI taxonomy): domain Eukaryota; kingdom Viridiplantae; phylum Streptophyta; class Magnoliopsida; order Poales; family Poaceae; genus Avena; species Avena atlantica. Next base: position 255,877,019 of record OU342738.1, on the reverse strand, counting down.
GTCATCGGTGGCGAGGCTACGGTGCACATCAGAGCAAACAAATGGTGTTGTTAGATGCACAACACGATGGCGCACGAGTGTCATCCAGCGAGATAGGGGGACAGAACCTACCGGGAATGGTCGTCGAAGTCGAAGCCGACAGCGGCGGCGTTCAGACGAAGACGAAGCCGAGCTTCGGGGACGCGTGCTTGCAAGCGGTGAGTGCTGGTAGGTGCGATAGACGCTGGCGAGTAAGCTCATGGGTTCCAGGGGCAGTGGGGCGGTGAGGGCTGGCCGGAATCGGCCAGAGTAGCTCATCGGGGACAGTGGGTTCACGCTAGAAATTTGTGCAACCTGGTGGCGGAGAGGTGCGGGCGAGCGAGGGGGGAAGAGAGAGGGGACATGGGCGCTTAAGATGGCGTGGTCATGGCGAGAAATTATCATGGCATTGATGCGAATTTAAGAAGCGGATTCAAAGCACAAAACGGCAGAGAAGTTTGGGGGAAGAACAGGTCGCGTGGAGAAGATGATGACGCGGCAGTGGGGTCGCCAAGTCAGCGAAAGATAGGGGGTATGGTGGGGTCGTCAGGTCAGCGAGGGTGCGGGTCTTTTCGCGAGTGAGAAATAACGGTTCGGGGAGGGGGAGGGGGTGGGCTGTGCTGGGCCTGTTGGGCTAGCTTTAGTGGGCTGGGTGTGTTTCAGTTTTTTTCTCTAAATCTTTTTTCTTTTTCTATTTCTATTTTTCTGTTTTGAATTCAAACTCTCATTTGAAATGAGATTTATTCAAGAAATCTTTTCAAAACTTTTCAGTAGGTTTTATGTTGTTTATAAATGTGTTTTAAAGTCCATTTTAGAATAATTTCTTTTATTCTTTTATGGTTTATTATTTATGTAAATTAGACACTTGTCTTTATTTAAATAAGATTTTTAAATATATTTTCAAACTTATATTTGAATTCTAATTTTTACCAAACCTTTTCAGTAGGTTTTATTTATTCATTAGTGCCAACAATTCACTTTTAATTATTTAAAATATTTTAATATGATTTAATGTACATTTAAATTGGGCATTTGTCTTTATTCAAATAAAATCAAATGTGGTTTTAAACCCATATAAATTTTATTCAAATAATTCTTTTTAAGTTAATAAGATAACTTTTAAATCCACTTTGGTAAATTCCAATTTATTATTTTCCCATGATTTAATTAATCATTTACTTTATGCATTTAGTCTTTATTCAAAACAATATGGTTTAAGTCCATATAAGTTTTTATTTAAATAATCTTTATTCCTTTATTTTATTTGGATTACCTTTATTCCATTTGCTTATGGATTTAATTCAAGTTTTAAATTGTCTTCTAAATTTTTTTTATTGGGGTTTATAATTTAGATTAGGCAAATTGTCTTAATTTAAATAAACTGAATATGGTTCAAAGCCCATATAGTTTTTATTTAAATATTCTTTTATTTCCTTTTATTATTCAATAAAATTTCATTTTATTTGTTTATGGATTTGGCCAAGATTTAATTTGGATTTTAAATATTCCTTATTTATTTTCTTTCTTTCTTTATCTTATAAAATCCATATCTTTTTATTTATAGATCCAAAATTGGTGATTTCAATTTGTATATTTCAATTTGTACAATTTGGTTTGGATTTTAGATAGGGGCTTTATTAGCTTTGGAAATTATTTTCCTTTTAACTTATTAAATTCATAAGTTTTCATCCATGGTTCCAAATTGAATGAAACAAATTTCTATGGTTTTATGATATTTTTATTTATCATTTTTTATCACTTATAAATGTTTGTTGCTAAATTTTTATATGGGTCAAATTCATAGTCTTAGCGATATCTTGGAAATGATTTCTTCCATTAGGGTTTTAGGGTTTTGGTTTATTTTTCCAAGTGTTTAAATTTCATAATACATTCTTTGATGAATGCATTTCACTTGATTGAAATTTTGTTGGATTCCATTTTAATTCAAATTTTATTCAAGAAGGGTTTTGATGTTTCCATTTTGAAACAAAAAGTTTCTTTTCACCCTAAATTTTAATAATTAATTCTTCTGTTTATTTATTTTTCACATTTCAAAATTTGGAAAAATTTGGCATGTGACAGGTAAGCTGCCCGGTTGTGCAACAAGGAGTTGATCTCTCATGGGTAAAGTAACACACCTCTGCAGAGTGTAAGAACTGTAACTTGTTACTCCCTGTTCCGGGAAGGATCTACGAACGCGGCGGGAAAGGAACTCCATGAAAGTTCTGGTCAACCCGTGAAGGCTGATGGACATACCTTTTCAGAATAAGCAACCTTTGAAGAAATGTTTACGAAAACTTGCATTGCCTACGACCTATGGTCTGTGGCTGTAGATATAGTGCATCAAACACTCCTTTTCTAGTGAACTTGCTGAGTATGCTCGTACTCAACGTATCTTCTTAACCCTTGCTAGATTCTAAAGTCATTAAGACGACATCTACATCCAGTTATGCTCCAGGAATCATCATTAAAAGCTAAAGCTCTTCAATGAAGTCAAGAAAGTCAACATATACATCAACTCAAGTGAAGACGAAGTTTCTAATTAGATAGGAATATAATCTCTAGCCATAGAACCTATTTCTGTATCGTATTGCAATAGCATCAATACCAAACCATTAGTTAAAATACTAGTCTTAATAGTATGATAGTTTTTGAGTTGTTTATTTCTGATTCTTCTTTGTAAGAAGTTCTTTCTCTCTCTTTAACTTAGAGTGTTCTTTGTAACTTGTGTACAGAGTGAGTTGTAACTTTAGCCATGTATTGGACCTGTTGTGTTTCTGTTGTACCACTCTGAGGGATGTAATACTAGTGAACGGTGTTTCATTGGTGTTATGTCAACGACTATAGTGTACTACATCATGAAGTGGTATGCTGGGTCACCGCAGTTGGTATCAGAGCATATGCTTTGACCTTAGGTTGGAAACCTAGTAAATGGGTAGAACCTGTAGGACACATATCTGCTATAATAAAGAGTTCTCTAGTGATATGAGGGATATTCAACTAAGAATAATCCTGTAATGTTGCTAGTGCGATAATTCTTTAGTATGATTGCAACCCTGAACGCTGCCAAGAGTTTTAACTCTATGTGACTGATCATAATTTCTTATCTATAGTTCTACATGGCACCTCTATACCCCACCCAGAATGTTCAAGTGATGAACATGACGTTAAATGACTATGGAGGGGATTGGACAGATAACCTCTGACAACTTCTATGGAGTTTGGATTGTGAATCAAGACTTTTGGTCAAGATTTACAGTTACTATGATAGGCAGGTATTAGCTAAATACCGTGTCATGATCATGTTACCCAAGAAGTTAGGACTTAAGGGAGAAATTCCATCAGGAGAGGCAAGGTGCATGGCATCAGCATATCAGATTGCTGTAGCAGCATCCATAACCATGATCCGAGAACAGAAATCCCAAGCTCTAGAAGGTAGTACCAACACAGTTATACCCCATGAAACTTCAAACCCGGAGCATGAGTTAGATCACTCTACTCTAGTCCAAACTGAACCCACTCTAGCCGTAGAGTATATGGATCGTTATCGGTCTTTGCTAAACACTTACCATAACACTCACCAAGTCTTAGTTCAGGAATTGGATACGGTCATTGAGGATTTTACTGATCCTGATAAGGCAATGGCACGTGGGAAGAAGTTAGATAAAGAAGTTAGGCATCCCAAATACATACCTTCAGGAGAAGTGTATGAGGAAACTGAGTTTGATGATCCACACTCAGAAAACTATGCCTACTACCAAAATAAACCCCAACCACCTGAAGATCTATGGACCAAGTATATCTCCGAACAAAAGGAATGGGCGAGAGCTATTCCAAGTAAACCTGAGCAAAGCCATTATGAATGGGGAGTAGAATCTCAAGATGGAACTATAGGGAATCCTATACCTTGTGATACAGGTATCGGAGAAGAGACCAACTATAACCATAGAGAGACTTATGGACCATATGGGGGTAATACCAACCCAATCGACTTAGAAGAGTATTCCGGTAATTACTATACCAATATGTATGAATGGAACAAAGAAAAGGCGAAAGAACCCTCTTACTTTGAGGAAGCATTGCCGGAAATGCAGGAATATCCTATAGAAGACTATGCCAACTCTAGTCATTTTTCGACTAATCTCAGTCTAGGTACTTGTAATCAAGGATACGCACCTCCTGGATGCTCTTATGCTCCAGAAGGCAGTCGTAGGACTTCACGTCATCAGGGACGGAACTCCAGGAAGCACTAGAAGAGGATGAAAGTAAGAGTAGAAGGAAGTCCTAAGGGATGAGTGCTTGAATAATGTACATAGAGGGTAATGCGTATTGTAGTTTGAGGGGTTTGCGGAAATAAGTGAGGATATACTCACAAGAACAAGAAGTACTTGTAAGATAGTTATGTATATGAGAGGCAAACCGTTGGGACGTTCAGTCATCTGTAAAGTACCTAAAACCTATGTATAATACATGGTATATGTTTTGTTGTTTATCGACTTTTGGATTTTCTTGAATCTTCTTGATTGGCTAGATCTGTACATGAAGTTTGACTTGGTGTGCAAATGCATGAAGTAACACACAGTTATTACTTGATGTTATAGAACTAGATAGGAATGGGAATTCGTGTAAGGGAGTGACGGGTTCCGAAGACCAAAAAGGAGATTCACATGATGAAGGAAGCAACAAGAAGTAGTGAAATAAAGTTCACCCGCAGTAGGTGATGGTTGTAAGAATTTAATGAAGCAGTTGTACCAAATTCATGGAAGTATCATGAATAAGTGCAAAGAAGAAGTTTTGGAACCAAAATGCCATTCAAGCTCTGACAATCCAGAGAGAATACTAGTATTAGGTCATAAACCGTAGGGTAATACCTACACCATAGGATGATCCGCAGCTGGTATTTGAACCGTAGTCGGTATTCTGGTCGACCATTGGTATCCTATCTGCAGCAGGGGTTGATTGACATAGTTAACCAGATCATCTTAATGATTGCATAAAGAGCATAAAACTTGGCCTAAGCTAAGTAATACCTAAAGTAGTATAGAATTTTAAGCGACCGTCTTTCGAGACGCTTCGTAAAGTTAGGCCTATCAAAGCGAAAATGTCGAAACAGTAAGTAAGACAAATAATCTTGGAAGATCTGTTATGTAAATCCACAATTGTGTGGGTATACAGTAAGTTCTTTCATGAGACTTAAAGAGGTATAATATAAGTTGGGTAGATACCAACATCCAAGTTATCAGCCAATGGTTACTACATAGGTAGTCTAGAGACTATTAGTAAATCATAAGGGGGAGAGTAAACCGTAAACGAAAGTACTGTTATCTGAATTATAGGGTAAAGGTTGGAAAAGAAGTACTAAACTACGACAACGTTAAGCCTTATTTTCATAAGGTTAAAAGAAGTCCTCATTATAGAAGTACTATTAGAAGTATCTAAGGTAATAATAATAGATTATCTAAAGCCTATTAAAGTAAAAGCTTGAAGGTAGTAAAATAGATTAATCCTAGTAAACTAATTCTAAAGGAAACAACTCTTAAGTGATCCTTAAGAGGTAATAAAATACATCCAATTGGACATGCTTAGAGAAACAAGAAAGTCCGATGGATATGAACTAAATGAGTTCAAATCCAATCTTGGAAGTATTACCAGCTTGAGCCATACAATAACAAATCAAAGATTAGTCTTTTGGCCACAAATATTGTCTAATAGAATTGAAAAAACCCTGTTATAGGGAGACTTCCTAGACCCTATATAGAATAATAAGAAAGTTCGATGATCAAGTAAAGGAGTTGGATTAGGATACCTAATTAGGAAAATGAACTAAAGAAAACACCACTATTTAAGGAGTTCATAATAAGGAAAAAACCCAAAGGGAGTAAAGTAAAAGGAACTTTGGAGTATTGGAGACAACAAGTTGAAGATTGCCAATTATGGTGGGAATTCAAGGAAAGGATCTAGATATGGAATACTCAATTATTCCCATTGAGGTTACCATGGAGCTGAGACATGTCGTAACTAATACAGGACAACTCCTCATTCTAAAACGAAAGAGTTTACGAACTTCGGGGACGAAGTTTATTTTAAGGGGAAGAGTCTATAACATCCCAGCATTAGAGCTTAGAATTAAGATGAACCCAGATGTGTGCATTGCATTCATGCATAGAAAATCCGAATAATTTTCGCGCTTTTGAATAAAACCTGTCAAAGTAATTGAAGCTTCTCTCAACTTGATGGAATTGAAGTAGATCATCAAGTTGACTGCGATAAGTTTAAATATGACCTTTGCTAAAACCTTAATTTGGATAAACATGATTTGATCTAAGGGTAGATCAAATGTAATATAATTAAACCCTAATTCATTAGTTAATGATTTATATTTGATCCTTAAGTAGTCATATCCTAGTATTCATTGCAATAACCCCTGAATACCAAGTTAAGAATATAACCCAAGTAACAAGAATGTAATAATTAACTCTTGACCTATTTTATCCTTATTTATGTCTACCATGAGGATCATGGTAATACTCCATCCTAACTTTAGTTATATTGAGTACGAAGGAAACCAATTCAAGACCCTTCACCACATATCTTTCTTTCCATATCAATCTTTAACATCCCTAATAAATCTTGTTCTAATATCTGTTATTCATCAATGTTGAGTTATCAACTATTAATTCACCAATTCTTAACCTATCAATTCTTGATCTATCAACCCTTTTCTTTATCATAGCATTCACTCAAATCCTATAAAGAAAGAAGTAATAAGAGGTAGGTGGAAATGCTAGAATTAAATATCCTCTATAAGATGGGAGTGTTGGAATAGGATAAGATCAAAGTGTTAATTGATGGAGTTAACTCACTCCTGAATGGATAGCAAAGTAATCTATAATATATAATTATATGGTAACAAAGAAGATTACAAGGATGAATCCTGAAGAGAGTTACCAGGAGTAATCCTATTGGATTAAGTAGGTATAGTCAATGAATAATATCTCTTAGTCCAATAGAGATAAACAGAAGATAATTATAATGCAACTATAATGTTGTATGAATGAAAGCCTTGACTAGCCAAATAGAAACCTAAACCATGAAGGATCAAAGGATTATAATGATCATGCTTCGGACACCAAGATTGAATGCTTATATCATGTATAAGTGACATTGGTGGATTAAACATAATTGAACCTTAGAATAGGTATGTTATTCCAGGTTAGCCATGTTAAGTCACCATGATATGATGTGGAGTTTGAATATAAGATAATGGAGTTAGAAGTAACTACTTAGTGGATTAGAGGTTATCATTATGAGAGTAGTTTGATACAACCCAGTTTATAGATGTGAGCAGATTATGAAAAGCTTTAGTAACAAGCTCATTGGATTTATAAATGGATTTATTAGAATAAAATGTGGATGAGAATATTCTTGTGAAGTAAAGCTCATCATGTTAACACATGATGATGGATATGAAAGAAGTAGTATCTCTAGGAAAGGAATTCTTTAAGTAGAAGTCAAGAATTATGAATTAGGGAGGATAGAAATTCTTGGTAAACACTCAACTTTAAATCTTAAACCAAAAATAGTATCCATTTCATCTGATTGATCTATCATCTTGTTTCCACAATGGTTTATAGGAATATTTCCTATAGCAAATCACTTAAGCACATCTTGGTCATTACTAACTATCATACTTAAATGTGCTTAGGAGTTATCTTTATCAAATCCTTTTCATAAGACATTCCAGATAATAAATTTCTATTTTAAAAGGTGATATCATTAAAGATCACAAACATAAAGACAATATGTTTAGCTATTAATATTTACTCATATCAACAAAAGAATATAAGTATAGTAAGAACCCTAGACCCTAGGTTAAGCATTTACAATTCAAACCCTAACTCTTATGTTAGTTATAATAAAATATATACATTGCTATTTCCTAAATTCATAGGAATAATATTAACCCTATTAGTTCCTTAAAATTTTATGTATCAAATAATATTGAAGGATCAATATATATAAAAGTTTCTTTAATATTATAAGTTAATAAGAATCAAATCTCATGAGTTAATAGTCATGCATTCTTTAACAAGTTCATGGATATTAGATAAAATAAATTCATATGAAAAGACCCTACAATTACTAAAAGGAAAGATATATATATATATAAGAATATAAAGAAATAATAACATTATACTATAAAAACTCACAAAATGATACTAAATACATTTTAGTATTGCTACAATTATCCAACAAATAAATTCTATAAAGAAAACTCAAATCAATTGTGTAAATTCAAATCTGAAAACAAAACAGAATATAGAAAAGGGAAAGAACCAGGAAAAAATAGAAGGAGATCAGATCTGGCCCACAGCTCAACTTCCCTCCTTCTTATCTGTCGCCCGCTAGGAGCCGCAGCAAACCATCTGGCAAGCGTTTCTACGGCTCGCATGGCCCAACATCAGCCCAACAAGAGCTCGTACCCCTTCGGCCTCTATTCCTCATCGTCTTCCTCGCCAGCAGAAGCTGCTGCGTGGCACCGCGGTCATCGTCGATCTTCGTCGCGCTATGATGCACGCCGCCGCTGGTGAGGATGGGGATAAGAATGCCCACACCTTCCTCTATTCATTCGTACTCGTATCATCCCCTCTCGTTATCTCTATCTCTCTCTCTCGCATAGGACATCGAAAACCTAACCGTCGGAGTCGCTTGTCGTCGCCATTTGAGACCACCCCAAGACCACCTGGAGATGCCACAAGCTCCGCCGTAGTGGACTTCGTCTGCTCGGAGGAGGAATCGAGCCGGGAAACCCGAAATAATGTGCATCGAACTCGTCTGTCCGCAGCTCGCCGTTGACCATGGCGATGCCGTCTGAGCTCGCCTCTCCTCGTCGTCGCCACTACAAGCTCCCAGGTTAACTTATGCTTCTGATAGTCCTCTTTGATTTTCTCCTAGCCATATGTAGCGCCCCATACGCGTGCACCTGAGCAGGCCACCGTCGGAGCTCGTCGGAGCTAGTGCTCCGGTGACCATTCCGGGGCGGCGTGACTATTGATCGCCTTCCCGTTGCATACTCTTTTCAACCCACCAAACCATGCGAGCTGAAACACCATAGATCGCCGTCGGCGACCTTGATCTGGTGGTGGAGGTCGCGCTGACGTCAGCATGACAGCATGCTGAGGTCACCCTGCCACCTCAGCGTTGTTTGACCAGGTCCTTGTCCCGCGTGGCACACAAACGTGGTCACGGACCACCAGTCAGTGACTTTTTATACTGTAACATCCCAAAAATATAAAACAAGGATCATCGAACTCTAATCACTAAAATTAGGGTTAACAAAAACTTTGATTAATCAAAATCATATGAGTGCATGTGTGAATGAGATGATTTGATAAATGCATGAATGAACTTGTGTGATTAACCTAAATAGCAAGAAATGGTTTAAAGAGGAAAATAACATCATATAAAACATTTCCATGCAGAAACAAATCAAGAGAAAATCAAAAACAAATCAAATAAAGCAAATGGTCAGTTTCGCCAATCTTGCTCACTAGGTCACTTTGAGTGTTTCTAGTCCAAGATTTCAAACAGAAACTTTCCCAATTCTTTTCACCCCTTGCTAGAACAAGTAGAAGTGAATCAAAGCCCACCTTTCAAACTTATAGAAACATTTGACAACCTCATTCAAATCACAATTCAAAATTGAATATTTATCATATGTGAAGATCACCCATTTTCAAAACCCAACAAAACCAGTGCCCCTTGACTAATCCAACTAACCATAAAATCCCTAGTATGTGCCTAGCAAACCCACCAAGTTTGAATCCAAAATTCAAATTTGAATCTCTTGCGGCCATTTTATCAAACACCTTGCAGATACAAATCAAACAAAGATCAAACACTATAGTGTGCAGCAATTGTGGCCTAACTTGTTCCCTATCTAGCTCACTCTACACCCTCAGTAGATCATCTAACTTGTTTAACCCCTCTAGCTCACTGTAAACCAGACCATACCATTAATGGCAAGCATGCCGAGCCTCACCTTGCCACCCCATTGTCGACATCAAGCTAGGAGAGCACCAAGCCTAGCAAGCATGTCTAGCAGGCACCACCGTCCACCGCCACTCCCTGTCCCAGCCCCGAGCACTGCCAGCCCCTGGACCACACGATAAGACCATGCCAAACCTCTCTGTGTGCGAGCCGAGTGCACGCTAGTGCGCCACCCTCGACCAGCACCCACAGACCGCGCGCCGCCCTCGCCAAGTGCGTGCGTGCGTGATCACCACTGCCCCAGCAACCCCGTGGACATGCCCGTTCGCCACCGCGCGGACCACGCACGCTGTGCGCCATTAAAATCGTCGTCGGACCCGCCCAGAGCATCGACGCGTCCGACCTATCAGCACCTCCCCATGCCTCATCACCACGCTGCTGAGCTTCGCTAGGGAGCACAACACCGTCCCCTACCTTCGCCCATGCCAGTAGCACTCTGTGTCGTCGACCACGACGAGCTCAGCCTGCGCCCGTCGGTCCCCTTCAATCACTATAAATAGAGGCCTCCACCAGTCGTTTTATTCACACCAGTTCACTCCCCTCTCCCTCAGAATCACCCCACCTCATTCCCGGAGCAAGGCGAGTAGCGCATCATCGGAATTTGGCCGGAGCCCGCTGCTGCTGGAGGAGAAGGGAGCCGTCGATTGGAGCCGCCCCAGGAGAAGCTACCGGTACTAGGAGAACCGCCGTCGTCGACTTCGTCACTCTCCCCCGCCGCCGACCCTCGCCTAAGCCCCGGTGAGCCTCCCACGACCCCCACCTGCCCGACGTGGACGATGAACCAGAGCCGTTCAATTAGAACTAGATCCCACGGTCCACATTGCCCTATACCGCTTCGCCCCTCACCGTCTCACTGAAGCGTCGGGACAGCCACTTAACCAGCCCGCGTGTGCGCTATGCGTAGTGGGCCGGCCCAGTTAACCGTCCCGCGCGACCCAACAATTCAAATTTAGTTTTATTCATTTAATTTCAAACACAGTTTTGTACATAGATTCAAAAATCAACCCAGCTCGATTCACTAAACCAAAATGCATGAAACTAACTTTGTTAGAAAGGTACTAGAAAGCTTAATACAAGCCTGTTGGATTCAAACCATTTAGAATTATAGATCACCCCTGGTAAAAATAACAAGGCAGAATCTTTTGTGCATTCAAATATTTTTCAAAATTCAACCATAAAAGCTTTTGAGTTGATTAAACTCTCAAAAATCACATTTGACCATACCTTTCAGAATATATAAAAATATATAGGTTTACTTACAGAAATAATGATCAAGTAATAAAAGAATGCCACATAGGCATTTCTAGTCACTTTAATAAAATAAAATAAAAAGGTTAAACCTTATTAAATCGTGACACCACTTTAAATCACATTCCCATGTACTGAAATATGTGGTGATGACATGTGTCAACATGATCCCATGTTTGAGTTGGAGAATATTAAATCTTAAGTAGTTTTTCAATGAGTAGAAATTACTTTTCTTAAATAAAATAAATGAGACAAGTGTTTTAATCCTTGTAATGTTAGTTATGATGATAGATCACCTAGTGTGAACCTTTATGTGATGATTAGAAATAGTTAAGTATTATTTGGTGATTATGTACCTCGTATTTATTTATAGACGCTAGTACCGACCAAGGATATGAGGAGGAAGGAGGATACTACGAGGAAGAAGCCAAGGAGAACTTCAACCACTGCTCTGCACAAGGCAAGCTATTAACTGAGCAAGCTAACCCTTGCAACTTAGCAAGATTATACTTGCAATTATGCAAGCTAACACTTGCAAGATACCCTACTTATGCAAGCTCCTACTTGCTTGTTACTATGCTAGCTATATGCCTTAAGCATATGTGATTATACCCACTTGATACCCAATCCTGGCTTTACTTGCAAGCTTGATACTTTATTTTATTTATCAAAGCTTTCTCTTCGAGTTTACATAGTGACTTGTCGGTTCTAGAAAGATAACTAAAGGAGCATAAAGAGCATAAAATTTGGCCTAAGTTAGATAATCTTAATGTCATCCTGAGGCATGAGATTTACTTAGATAAGATACACTAGTTTATTACCCACCATTAGTATTTGCCCCCACTTGTAGATGCTAGTGCTAAGCATAAAACTTGATCAACTTTAGATGGGAATACTTGGTGAAAATGGTTATGAAAACCTTAGAATGATGAGTCATTCTACTGAAATGTTTTAACATGTGTTCTTGAACACCAGATGATTTTGATGATGAAAATGTTGAGGCATGAGCCTTAGCCCTTTATAAAACTGATGGTTGTATGGATGCGATACTGTTCCAATTTTACCGTACAACCACAATACCCAAAAATTGGGTAGGTCTTGACTGGAAATTTATATACCTTAGTATGAGTTCCCTTGTGGCCAAGGTCTAAGCTGAGGCTACCTTGTGAAGATTGTCCACATGTGTAGTACCCAAGATGACAGTTGGTCATGGTTGGGAGGCCAAACTCATAGGAGAGGTGCCTATGCTAGGGCGTGTAATTGAAAGGTTAAGATTGATTATCCGCATACTGAGTATGGTGAATTCAGGATTGTTCCTGATGGATGTATCGAATGTTGTGGTGAAAGTGTACAATCTCTGTAGAGTTTCAAACTATTCGAATAGCCGCGTCCGCGGTTATGGACAGTTGGAGTGGCCATACTGTTCCCCCGTCAGATGTTTTCAAAACAACTTCTGAAATGATTTGTGACTTTGACTTGACCACAACAAAGTTGTTATATGAAACTCAAGTTCCCACTTAGGTGTTATAAAACTTTCAACTAGTTTTCTTTGTTTCTGAACTTAGTAGAGGTAAATCTGGCTTTTTGCAAAAGAACCCTAGAGATTAGTATCCTACTACAAAACCCCCTTCACTTACTAGTATTAGTTTGTGAGTACTTAAATAGTACTCATGGCTTTGTCCCTGGCTATTCCCGTGGCCAGACTATGAAGAGGAGTATCAGGATGACGGACCGCTGGAAGGTTACGACAACTAGGATCATCTCCCATCATCAGCATTGCCTGTGACCCCGAAGATGGAGCTTCGCCTACGCTATCGTTATCTTTACGTTATTCCGCTGCTTGAGTTGTATTGAGAACTGGATCATGAGATCCTTATTTGTGTAAGACCTTATGTATGGTTTGTAATGGATGATGTACTGTGATATCCAAATCTGTTATGTCTCGCAAAAATGGTAATCCTGGGATTGCGATATATGGCATAACAGGCATCTGGGATTAAAAATCCGGGTGTTGACATATACCAAACTAAACCTAGACACGGTCACTAACTAGTGGGCCGTGACCACGTTGGTGTGCCACGCGGGACAAGGACCTGATCAAACAACGCTGATGTGGCAGGGCGACCTCAACATGATGTCATGCTGATGTCAGCGCGACCTCCACCACCAGATCAAGGTCGCCGGTGGCAATCTCCGGTGTTTCAGCTCGCGTGGTTTGGTGGGTTGAAAAGAGGATGCAACAGGAAGGTGATTATTAGTCACGCCGCCCCGGAATGGTCACCGGAGCACTAGATCCAACGAGCTCCGATGGTGGCCTGCTCAGGTACAAGCGACTCCGGTGTTTAGGTTTTCGGTGTCCTATGCGAGAGAGAGATAGAGAGAACGAGAGAGTATGATACGGGTATGAATGGATAGAGGAAGGTGTTGGCGTTCTTATCCCCATCCTCACCAGCGGCGGCGCACATCGTAGCGCGACGAAGATCGACAATGGCCGCGGTGCCACGCAGCAGCTTCTGCTGGCGAGGAAGACGACGAAGAATAGAGGTCGAAGGGGTACGGGATCCTGTTGGGCTGATGTTGGGCCATGCGGGCCGTAGAAAAGCTTGCCAGATGGTTTGCTGCGGCTGCTAGAGGGCGACAGATAAGAAGGAGGGAAGTTGGGCCGTGGGCCAGATCTGATCTCCTTCTATTTTTTTCCTGGTGCTTTCCCTTTTCTATATTCTGTTTTGTTTTCAGATTTGAATTTGCATAATTGATTAGAGTTTTATTTATAGAATTCATTTGCTGGATAATTGTAGTAATACTAAATTGTATTTAGTATCATTTTGTGAGTTTTTATAGTATAATGTTATTATTTCTTTATATTCTTATATATATCTTTCCTTTTAGTAATTGTAGGGTCTTTTCATATGAATTTATTTTATCTAATATCCATGAACTTGTTAAAGAATGCATGACTATTAACTCATGAGATTTGATTCTTATTAACTTATAATATTAAAGAAACTTTTATATATATATTGATCCTTCAATATTACTTGATATATAAAATTTTAAGGAACTAATAGGGTTAATATTATTCCTATGAATTTAGGAAATAGCAATGTATATATTTTATTATAACTAACATAAGAATTAGGGTTTGAATTGTAAATGCTTACCCTAGGGTCTAGGGTTCTTACTATACTTATATTCTTTTGTTGATATGAGTAAATATTAATAGCTGAAAATATTGTATTTATGTTTGTGATCTTTAATGATATCACCTTTTAAAATAGAAAGTTATTATCTGGAATGTCTTATGAAAAGGATTTGATAAAAATAACTCCTAAGCACATTTAAGTATGATAGTTAGGAATGACCAAGATGTGCTTAAGTGATTTGCTATAGGAAATATTCCTATAAACCATTGTGGAAACAAGATGATAGATCAATCAGATGAAATGGTATGTTTGGTTTAAGATTTAAAGTTGAGTGTTTACCAAGAATTTCTATCCTCCCTAATTCATAATTCTTGACTTCTACTTAAAGAATTCCATTCCTAGAGATACTACTTCTTTCATATCCATCATCATGTGTTAACATGATGAGATTTACTTCACAAGAATATTCCCATCCACCTTTTATTCTTCTAAATCCATTTATAAATCCAATGAGATTGTTACTAAATCTTTTGATAATCTGCTCACATCTATAATTGGGTTGTATCAAACTACTCTGATAATGATAACCTCTAACCCACTAAGTAGTTACTTCTAACTCCATTATCTTATATTCAAACTCCACATCATATCATGGTGACTTAACATGGCTAACCTAGAATAACATACATATACTAAGGTTCAATTATGTTTAATCCACCAATGTCACTTATACATGATATAAGCATTCAATCTTGGTGTCTGAAGCATGATCATTATAATCCTTTGATCCTTCATGGTTTAGGTTTCTATTTGGCTAGTCAAGGCTTTCATTCATACAACATTACAGTTGTATTATAATTATCTTCTATTTATCTCTATTGGACTAAGAGATATTATTCATTGACTATACCTACTTAATCCAATAGGATTACTCCTGGTAACTCTCTTCAGGATTCATCCTTGTAATCTTCTTTGTTACCATATAACTATATCTTCCAAATTACTTTGCTATCCATTCAGGAGTGAGTTAACTCCATCAATTAACACTTTGATCTTATTCTATTCCAACACTCCCATCTTATAGAGGATATTTAATTCTAGCATTTCCACCTACCTCTTCTTACTTCTTTCTTTATAGGATTTGAGTGAATGCTATGATAAAGACAAGGGTTGATAGATCAAGAATTGATAGGTTAAGAATTGGTGAATTAATAGTTGATTACTCAACATTGATGAACAACAGATATAAGAATAAGATTTATTAGGGATGATAAAGATTGATATGGAAAGAAAGATATGTGGTGAAGGGTCTTGAATTGGTTTCCTTCCTACTCAATATAACTAAAGTTAGGATGAAGTATTACCATGATCCTCATGGTAGAAATAAATAAGGATAAAATAGGTCAAGAGTTAATCATTACATTCTTGTTACTTGGGTTATGTTCTTAAATTGGTATTCAGGGGTTGTTGCAATGAATACTAGGATATGACTACTTAAGGATCAAATATAAATCATTAATGTCACATACCAAAATTTTCCAAATTTTGTAATGTGAAAAATAAATAAATAAAATAAATAATTGTTGAAATTTAGGGTGAAAAGAAACTTTTGTTTTGAAATGGAAACATCAAAACCCATCAACAAACTTAGATTAAAGTTTGAATCCAACTAAGTTCAAATCAAGTGTAATGCATTATTCATTAATGCATCTTGAAATTTAAACGCTTGGGAAATAAACCAAAACTCTAAAACCCTAATGGAAGGAAATCATTTCCAAGATCTCTCTCAGACTATGGATTTGAACCATATAGAAATTGGTCAACAAATATTTATAAATGATCAAGAGTGATAAATAAAAATATCATAAAACCATGGAAATTGGTTTCACTTAATTTGGAACCATAGATAAAATCCTATGAATTTAGTAAGATAAGGAAATTGAATTTCCAAAGCTAATAAAGCACCTATCTAAAAATCCATACCAAATGGTGAGCAAATAATCCTAAAGAGACTTAAAAGGATAAACAAATATTAAATAAAATTATAGAAATTGGAATCACCAACTTTGGATCTATAAATAAAAAGATATGGATTTTATAAGATAAAGAAAGAATTAATTAATAGGGAATATTTAAAAAACCAAATTAAATCTTGGCCTAATCCATGAGAAAATGGAACAAATATAGTCCAACTCCAAATGAAATAAGTGGATAAATAATATTCAAATAAAATTATATAGCATTAACCAAATTCTATTTCTATTTGAATAAAGACAAAAATCCCTAATAGAAATGATTAATTAAATCATGGGAAAATAATTGGAATTTACCCAAGTGGAATAAAAGTTATTTAATTAACTTAAATGGAATCAAGGAAATCACCTAAATAAAATTTATGGAATTAAACCATATTTGAATTTCATTGGAATAAAGACAATGCCCAAATTAAATGATTAATAATCATATTAAAATAATTTCAATAATTCAAAGTAAATTATTTAACACCCCATTTAAATAAATAAAACCTACTGAAAAGGTTTGGTGAAATTTTGATTTTAAATAAGGGTTTGAAAATTTAATTAAATCTTATTTAATAAAGGAAAGTGCCCTTTTTAAATAATATATAAATCATAAATAATAAAAGAAATATCCCAAAATTATTTTTAAAATTCATGTTTAAACAGTATGGAAACTATTGAAAAGTTTTGAAAAGATTTGATAAATAAATCTGGTTCAAATAAGAGTTTGTATTTGAAAACAGAAAATCAAAATGAAAAAAAAAGAGAACAGAGAAGGAAAAAATAAAAGAACCCAACCCAGCCCAACTAACCTGTCTGGCCCAACTAGCCCTCTCCCCCGCAAAAAAACAATCGCACTAGATAATGAACCCGCATCGCCACTGACCACCAGACCCTCCTTGTTCTTCTCTCTCTCGCTGAACGCCAGGCCCCACTTGTCAGTCGTCGTTTCAACCCGCGTGACCAGTTCTTCTTCTCCCTCTCTCTCCCGTTTCTGCTTGAATCCCGCGGCTTAAATTCACCATAACTCCGTGAGTAATCGCCGCTGCAACTACGCCCTACTAATCACCCCTCTCTCCCCTTCTTTTCCCCTCAGACACCGCGGCAAGAGAGCCCCCAGGCCGTCCCCATTATCGCTTGCACCGCCGCGGCCTTCGACGAGCTCTCCGAGCACTTCCGGCCAGCACCCTTACCCCTGCAAGCCCTGCCTCACGCGAGCGTGATCGCCATCATCCTGCGAACCTCCCAGTACCCCCACTCGCACACGCGAGCACCGTAGCCTCGACTACGACCTCGATAGTACACTGCCGCCGTCTGCCTCCACTCCGGCGAGCTACTAACGTCGACCCCGAGCGCCCCTCGTGTTCTGGTGAGCATTCCTGCAACCCTCGGGACTGTGCGCATCTCTCTGACCTTATGCCTTGCCTTCTTGCACCCCAGAAGCTCGTCCCCGTCAACAAAAAGTACATGCCCGACACCGCGACAACTCCAGCGAGGAATTACGATTGTCCCCGAGCGCCCCTTCGACAACCGCGACATTGTTGAGCATAAGCATGCCACGACGACCTCGGTGAGCATTTCCCCTGCCTCTTTTGCTTCCTGCATCGTCGGCAACCTCACCATATGACCGCGCCGCCGCTAGCGCCGCCCGTTTTTGGTTAATCATTTTAGGTTGTTGGATTTTAATCGGATGCACATGATAGAACCTAACCCGAAGAGGTATGTGCTGATCTGATCCGTGCGATTATCATTAGATCCAACGCACCACACTGCGCGATCAGCACAAATCGTTTTCGGCCAATCAGGACGCAACACGTGGCCATGTCTGTTGTTTTAAAAACAGAATTGATCCATTAGATGTTCAAATTTGTAAATTGCATAACTTTTAAACCACACGTCCAAATTTTGAAAATTTTATATCGATGGAATCAGCAAAACAATTACTTTCCAACCATGTCCTTTGTTTAGTGAATTGCTTCTGTAAACTTGGTTGTTTTTGCAGAAACAGGTGTAGGTATGTTTTGAATATAAAAATTAATCTAGCAATATTTTTATGGTAAAATCTTTGGCAAATGGATTGTTTTGAACCTACTGACCATAGAAACCAACTTATGGATTTAAAAGTGTATTTTGTGAAACTAATGAATAAATCTTTGAATAAAAGCATTTCTAGCTAAATAAAAATGGTTGAATATGTTTTAAAATGCTTTTTGAGTAAAACCTTTGGAAAATAATTTGATTTAAACTCTCTGACCCTAAACACCAAGTTTTAGGATTTAAAAATATATTTGATGAACCCTATAAATTACTACTTTGCTAAAAAGCATTTTCAACAACATAAAATATTACTTTGGTATAAAAATGATTTATAGGTAAAACCTTTTGCAAATGGTTTCAATATTTAACACTTGACCTTAAAACACTAACATTTGTATTAAAAACATATTTGGTAAACACTAGAAATATTACTTTGATTTGAACCATTTCTAGCAAAACAAAAATGACTTAAAATGACCATTTTCACTAACTTGATATCAAATGGTTTTACTACTTTTATAAATGACCAATAGGTGTTTTCAAATGTTACAACTATTAGAAACCACTTTTACAAATAAAACAATCTTTGGCATGTTTGCAAGCATTGCTTTGTTTTTATTATTTTATGTGACGATTGCTTGAATGGTAGATTGAATTTTGTGCCTTGATTGAATTGTAGTGAAATTTGAAGAGCGTGACTATTGCAAGATAAAGGAGTGAACTTATAATTCTCTACCAAAAAGGCAAGTGGTGCTTCATACTTTTGTCCTATTATTTTCACAATGCATTAGTGATATTTCAAAGTAGGACTTGCATGGAATTTTTGCTAAGTATAAATTATGCCATGGGAAATCCTAGTAGATGAAACCTTAGTAGAATTTTCCTAAGTTAAAATTCCTACTACTATCATGCTTAGCTTAGCTAGTAGAAAACAAGGGTGGATTATATTCATGTTATGGAATATTTCTAAGTCAAGGACTTGTGTTTGTTTAACAAAACAACTAAGTGAATGAATCACCTGGGTGGAATGGAAAGAATGGTTAGTGTTGAGTGGTTACACAAGGCCCATTTATATGGTTTACCTTGTGTATCTCACTTGTGGAATGCCACCCAGGAACAAAGATATTTGAGATGTCAAATGTTGAGAAGCTTCAAGTGTAGCCACTTGGCATTATGGGCTCTGCCTGGATCATATAGGTTGCAATAACTTAGCCAAATGGACATGGTGGTAGGGGATGATAGGTTGCAACGCGTCCATTCTGGTCTAAGGGAAGTCTTCTGAAAGATCTTGTCTTGGTAAAAATCAAGTCTTGTGGGGAAAGTGCACCACCTCTATAGAGTGTAAAATCTAAGTACTTAGCCAAGTCCCCGGCAAAGGACAATTTGAGCATCAAGACATGGAATCTATCAAGAATCTCCTCATCCCAATATCTAAGTTAAAAACTTGTGGTTAAACAAGGGTTGAAGGACCACCAATTTCTATTGGGAGATGCCTTGGGTGATTTTGTCAAACAAAAAAACTTAGTGTTTACAAATGATAAGGAAAATCTATTTTGAGCAAAGCAAGCCTAAGATCCACCTTGCCAAATGCATATAGATGATAGACTCCACTATACTACCATAGTATCACTTGCCAATAAAATTCAAATGTATTGACCCTTGTGGCTGTAACTTATTATGTTGCAGGTTTGTTTGATGTTAGTGAAGTGTGTTGATTAGGATTACAAGTCTACAACCAACATGATTGCCTGTGGCACTTTGAAGTTGAAGGACTCCATGCTATATAGATATTCTGCTGCATTGTAATGTGATAGCCAACTGAGCTATGTAAGATGTAATGAATTATTTTATTCCTGGTTATAAAGTTGTATTATGACCTTTGTTTCTTGATATTACATCTTAACTGTGGATGCTAGCTATTGATCCTGGGACTAGCATTGTAATCACAGGGATCTTACAGATGGTATCATAGCACTATGTTGCCTGTAGGATTGTAACCCTAGGATTGGACAAAACCCCTTAGAAAAAAATAGGACTTGGATTTTGTTCCAAAACTTATTTACAAACAATCTTTTAAATTCTTTCCTCAACTATTTTGGTTTTGATTCTACATCTCTTCTATTTCAACTTGATGGACAAGACCTCAACCATGAGCAAGGACCTCACCATGAGCAAAGGACATCACCAAACTCATATGACTTCAACTTCAACAACACCAATGACTTCAACTTTAGTTTCACCAAGTACTTCAATTTGGACATCACTAAGGACTACAAGTGAGACAAGAAATACTACTCAAGACTTGTAGACTAAGGAAACACAACTTAGAAGGAACCATCACCACCTATGAAGTTTGTGACCAAGACCCAAGAATTTTTCCAAAGATACAATGATCTCATTCATGAAGAAACAACCAAGAAGAATGGAAGGATCTCAAGTGAACCATATAGTTGGACCACCATATTTAGTTTAGATCAAACCCACCAACTTATGTGGTGTAGCAAAAATATTTTGTTTCCTAAAAATGTGCTTGAAACTTGTTGTTTGAGTGGAATGTTTGTTTGTGATTGCTTGCACATTGCTTGTGTGAATTGTGGTGTGTGTGATTAGAATTATTTCCTTAGAAATATTTTGACTATTCTAATCCCAATCCAACCCAAACAGATGACTACTCCAAGAAACTCCAACATCAAGGATGGTGACAACACCAACCAAGAGATGAACATGAGAGAACTCATAGTAACCCAAACCCAGTTGAACCAAGTGACAACTCAGTTTCTAGCCAACAACAATGAGTTAGACCCAACCATGCAAAGGTTTTTGGAAACCCAAACCCAATTGATGCAAAGGGTGACAAATCAAATGATCAACATGGGAGACAACCCTTCCCAAGGAGTTTGTGACAACAATGATGTAAAAGATGATATTTTAGAAGGAACTCAAGCTTGCAATATTTGTGGAGACATGGATCACACTTCCAAAGAGCATGAAGATCAATGCCCTAATTGTGAAGAGAAACATCCAACTAATCAATGCCCACATCTCAAGCTACTTGTTTCCTATGTGAAGGAAATAATCATGTCCATATCCAATGCCCCATCTATTCTATAGTTTAACAAAGGAAACAAGGTGGAGTGCATCAACAGCTTGTAAACCCCCATGAGGAAACAACTTCTACCAAGAAGGATGAAGACAAATGCAAATCTCAGCTTGCACCTCCATGCACTATGACTCACATTGATGGACAGAAGAAGAAACACATGTATTATCCAAGGAAACAATTAAGGAGACAAGGAGACTTTCCCACCTTTGAGGTGAGATATGAAGATCATGAACTAGAAGAACTCCTAGCTTTGGAGAAACCCAAGAAGAAGAAGGACAAAAGCCAAGTGTAGTGTTGCCATTGCAAAGAGATGGGACACTATGCCAATGAATGTCCAGAGAAGAAAAAGAAGTATAAGGAAATTAGCCAAGTGTGGTGCAACAACTGCAAAGAGCTAGGCCATTATGTATCAACTTGTCCACAGAAGTCACATGTTACAATTGTGGTGACCAAGGACATTATGCAAGCAATTTTCCAGAAAAGATGAAGTACAAGACAAACAAGCCAATGAGAGATCTCAGCCTTGTCACATGTTTCAAGTGAGGAAACAAAGGACACTATGCAGATGTCTGCCCAGAGAAGTTTCATCAAGATCCCAAGCAAGCCAAGAAGTAATCTAGTGGAAAACTTTTAAGGGTGGTAGTACCCTAGTTGCTTTGATCCAACTTGTAACCTCTAGCCATCCCAAATCTCGGGACGAGATTTCTTTTAAGTGTGGTAGCCTGTCACATCCCAAAATTTTCCAAATTTTGAAATGTGAAAAATAAATAAATAAACAAAATAAATAATTGATGAAATTTAGGGTGAAAAGAAACTTTTTGTTTCTAAATGGAAACAGTAAAACCCATCTTGAACAAACTTTGAATAAAATTTGAATCCAACTAAATTCAATCAAGTGAAATGCATTCTTCATAAATGCATCTTGAAATTTAAACACTTGGAAAATAAACCAAAACTCTAAAACCCTAATGGGAGAAAATTATTTCCAAAACCCCTCCAAGACTAAGGTTTTGATCTACATAAAATTGTTCAAAAAACATTTTAAATGATCAAGAATGATGAATGATAAATATTATAAAACCTTAGAAATTTATTTCATTCAATTTGGAACCATAGATAAAATCTTATGAATTTAGTAAGCAAAAATCAAAAAGAAAGAAGAGAAAGAACTGGGAGATAAGGAAATTGAATTTCCAAAGCTAATAAAGCACCTATCTAAAAATCCATACCAAATGGTGAGCAAATAATCCTAAAGATATTCAAAAGGATAAACAAATATTAAATAATATTTTACAAATTTTAATCACCAAGTTTGATTCATTAAATAAAAAGATATGGATTTTGTAAGGCAAATAAATAAATAAATAAGGAATATTTAGAAGCCAAAATAAAACTTAGCCAAGACCATAAGCAAATGAAATAAATATAATCCAAATCCAAATAAATGGATAAAGAATATTCAAATAAAATAATATGGCATTAAACAAATTCTATTCCTATAAAGACAAAATCCCTAATAGAAATGATTGAGTAAATCATGGGAAAATAATAATTGGAATTTTCCCAAATGGAATAAAAGTTAACTAAATAACTTAAATAGAATCAGAAAATTATTTGAAATAAATTTTATATGAGATTAAAACCATATTTTATATTACTTGAATAAAGGGAAATAACCAATTTAAATGATTGATAAAACATATTAAAATAATTCAAAGTGAATTATTTAACACCCTATGGAATAAATAAAACTTACAAAAAGGGGTTTGACAAACATTTGAATTTAAAATATAAAGTTAAATCATTTGAATAAATAATATGAATTGAAATCATATTTAAAAATCCTATTTAAATAAAGACAAAGGTCCATTTTAAATAAATATTTAAACCATGTGGGAATAAAAGAAATGTTCCCAAATTATCTTTAAAATACATGTTTGAACAGAATAGAAACTTGCTAAAAAGTTTGCAAAGATTTGAAAAGAAAAAGGGTTTGAAATCATTTGAATAAAATCAAAACAAAAAATCTAAATAGAAAAAAGAAAAAGGATCTAGAATAAAAAAAATGGAAAACAGACCCCAGCCCACTAGGCCTAGTCCAGCCCAGCAACCAGCCCACTCCCTCTTCCCCCGAGCGAAGCGTTTTTCACTTAACAGCAAACCCGCAGAGCCGCTGACCGCTGGACCCCACCTCTCCTCTCTCTCTCGCTGACTAGCCAGCCCCACCCCCCAGTCATCTTCCTCACTCGCCGCGGTGACCACACCCTCCTCGCCGGCCGTTTCTGGCCATAACTTCTCGCGTTAATTCGCTTCATTGCTGGAGTAAACCTCGCCCGACCACGCGTACTTAAACGCCTGCCTCTCCTCTCTCATTCCCCTCGCTCACCCCACCCTCTCCTCCACCAGGCCGCTCCGATTTCACCTGAGACCGTCCTCTTCTCCGACGAGCTTCGCAAGCAATTCCGGCCGCTCCTCGCCATGCCTTGCCACCTCAACCACGCGAGCCTGTTCCCTATCTACATCTGCACCTGCCAGCAACCTCAGCTCACTCGTGCGCGCCCCATATGCTCGGCAACGACCACGTCTGAGCACCACCGTCGTCTGCCTCCGCTCCATCGGCCTCCCCCCGGTAATCCTGACCGCCCCTCTCCCCCTCTTTCACACGCGTGTACTCTCCACAACCTTGCCCATCTAATCGTACTCACCTTGTGTCTTCACATGCCCCGTAGCGTCGTCTCCGACAACGTTTGAGCGCACCCGATGGTTCCACGAACTCCGGCGAGGAATTGCATCCACCCCCGTGCACCCCTGTCCCCGAAACAACCACCTCGAGCTTTAGCACGTCTCTGCAAATCTGGTGAGCCACTCCCCACCATCTCCCACTTCCTACATCGCTGGCGACACCACTGACAGATCGCTCCGCCGCCAGCCACCGTCGCTCGCGCCGCCAGTTCCTGACCAGTTGCTCTGGACCGTTAGATATTAATCCAGTGGATAAAATATAACCACTTAACCGAAGAGGTACGCATTGATCTGAGCCGATCAGATCTAATTAGATCCAACGATCCTTAGCACGCGATCCGTGCGAATCGGTATGGACCAATGAAAACACGACGCGTGGCCCAGAGTTTGTTTTAAAATCCAGAATTTGTTCTATTAGATGTTCAAACTTGTAAATTGCATAACTTTTAATCCACACATCCAAATTTTATAAATTTTATATCAATGGAATCAGCAAAACAAGTACTTTCCAACTATGTAATTTGTTTAGT
Source organism: Avena atlantica (assembly GCA_910589765.1). Taxonomy (NCBI): domain Eukaryota; kingdom Viridiplantae; phylum Streptophyta; class Magnoliopsida; order Poales; family Poaceae; genus Avena; species Avena atlantica. The sequence continues at coordinate 255,852,130 of OU342738.1, read as the reverse complement.
AAATTGCTTCTGTTAAATTGGTTGTTTTTGTAGAAACTTGTGTAGGTATATTTTGAATATAAAAATTATTCTAGCAATATTTTTATGGTAAAATCCATGGAAAATGGATTGTTTTGAACCTACTGACCATAGGAACCAACTTATGGATTTAAAATTGTATTTTGTGAAGTTAAATAATAAATCTTTGAATTAAAACATTTCTAGTTAAATGAAAATATGGTTTATGTATTAAAAAATGCTTTTTGAGTAAAACCTTTGGAAAATGATTTGATTTAAACTCTCTGACCCTAAACACCAAGTTTTATAATTTAAAAATATATTTGGTGAACCCTATAAAAATTATTACTTTGCTAAAGGCATTTCCAACAACATAAAATATTGTTTTGGTATAAAAATGGTTTATAGGTAAAACCTTTTGCAAATGATTTTAATATTAAACACTTGACCACAAAACACTAACATTGGTGTTAAAAATATATTTGGTAAACACTATAAATATTCCTTGGTTTTAAATCCTTTCTAGCAAAACAAAAATGATTTAAAGTGTCCATTTTATTTTTCACTAACTTAATATCAAATGGTTTTACCACTTTTGTAAATGACCAATAGGTGTTTTCAAATGCTTATAACCTATTAGAAACCACTTTTACAAATAAAACAATCTTTGGCATGTTTGCATGCATTGCCTTGTTTTTATTATTTATGTGATGTTTGCTTGAATGGTAGATTGAATATTGCTTGCTTGATTGAATTGTAGTGGAATTTGAAGAGTGTGACTACTGCAAGATCAAGGAGTGAACTTATATTCTCTACCAAAAAGGCAAGTGGTGCTTCAAACTTTTGTCCCATTATTTTCACTATGCATTAGTGATATTTCTAAGTAGGACTTGCATGGAATTTTTGCTAAGTATAAACTATGCCATGGGAAATCCTAGTAGATTAAACCTTAGTAGAATTTTTCTAAGTTAAGATTCCTACTACTATCATGCTTAGTCTAGCTAGTAGAAAACAAGGGTGGATTATACTTCATGCTATGGAATATTCCCAAGTCAAGGACTTGTGTTTTGTTTAATAAAACAACTAAGTGAATGAATCACCTGTCTGGAATGGAAAGAAAGGTTTGTGTTGAGTGGTTACACAAGTCCAGTATGCTGGGGAAAACCTCGGCATCACCAAGTCCAGTATACTGGGGAAAACTTGGTATCTCACTTGTGGAAAGCCACCCAGGAACAAAGAGATTTGAGATGTCAAATGTTGAGAAGCTTCAAGTGCAGCCACTTGGCATTATGGGCTCTGCCTGGATCATATAGGTTGCAATAACTTAGCCAAATGGACAGTTGGTGGTAGGGGTTTGATAGGTTGGAACATGTCCGTTTTGGTCTAAGGGAAGGCTTCTGAAAGATCTTGTCTTGGTGAAACCAAGTCTTGTGGGGAAAGTGCACCACCTCTGCAGAGTGTAAAATCTAAGTACTTAGCCATGTCCCTGGTAAAGGACAATTTTAGCATCAAGACATGGAAGCTATCAAGAATCTCCTCATCCCAATTTTTCTAAGTTAAAAACTTGTGGATGAACAAGGGTTAAAGGATCTTCAATCAATGATTGGTAGATACCTTGGGTGATTTTTTCCAAACAAAAACTTAGTATTTTCAAATGATAAGGAAAATCTATTTTGAGCAAAGCAAGCCTAATCTCCACTTAGCCAAATGCATATAGATGATAGACTCCACTATACTACCATAGTATCACTTGCCAATACAATTCAAATGTATTGACCCTTGTGGCTATAACTTATTATGTTGCAGGTTTGTTTGATGGTAGTGAAGTGTGTTGAATAGGATTACAAGTCTACAACCAACACGATTACCTGTGGCACTTTGAAGATGAAGGACTCCATGCTATAGTTATATCTGATGCATTGTAATGAGATAGCCAAATGAGCTATGTAAGATGTAATGAATTATTTTATTCCTGGTTATAAAGTTGTATTATGACCTTTGTTTCATGATATTACATCTTAACTGTGGATGCTAGCTATTGATCCAGGGACTAGCATTGTAAACACAGGTATCTCTACCTTATTAAAGGTTGGGACCTCTACAACAACCTGACTATTCGTTGGGAAAAAGTCTTGAGTTTGTGTTGTGCAGGTCTCCAAGTTGCTAGCAACACCTTTGAGTCATTTGCTTCCTCCTTCAGGTTCGATAACCTCGATCTCTTACTGAGGGAAACCTGCTTCTATGCTCATCACACCTTGATCTTGGGGTTTCCAACGAAGTGTCCCACGGCAACACCGGGCGCATGCACCAAGATTTCTAGCTCCGTTGCCGGGGAGGCTAAGGACGTCTTCACAAGGGGAGTCCTCCTCAATCTTTCTCTTTACTTTGTTTTATTTTTTTAGTTTCTTTTGCTTGGTTTTGTTTGCCTCTTTTTATCAAAAACTCCAAAAAATAGTTTATTTTTGTTTGCTTTCTCTTATAAAAAAACACAAAAAAATAGTTCCTACTCTAGCTGCTGCTGCTGTTTTTGGCTTGCTCCACTTTTGCCAAAATGAACTCTGCTGAGAACACCAAGTTGTGTGACTTCACTAGAAAAAACAACAATGATTTCCTAAGCACTCCTATTGCTCCACCTGCTCCTGATGCTACCTTTTATGAAATTAAGCCTGCTTTGTTGAATCTTGTGATGAGAGAGCAATTTTCTGGTGCTAGTTTTGATGATGATGCTGCCCATCTCAATAACTTTGTTGAACTTTGTGAGATGCAAAAGTATAAGGATGTAGATGGAGATATTGTTAAGCTCAAGTTGTTTCCTTTCTCCTTGAGAGGAAAATCTAAAGAATGGTTGCTATCCTTGCCTAGAAATAGTATTGATTCTTGGATTAAGTGCAAAGATGCTTTTATTGGAAAGTACTACCCTCCTGCTAAGATTATATCTAAGAGAAGTGATATTATGAAATTTAAACAACTTGATAATGAACATGTTGCTCAAGCTTGGGAAAGAATGAAATCTTTGGTTAATAATTGTCCCACTCATGGACTTACTGCTTGGATGGTTATCCAAACCTTTTATGCAGGTTTGAACTTATCTTCAAGAAACCTGTTGGATTCAGCTGCTGGAGGTACCTTTATAGCCATCACCTTGGGTGCTACAACAAAACTCCTTGATAATATGATGGTTAATTACTCTGAATGGTACACTGAGAGAGCTCCACATGATAAGAAGGTAAATTCTGTTGAAGAGACCTCCTCTTTGAGTGATAAGATAGATGTTATTATGGCTATGCTTGTTAATGGGAAAGCTCCTTTAGATCATAATAGTGTTCCCTTAGCCTCTTTGGTTGCTCAAGAAGATCAAGTTGATGTGAACTTCATTAGAAACAACAATTTTGGCAACAATACTTATGGGAATAACTATAGGCCTTATCCTCCTAATAATGGAAATACTTATTATGGTAGATCTGGAATGCCTAGGGAAGATAAGATTCTAGAAGTTGAAAGATCCACTAAAAACTTTATGCAGATGCAATATGAGCAAAACAAGATATTCACTAAAACTATGGAAGAACAATCCATTATCTTGAAAAATATTAGTCATCAGCTTGAGAATATGAATAAAGAAATTCCTAGTTTACAGTCAAAAAATTTGAGTGCCGATAAAAATATTTCCTCTTTATCTGAAGCACAGTACTCTTTGATTAATAAAATGGATGCTAAGACTGCATGGAAAGTACCTTTGTTGCTACTCATGCCATAGAAGTTACTATTGATGAAAATGTTAGACTGTTAGCCCAAATTCATGTTAAGTGGGAAAGGGAAGCTGAAATTGATAGAAACAATAGTGTGTGCACCATCACCACCACTCATATGGATGCCACTAAACCACAAGAAATCCCTATTCCTACTCCCACAATGCCTAAGCCTAATGAGTCTACTACTAGTGATGCTAAGTTTGATTTTGATATAGATGGTTGCAATATTTCTGAAGTGATTATGTTCCTGCAAAAGCTTGCTAGAAGTCCTGATGCTAGTGATATGCATGTTGCTTTCACCAAACACATTACAGATGCTCTTGTTAAAATTAAGGAAGAGAAGTTAAAACACAGAGCTTCTATTCCTAGTAAAGTATAAGATAGTTAGGAACCCATTATTAATATGCAAGTGAATGACTTTGATGTCAAATCTTCATGTGATCTTGGTTCTAGTGTCTCTATTATGCCTAGGAAGATTTATGAAATGCTTGATTTTCCACCTCTGGAAGATTGTTATTTGGATGTCTCACTTAATGGTAATGCTAAGAAGAAACTCATGGGGAGTATTAATGATGTTCTGATTATGGTTAACAATGCTTATGTCCTTGTTGATTTCTATGTTTTGGATGTTGAATACAATGCTTCGTGTCCTATTACTTTGGGAAGACCTTTTCTTAGAAATGTTGGTGCCATCATTGATATGAAAGAAGGCACCATTAAATATCAATTTCCATTCAAGAAAGGTATTGAAAAATTCCCTATAAGGAGATAGAAGTTGCTTTTTGCTCCTCCTTTGAAAGCAAGGTTTGATGTTAATGCTTCTTCATTTGAAAATACTAGATTTCTTGCTTCTCGTGCCTAACTTAAAGGCACTAAAGAAAAGTACTTGTTGAGAGATAACCCAAGAGTTTTCTTGAGTATTGGAAGTTATTACTTCAGTAATGACCTCTCCTTATCCCTTTTTGTTTGCTTTTTGTGCCAAGAATGACCTCTAATGAGAGGGAAGTAAGATTTGGGGAGTTGCTGTCTCGAAACAGATTTCTGTCCTCCACCATAAATATTTGTGAGGAGTCTCTGTAAGTATGATTGAGCTGCAAATTTACTAATAAATCCCCCAGTATGTTAGCTCACTTTCATTAGTTCAACACTTTTTTATTTGAGCAACATAAGGTCACCGAAAAAATCGGTTTCTACCTACTGGTCTGTTTTGACAGATTTCTCCCATTATTTGCATTTGCTTCTTATCGATTTCTTTTTGAGTTCTATTTTGGGGAATTGAGCTTTTTGAAGGAAGATTCTTCAGTAGCTTGTGTTTTTAGTGAAAAAATTTGTTGTTCTAAAGCTGGGCCTAAAGGTCTATTATCTTTTGAAGACACTAATGTTTCTAATGAAGATTGTGTGAAGTTTTGTATGAAGGAAAAAAATTCAGGTGTAGAGAGAGAATGATGTAATAAGATGAAGAATGGACAAAAGATCAAGCTTGGGGATGCCACCTCGGTGTCACCCCAAGAAATATCCAAGAGGTACATGCGTCAAAGCTTAGGGATGCCTTGAAAAGCTCAGGTCTTTCTAGACACTTCGTTTTTATTGTTTCATGCACTGTTGTGTTGTTCTTGGAGCGTATTTGTTTTCGTTTGCTTTGCTTAGTTTTCTTAGTTTGCTTGAATAAAGTAGTTTGGACCCCCGTTCTCGTTGTGTTGTTTCAAATAAGTCGCTTGGTGTTGGAAAGGAGTAGAAAGTTCTTCCTTGAAAAGTGCAAGAGGAGCTTGCTTTGACTATGACTTAGACTTTATCATGTCATGCTAGGTGTTGTTTTGACCTTATGGTTAGTGATATTGTTGTAGCATGACTTGTTCCAAACAATTAGGATTGCTTAGTGTGCCTTGAAAGAATCATGCGTTATTTTAGCATACAAAAGCATAGTATTATGGGTTTCTCCTTTGATGCTTTGTTTGGGTTGACTTGGCACATGCTCACACCATGTTATGACTATGAACAAGTCACCATAGCCTCTATGATCATTTAGTCCTTGACTTGTAGTACCACTCTATGCTTTGATTAGTAATGTTTTGTCGCTCTGCATGATTATGGCCATTATTGCTCTCTTAGTTGGTTGCTCCTAGTCTTTTACTAGCCTCCACTTGTATGAGTAAGTTATACTCATGCTTCCAACTCCCAAGAAACCAAGTTATTCCAAAGTGTCCACTATAAATTCCTATGCATGGTGTGTTACACCATTCCAAGTATATTCTTGTTTTCAGCTATCTTCCAATTTAAAAGTATTTTGTATTTTTTTTATGTGAAAACTTAGTGATTAAAGCTCTCACGAACTTGATGGAACACTTTATATTCCTTGCCCCTAATAAACTTGAACCATTGTGTAATCTATGTTGTATATGCTTGCACTTATACGTTGGAATTAGCAGAACCATGTTTTCATGGGCGACATTTTCAACATTGCACTTGTACTTTGTACACAGTTGATATCATGCTCTTTTGTCTATGGATGTCGCCGGTGTGAAATAAAGAGGGAGCTTGTAAGTCCATGGAGTTATGTATTTTGTGTTAGATAAACGCCTGGGCCGCTAGCCTAAGCCATGCCTAATCATGGTGGAAACTTGCAGCATCACCATAATGAGCAATCTATGAAGCATCCTCAATAAAAATTTATGCAAATAGTAAATAAAAAGATCGCTGAGATTCTCATTGTCTGCTTGCCTTGTCATTTTGGTTATGGGATAGATCCTGTACCATGTTCAAGGGGTACCCCGTTGGCGGTTCTGTATGATACACATGTACTTACTATGACAAGAACTTACAGGTGACTAAAGTTGAGTAGCATGAGGTGCGGCCCTCGTATTCAAGGGACATGAGATTGCCAACTTATAATTTTTCAAGCATATACTCCATAGTTTGTTCACTTTAACCTTAATTACTTCAAGATGCTTATGATAGGGCAATGAGGGCTAAAATCTAACAATTACCATAATTTTTGGAAGCTCTTTTTGAAACTTGAAATCCCTGCTTCCCTTTATGAAGGGCCTTTCTTCCACCATTATATCGAGTCTCCACCTTCTACCTTTAGGCACCATTAAGAGAGCATAATTGCCATTCTTAGTTCTATGTGCATTGTCCCAAAACTTATTGATTGATGCATATTGTGATATTACTTGTTCTTGTGCTATTTGTATCTAGTCACTCTTATGAACTTTGAAGGTGTCATATGCATCTATTTGCTACTCCATGAGGGACAAGCTGAATGCTGATACGTCGGAAACATATCTATAATTTTTGATGCTCCATGCTTGTTTAGTATCTACTTTGCTTTACTTGTCTACACTTTGAGGTGCTTTTCACATGTTTTCTGGTACTAACCTACTAACAAGTTGCAATAGTGCCAGATGCCTGTTTCTGCTGTTTTTGGTTTCAGAAAAGTTAGTAAAGAAATATTCTCGGAATTGGACGGGACAAACGACAAAGTCAATTACTTTCCGTGGGGAACAAGAAGTCCAAAGGGGAGCCGGAGGGGCCAGCCAGGGGGGCCAGACCCACCGTAGGCGCGGGTGGGCCCTAGCCCGCGCCTGGCTAGGGTTTGACCACCTTGGACGCCTCCTCAGCCTCCCCCTTCGCCTATAATAAGCCCCCGATGCAGAAACCTTGAGGACCTGATCAATATTCCATGAAACTATCTATATGCGCTGCCACCATCATCCCTAGATCGGGGGGATCTGAAGTTCTTCCCAGCACCCTGCCGGAGGGGAGATCATCCCGGAGGCCTTCTCTCCGGTATGATGCGTGAGTAGTTCCACCTTGGACTATGGGTCCATGTAGTAGCTAGATGGTTATATCTCCTCCTTTGTGCTTTCATGTATAGATCTTGTGAGCTCCGTTCATGATCAAGAGCTAATCTATTTGTAATCATGCATGTTGTGTTTGCGGGGATCCGATGGATATTGAGATTATTATGTTGGTTTGATTACTGGTTTTGTCTTTATGATTATATCATGTCTATGTTGTTTGTGATCTTGCATGATCTCCGTTGTTAGTAGCTATCTTGGCCAAGTAGTTGCTAGTGACTCCAAGAGGGGGTATTTATGCTCGATAGTGGGTTCATGCCTCTAGTTTCCAAGGGAAGTGACAATAATCTCTTCGGTTGTAGATGTGTTGTTGCTACTAGAGAGAAAACAACGGTCTCTTGTTCCTGGAACATGTGGACTGTTTACCTTACACACTAGAGAGATGTGTTGTATGTTGCTTGCAACTTAATACTGGAGGGGGTCCGGATGATAACCTGAAGGTGGACTTCTAGTCATAGATGCAGTTGGATGGCGGTCTATGTATCTTGTTGTATTGCCCAATCGAATATCATAGGATCTTTCTGACTAGTAATTGCATTGTTATGCCTTGCTCAGTTCCTGTCAAATGCCCTGATGTAATTTTTTTACCCTTCATGCCATGTTGTTTATCTAAGGAGAGCACCTCTAGTGAACTATGGACCCCGGTCCAATATTTACCATCAATACATCCTCCATCGTTACTTGTTTACTTATTGCAAACCATTACCTTCCACACCATACGTTTAATCCTTTGTTACAACAAACCGGTGAGCTTAACAACCTCACTGATTCGTTGGGGCAAAGTCTTGAGTTTGTGTTGTGCAGGTCTCCACGTTGCCAGCAACACCTGTGTGACGTTTCCTTCCTCCTACTGGTTCGATAACCTCGGTCTCTACTAAGGGAAGACTTGCTGCTGTGCTGCATCACACCTTGCTCTTGGGGTTTCCAACGAAGCGCTCCTACGTCAACTTAGGCGCCATCAACAAGTTTTCTGGCGCCGTTGCCGGGGAGGCTAAGGACGTCTTCACAAGGGGAGTCCTTCACTTCCTTTCTATTTTCTTTGTTTTTAGTTTGCTTTGTTTCTTTTGCTTGGTTTTGTTTGCCTCTTTCCAAAACCCCCCCAAAAAAGTCTAGTTTGGTTTGCTTTCTTTATTCAAAAACACAAAAAATTAGTTCCTGCTCTAGCTGCTGCTATTTTGGCTTGCCCACCTTTGCCAAAATGAACTCTGCTGAGAACACCAGGTTGTGTGACTTCACTAGCACCAACAACAATGATTTCCTTAGCACACATATTGCTCTACCTGCTCCTGATGCTACCTTATGAAATTAAGCCTGCTTTGTTGAATCTTGTGATGAGAGAGCAATTTTCTGGTGCTAGTTCTGATGATCCTGCTGCCCATCTCAATAGCTTTGTTGAACTTTGTAAAATGCAAAATTATAAGGATGTAGATGGAGATATTATTAAGCTCAAGCTTTTTTACTTTCTCCTTGAGAGGAAAAGCTAAAGAATGGTTGCTTTCTTTGCCTAAAATTGATTCTTGGACTAAGTGCAAAGATGCTTTTATTGGAATATACTATCCTCCTGCTAAGATTATCGCTATGAGAAGTGACATTATGAAATTTAAACAACTTGATAATGAACATGTTGCTCAAGCTTGGGAAAGAATGAAAACTTTGGTTAAGAACTGTCTCACTCATGGACTCACAACTTGGATGATTATCCAGACTTTTTATGTAGGTTTGAACTACTCTTCAAGGAACCTGCTGGATTCAGCTGCTGGAGGTACTTTCATGGGCCTCACCTTGGGTGTTGCAACAAGACTCCTTGACAATTTGATGCTTAACTACTCTGAATGGCATGTTGAGAGAGCTCCACATGGTAAGAAGGTAAATTTTGTTGAGGAAACTTCCTCTTTGAGTGATAAGATTGATGTTATTATGGCTATGCTTGTTAATGGGAAAGCTCCTCTAGATCCTAATAGTGTTCCCTTAGCGTCTTTGGTTGCTCAAGAAGAGCAAGTTGATGTTAACTTCATTAGAAACAACAATTTCAACAACAATTACAGGCCTTATCCTCCTAATAATGGCAATTCATATGGAAGCTCTTACAATAATGCTAGAAGTGCGCCCTCTGAACTTGAAGTCATGCTCAAGGACTTTATTAGTAAACAAACCACTTTCAATAAAACTATATAGGAAAAGCTTTTAACTGTTGAGAAAAATATATCCTCTTTGTTTGAAGCTTAGTCTTCCTTGATTAATAAAATGGCTGCTAAACCTGAAACTATGGAAAATACATTTGCTACTGCTCATGCCATACAAGTTACTATTGATGAAAATATTAGGCTTTTAACTCAACTTCATGCTAAGTGGGAAAGGGAAGCTGAAATTAATAGAAACAATAGTGTGTGAACCATCACCACTAAACCATAAGTAGTCCCTATTCCTCCTCCTACTATGCCTAAGCCTATTGATCCTACTACTAGTGATGCTAAGTTTGATTTTGATATTGATGGTTGCGATATTTCTGAAGTGATTACGTTCCTACAAAAACTTGCTAGAAGTCCTGATGCTAGTGATATGCATGTTGCCTTTACCAAACACATTACAAATGCTCTTGTTAAGATTAAGGAAGAGAAGCTAAAACACAAAGCTTCTATTCCTAGGAAAGTAGAAGATAGCTGGGAACCGATTATTAATATGCAAGTGAATGACTTTGATCTCAAAGCTTCATGTGATCTTGGTTATAGTATCTCTATTATGCCTAGGAAGATTTATGAAATGCTTGATTTTCCACCATTAGAAGATTGTTATTTAGATGTCCTACTCAATGATAATGCTAAGAAGAAACTCATGGGGAGTATTAATGATGTTCTCATTATGGTTAATAATGCTTATGTACTTGTGGATTTCTATGTTTTGGATGTTGAATACAATGCTTATTGTCCTATTACTTTGGGAAAACCTTTTCTTAGAACAGTTGGTGCCATCATTGATATGAAACAAGGCACCATCAAATATCAATTTCCATTCAAGAAAGGTATTGAACACTTCCCTATGAGGAGAGAGAAGTTGCTTTTTCTCCTCCTTTGAAAGAAAGATTTGATATTAATGCTTCTTCATTTGAAAACACTTGATTCTTCTTGCTTCTTGTGCCTGACTTAAAGGCGTTAAATAAATGTACTTGTTGGGAGATAACCCAAGAGTTTCCTTGAGTCTTGGAAGTTATTGTAGGAGGGATCAATATTCCATGAAACCGTCTGTAGCCGCCGCCACCATCGTACCTAGATCGGGGTGATCTAAAGTTCTTCCTGGCACCTTGCCGGAGGGGAGATCATCCTGGAGGCCTTCTTCTTCATCATGCCAGTCTTCGGTATGAAGCGTGAGTAGTTCCACCTTGGACTACGGGTCCATGTAGTAGCTAGATGGTTGTATCTCCTCCTTTGTGCTTTCATGTATAGATCTTGTGAGCTCCGTTCAAGATCAAGATCTCAACTATTTGTAATCATGCATGTTGTGTTTGCGGGGATCCGATGGATATTGAGATTACTATGTTAGATTGATTAATGGTTTTGTCTTATTGATTCTATCATGTCTGTGTTGTTTGTGATCTTGCATGCTCTCCATTGTTAGTAGCTATCTTGGCCAAGTAGTTGCTAGTGACTCCAAGTGGGGGTATTTATGCTCGATAGTGGGTTCATTCCTCTACTTAATCAAGGGAAGTGACAGAAATCTCTACGGTTGTAGATGTGCTGCTGCCACTAGGGAGAAAACAACGGTCTCTTGTTCATGGAACAAGTGGATTGTTTACCTTACACACTTTGCTTAAAGCAGTTGTCTGTTGCTTGCAACTTAATACTGGAAGGGGTTCAGATGATAACCTGAAGGTGGACCTCTAGTCATAGATGCAGTTGGATGGCGGTCTATGTATATTGTTGTATTGCCCAATCGAATCTCATAGGATCTTATGTCTAGTATTGCATTGTTATGCCTTGATCAGTCCTGTCAATTGCCCTCCTGTAATTTGTTTACCCTTCATGCCATGTTTCTTTATCTAAGGAGAGCACCTCTAGTGAACTATGGACCCCGGTCCAATCTTTACCATTGATACATCTTCCACTATTACTGTTTACTTGCTGCAAACCATCATTACCTTCCACACCATACAGTTAATCCATTGTTATAGCAAACCGGTGAGCTTGACAACCTCACTGTTTGTTGGGACAAAGTCTTGAGTTTGTGTTGTGCAGGTCTCCAGGTTGATAGAAACACCTTTGAGTCATTTCCTTCCTCCTTCAGGTTCGATAACCTCGGTCTCTTACTGAGGGAAACTTGATGTTGTGCTCATCACACTTTGCTCTTGGGGTTTCCAACGAAGTGTCCCATGTCAACACCGGGCACACGCACCAGTCCGTGATACTCTTATTTCAAAACTAGCTATAAAAGATATGTGCACTTGCAATCATCATGCAGCTACCCATCCAGTTTGAAGATATCACTTGCACTTGTATTCAAATAGTTGAATCCATATGCCCATGTTGCTCTACCAAAAAAATAAAGGACCATGTGTGGATCCCTTATGTAGCCATGTGGATAACCTGCAGAAAACTTCTAGATCCATTCTTGTTAAGAACAATGACATTTTGATAGTTCCATATAGCCTAAACTAAAGGGACCCCACACACACATAGATATGAGCTTCTATATATTGTCAACCTCACTTCAAGAAATTCTGAGCATATTCGTGATATTGGATGGAAGGGTTAGATTAATGGTAATATCAACTATCCTCCATATAAGACGAGTGAAAGGACATCGAATAAATAAATTGTTAATGGATTTATCATGGAAACTATAATATGATACTCATTCCATCTTCTCCTAGCAAGGTTATCCTTAATACGCAAGAACTTTTTATACAAGAACCACATAAAAATCTCAATCTTCAGTGATACCTTTAACTCAGCTTACATGGAAGCTGAAGAAGCCCCCTTCACGGGGAGGGGGAGGTGATCCTTCCACTTGTATATTTACATAAAAACTTCTATGGTCATTTATAAGGTTTGTATAAATAGATTTTATCATGAATGGTGCTGAGGTGGTCAGCTTCCAACTAAACGTATTTGGTTCATTATAAAGGTGTATCGACATCAACCACTAAACTAAGTACAAGCACGCATGCAACCTACTTGTCCCGATTAAGACTCGCATAAAACCTACATCCAATAGAACTTCCAATAAAACATGTTTATAAGTGAGGTTAATACTGAAAATTTCCACCTCGCAATAAATGGAACCTAGGTAAAAAGATCTTCTAGTCAGTACAAGACAAGGGACTATTGTGGATGAGGATAACCTTAGGGTTTATATAACTAAATATCATAACATATTGTTGTTTGGGGTATGGACATAGAACATTTTTCTATGGTGATATTGATGTCGATATATCACATTTATCTCTAAAAGAGAACTAGAATTCTTTCATATAATTTCATAGAGAAGGTAACATATGTCCTGAATGAATGTAAGACATGTGTGACAAAGGATTTTGGGTCAACAAGATAAAAATCTAATACACAAGGAAGATGCTCTCGCTAAGTTGGACTTCTTTTTATCACGTTTGATGTTCATCCTAAGAAGACTGTTGGGCTAAACATGGTAAATGGAGCAGAAGGAGAAGGAGAGCATACTCAGATCCACTCTTCTATCGATATTCAATCTAAGTTGGAGGACACTCGCTCCCTAGCAATGGATCATGGACCTAGATGGCGACATGGATTTGAGGTCTGTTGGATACGCTAGCGCTACATGTGCATCTCTCTTTACTGGTGAAAGAGCATGTGGGTCCCCATGTGTGGTTTTGGTAATTAATGACAATCCTTATAGACTAATGTGTGTATTAAGTTGCACTTGTAGGAATTGTCCATTGGCATCGCTTGAAGCGTGTGTTGGATTCAAGGTAGATGATATGAAGAAATATGCGTTTTGCAAGCTCAAAATGAGACATCTCTAGAAGATCTCATGTTTGATGCTTGCCATCCTCGGTGGTCATGGATCGATGAAGAGAAATCAAGAAAGGTGTTCCATCTTGAGAAGGTCAAGATCGTCTATATCGCGATCAAGTGGAATGCTCAAGGCAAAGGTATTTTTGATAGGTTTTCCCTTTTGCCGGTCTCATATTGTTAGTTGGGAGACCGGATTTAGGATAGATAGTCGTACTATCAAGAGGGTCTCTCAAGTGAGTAACTCGATCATATCGTTCGGATAAGATCTCAAACCCTTGCATTCTTGCATCATCGTATTTGGTTATTATTTGGTCCTATCCATGTGAGGATATAGATCTTGTGGTAATCTTCATAACAAGCTCTTGTTCATCAAAATCAGATCTCCCTTTTATATCTTGTTGCGATTTTGTTCTTGCAGGTTTTTCGGATTCTCACCAAGTGGGGTATCTCACATTATAATACTTGATACATTCTCACTTGGTGATATCCAATATTTTGTTTTGTAGCTCTTGTCTTCCTCTTTCCAACACAATTGGATTCGGGTCAATCGGAGTTACCAAACGAAAGTTATCGCTGTTTGTATTTTGTCTATTTGATTTAAAATGAAAAAGAAAAAAAAGAGTTTTTGTGTGTTTGGGCCGTCCGGTACCACCAAGTGGGCTACCGGGTTCGTTTGGACATGGCCTGCTTGCTATCCATCCCTTCTGCCTGGCCCGACTGCACAAGTCGGTAGTACCAGCCCAAGAGGTACTACTGCCTGGACCGACCGGCAGTACCGGCCCGCCTCCCAGCTCCCTAGCCCAGCCGCCTTGCTCCTAGCTACCGCCGCCTCCATTTTGCGACTGATCTCGCCCCTCGATCGCTCGGCCGCTTCCCACAAGCGTTGTTTCGTTCGATGTGCGCCCGTGTTGGCCGATGTGTTGGCCGCCCATCTCGCTTCTCCCTAGAGTCGTGGGTTGGCTCAGGTAGTACCGGTCGTCCCAGGTCGAATCGGCCCAACGGGCACATTTCCTCTCTTCTCTTTTTAAGCCTTTTGGCTTTTTCCATTTGGGTTAGTTCTTCCTCTATTTTGCTCAAGCCTTGCCCTATACCTTCACACCTTTTTGAGCTTGTTTAATCCTTCCCCTCGAATGATTCTTTCCCATATTTGAGTGGAAGATAGAGGATATTTAGATCCACATTTGGACCAAACCAAATCATCTCTTTGTGAGTGATTCTTTGGGATCTAGTTCTTGGGGTATTTTGTGTTACTCTTTGATTCTTCCTCTCTTATTCCCCCAAGTGCTTTAGTAGCTTTGTTGGATTTTGAGAGTGAAGGACTGGAGCATCTTTGTGGTGTTCTCTTCCCATTTGCATCCGGTGCATCGGTTTGAGTTCTCCTCGGAGGATTGGTTTAATGAATTCATTGAAGCTTGTCCCTCTTGGCTTCTTGGAACCCTAGACGCTTGTGTGACCTTGGTGGTGTGTTCTTGGGGCCTCCAATTAAGTTGTGGAGCCTTTCTCAAGTTTGTGGCCTTGGTGGCGTTTATTGGGATCCTCCAATTAAGTTGTGGAGATTGCCCCAATCTTTGTATGGGTTTGGTGACCGTCCTCAAGTGTCCCATAGTGGAACGGGTGCTTGCCGTGCGACAAGTGCTCGATAGAATAGGGTGTGGCCTCTTGTGGCATTGGTGGTCTTAGTACCGCCCACCCCTCCAACGAGACATACTTCCATGTTGGAAGGAACTCGGTAAAATATCGTCGTCCCCATGTGCCTCGGTTATCTCTATACCCGAGCTCTTTAATTATGCACTTTACATTGTGATAGACTTCGTGATTGAAGTACTATACCTTGCTATCACATTGTTGCGTGTCTTGCTTAGCATAAGTTGTTGGTGCACATAGGTGAACCTTAGCATTTATAGGCTTTGTGCTTAACGAAAGAAGATGATAGTTTTTTTCCGCCATTGTTAAGCCCATCTCATAAAAGTTTGTAACTGCCTATTCACCCTCCCTCTAGGCGGCATACGTGATCTTTCAACTGTTAATATCATAACTATAGTTACAGATGCAGCATGTATGTTTTTGTTGGTTGCAATGTGATGAACCCAAGTATAGGGGGTGTATCGCAGTACTTTCGATAAATAGGAGTGTCGATCCCAATGAGGAGCATAAGGTGTTGACTAGTGGTATGGAGCAGGAACTCTCTGTAAATACTTAGCAAACAGATTTTTAGTGGTTTTCTGATAAAGCAACAAAACAAAGTGCAAGTAATAAAGACAACGAACAACTGCAGCAAGTGGCCTAATCCTTTCTTAGCAAAGGACAAGCCGGTGGAAATACTTATAAGTACCAAACGTTCTCGAGGACACATGGGAATTCTGTCAAGTGCTTTCGCTTCAAATAGCTGAGTACCCTTCTTTGGTGTTGTAAGCGTTGTGTGGGTGAACCTGTTCTAACATACCGACCTTACTTGGACTAATACATACTTGTGATTAAACCCCCTACAAGCATCCGCAACTACATGAAAGTAATTAAGATATAAATCTAACCACAACCTTAAACTCTGAGATCCTACACTCCCTTGTGCAAAGGTGTCCTAACGAGGATTCAGGTTTCTGTCACTCTGGCAACCCCACAATTAGTAGCCAAATACACAATGCATTCCCCTAGGCCCATAAATGGTGAAGTACTATGTAGTCGACGTTCACATGACACCACTAGAAGAATAACACCACAACTTAAATACTAAACCATTGAATAATAACTCAACACAAATCCGCTACTAACAACATGACTTCTCCCATGTCCTCAAGAACTAAACAAACTACTCACAAGACATCATATGTATCAAGATCAAAGAAGATATGGTAATGGATAAATATCTGAACATAAACAATAATCCAATGGTTCCACTCACAAGCATCAACTACAGTAGTAATCAACACCAGGAAAGTTTCCCCTAAGAACTATGCAAGTATTCAACACGATTGTTACAGCATGATGGAGTAATGATGATGGTGCTGGTGGAGATGATGGTGTGTATGATGATGATGATCCCGATGAAGCCTAGATTGACGATGGTGTTGATGGCGACAATCTCCCCTCTCCGGGAAGGAATTTCCCTAGCAGAAATCTGTCTGCCGGAGAGATCTTTCTTTCTCGGTGTTTTCCGCCCCGCAGAGGCGGCGAAAATCTTTCTATGGTCGCCCCCTGGTATTATGTTTCCGAGAGGAAGTTATAGGTGAGAGGGCAGAGTCGGAGGCCGTCCAGGTGGGCCACACCTTCCCTAGGCGCGGCCTAGGGGGACCCGCACCTAGGGGGTGTGGGCCCCTTATGGCCCAGCTATGCCTCCCCTTCTGGCTTCCTTCGTCTTCTGGGAAAATATAATTTTCCAATATTTTTCTGGTATTTTTTTGATCTTCGTGAAATTGCATCAAAACACCTCCTTTTCCATCAGAATCCAGACTCCGGCAGTTCATCCTCCAAGAATCAATCAACATGCAAAAACAGAGGAAAAGACATAATTAACACCTCATAATAAGACACATATCAATGAAAAGAGGCAAATTATGATATAGAATGGTGATGCAAATTGGACGTATGAACTTCCTCGAGCTTAGACCTTCGCTTCTACCCAAGCAAAAACTAAGCTCAGTAAACATGTCCACAGATTTATGGAGTGAAGTGTCGATAAAATAATACAGACGAGAAGCATCACACTTACCATTGCACATCTCATAGAAGAAAACAACTCACCATTATATAACTTAGCTTGCAACAAGTACATGAGTCACAATAGAGATGCATAAAGATAAACCATACTTGGAATTGGCAAACTTTGTTCTTGGTCAAAGAACAACTGGCAAATAGTTTCACAAAAAGATTTTTATAGAAGTCTTCAAAACATGAGCACTCTTTGCTCAAAAAGGTTTTTCACAATGAAGGCTTTCAAAGTAATACTCAATAGATAAGAGTTTTGGGCAAACAAGGAAGATAAAGAACATGATTGAATAAATCACCATATGAATGCTTGAAACACAACAACTCAAATGCTTGCTGGAGATAGAGAGGAAGTAGGTTTACTGACTCAACTTGGAAATAGAAGAAAGGTCCCTTCATAGAGGGAAGCAGGGATTTCAAGTCATAAAGAGCTTCCAAAAGATTATGGTACTTACTAGCTTTGAGCCCTCATTGCCCCTATCATAGGCATCTTGATATGATTAAGGTTAAAGTGAACTAGGATGGAGTATATGATTGACAAAATATAAGTTGGCAATCTCATGTCCCTTGAATATGAGGGCCACACCTCATGCTACTCAACTTCAGTTACTGGTAAGTTCTTGTCATTGTAAGTACATGCGTATCATAGAGAACCGCCAACGGGTACCCCTTGCACATGGTACAGGAGCTTTCCCATAAGCATCTCAGCGATCTTTTTATTTACTATTTGCATAGATTTTTATTAAGGATGCTTCATAGAATGCTCACTATAGTGATGCTGCAAGTTTCCACCATGATTAGGCATGGCTTAGGCTAGCGGCCCAAGCGTTTCTCTAACACAAAATACATAACTCCATGGACTTACAAGCTCCCTTTTTATTTCACACTGGTGACATCCACAAACAAAAGAGCACGATATCAATTGTGTACAAAGTACAAGTGCAATGTTGAAAGCATTCCCCGTGACAGCACGGTTCTGCTAATCCCAACGTATAGATGCAAGAATATACAACTTCGATGACACAATGGTTCAAGTCTATTAGGGGAAAGAAAATAAGGTGTGCCATCAAGTTCGTGAGAGCTTTACTAACTAGTTTTCACATAACAAAATACTTTTTAATTCGAAAGATAGATGAATCTTGAGAATTTGCTTGGAATAGCAATAATGATAATAGGTAGATATGGTGGACACAAAAGGCATAGGTTTGGTTCAAAGGGATTGGAAACATGAGAAGTATGCCTTCTCAAAACAGGTTTTTGGCTAGCAAGGCTGGGCAGCAAGCAAAAGAGTTGAAAGAAACAAGCAAACATACAAGTGATAAAGCCAAACATGCAATCTTCCTTGAAGACATAAAAGATCTTAAATAAAGAATACTAAGCTTATGAGCCAATCAAGAAAGAAAATAAATGATACAAAATACCTATAAGCTTTTTCTCTTTTCCTTTCAAACCTCAAAAAGTGTTGCTACTGACCAGAGCTCGATTTGCCAAAACCAATTTAGATTTACTTGATGCTCCCAAAGTGATGCAATACTGATCAACAAGATCAATCATATAATAGAGATTGCAAACTAAAATAAGAAGTGCAAAAAGTAAAAGATGAGACTTATCATTAATATTCAATAAAGGCACTCACACCAAGGGATACATAGATAATCAACTAAAGGAGATATACTTCCACATGCAAACCAACCTATAAGATAACTCCTCTACCAAAGATATGAATCCACTAAAAAGGTAAAAGATAAAATATAATGATGGTGATACCGCAGCACTCCCCCAAGCTTGGAACAAGCCAAGGGGATGCCAAACCTGATGATGAATTACTCCTTCGGTAGTGGTGGTGTTCCCTTGATAAGATCTTCAATAAGTTTCTTCAAATCCTCAAACTCGAAAATCAGAGTATGAATCAACTCCTAATTTTGCTCAATGCGGTTCATGATCATATTGGACCGAGAATCCCATTCCTTGTCATTCTTTCCCCATTCTTCCTTCTTAGAGTGCTCCTTCCCTGCATGGTTATAACGAGGCATATCCCAAACCGAGGGCAAGTTCCCTTTGGGCACATATTGGTATTGATGCTCATGTATAAGAGTATGGAAGGGTCTCTTGGTACGTGGAGGAAGTGACCGTGGAGCGAGGATATGACGCGAAGTTCTCCCTTCTATAGACATTCGTGTTGTCCTCCTAAGCTTGGTAGGGTTTGCCACCAAACCAATGCTTGCGACGGTAGAGCGGTTGTCCGGATGCTCGTCCTCCTCCATGTCTTCTTCATCCCCAACCAAAATATACTCCTCCTTGGGGTCTTGAGGATCATCTTCCTCGGGCTTCTTGCCTTTGTTGTTGGCGAAGACCATGGTGCTCTAAACTTGAGAAGATTTCCTAACAGAAACAGATCGAAACGAAAACATGACGAGAACACGATGCACGAACCTTAGGGGATCCGGGGGGTTATATATTACGAAGTTTCAAAGCATAAGGAAGTTACTGGTACGAACACGAGGCAGAGACGGAGCTCGGGGGGTCACACCCCCTCCAGGCGTGGCCAGCTGGGGCCCGCACCTGGGGTGGGTGCGGCCACCCCGACCTCCGTTTCCTCCTCTATTCTGACTTGGAACTTTCCGTATGTATTAAAAACATCAAAAATACAAAAGATTGGGTTTTCATGAACCTTTTGTTTTCACCACTTTTACCTATTCAAAGACGGACTCTGCAGATTCCTTTCCTCATTCTCCTGGAAATTCCTGTCTTCACAAGGCAATACACAAACTTCAATGGCAACATTAGTGTAAGCAAAAACAATAAACCTTTAGGTACAAACTTCAACTGTAATCAACAAAGAAAAATCTACTGTAGCAACCCCTTTACAAAAACTCAAAATAATCTGGAAGGGAATCAATATAAGAGGCAAATGCAAATGATGGCAGAAATCTGTCAAAACAGACGAGCAGGTAAAGATTGATTTTTTTGAAAACCTTCTGCTTCTCAAATCAGAAAGTTCAAAACTAATAGAAATTGGTTAACAACTTGGAGAACAAGCTCAGAAAAATACAGCTCCATCCGACGTACTGAGCTCCCTCACGAATTTTTACAATGCAACACAAAAATCTGTCCCAGGACAGCCACTTTTCACAACTCCTCTACTTCACAAAAGTAGTTGAACTTGACACAAAAACCAAAACAAAAAGGATAAAGAGCAATTATTACCAAGGTAATAACTTCCAAGACTCGACAAAACTATTGGGTTATCTCCCAAGAAGTACTTTTCTTTAATGCCTTTAAGTTAGGCTTGAAATTTTCAAAGATGCTCACATAAGAGATAAATATTTGAAGTGAAAGAGAGCATCAAGAAGCAAATAACCAACACATTTAAGTCTAACCCACTTCCTATGCATGGGGGTATCATGAGAAAACAAATTATTGAAACAAAAAGCCACTAGCATAGGAAGACAAAACAGATGCAACTTTAAAGCTTTCAACATAAAACGGGAAAACTTAACATTATTGAGATGCATAAAACCATGTTTCCCTCTCTCATAATAACTTTCAGTAGCACTTTGAATAAAGTTGACAATATAACTGTCATTGGCGACAACATTATCATTAGAATAAGCATACTTATAGTCATCAAAAAGAGGTCCAAGGTCATAAACCGAATCAATAGAAACAAGTTGTTCCATCCTGAAATCTTTATTAGGCAAACTATTTTCACAATGAGCTTTAGCAAATTTGGAAAATTTAAACTCATAAGAATCTCCATCAAACTTAGTTAAAACTTTCTCCTTCTTACAATCTATAATACCTCCACAAGTATTCAAGAAAGGTCTACCAAAAATGATAGGACAAGTTTTGCTAGCTGTTGCATTAAGCACTAGAAAATCAACAGGATATTTAATCTTACCATAAAGAACCTCCACATCTCTTACAATGCCAATAGGGCAAATAGTCTCCTTATTAGCAAGGTGAATAACCACATCAATGTCCTCAAGCTCACAAGGACCAATCTCATGCATAATTTCCCTTTAAAGCTCATAAGGAATAACACTAGAACTAGCACCAATATCACATAAACCATAGTAGCAATGATCACCAATTTTAACAGAAAGCACATGAACACTAGCTTTTCTAGCTTTACTAGGATGAGAGATAATATTAGAAGTGTCTCCGCAGAAGACAATGTGCTCATCCTCTATATTTCTAGTGACAGTCTTTCATAGTAACTTTAATCTCCCCCAAGCTTGAGATGTACTCTCTCCATCATGAGGCCAAAAGTTATTTATCAGATTTTCTATCCTTATGAATCTCACTGGGAGGATAAAATTTAGAATAAAAGAGAGATGCAACTTCCTCCCATTTCATGGATTGCCCATTCTTCAGCAACTTATACCATTCTTCAGCTCTCCCTTTCAAGGATATGGAGAGTAACTTCTTCTTCACCTGTTCAGTTGTGATACCTGCACACTTAAACAACCCGCATAATTCATGGATAAAAAGTAAATGATCACCATGATGGACAGTTCCATCCCCTAAACAATAATTATCCATAACACGATCAACAATACTTGTAAGTGTCTTAAAAGGATCTATCTCAACAGGTGGTGGTTCATATACTACCCTAACAGTAGTAGTTTTCCCAAACAGAAAACCAAGTGGGTTATCCATATTGGAAACAAGGTAACAAACAGAAACAAAAGCAATACTCACAGTAGAAGTTTCCCTTACCAGTTACACTCTTCAATAGCGCTTCAGTCCCTGGCAACAGCGCCAGAAAATAGTCTTGATGACCCACAAGTATAGCGGGTGTATCGTAGTACTTTCGATAAATAGGAGTGTCGATCCCAACGAGGAGCAGAAGGTGTTGACTAGTGGTATGGAGCAGGAACTCTCTGTAAATACTTAGCAAACGGATTTTTAGTGGTTTTCTGATAAAGCAACAAAACAAAGTGCAAGTAATAAAGACAACGAACAACTGTAGCAAGTGGCCCAATCCTTTCTTAGAAAAGGACAAGCCGATGGAAATACTTATAAGGACCAAACGTTCTCGAGGAAACATGAGAATTCTATCAAGTGCTTTCGCTTCAAATGGCTGAGTACCCTTCTTTGGTGTTGTAAGTGTTGTGTGGGTGAACCTGTTCTAACATACCGACCTTACTTGGACTAATACATACTTGTGATTAAACCCCCTGTAAGCATCCATAACTACAGGAAAATAATTAAGATATAAATCTAACCACAGCCTTAAACTCTGAGATCCTACACTCCCTTGTGCAAAGGTGTCCTAATGGGGGTTCAGGTTTCTGTCACTCCGGCAACCCCACAATTAGTAGCCAAATACACAATGCATTCCCCTAGGCCCATAAATGGTGAAGTATCATGTACTCGACGTTCACATAACACCACTAGAAGAGTAGCACCACAACTTAAATACTAAACCATTGAATAATAACTCAACACAAATCTGCTACTAACAACATGACTTCTCCCATGTCCTCAAGAACTAAACAAACTACTCACAAGATATCATATGGATCAAGATCAAAGATGATATGGTAATGGATAACAATCTGAACATAAATAATAATCCAATGGTTTCACTCACAAACATCAACTACAGTAGTAATCAACACTAGGAAAGTTTCCCCTAAGAACTATGCAAGTATTCAACACTATTGTTACAGCAGGATGGAGTAATGATGATGGTGTTGGTGGAGATGATGGTGTGGATGATGATGATCCGGATGAAGTCTAGCTTGACGATGGTGTTGATGGCGATGATCTCCCCTCTCCGGGAAGGAATTTCCCTGGCAGAAATCTGTCTGCCAGAGAGATCTTTCTTTCTCGGTGTTTTCCGCCCCGCAGAGGCGGCAGAAATCTTTTTGTGGTCGC
This sequence comes from Avena atlantica, assembly GCA_910589765.1. Lineage (NCBI taxonomy): Eukaryota > Viridiplantae > Streptophyta > Magnoliopsida > Poales > Poaceae > Avena > Avena atlantica. Next base: position 255,828,952 of record OU342738.1, on the reverse strand, counting down.
CCCCTTGGTATTAGGGTTTCGAGAGGAAGTTATAGGCGAGACGGCGGAGTCGGAGTCTGGCCAGGTGGGCCACACCTGCCCTAGGCGCGTCCTAGGGGGGACCCGCGCCTAGGTGTGGGCCTCCTGTGGCCCAGCTACGCCTCCCCTTCTAGCTTCCTTCATTTTCTGGGAAAATATAATTTTCCAATATTTTTCTGGTATTTTTCTGATCTTCGCGAAATTGCATCAAAACACCTCCTTTTCCATCAGAATCCAGACTCCGGCAGTTCATCCTCCAAGAATCATCCAACATGCAAAAACTGAGGAAAAGACATAAGTAACACCTCATAATAAGACACATATCAATGAATAGAGGCAAATTATGATATATAATGGTGATGCAAATTGGACGTATCACAATGGAACCTAGAAGCCTTTCTGGTTTTCTAAAAAATAACTTGAACCTTCAACGTTCAGGCATTTATTAAATGCATAGACAAAATATTAGATGAATATGCTCAGTTAGAAAACCAGGGATAACTTCGTAGATGAAAGGTAGATAATCAATTTAGAGCGCCATGAGAGCATGCACATGTGTGGCACCTTGATGGTGCTTAGTAGCTTTGTTGGGAGACCCCAAGAGGAAGGTATGATGAGCACAACAACAAGTTTTCCCTCAGTAAGAAACCAAGGTTATCGAACCAGTAGGAGGAAGGGAACGACTTAAAGGTGTCGTTGGCAACTTGGAAACCTGCACAACACAAACTCAAGACTTTTCCCCAACGAACAGTGAGGTTGTCAATCTCACCGATTTGCTGAAAACAAAGGATTAACTATATGGTGTGGAAGGTAATAGTGGTTTGCAGAAAGTAAACGGTAACATTGGAAGATGTATCAATGGTAAAGATTGGACCGGGGTCCATAGTTTACTAGAGGTGTTCTCCTTAAGATAAACAGACAAGGCATGCTGGTAAACAAATTATAGCAGGGCAATTGACAGGACTGAGCAAGACATAACAATGCAATACTAGACATTTAGGATCCTATGTGATTCGATTGGGCAATACAACAAGATACATAGACCACCATCCAACTGCATCTATGACTAGTAATCCACCTTCAGGTTATCATCTGAACCCCCGCTAGTATTAAGTTGCAAACAACGAATAACTGCTTTAAGCAAAGTGTGTAAGGTAAACAATCCACTTGTTCCATGAACAAGAGACCGTTGTTTTCTCCCTAGTGGCAACAACAATCTACAACCTTAGAGATTTCTGTCACTTCCCTTATATTAAATAGAGGCATGAACCCACTATCGAGCATAAATACCCCCTCTTGGAGTCACTAGCATCTACTTGGCCAAGATAGCTACTAGAAACGGAGAGCATGCAAGATCACAAACAACACAGACATGATAGAATCAATAAGACAAAACCATTAATCAATCTGACATAGTAATCTTAATATCCATCGTATCCCTGCAAACACAACATGCATGATTGCAAATAGATGATCTTGATCATGAACGAATCTCACAAGATCTAAACATGGTAGCACAAAGGAGGAGATACAACCATCTAGCTACTACATGGACTCGTAGTCCAAGGTGGAACTACTCACACTTTATACCGGAGGCTGACATGATGAAGAAGAAGGCCTCCGGGATGATCTCCCCTACGGTAGGGTGCCGGGAAGAGCTTCATATCCCCCCGATCTAGGGACGATGGTGGCGGCGGATACAGACGATTTCGTGGAATATTGATCGAGTCCTTAGGGTTTCTGTATCGGGGGGTGTTTATAGGCGAAGAGGCGAGGCAGGGGGCAGCTAGGGCGGCCGCACCCCCAGGCGCGGGCTGGGCCCAGCCGCGTTGCCAGGGGGTGTGGCCCCCTGGTGGCTCCCCTCCGTCTTGTATTCAGGCTTCGTGTTCCCCACGGTAAAATATTTACTTTGGCTTTTGTCCTATCCAATTTCGAGAATATCGATTTTTTGCCTTTCAAGAAACCAAAAACAGAAGAAACATGCAACTGGCACTGTGGCATCTTGTTAATAGGTTAGTACCAAAAAACATATAAAAACACCTCAAAGTATAGACAAAGCAAAGCAAAGTAGATACTAAACAAGCATGAACATCAAAAATTATATATAAGTTTCCGACGTATCACACCTCGGGACCAGGGCTAGACAAATCTCATACCTTCATTAGACATAAGCCTAACCTTGAGCTCGAGATACTACAGTCAGACACAACAATGACTCTATGACTCCAAGAAGTGATACAAGTCTTACCAGAGCAAAGAAGCAACATATTACAAGCAGATGTTACTGGCCCGACATACATCAATCAACGAAAGAAGATTAATGCTATTACACATAGCAAACTTAACAAATAGCCTAAGAGGCCATAAGAATATCAATGACATCCTAGTCCGTATATTCTAGGCGGCTGCCTGGGAACCCCAAGCTACTCATCAATGTTGATGTTCACATGTAACTCACCTTCGAGGGGAAACTTACCCTGATACAAAAATATTAATGATATAAGGCCGAGTACACAGTGTATGTGCGAGGCTTATATAACCTAATAGCTGCATGCTCAGATTTGGAAGGATTTCTATGGAGTTACTTTTGCGTAAAGCAAGCTTTATGTGCATAAACAAGTAGGCTTAGAAGCTCATCTACTCATAACATTTAAAAGGTGATAAGAGAGTGATATCACTAGCTCTATTGGTCATCATATTATATCCAATGAATCATCCTCAACCGAACCTATCAACTAGGAACACCCTCTCGATTAACCACGAGGAAGCAATTCTAAACACACTTTGATTCCAAGTTTTACGATTAGGTTAATGTTCTCTATGATCATCATAATCCATTGCCAAGTCATAATTAACTATGGACATGACTTTTTAAAAATATTTAACCTTGCATTGGTCTACAACTTTACCCACACGTGCCAATCAACTCCTAATGTGAGTTAACATTAGCTAACTTCCTACTAAAGCCGATAGATGGTGGTTGACCACGAACGTTACCTTACTGTCACCTAGACCACGAGTCTCGCCTTAGAGCATCCCGCTTTAACTAGTCGAGTCTCAATGTCGGTCCCTAAGGTTGTGAGTCAAAGCAAGATAGAAACATAGTCTTCTTAACCCCGACCACACCCTATATGCTATACACCTTTTCACAAACGGTTTCTATGCGTATGCCAAATGAAATCCTGAACTAGGTGACTCATGGAATAGACTAGGCAAGTTAGTGAGTCGAGAGGGTGCCATTGTAGGGCCCCATGTGGTTGTTCGCTCAGTCTTGGTTCAAGAGGCGAGAACTCGGGTCCTAGGGTCGGCAAGAATGGGAGAAGAAACCACATCCCGACGTGGCACCCATCCAAGACTTTACACATGTTTATATTAACCGTATCACTAATCATACCACGTCATCATGTCATACTAATTTCATTCGCAACTCTGGTTCATCCAAGCCTTTAAGCTTTAAAAAACTATAAGCAAGGCTAAGCACAACTTATATATAAAAGCTCCATCGACGATCATAAGCCAAAACCTAATCAAGCTAGGAGTAGTGGATCAAGAAATTTAGGTGACAAAGAATGGAACATGCATCAAATAGGATAACTCTATCTATTGATAAAAACACTAGAATCGCATGCAATATATAGCGATAAATTAAATACTTTGTAAACATAGATTCAGAGATGATGGGACTACACTTGCCTTGTTCTTCGATGACTGAGCATTGATCTTTGGCATGGTCGATCTTGATGCTACATTCACGTTATATCGATAAGAAGCAAACACCAGAAAGAAAGGGAAACCCATGTTCAATACATGGCATTGATGTAATTCAAAAAAGAATGATGACATGACATATTTAAAGGCATTGAAGCTTATCCCTAAACATGACCATCAATTTAAATGGATTTAAAATGCACTAAATATGGAATTTCTATGAACTCCATATATTAGAGAAAAGGTATACTTTGTTCTTATAATATGAACATGTTATAAGTTATTTAAAAATGCATGATTTTTTTTACAGGTAGATCCTATATTTATGAACATTTTGACACATTATTTGTATTTTTATGATTCAAAATGAATCAGCAATGGATTTTTCAAGTTAAACCATTTCAAATTATTGCTGAGATTATAAGAAAATTAATATTCTGATAGCTGGACCCATCGTGTGGGGTTTAATAATTAACTGAAAATATTTTTGGAGAAGTTTAAAATACTGACAAGGGGACCCACCTATCATACAGTGCCACTTTATTAGCCTCCCTGTATATTGTTAGTCCTTGTACAGTAAAACTAAAACTGTATGCAGTGGTTATAATTGTTTGTTCCAAAACAGACAACGTTGCACGAAGCCCGTGAGTGAACATTTCTAGCGCGCCTTTACCATCGAGATGTTTTTTTTTGCCAGCACACCATGCAAATATATATCGGCCAAATCTGATCCTAGACACCAGGTTAAATGTCTGGATGTCACGTGTTTTGACTTTTGAAATCCAGAAAGTAATATCTATAGCAGCCGTACGTAGAAGTACCGTGAGTGAACTAGCTATGGCTTGGCAAAAGCTCTTCCACCAGACCCGTGCAGGTCCCAATATCCATGGTTCGAATTCGGAATTGCAACCGTGGGACAAACAAACACCCCTTGCGATTCGGCAAAACCACAGGCCTTCTTTTGGAAAGAAGAAGAGGAGAGGAGGATGATAAAGGCGGACAGGACTGGGCGCACGGGGATAGGAGGAGGATTGGTTGAGTTGTAAACGTCATCATGGTAGGTGACTGCAAGTGCACAGCATTGTGAACTTGTGACTGACATTATGATCTATGATTGGTTACCTGGTGGTCCTCGCCCTCGCGTACGTACGTACGTGCAGTGAAGGGATAAACGATACGGCCTCGATCGACTGGCCACTCATCAATCGGGTTGCACTTGCCTCGATCGACTGGCCACTCATCAATCGGGTTGCACTTGCAGCCCCCCGCTACGGGCTTGTGTCGTGTGTGATAAAGTGGCACTGATGCTCTACCTAATTATGCTTACTCGGAGAGTAGTAGTACTACGGAGTAGTATATGTTATGGTTGTGTTGAGCTATTAGCAGGAGCCTTTTCGTTCTCTAGCGGTGTCTCCATTTGGGTTTGGAAATACGTGCTGGTGATCGATGCGTGTCGCCTAACAGTAATGGATCGATCTTCTATTCGACAGCCGGTGGCTGGTCGTGGATCTCGGTCGATAAAGCATTTCGCATATTGGTGTGTCCTACTGTTCTCTCGTGGCCCAGCAGTAGATGGAGCGGGCTAGAGGAACCAGTGAGCAGCGGATGAAGAAATCGGTCGATGCAGCGCCGGTAACTGTTTTTTCATGCATGCGGTTAACTGAACTGACCGACAGTAACTTGGAAGCAAAAAAAACGACATTAACCTGATTATTTTTCGAATTTTTTGGAGGGTTTTGGTGTTTCTCGGTTGTGTGTCAGCTCTGATATAGCAACAAAATGAAGGAGAACACAGCAAAACCACTGAGCAGAACATGTACGTATTGGTATTGCATCGTTCCAAGAAGTAGCAGAGTTCAGCTGTTCTAACGACAAGCTGGGGTGGACAATGCCATGGTATTCCACGATGGAAGAGCACTTTGGAGTTTGCTAGTCTGCAAACAAGAAGAACGGAGGAGTTTCTATTTCTCTATTTCTATCTCTACTATCTAAAAATACGATGCAGAAAGAACGGAGGAGTTTCTATTTCTCTATTTCTATCTCTACTATCTAAAAATACGATGCAGAAAGAACGGAGGAGTTTCTATTTCTCTATTTCTATCTCTACTATCTAAAAATACGACAGGATTCTGTTTTCTGCCTGCCCGCACTACGTCGCTTCCTTCGTCTGCCTCTCTCTCGCAAGCCTTTTCTCCGATATGTGGGCCTTCGAGGGAACGACTCTCTCTCTCTCTCTCTCTCTCTCTCTCTCTCTCTCTCTCTCTCTCTCTCTCTCAACGCAATTAGCGTTCCCCTCGACCAGTCTCCTCCCTCTAACAGTTCACCGCCACAAACTGCTCACACCACTGCCATGATCCCAAAAGGGAACGAGCCTGTCTCCACAGCGAGGAAAACGTGGAAGGATGAGGATGGCCAGAATCGCCAATCTACCTTCAACACCTACGCCGAGGCGCTCATCTCCAATCGCCTCGAGGAGGCCGCTGCTTCCCATACCGGCGTAGTACGGGATTGGTGTCCACTAGGAATGTGGTCGCCTTGTTCATGCCAGGTCAATCACCGGCGTGGCCACGGCTTGCCTCGATTTCATCGACGTCGCACAGGACATCCTTTTCAGAGTGCCAGGGTGGGCGCCCCCTAGGGTCCACATTGGCCGTGCCTCAATCATGCTCATCCGGGCGTCGTCTCTCTCTACTACAGTGTTGGCCAGAATTTTAGATCGAGGGAGTCCGGTGGATTCAAATCCCTCATGTAAGTGGATCTTTTATTTTTGTATTTTGTGCATTTGTTAAGACATCTGTGAACTATTGTACGGTTTGTAAAGGGATTGGGTGAGATCAACTACGAGAGGAATGAGAAAGGAGACGGATCAGATAGATCTGATACCTTCACCTATACAAATGTGATTCAAGTTCTAGCTTGTTTTGTTTTGTTCTGACCGTTCCTTAAAAGGGGTTTCTGTGTGATTTATGTGTATTTCTATATTATGTGATGTTGCAAAACTGAACTACTGAAGGAGAGTTTGAGATTTTTTAGGTCGATCTCCTACAGGTAAGCATGGTTAAGTGATATTCGCCTAGAACGTATGTATATGAATCATTTAATTTTGGATTTTTCACCTTAATTTTCTGGCTTAGCAGGTTGTTGAAATGCAAGCTATTTCTCGGATTGGTACTGATGATGAAGTTCTAGTAAGCGTCAAGAATGATGCGACCAGTTAGACTGTTCCTGAGAAGAGGGATTGGCCGGTTCTGGCATCGGTGTGCCTGGTGGAGACTTTCTCTGGACTGGAGCGGCGCCATGTCATACTATCGCGCTGCATACTCCTGGCCGGTGTTCTTCGCATCGCTCGTCCTCGATCCGGCCTTGGAGTCCATCGGCGCCATCGTTGCCGAGTGGTGGACGCCAACCTTGAAGCACTGCATAGACGCTATGCTCTGTTCCACTGCCTCACTCGCTGCAGGGGACCTCTGTGATGTCCATATTGAATATTGATCTGATTATGCAGCAGCTTGAGGCTCTCTCTATCCACAAGGACTCCCTCCATATGGATAATGCGGTAAGTCAAGCTCCGGGGGGAAGGCTTAAGGTTCTTATTGTTACCCTATTCCATATTATTCGTTTTGCTGCATTCTTATTTCATTCTCCAATACATTCCTTGAAGAAATAAATCACCTAATTTAAGAGTATTGACCGTATTCTGGAATAAGATAATCTTGATGCATGCAAACGGTGAATGAAATAGGTCAAGATTTTCAGATTGTCCTTTAGGATTATTATTTCCAGCAATGCAATTAATGCCACATTCAGATTACCCTTACGCTCTTGCCATTTTCTGTCTTGTGTTGAGTTCCGAAATGCCCAAAATTTAAATGCACCGGCCATTTATTTTTCTTGTGATAATATAGTTGATCTATTGATCTAAGGTTCAACATTTGTATACTTATACCATTTATTTTAAATAATTTGGTTCTATTTTAATGATATCTCTGGTTTATTTTCAGGCACATCGTGAATTCTTTGCGGTCGCATGGTTCCGCTAGGCATGCTCAGCCAAAATGATCGTGTTTGTCATACTGATTGTTCTTAAGGCATGTCAATCTATTCTTGAAGCTTTCATATCATATATAATTGAGAAGTTCAGAGATTGATGTGCTCATATGTAATTGAGGACAAGGTATATTCAAAGTAATCCTACCCTTTCATAGTTTCAGCAACAACAAGAAATGCCTTTTTATTAGTTTAGTTTATGCTTCTGTAAAGAAATACAATTTGTTGTTACTCCAGTAATCTTAATGACGTTTAATATTTGTCTTCATATCTCCAAGAATATGAAGAGGCAAAAAAATCAATTGGGTGCATATGATAGTAGTGCCAAATTTCTCAAGAGAACAAACTTTTGGCTCCTATAAGATACTATTTTGACTCCTGTAATTCATTATTCATGTTTATTATTTTTCTTCCGGTTCGAAAAGATGAATGGGCGACAAAATGTCCACAGCTTCACGCTGCTGGAGGCTAACTGTTGTTCAGCAATGGGCAAGCTAGACATAAATTTTTCATTCACCAGTGGCCCTGGCACAAGCTAGACAACAATGGTTGTATGGATTATGCACACAATTTAGTAAAAGGGTAAAAGGAAACCGCAAGACATCTATGTAGTCGGTTCACATGAATGTAGTTTTGTTGTGGATTGGTCACCGACACACAATAATCAAAAAGATAATTTTCCTTTTGTTTTATAGTTTGCAGATTCCCATTGACCCTTACATCGACAAGTGACCCTTACATCAACAAGTGACCGTCGGTGAAGTTTAAACTGTGTTAGCAACCTGTATGTAATTATTGTCTAACAAAACTATGAGATAGAGAGAGAGATGAGAAATATTGTTGTGGGAGGAGGCAATGCCCTCATGGTGTTTACCATTCAGTTATACAGAATATGTGTATTTTTTGGTGTGCTTCAGCTGTACCAGTCTATTTGTATGCAAGCAAGCCTGCAGATGGTCGCAAGTCATGTTTTCCTGGCAGCTATTGACTTTTCTCACAGGAAGATCAAAAGCTACTTTCGGAAACAAGCGCCTTAAGGTTAGTCTGTGTAATTGTTTTAGATAACCAACCTTATTGCTGATTGATAGAGCTTTGTTCTACAGAGAAATTTTCTACCATTTGATGCATGATACACGAATAAGTTATGTTATTTCAATAAAATTAGATATGCAGAATTGGCAGTGAGCAATGCTGATGATAGCTAAATTTTGCATTTGATCTTGTGTGTACTCTGTAGGGGAAGCTGATGAACAACAGTGTCCTGGAAGCTGTGGCATTTGCATCGTCAAAGTACTCCATCACATTTGTAACTGACTCCATCAAGTCTTTGTTTTCATGATCAAATAAGTCTGAAAAGTTACAATGGTTCTTATACAATGTAACCGAGACTATTGCGTGGTGCCATGACCATGCCATTATTCCGTCTGAGGACGATGGAGGCACCTCCAAGTTATGATCCACCCTCTGCTTATTGTTGTCCTTTCTTTCCTTTTTTTGGTTCAAATGACCGTGTGTCACGATACTCAGGACATGTGCATCTGTTAGTTGGAAAACCTTGAGCTTACCGGCTACTACTAAGAAGGATGTGAGTACCTTCTCTATCTAGATTTCTCATTTCTTATGCTAAATCAGCATTGTCATGCACCTTCTGACTATCTCAAGGTCCGTTGATTTGTACACAAGTGTATCAAGTGCTAATTCCACTCTCGGTTGATGGTTATTAAACCAATAGATCATTAGATTTGATGGTGCAAATTTGATTGTTCCAATTAGGTAATGATTTATATTCAGACGTGGCACCTGAAATGAACTTATGTTTGCTTCTATGGAATGAATTCCATTGCTTTGTAGGCCGAGTATAGGTCTGTGATCTAGCCCTGACAACTTAAAATTTATCAGAATGCCCATTCTTTCAACTACCTGAATGAGTACTTCAGATTATTTTCAATTAGAGCATTATTGTCAATTGCCAAATAATTTGTATGTACATAGATTATAAAGCTGACTGATGTCTAAACTATAAAGCTCAATGTCTCTACCTTGCAATCAGTTTGTTCTTGTGAGCTTCCAAAATTTTCTTTTAGCTTCTCCAACTTATTGTTGGTTTGTCAATGATCAAAAGTACCACCTATGATTGCTAAGACCAAACACTGAAAACAAACACCTATGAGATGTGATGTGAACACAATAATGAGATGTGAACACAAAGTCTATTGTGAAAGAGTATGAGTTTGGTGGAATATGATGGATGTATTATTGAGCTCATGAGCGAGTATATATAGACGAACATGGGATCATCTTGGAGTACAAGTCAAGTTGTATGTAAACAGATCCTAACTCTATCTAAACTACCATAACAACCGTATATGCCTAATACTCGCCTAATACTCTAACACTCCTTCGCAGTCGTAGAGGTAGCATCGTGAACAACAGAAATATCGTGGATGGTCAGACTGGAGAGAAACCGAAGTAGAATCCAGTAGCCTGATATCCCCCTCCCACAGTAGCAGCGGGAGTGTTGTAGACGGCGTGTCACGACGCAAATGCTTGGACTGCAGATGAAGCTGATGATGCTCAAGCGATGTGATAGCTCTTGTGCCGATGTCGAGGGAGCCGAGAGCATGAGGCGGTGCCGAGGTCGGGGCAGCCGTTGCGAAGGGCCGTCGTGGTCGATGTCATGGCCGGGGATGTCGGTGTCGAGGTAGACGCATGCGCATAATGCGCGAGGAGGATGACAAAGACGCGTCGACTGTCCGCGGAGGCTTGCCGAGGGTCGATGCAGTCCGAGCCGTCGAGGACGAGGTACAACCATAGTTTTGTCAAAACTAGGCGCACGTCGGGGACGAACACACACTCTGGTTTTGCTAGGACCGAGTATGCAAAGAAGAACTTATCGGTGACGCGGTCAAGGCAGTCGTAGAGGAAGGTGTCGATGCCGAAGAAGACTTTGTCTAGGCCAACGAAGATGAAGCGTCGATCCGAGATTGCCAGGCTCGGGGACGCGTCGGGGACGAAGGCACGAACCGGTGTTGTCAATACGGGGCACGCAAGGGCAGGGACGAAGACGTAGAAGGCGGCGAAACCAACAACGGCCTGGAGTGGTCATGTTGGACGCCTAGATTGGCGCGGCGGCGGTACTCAAAGTTGGCAAAGAAGAATCCAGCGTGATGAAGGCCATGCACAGACGATGTCGGTGTGCGGGGATGGCGAAGTAGACTGCGTGCATCGATGTTACGACCCGAGAGGGCGGCATAGCTGCAGGGGGCAAGTCGGTGCAGCGGTTGGGAGACCACCAACGATGTATACACCAAGTACACACCAAGGAAGGCGCGTTGGAAGCCGGTATCTTGGACCAACGTCGGCAGCACTGCGGCCCGAAGGGGCGACGCAGCGGCAGCCCGTAGCTCGATTGGTGGTAGGTGCGTGCTCGAGGACATGCTTGGCATAGACAGGCACGAGATCGGTTGATCAGACCGACGGTGCGCCGTATGCGCCATGGCGTGGAGGACGCGTAGATCATAGTCGATGGCAGCGTTGTCGGTGAAGTCCCGGACGATGACGATGAAGACGATGCGAGGGTGGGGCGGCCGCGGCAGCCTTCCAAAGAAGGCGTAACAGCCGTCCGAGATAGATCGTCGATACTGATGGCCGGAGTAGAGGCACGGCGATGACGACGACGGTGGGCGACTCAATCCAATCTATGATCGATAAACCAAAAAAAGAAGACCGGCCAAGCGACCAGTAGAGAGAAAACCCGATCTAGAGATCGGAAATGACTCACCAGGGCAGCCGATCACAGATCGGCGGGCGAACCCTACGACGAGTCGCGCGGCTTCCAGCGGAGATCATGGAGATCGATCCGCCGGGGGCGGCGCGGGGTAAGCACGTCAGCGGCTAGAGTTTGGACCGGTTAGGATGATACTATTAAAGAGTATGAGTTTGGCGAAATATGATGGATGTATTATTGAGCCTCATGGACGAGTATATATAGACGTACAGAAGATTATCTTGTTGTACAAGTCATGTACGTAAAGTAAATAAATTCTAACTCTATCTAAACTATGATAACAACCGTGTATATTTAATACTCTAATATATTGTCGATTGACTGTATATATATTATCAACTTGATTTTTCACTTTATTGTCGATTGTTCAGGTTGTCGTGAAGATACAGTCTATTTAAACACTAGACAACACTTCAACAATACTGTTTAGATCTCAAAGATTTGGTGAAGCGTGCTATTCCTTGCAAAGAATAAAAATGTGCTATTTAGCAAAGAAATGGTCCATGTGAAACTACATTTCCTTGTCAACTTTATGAATTCTTTAGAAACTACATTGAGCGGCGGTATAGGTTTACACCATCAATCTGGCAGACTTAAAACATGTTATAAGCCCATAATGATCAATAACAATGTTACTGACGCTTGAAAGTGCTCATATCCTGCTAAACTATTCAATTGCTCTAATAAGAGATAATCTAGCAGACTTAAAACATGTTATAGCCCATAATGATTAATAACAATGTCACTGACGCTTGAAAGTGCGCCTATCCTGCTAAACTATTCAATTGCTCTAATAAAAGATAATCTGGCAGACTTAAAACATGTTATAAGCCCATAATGATCAATAACAATGTCACTGGCGCTTGAAAGTGCGCCTATCCTGCTAAACTATTCAATTGCTCTAATAAGAGATAATTGGTTAATTTTTTATGGATATAGTGTATTTGGAACCATGAATATCCACGTGTATATTGTTGAAGTGTGGACATGTAGTGCTACTTGCTACAGAATTCCGATCATGGTAAATTTCATGGAGATGACTTTTGCTTTCTTGGATAAATTCTTGGAGCCTATCAGAAGGTTCGAGAATTGCGATTTAGGATAAAATAAAATAAGTTATTGGGTAAAAGAACCGGAATAATTTGGGAAATATAGAGAACACGATCTAACGGTCATCTGACGTTGTAGTATGAGAGCAGCTACACCAAACTTCTGTACTTTAGGATATTCTATTTTTTTATTCTATAAGAATAATGATATATTTTAAATTTCTTTCTATCCTTTGTAAAACTATTTAATGCCGGACAAGGAGAAGGAAAAGAAGACATTGATGCATTATATGCACGAGAATCCTCACATTACATTGACACGATTAACATGAAACCATTCAAATATTTATACCCATAGCAAGCCCACGGGCACTTAACTAGTAGTTTTAATTTAAATAATGTATGGTAGCAGGCCGCGGTGGTGAGGCGGCATGGGCTGATCTCTGGCGGCCCACTTTACGCTGCGGGGCGTGGCCTCCAGCTCCAGCAGCAATCGCCGCAGCAGAACGGCGCGCAGCAGTGGTAGGGCTTCGACACTGCCCCCGTCGCCGCTGCCCCAGCCTCAGTACTGGTCGTCGAAGCGGCTGGAGTCGACGGATTCGCCGCCGCACCCTCCGTACTGGTCGTCGAAGCGGCTCGAGTCGACGGATTCGCCGCCGCATCCTCCGTACCGGGGCGCTGCCTCCAGCAGCAGTCACCGCAGCAAAACGGTGCACAGCAGTGGTAGGGATCCGACCCCGCACCCGTAGCCGCCACCCCAGCCTCAGTACTGGTCGTCGAAGCGGCTGGAGTCGGCGGATTCGCCGCCGCAGCATCAGTACTGGTCGTCAAAGCGGCTGGAGTCGACGGACTCGCCGCCGCAGCATCCGTACTGGGGCGCGGCCTCCAGCAGCAATCGCCGCAGCAAAACGGCGCACAGCAGTGGTAGGGATCCGACCCCGCCACCGTCGCCGCAGCTTCAGTGCTGGTCTTCGAAGCGGCTGGAGTCGACTGTTTCGCCGCCGCAGCCTCAGTACTGGTCGTCGAAGCGGCTGGAGTCGACGGATTCGCCGCCGCAGCATCCGCACTGGAGCGCGGCTTCCAGCAGCAGTCTCCGCAGCAAAACGGCGCACAGCAGTGGTAGGGGGCCGCCCCCGCCACCGCCGCCGCAGCCCCAGCCTCAGTATTGGTCGTCGAAGCGGCTGGAGTCGACGGATTCGCCGCCGCACCCTCCGTACTGGTTGTAGAAGCGGCTGGAGTCGACGGATTCGCCGCTGCAGCCTCCGTACCGGGGCGCGGCCTCCAGCAGCAGTCGCCGCAGCAAAACGGCGCACAGCAGTGGTAGGGGGCCGCCCCTGCCACCGCCGCCGCAGCCGCAGCCGCCGTACTGGTCATCGGAACGGCTGGAGCCACCGTACTGATCGTCGGAGCAACTGGAGTCGCCTTAGCTGCAGACGCATCCGCCCCCGTGGCCGCCGTAGCTGCAAGCGGCGCCTGGAGGCAGCATCTTCTGCCGCAGCAAAACGGGCTACAGCAGTGGGGAATGTCCCCCGCCTCCGTAGCCGCAGTGGGCGGAGCCGCCGTAGCCACAACCACCTCCATGCTGTTCTTCGCAGTGGCTGGAGCCGCCGGGCTCTGCGCAGCAGCGGCCATAGCCACCGGGCGCGCGGCCACCGCAGCTGCCGCCGCAGCTACACAGATGACGAATAAGGTGCGCATTCTTGCTCTAATTTTCCCCATCTCCCTGTCTTCGGATTTGGCCGATTAAGTAGTAGCCTCCTACCTACAATTTGCAGTAATCACATCTACTGAACTAACCCCATGACCGTATTAATTTTCCTCATCTCGTGAACCAACCCCCTTGACCTCGTTAGCTTTCACATGACTTAATCTATCATCTGAACCCTTGTCGGGATTGTCGTATGCCAGTTACAGAAATTGACAGAACAACCATTGTTCTACACTTCCAGAGGCCTCTTAGGAAGCATGTGGATCAAGGGTTTTCTGTGAGTGTCAGACACAGTTTTAATGATGGCTAGCCTGGAAGGCCCTCCGAGGGTTTAGTCCAAGTTCAGGTTGGGTAGCAAGAGCTGCTTCTTTTAATTTTGTTTAGACATTATTGCAACTAGGATGGAAACGCATTTAAGGAATCACTAACTTTGAAAGGTCACGAAGCTACTTTTTTGTTATTTGAATGATCCTCATCACAAAGTTGCACATTCTAGTTCTCATTACTCTAGCATGCAAGAAGCCATTTATGAGCAGCAGTACTGAATGTCATTGTGAAATTGTCGATTGAAGAACAAAACCTTGTCAGGCAAGCTCTCCAGCAATATACTCCTTGTATTGAGGTCAATCTGGTATAGTACTTGCAGAGCAAGAAAGAACGTTCACGTCCCAAGTTTAATGACTGAACAGGTTGATTGTTCAACTTCTGAAGATGGTTATAATCTGATATCAAGGAATAGCTATCCTTTTGTAAGGGTTTCTACTAGATCCATTGATAATGATTCGGGGAAGAGGGATGCATGCAGTTCAAGAATCAACATTTCTTGTTGGTCCACCAACCTTTGACCTCCGCACTGATCATGCTAATCAATGTTTCGAGCCTTCTTCTGAAGCTGAAATTCTTACAGAAAGTAGGGAATCAAAGAGCAATGCCCGCTTAGTTGTAGAAGCTGCACACTCATTGGGTAGATTATCCTGAAAAATCAGCCACCGCCATCAATGATGAAAATTAAAGTGGCACCCAAGCCTGGTTTCTATCTGCCTTTTTTCCGTTGGATGTAATGCTTTGTACAACTAGTGCGAAGAACACTAAGACATAGATCAGTTGGTCTACCTTAGTTCTGTAGAGGCTTCGTACAACTAACTTCCCAGCATACCACGACTTCTTCATCGGGTACTTCTAATACATCCATGTTTTTCCGTTCACCTTTTTTTTAGTTCGAGTAGTAATGCTGATATGTGTTGCTTTTACTTCTTATCATTCTTAGATAAGTAATGATGGGAAGTTTCATCTCAAGACAAGTAGGACACTCTATAGTAGGTGGTCCAAGCTTCTTCTAACAATGATAATTCTATATGGACAAAGCTCTGTAAGCTTTTTCAATCGCCATTTTATTTTTCATGAGAAGCTTCAATATTCTTAGTTTAATTTCCACTTCAGAATTGGGTTTAACAGCTGAGATTTCTACCCCTTACAGTATGGTATGATATACTTATTTAATACTACTCCCTCCGTTTCAAAATATAAGATGTTTTAGCTTTGTGAAAAAAATGTATCTAGACTTATTTTAGTACATAGGTTCACTCATGTTTAGAGTGAATCTAGACACTAAAACAAGTCTAGATACATTTTCTTCACAAAGCTAAAACATCTTATATTTTGAAACGGAGGGAGTACTATTTATCTTCACTATAATATACCAGGACTTGAAGCCAGAGAATATCTTAACCGAAGGTAAAAAGAGACAAATTTCATTTCACAAAAGTTAACTTCAATTTTTTATATCTTTATGTGTCGTTGGCCCAAAATAACCGAGGGTTTTGACTTGAGTACCTTCATAGGTTATGTGAGCTGAGGTATTTAACTTTTCCTTTTTTTTGGTAGGTCTTTCTTCCAGAAGAAGCTAATAAGAAAAGTAAGAGGAAAAGCAGGAGTTCCTGTATTTTTTGCTGACCTATTCTCTTTTGGTTTTCTTCATTTAGTAACTTTTTGCCATGTTTTCATTTTCCCCCAATTTTTCCACGATGTAGAGAATTTTATTCTTATACTGATCCTTGTGTTGTAGTAGGAGATTATTACTGGAGCTGGATATACAGGCATTTGGTGATTCAGGGGTTCTTCTGTCTGAAATGTTGTATGGTTACACACTCTTCGGAGGTAAAACCCGGAAAAGGACATTTACCAACATCCTACACAAGGACATTAGATTTCCTGCAAGTATATCAGTAATTGAACAATCAACTTACATCTTGACGCCTGCAACCATCAATTGGTTAGCTCTTCAGGCATCAAACTTTGCACATGATTTATGGGCGGCACCACTATGTGCTTGCTGTTTAGAATTAGTAGTGCCTTTCGTCACAAATAACACTCCTAATTTGCTTTCCAAAAGTTTTCGTATCCAGATCAGATGAAGTTTTACTATCATGATATCATCTGAGTTATTCTTTTTAAATACTTAATGGACAAGAGTCCTGCCCAACTGGATGCACACGCATAACTTGCATCTATGACCTAGCGTCATGTGCCGATCTTAAGAATTATCAGTATTCTTAAGATAGAGACAAGAAATTTGATGAGCTTCATTGAACAAAGTCAGCCTGTATTATGCACCGCAGGGTAGCTCCTTTATGAACTGGTAGCTATGCCAGCCAAGCCTAGCAAATTAGGATCATGTTGAAGGTTGTTGTTCACATTGGTAGATCATAATTTGGTCATAAGATCTCTCTATTTTCTGCTGTAGGTATTCCACATAAAGGAAGTGCGGTGCGAAATTGCCAACAGGCTGGTCTGATAAAGCATTTGTGCAAGGAAGGTAAATCTTATGTATTCCTAATTATTTTGGAATATCGATCAGAACTACGACCGAGACATAGTGCAGCCTCGGACGATTCCAGCATAGGTTTCTAGTACAATTCACCTGCTTGATTTTTGACTCTTCATGAGATGGTTTCTGTACATGATGAACACTTCACTATTTCAACAACACAGAAAACTAACATTTGGGTTCTGTCTAAACAATCATTTTCATTGGTGTCATTATAATCGTTAGGATCTTGCCAATTTTTTGTAATTTCTAAAGATCCGATCACATCATCTAACTTGTACCACAAGCATCAAGCAGTATGAATACACGAGGGCCTGATGAATGTTATTCCTTGCAAAACATTTTGTTTGATTGATCCAATGATGTGGAAGGAGGATGGAAGGTGTTAAACCATCGGTGGTGGGGCATCTAGCCCTAGCTAGCTAGGGCCGAATTATTTCAGCAAATAAATGTCGCATAAAGTTTGACCCCCCTAAGATCAGCAGCTTGATCAAACCAAGCTTCTGCAATTTCCGAATCACCCTGTAGAATGGCCTGTTAGAGTAATTGTGCTTAAATATATGCAAACAGGGATAGGAGCACACCAACAAGCGTGTGTTCAGTTCTATCTTAATTCTTGAGTGAAACTAAATTATGGCATTTTCGCCATGTAATAACCATTCAATATTTCCTCCAATTTCCAGTATGAATGCCGAGAGTTACATGACCTTTATTTAGTCAAGCACAAGGGAAATGTGGTGAGGGGATACCCTAACGGCTAACGGGGCAACCATTAACTTGAACTCCCGGTTCAGTAGGACATGTGGCTAGTGGGCAATGATCAGAGACGGCTGAACCCCACCAGTTGACACCATTGATGCCTTGCATTTGGAGAGCCAGCGTCGCCAAGAACGCCATTGCAGCAACACCAGTGTCCAAGGCAACGGATAATATTAGGCTATACTTTGCCCACCATTCTTTACGTCTCCGGAAAACAAGATAGTTAAAAAC
Source organism: Avena atlantica (assembly GCA_910589765.1). NCBI lineage: Eukaryota > Viridiplantae > Streptophyta > Magnoliopsida > Poales > Poaceae > Avena > Avena atlantica. The sequence continues at coordinate 255,810,818 of OU342738.1, read as the reverse complement.
AAACCCTATTATGAACCAGGATATGAAGTTAACTGCTGAAGCTGGAGGTATACGAGAACCTGCCATGAATAGGGCAGGGACGACGATGAGCTTGATCCACTTCTTTCTGGGGAATGCACGGGCCAAGATCCATACAGGTATTGGTGCAATTGCGCCAATCAGGAAGAAATATATTAACTTAGTGTATACCCCTCTAGGGTATAACATCCGGCTTGGTCCAATGAGACCCCAAATAACCATATTGTTGTACATTAAACTCACATTAGGGCATGTCCACATACTTCCTCTAGGCAATAACTCAGGGTGACATATATTCTCCACGGAGGAAAATATCCACCATGTTATCGCGAAGTCTGAGGTGGTTGCTATCAATGATCCAATGACCTGTCACATTTGAGTAAGATATCAAGCACTATTTGAGAAATCAAATTTCGGATTTTACATCGCTTTTCTCACACAATGGAAAGCACGAACAGTGATAAACTAGCTTCTGCCATCCTAGGAAAGAAACACATTATCTTATGCATAATGCTTAGGAGACCACAGTAAAGTGATATCGGTTCCAACGCCCGGTGCATTTCATGTGTCTAAGAAAGAACCATTTGTTGGTTTTTTAACCCAACGACTGTCCCCTCGTTGATTTCCATTAAAGAAACCACCAGTGTTTCCAAAGCAAATCGGAAAAAATAGCAGCTAATTATAACATGCCAGGTGCAAGGTACACAACACCAGCAAAAAATGCATCGGTTTTATCCAAAAACGCCGTTTTAGTCATGATCAACATCAACGCCACATAATAGATTTTGATCCTTGAAGCTTCAGTTTCACTACAATAGGAACCCAACGATGTTCCAGCATTTGCTAGTTAGATGATGTATAGGAAAGAAAAACTGGGTACTGATTTTATTTAGAAGAATGTGATGCACGCCAGGGGAAGGGCAAAATTTCTTGGGTGCTGACTATCCTCATCATTGTATTCCTTCCAAAAAAAAGCTAAGGATATGAGTAAGTTTTTCTATAGCACTGGAACCATAGACTCTAGTGATGCCTGTGCTAGAGTAGAGCGAGAAAATGATGGGAAAAGGTGGTTGGATAGTTTTGTTTGGAGATCTGTTTCAGTGTATGGCACCCATACTGTACCCAACCATTGTGAGAATTTTGTTAAGCTGGGCTCCGTTTCTTGGTTCAGACTATACACCCCAAAGATGAACTAAACGTTGCATGTGATCTAGAGGAAACAATAACACTTTTGGTGTATGTTGTTGTTAAATTGATAGAATTATCTAGTACCACTATTGTTCTATAGATCACAGAACAATACGAAACACGTGGTGCGATCGGTACGCCAAACATGCACTCTCAGGAATTTAGCTACCTGCGATATAAAATGTATGTACTGCAACTTGCCTCTTTCCTTGCATGTTGTTGTGCCACAAGCTCACTAGTTCAGAATCCACAAACCTCCCAAACCCTAGTACCAACCAAGCTTTTGTCCTGCCTACTGTGCGCCAAAATCTCTCGCCATGGCTACTCCCCCCCCCCCCCCCCCCCCCCCCCCCCCACCCCCCCAAACTTTAGGGGACTAGGAAGTGTGGATTAGCTTGGTGTCGCCTTTCAGAATCTAGAGTTGCCAAAGTTGGTATTGGATCAGTTATGGGTGTCATGTGTGGTGCCAAGTTCCAATAACGATGACTATGGCACGGAGAAAGAAGTCTATAATCACAACCTGGCAAGGCTGTTCAGCTTATGTAACATATAGTGATGTTCAGGTGGATAAAAATGTAGTACTCCTAGAGCATCTGTGCGCATGGGTGCCTCTTAGTAGAGTGATGGATGGGCGATCAACCATCTTTGTGGATAGAAGGATGAGAGTATTATGACGAGCAAACGAGAATTATTATATATTACTTTTTTCTAACCACTAACACACATCAATTAATAAGATTTTGACAAGTATAAAGAAAAAATTGAAAACTAAGAGCATTCATCGATTTCTATATTCATAATGCGACACCAAAAGTAATTGTTTTTTACTATAGTTCATTCAAAAATTGTTATGCATGTAGTCCTTTTTTGAAAATTAAAAATATATTTATAAATTGAACCAACTAATGGACTGGGGTAATAATTATTATGATGAAACAAAGCATGCAAAAAAATAAGCATTTGAGAACAACTAGGTAAACAAATGTAGCAACAAATAAAATTATAAAAGTAGCATATATTTCCAACTGTCTCCTTGTTTCATTACCAGAGCAACAAACATATCTCGTGGAGGGATTTTCATGTAAAATCCAAACTTGAAATATGCAAGATTTCCAAGAGTGTATTCAAGGGTTCTTGAGCTATACAATTCAAAAGCCATGTTGGCCAATGGTCGTCCCGGACATAAGTATCCAATGAGGATATGTGCAAATACTTCAGTGAATGGTTCCTATAGAGAAACCACAGACATAAAAAACTGATGATAATTGAATAAATAAAAAATGGTAGCACTGAAACAAATTTATCTTATTTCTCCCCAAATTATTACCCACGGCAACATGACCCTATACATAAGGGTACAATACGATCACACACCTTTGTTGACGCCCATTTGGGAAATCCCTTTTAGTGAACGTATTTCTAAAACCACAAACATTTATAGTACACACCACGTTAGTGGCGTACCATAAAATTTACATGTCACTAGTATTTGCCCAAATAATAGTGGCATGTCGAGAATGTGGAATGCGACCACTATATATACTGGTGGCGTGTAGGTAAAAAGGAACATCACCGATTAGTTGGACCCAGCAGTTTGATCGGATGAAATAGTAATAGCATGCCAAAATAATAAAACGCAATTAGTATTTTATTAGTAGTAGCATTCGATTTAGAACAGGCTACTAATATTTTGAAATCAATCGACTTGCCATGTTCCTAGTGGCGTGGAGAAAACTAGAACGCCACAAATAGCATGCCAACCCTAGCCCATCAACCCCAGCCATAAATGAAATACGATGTATTTTAAAACAATTCTTTGTTTAAATCCACACATAGTTACTAGTGCATGTTTTTTAATGCCATTGGTAGATACACTACTAGAGGCATCCAATGCTACTGCTAGCTACATTGCCGGTGGCGTGACATTAATGGCGTGTCACATGAACGTTACTAACACTTTTCTTCGAATGTCACTAATAAGCTATTTGCAACTAGTGGTAGAAAATTTAGTTTTGATTATACATGTGAATGGGTTAATTGTATGGTAATTTTAAATATCTAAAGTTGATTAATTTGGTAATATGATCAAAAAGATGTTTGGAGTTTAGTAACATACTTGGGCAACAGTGGCACGAAGTGATGCCAGAGGTGGTATGAATAGAACTACGAGCAGAAATGCAAGAATAACTCCCCAATAAGGAAGTTGAAGTTCATTTCCAAACCCTTCACACGCAAATACTGACAGACCCATCATTGGTAATAGAAGAACAACGAACCACCATGTTGGTATGCTTCTATATTTACTCATCATCTGCACATGAACATCTCCACTTCCTATGTCTTCTTTCGGTTGGTTTAATTGGTCCCAAAAAGACCTACATGCAAACAAATATGGACTCAGATAGAAGATATACTACATTGACTATTTTTAGAATCTACGATGACATACAATTTCATAATAAATACGACCTCCATAAACTAATGAAAATTGTTTGGGATTATAAGAATATCATAATCTAAATCGAGCAATGACATTTAGTAATAGGAAGCACCCAAAAATATATGGCATTTCTAATATTACATATATTCAATATAAATCACAAATGTTCATATAATTTTGTAGGAAATTAATATGGAAAACTATAGTAGGAAACATGGAAAGGAATTATTTTAGGATCTCGACATCCATCTGTGGTCATAATAACCTATTATTTTCTACATTGCTTTATGGTAGGTGAAATAAAATTTCCCTTGGACACAATTTACTCCAAAGACCCAGTGCAAGAAAATTACAATTTGCAACACTTTGGTGAATGTTTTGATTATCATTTTTATCCTCGGATGGAAGTTTAACATTTTCCATCAAAAGAAGACATATAAATAGAGGTAAAAACAATAGAGAGCATCCAAGGATCAAAACTATACAATAAATAAAGTCTTCTGTATGTATCACAATAAACATGTAAGCAAAGGAGAGATACTTGTTTTTTTACCTGCCATGAGAAAGTACTATATCTGTAAGAGATGCTCCTATAGAAGCAAATCCAAATCCAATAGAGCATGCCCTTGTAATACTCAAGTAAAGCTCTGAATAATTTTCATAGCCTTCTTGCTTAAATTGGAAATTACTCTCATCCAAAATTCTAGACATGTTATATTTGTCACCATAAACATCATACATTCCTATGCTAATAATGGGAAACCTTTTTGCTTTAAATGAATTGGTCCAATAAGCAAAAGGGACGACAATATACATGAATAAGATAAATCCAACCATTGTATTGACAATGACAAAGAAAGGGAACATTATAGGACTGCCAGTGAACCCGGTGATTGCAGACCAATCAAGGCCAATTGAGCCAATCCCCAAACCATGGATACTAGAGCCAAGCTGCTGAGCTGTGATAGACCTTTTCCAAATCCAACAAACAAATGACAATGTGCTAATCGAAGGGAAGAAGTAGCTTGGAATGGTATAGTAAGAAAAACTAGTGACAAAGACCAAGAAGAAAAATTGTCTTCTTGATATCCATGTTTGTGATATTTCCTCCTTCTCATGGATTGTCCTACATTATATGTAGAATCGATGTGACCATGCTTGTAAATAGGAAGTAAAGAGAAAAGTATACAACTAGGCTCAAATGGTTGCCAATACATACCTAAATAATGTTACATTGGGCAGAACTTCAGGCCACCACATCTCGGGGCGGTTCACAAAGAATTTCATGAACAAGCCAGAAAATCCATATACAAGATTCTGCGTAAATACCAAAGACTTCATAAAAAATCACATCTAAAGACCATATTAAATAAAAAATCGAACCTCAAATATTATTTGTTCATTGTCTCGGTAAAATATGATAGCTTTGACTAGTTTTGCATGTTTAGATCCATTCATTTTACACCAGATGTAAATTCATAAATAAAAAACAAGGACTTTTATTCACATGATTCCCACTTAGGAAAAATTGTATTTGATGTTTACCACTTCACGAGAAGGTTTGATGCTTACCGCAGTTGTGAACATAAGCAAAAAGTAGGAAACTGGGTGAATAGATCTTCTGAAATAAGCTTTTGTGGCAGCAAACACTTCTGTTGCAATAGGGAGTCCTGACCCAGAAGTAAAGATTGTCCAAGTCAATATATGTTCTTTTATACTAAATGGACCAGGGTTCAATGAGAACATAATTTTGGTCCTTGGAATCCTCATAAGTTTGGTAGGCAACATAGCCGCCATGAGGTTCCCTAGAGAGTAGCACACTAGTATAATTGCAAAATCTGGGATATCAACTGGGTTTTGTCTGAAAGAAGTCAGCGCGCTAACAAAAGAAAGGATGATGGAGCCTATGATCCCAATGATCCACACTCTGATTGTCAATGTAGGGAGAGTTGGATCATCTGTTGTAGGAACAACCAAATGTACTTGCTCAATTGGAGATTGGCCTTGAATATGTGCTAAAATATTGTGAATAGAAAGTGTTAGCCATGAATAATACAATTGAAGAGAAGATATGGCTTCAATAATGCTTTGCATAACAAAATCATGGAACGATTATGACGATGAACCAATAGGAGATGAAGCAATAAAAGATGGACCTCAAAGTAAATTTAGCATAACAAAATCATGAAATATTTTACCTTGCACCAGAAACATCAACACACATTTAAAAAACAAGAAACATCAACACATATAAAAATAAATTTAGCGCTTTTAGAGAATTAAAGATTTAGCCCATTCTAAATATTTCCTATGTCCCAAATTAACTAGATACATGTCAGAGGGAGTACTAAAGATGGATACACCCCTAATTTGGAAATATATGTGGTCAAAGGAAGTAAATATACTAAAAAATAACATCAATACTAAGAAAAATATGGCAAACAATCGGTGGCGGAGCTAGCCCATCATGCATGGGGTGCAAAACTAAAAATCTGAATCTCCGGGGGGGGGGGGGGGGGCAAATGACTCAATTTTTTCCTCCTCTAAGTCCCTAAATAAAAAATTTCTTCAAAGATTTTTCCAATTCTGGGGTGGGGGGGTGGGGGGTGACCCCCCTGACCTAGGCATAGCTCCGCTAGTGCAAACAATGTTCCATGCAATTAGTAGCATAAAAATGAACTCTAGACACCAAGGACTAGAAATGAACTGCAAAAAAACAGAAGTTTCAAGGGAAAACCTCAATTTACATGCCTCAAAAAGAGATACGTCTCACACCAGTCCCATTGGATTCAATCGACCTAAGATCTAGATGTGTTCCAAAGTTACCACTTCTCAAATATCATACATTGAGTAAATGCCGCTAAAATTGATGCCATTGCTGAGTCTAACTCACAAAAACCAACTCAAGGTTTTTATCCACACACACACAACGCAACTTTTGTTTTTGTACAACATGACATTCAACACTTTTTATTTGATTGTATAATGCAAAGGGTTTCTTCCCGTGATATTCCAATTGCGTTAAATATCTCCCCACCTTGTAGTATACCTAACTTTTTTTGTCATGACTATTGAGGAAGGAAGAGGAGGTACACAAGCGTTTATGCAAATTTCTTTTGGTTGATGTCGTTGTGGTTTTTCATTCAATTTGGTGGTGCTAGAATGATACTTTTCAGACATGAAATTAGTTTAATCATGGATATAAGTATTTCTTTTGTGTTCAAAGGGTCAAAGGATCTTAACACCAAGATGGTTGAATTTGTTATGGGGAATTGTACCTCCACTATAACTATTGGCAACAAATGAGAGAAAGAAGGCCCAATGTCGTAGCGTTGATCAAGTAGGAGAGGGACAATGTCTATTGATTCTATGGTTTCAAACTTGATGTTGTTCGTTGGAGTGACACTTCAATGATAATAGGTGCAAGTGAGCCAATATCTAACCAAACTTTGATTCTCTAAAATTTATACCCTAAACTTTAATTTTCATCATTGTTATTTAATTATCTACCCTGCTTTTGGACGTTTGGACATAGTAGGATCATGCACATCATGTTATTCCTTGGTTCACCTATCCTTCCCATTTCTGTACTTATTGTCACTACCAAGTCCACCTCGTCTCACTCTCACCTTCACTGTCAGCTATGCTAAGTTAGATGATGATTGATTATTACATCTAGATCACACACCAGAAGCCAAAAAAATGTCACTAGAATGCTCAAGAGATATGTTCAAGAAGCAGCAAACCCACACCGAAGAGGATCAAGCCAGACATCACCCTTCCCCTCTCCTCAACCACCTCCTTGATGGCTGCAGAAGAGAGAGAATCCAGCGAATTGAGATTTCCCTCGCCGGTGCAACCAACCTCCAATAGCTGACCCAAGAAACGCCGTCCACCGTCGAACTCCAAACTTCTACCACAAGTCGGAGGAGATGGCCAGAAGAAATTGCAGCAGTGGGAGCTTAGAACAGGGACCTTATTTTTTGGGTGAGTTGTGGCCTCACCAATGCCTCCTCCGGCTCTCTCCATGAGAGAACCGCAGTGGAGAGAAGAGCAACAACATCAAGCTGACCTCGGTCCACCAGCACCATCCTGAAGCACCACGGGCGAGCCTTATTTGGAGGGACGCAGGGGCTTCTCCAATTCACCAACACCATCGCATACAACCGACGGGGCGTAACAACATAGAAGAACCTCGAGGAGCGGTGGATCTGGCCGCCGAAACCCACCGACCTACCCTCTGATGCCATAGAGGCAGACGCCACCAGGGCCAAAACCTAAACTAAACCTACCCTACTCTAGATCTACTGATGTACATGGGGTGGGACCCTCACCCTATCTCGGCGTCAGCGACCGTCGGAGAAAAGGGGGAGAGGGGCCAAAAAGCCTAGGCCTGGGAGGAACCAAGAGGAAGGAGGAGGGAGGCCGAGAGCGGTGGGAGAGGGTCTCCCGGTGACGCTTAGATTAGGGTTTAGGTTTTCAATGAAGTTAAATTCTGTTCAGTTATAAAAATATGAATAAAATTTAAATTTCCGTGTCCGGATTTGAAAGGCTATCGGGGACGCAGCTGGGGTGAAGCATCGTCCAAATGCGGCAACATGTGCGGCTCCCGCCATACGCCCGATCAGACACTGTTACATAACGTTGTTGGGGGGACACGACTGCCATAGAAGAAGCTTGTTCTTTTTTTAAAATTTCCGAAGAAGGACTAGTGTAGAAAAACTAACTATACCAGATTGGCCGGGAGATGCTGGGGTTCCCCGGAGGCCAGAGGCCAGAGGCCAGAGCTAGCAATGGAAAGAAGTGACAAAGACATTGCCACGAAACGAAAGTGAATAGAGACATGTTTTCTTGAATGGTTCATGCCAAGAACAACTAATGTTTCAGTTACTACTCCCTACTACACACCCAAACAGTGAGCACCCAAACAGCTCATTCATATTTAATGACTGCTTGACTTCTTTCTAAACTGCATACGCAGGCCTCGTGTTCTCCTCGGCTTCATCTTGGACGAGCTAGCATTGTCGATGCAGGCTTGTCGAAAATAAATCAAGGGCTGTGCTTGTGTAATTTGACGACTTCCTAAGTTCTAGCATATGGCCATTTTTTCTTCGTCGTTCTCTTTTTGTTGCTAGTATTTGCATCCTTACAGCTCCAATTGCAGTCTAGAAATACGTACTAGTATTGTTAGAGATCTTAATTTCTTCAAAATGGCACCAGGGTGTCAAAAAAACCGTCTGGTCTCACAAATCTTAGCGAGATTCCTAGTACTCCTGGACAGCAGGCAAAGGAGATGGAATTGGGAGATGGAAATGACTGAAAGTTTCCGACAGATACGGCAGGCTTTAGATCTCTTCCAATTTCCCAGCAAGAAATCCCGACGCCCAAATACCCAACGAAGAAAATGATTAATACTAGTACGTACTACGAATAACTTCACGCATACAGAAAAACTAGTAATCAGATTGTAACATCAAAATATTCACACTAATATCAGATAGTAACGACACCAAACGAAAGAAGTACAATTAAATTAGAGCTGATGGAAAGGGAAATCGGAGTAGCAGGTCTTACCGTCAGCACTCATCTTGCCAGTCGCCGTCAGGATAACTCAGGCCGAAGAACCAAGATGAGAAAATAATAATAGCAGCGAACCAAAGGGGCAACTGGAACTGGAAGAGAAAGGATGTGAAGTAGTAGTATGTCTAGGTATATGTAGTGTTACAAAAGATTGGGAGAAAAAAATCCTAATTCGTCGGGCTCTTTTTCCACGTGCCACTTGGGGTACGCCTCACTGCCAGGTGTACGGTGGAGTGGTAAGCATTAAAGACATTAATACCCACAAGATATTATTTTCACGTCCATGCTTGGAGTAGTATTTTCTTAGATCACGTCCGAAGATCACATATTGATGGCCGATATATTCAGGGATTAATGAGCGAGATCCTTCCAAAAGTATGTGATTTCGATTTTCGAGAAATCGGAGCTGGTTTGTAGATCTGGAGTCCAAAGCCCAACTCCAATCATGTTCTCTGCCAAGCTTTCTCAACCCGGCCCAATACTTTCTCAGCGGTAGCCTATTGCTCTGAGGTTTGGTCATGGGAGACCACCTAAGAATAAATTTCAGTTTTTACCCTCTTGTTTGTTTGAATTGTTGACACGGATGGCATCGTCAACACACCGACTTGATCTATTTGCTCGTTTCACTGGGGTTGCTTGTGCTCTGGTTCCTCGTGCTATCTCTACTATCTCTACTATCTAAAAAGAACTTAGTGGTTCCGTTTTCTGCCATCTATCACTAAGTCGTTTTTTTCGTCCGACTGCCCTCGCCCGTCGCCTCCTCCGTAAACCGGGACTTGCTAAATTAACGCTTCGTCAAATCATCCTCGCTTTGTTCGCTTCGCCCTCTCCCGGCCGACCTCCATCCTGAACCCCCGCCCTTGTCCCTGGACCGGCCATCGGCGGCGCCCTCCTCTCTATACCACCGACGACGCTCTCCCAACTCAGCCACTACCGGCGTCCTCCCCTTCTAGCCAGCGGCGGAGCCATCCCTTCCCGAGGGCAACAGCAAGCAAGCGAGTACCAGCGCAAGATCAGACGACCACGGGAGGAGAGGATCTCAATCGATCGAACTCGCCATGACTACCGAGTAGTAAGCCGCCTCCTGCCTTCCTCTCTTCCCCCTCTTATCCCTCTGCTTAAATTGGCTCGGATCTACAGGGGTAGCCGCCGGTAGGTGGAGGAGGAAGAGGAGCAGAAGCGCCGGCTATTTTATGGATTCCGGGTTCAGGTTCCCGATGCCGTTCTCGGCGGTTATCGCGGGGTACCTCATCCAGTTCGGCATCGCCCCCGTCGCCAACCTCCGCCCCGAGGACATCTCAAAACCACAGCCCCAACTGCTCCGCACTGTCCTCTACCGCTTCTTCGCCACATTCGTCGAAACTGCCGGGTACATACACGCCGTCGCTTCCTCCTCTTTATCCTCCACATTCACCTCCCGCTCGCTCGCTCACCGGATTGGATTTCGCCAGGGACAATACGTGATGGGGATACGCCTACTGGGGTATACTCAGCAGGACGTTTCCGACTGGCTCGAGGGCTGGCGAGTGGGCCTGCAGAACGGCGAGTGGATCAAGGCCCAGCAAGGTACCAAGCGACTGGAAGCTGGAGGCCCAGGCGAGTAGATAGGCCCAGTCGGACTAGGTTAAACGATTACCGAAGCTGTAACCGAATCGGTTGAGATATGTAAACCCTAGGGGAGGTGAGCCTATATAAACCTCCCTATGGGGTGAGTAGAGACACGTTCCCTCATACACCCAAGCGACTCGCCGCCTAGCCGCCGAGCTCGCCCATTGTAAACACCTCCATAATACAATCTAGCAGGAGTAGGTCTTTACCCTCCGGGGGGCCGAACCTGGGTAAAACCCTGTGTCTTTGCCCTCATCTCACACCGCAGATGGCTGGCCGCCCTTGCCCCTCGTTCTACTACTCGCTGCCGATTGCAGCATCTGCCGTGACCATTCCCACAACAATACGGAGCACCACACGGAGGCCATCCGGGTGCTGCGCCTCCACAGAAGGTCACAGGCCTTCCTCGAGTCCATCCATTTCAAGGACCTCTAGATCGGATCTAGGAGTTGCTGGTTCAAGGCGGGCATCCAGTTATGATGTAACCCTCTCTCCTCTAGAATTTATCAATTGCAAATGTGGTCTTGAATTCTTGGTGAACTTGTGGATTTCAATCACGGCTTCACGCTGATCATCAATGGTTTTTTTTGTACTGGACGAACCTGGGTTGTTGATGGATGTACACAAATCGATTGTTGATGGAAGTCTCAATTATGCATGGACATTGGAAACGTGAATGTTGCTTTTACATGTAGCTTTCTTTTTCCTCTTTTGAGATTAAACTCTGTAACCTGACTATTACATATATATTTGTCTATAAATTGTGATGCATAAAATTTTAAGCCCCCCTCAAGATGCCATGGCGATTTTGTGGAGGTGGTGGCAGCGATTTCGCCCGTGTGGTGCCCTCACCAAGCGCAGCAGCAAGCGGATGCGTAACATGACAAGATCCTATGGTTTTCCATGTGCTTAATTCATCGTGCATTTTGAAGCTTCTGATTGGGGAAGTCTGCCATGGAGGTATCAGGTGCTTCCACTAACTAATTATACTATTGTATTTACGAATGCTACAATCTTTAGATAGTTTTTTACTTCACTTCACGAGACATGGTTCCAATAATATTTTCCATGTCATTTTACCATGTCTTTTATCAGCATAGTTGCATCGTCACCCGTGAAACACACGGCTGCCGTTAGAATTCATGGCGGTGGAATTCGACACTGAAAAGATGCTCAAGTTCATGGCAAAAGAGATGAAGAAGGTGGACATCAGTGATATCGACAAAATTTGAGGGGACTGTGAATACCCGAAGACTGACTGAAGAGTTCCTCGAGGAGGGAGACCGGGGAAGCATGTTGTGTCACTGTGTTGCTCTAGAAGGGCCGCACTTTCCTCAGCCATGCAGGAAAGGCGGAAGCGCTCACCTCTGATACCTGATCCTCGCATCACTACAGGAAAAAGAATCGAGAAGCTGGTGACTACCTATTTGTCCTAGCTTGAATTTTCTACATAATTTGCACCGTACAACTAGATATAGTGTAATTTGTGAACCATCCCTGCTCTTTATCCCGCACAAAGACCCGCCCCCAGATCCCATGGTGTCATCGATGAGGCATAGCAGTGCCACTGGCCGGAGTTCATCTATTCCCCCGTCCGCTTCAGGTAAACTTCCCTCCTCCACGCATCTCAGCCAGCTCTTCCTTTGTTTTTTCATCGATATTACATATATTATTTCACGAACACTCAACATTTTCCTCATTTATGCATTAGTATCTCTTGGAATATGTCATGCTTCCATCTCAAGAATCATTCTGCATGTTCTGTATGCAGCTGTACCGGAGTGTATTTATTGGTTTTTCATATAAATTGATTTTGTTTCTTCATTATCATTGTTGTGTCACACCTGATGGCAGGGGATCACTACATGCATGTTGTCTCAACTATGTTGCAAGCGTGCTAAAGTTTTTTGGTCTATTCTTTCCAATTCTGTTATACTTATTATGATTTCTTAGATTCTTTTAGTATTAATAAATGGAATTGAGAAAAATGTGTAAATAAGATGTTACCACGTGATATCGGTTATTCAAGTCCTGGGCCTTAAATACAATTTTTGCATTATGAGGATTGATAATATGTTGTTGCTCTTCTGTTAGAGTACATACTTACTGCATAAAAGTCATTTGATGTGCTTTACGAATTTACTAATAGAATTTTATTGCTCTTGCTTGTAGAGAGGCGATAGTTACTTGGGTAGGAAATAAAATCAATTCAACAATGAGGAGAGCAATATGCTTTTTGTGCTTTCAAGGTGCTTGATGAAATTGAGTTTTGAGACATGCGTCCATGGAGAACCCAAGCCTCACCGTAGAGTTTCTTGTCAAGAGCATGCCATCTTATTTAGAACTATCTAAGGTTTGTAAATATCTACTTCTGTCAAGAAGTTTTCTACTGAACCATGGATTCAACTTTCACAAATATTATGATCTTGTGCCTCGAATGTTGTAAGTATCAATTATGGTTTGTATTCATTTCCTGCCTAAGGACATCATGTTTTCCAGTGGTGTAGGCAATCATCAGATCCTCTGAAGATGTGGAATTACACTCAGTCCAAAGCACCTTGCTGCAGAATATGTTGCGGGGTATAACAGGTATCTTGCCGTCCCATCTCTTGGTCAATAAATTTATGTCAGTTTCTACCATCCAACAACGCGGTATGTTGCTACATAAAGTTTGTACTCTGATCTGCAAGTAAATGAAGAATTGACAGTTCCTGCTTGTACTTCTTGTCGTCTCTTCTTTGTTGGGATGGAAAAAGTAACATTTCTTGGACTCAATGTATCCGTAGTCATATTAATTTTTCTTGGAGTCAATGCTGACAAGATTTCTCAAGTAGTAGAATATGATGCATATGGCATTATCACATAGCCTTTTCATATGGGAGTTTAAAATTGCCCTAGCGGTGCACATTGGGCGGGTGGAGATTAGTCTCAGCAAAGTTGGATTTGGTTGCTGATTTGACTTGTCATGCCTTTATCTTTCATGATAATTTTTTAAAGTTGGTTTAATATATTAGCTTTTTATATGATCTTATCAAGATATTTCTCACAATACTGGTTAGTTATGGACATATATAATCAACATGGCCTGATATTTATTCTTTGATACATGTTATCCATCCTTCAACGGTATCCAGCTAAGATGATAAACTGGTTTTTGTCTTTCCTTTCTTTGTCAATTGAATTTAAAATTTTGTATTTATTAGATATTAGAATAGTGCAATAAGCTAAGATACGAGCACCTTGCCTGAGCACACTGTAGATTTGTATTATTTTCGAAGTAGTGACGCAAGCTGAACTGGTCAATATTAGAGTATATTAGTGTGTATAGCATAAAGCTCACTGAATATTGTTTACGAAGTAGTGACCAGTTCAACGTAAACCTCACTCAATATGCTTTATATTTTGCTTGTGAGTTCTGTAGAAGAAGATGGGGTAGACTGAGCCTCGACTTGTTTTGAATCAAACGTTATGAATGGCACGTAATGCAAGCAAACATACAAAAATTCTTTAAAAACCTCACTGTAAATGTTTAAAATTTTTCCACAAAAGTGTTTGAGCCTTTCTGCTGATTTTTTTGGTCTATTCTTACATGTCTCAGCTATGCTGCAAGCTTGCTGAATTTTTTTGGTCTATTCTTACCACTTCATATATACTTATTATGATTTCTTAGCTTCTTTTAGTATTAATAAATGGAAGTGAGTAAAAATGTCTAAATAAGATTTTATCACGTGATATGGGTTATGCCTTCATGTCATTTGTTTTGGCAAGGACCGTAACTATCTCAACCCTTGTAACCACTCCTTGCAGTTAAGATGATGAATTGCGGATTGCAATATAGTGAAGGTTTGCTATCCTTCCTTCGTTGTGCATGAAGTTAGCACGTTGTGGTGTGGATGTGGACTCCAGATGCCTGTTTGCTTCCGACTTTGGTGTGCTATAACTTTGAGGTGGTGTGCTATAGCTTTAAGGTGGTGCGCTATAATCTTCTTGGTTCCACATCAGAAGTTCCAATCTTGGAAAATAACATCGCTTACTTGTGTGGTTGTGGTGGTTAAAACAAATGAAGTTTATTTCTATGAGCCAATCAGCAACAGGTCTGGTCTCCCCTCCATATGATTTCTTGAAGATTAATACTAATGGAACTTTTATAGACTACACTTGTTGCAGGAGCTGGCATGATGGAGATGGTCGCTGATGCACTCCATGTAGAAACTGCATCAGTGCTCTTATGCTGTTCGTGAAGCTAGACAAATGGGATACCGAGAAGTCATTCTGGAAACGGATTTTATGGTTCTTAAACAAGCGATCACAAGTGAAGCATACTGACTTCTCACTATTAGGAGTCTATAAAGTCGTAGCTTGCCCTTGGGCCTGTAATATGTCCACTCACTGTGTTGCAGACGTGTAGTGCTCAAATGGAATAGGGAAAACATATTTTCTGTGGCTTGACCCATTTCCAAATCGTGTAAAAAACTTGATTGCCAGTCGCTCGCCTAGCTTGTATTTGCAATGATCCTTTTTGTTCCTTACAAAATGAAGCTACGGTTCATGTAGCTTTTGCTTGAACCATAGTAATCAAAATATACATTATCCATGTAGAAGATCTCTTTCCATGATGATGTGAACCACAGAACTCTTGAAAACGAGCAATCAAAGTACGCACTGCGGGACTTACAGGTTGACTTAGAATAAATGTCAATTTGAGCTGAGATATTCTAACTGCTGTAGAAGGTAAACATCAGTAGCTATAATTTTCTTCATCCTCTGGAAGATGACAGGGAAAATGGAGTCATGCCTGTATGAGGTGTGGCATGTGTGTATTTTATGAATATGTGATACATCGATGCGAGAGGATCGCATTAGTGCTAGAGGTGATGGTGGCTTTAAGAGAAGAAGAGATATTTTGCGTGTTGATTAAAAAATAATGTGTCGCGAAGAGGAAGAGGAGAAGCCGATGGAAAGAATGACATGGAAGAGATGAGGAAGAAGTCACCCCTTTACATGGGATGGTGAGGATAGAGAAGAAGATACTGAAAGAAAGAATGAGTATTATACCATTCAAAAAGAATGAGTATTATAGTCATCTAAAACGAGTACATTCTGAGAAGTAGTGTGATTGTTATGGACATTCCTGAAAAAAGTCAAACAATTTTATCGAGGATGTATACTTTACTTTGTTGACCTACTTTCACTTAAGCATACAGTATAATTGTTAGGTTTTCTCCATGCATATGATGTAGAATTTAGCTTTTTATTCAAGTATGTTTCAATCAAATAAAATCTTATTATTTTTGAAATGTTACATGGCTCTCATTTTCTATGCATACGAGTTTAATTTCCATTTGGTTCATTTGCTAGATAAGAAAAAAATAAGACCCGTAGCAACGCACGGACATTTAACTAGTTCTTCTCTAACAAGGTTAGGAATACTGGGAGCAGCGGCAGTGCAGCCTGGCTCTGCAGCCATGTTGGGGTGAGTTGTGCTTGAAATTGCTGTTGCGTGGAGAAGAAAGAGAGGCTCGGGATGTTGTTGATTGGGGCTCGCTTGGTGTCGATTTGCTGCTGTGTGGAGAAGGAGGTGCGGCTGAACAAAGGAGACTGGGGAACAAAGAGAGAGATTGTGAGCGATTGGAGAGTACAAAGAGCAGGAGACGGAGAGATACCGTTGTCAGGAAAAAGAAAGAAAAGGAGATCGAAAAATGACCGTTGCCTCTGCTCTCGTGTGCGACCCGGGTGGCGACGCGGCGGCGGCGAAGGATGCGCTGCCTCCCTCCATCCCCTCGCTTTCGTGTGCCAAGCTAGCGGCGGCGGCGGCAGGTGGCTCTAGGTTCTGGGCGCTGGCAGGTGAAAGCTCGGACGAGGAAGAGGAGGATCCCAGATCTCAGGCAGGGAAGGAAGAGCTCCTGGCTCCCTCGCCCAGATCTGGCCCGTCCTTGCCAACGATGGGCGATTTCCTCAAGCTCGCGCGGCGGTCCCAGGTCGGGAGGATGGCTCGTTGGCGAGGAGTTTTGCTCCGGGTGGTCGTGGATCGCGTTTTGCCAGTGGCAGTGGGGCGGGGACAAGCCAGGACTGGCAGCGTCGCCGGCCGCCACCGAGTGCTGCGAATGTGGTCCGTGCCCCGTCGTCTGCGGGATCCTGTGATATGTGAAGGCAATCCTCAGGTGAGGCGCTGCACGGCCAGATCCCCCATGTCTCGTTCGGGTCTGTTGCTCAAGCGGCAACGCCGGCGCCGGAGGTGACGACGGTGCCCTGTCCCCCTGGGCCTTCTCCAGGGCGGGGGCCAGCCATGGGCCAGTTGGGCGTGATGTCTGCCTGTGGGCCGGGAGAGGCCGCTCAGCCCATCGTCTTGGCCCAAGGCCCGTCCATTGCGGCCCCTCAGTGTGACGTGCAGGATTTGTCCCCCTGGTACCGGTTGGGCCGCAGTGTGTGTTGGGCCTAGCCGCTAGGACAGTCCATCATGCCCCCTTCCCGGTACTTAAGTGGTTATGGGTTCCTGTGGGAACCCTAGATCCCATTTCCGCCCATCCCGCCCCCTGTCTGACGTGAGAGAGTGGTTTCGTAGATCTAGATCTCAGGCCTCCATTCCCAAGATCCTCCGCGCCTCCTCCCCTTCTCCCCACGTCTGTGCCTTCGTCCGTGAGCTGATGGAGAGGGGTCGGAGCTCCGGGAACAAGCGCTCGCTGGTTGAGGCAGATCTGGAGGAAGGGAGAAGACTCGAGCGGGAGCTTCGGAAATGTCTGGAACACGGTGACTACCAACGACACCACCGCGATAGAGATCGTGAGTGGGATCAGGGCACTGGGACGATCTTCGCCGCCGCGATGAGGAGCCCCGCTTTGAGGCTGGCCCGTCTGGATCTAGAGATCAAGATAAACCCGGGCGCAAGAAGGCAGCCATGCATAAAGTCAGTGGCCAGTCCAAGTCCAAGGCCGCCGCGCAACCTCCTTCGGCTCCGGCTCCGCTGGTTGGCCTCTCCTCCCATAACACATCACAAGAGCCAGCTGCTGGAGGTCGAAAGGCTGGCATCAAGTGCTACAACTGCTCGCAGCAGGGCCACTACAAGTCTGGCTGCCACTTCCCAGCCCACTGTGGGGTCTGTGATGTGGACTGTCACACTACTGGGATGTGCCCGATGGCGTCCAAGCTGCCTGAGGAGGGTGAAGTCCGTGATGCTGCCCCTATCCTTCATGCTTCCATGGCCCCCAAGCTCCAGTGGTACGGCTACGCCGTTGATGGGGCTGGTTTCCATTGTCTTGAGATGGAGGAGGAGTTGCTGACTCTGGGGGCGGCCAAGCAGGACCACGCTGCCACGGTCATCGCGGTCGACAACTCCCTGAATTGCCAGCTACTCACCCAAGACATGAAGGCCCTGGTCGAAAATAGCTGGGACTGGCAGGTGCGCCGCCTGTCAGACAGAGATTTTGCGGTGGTTTTCCCTACCAAGGCCAGCCTGAACCTATGCAAGAACCTCTGCAAGAATGTGGGCGGCATCAAACTCCCGGTGAGCAAGTCATCAGTGCTCTTTGCAGAAGCCAATATCAATCCCCAAGCGTGCGCCACCCTCTCCAAAGTGTGGGTTAGGCTCCTGGATGTGTCGTCGTGCCTGCGCAATGCTGAACTGCTCATGGAGGGCACCAAAATGATTGGCAGGCCTC
The DNA here is from genome assembly GCA_910589765.1 of Avena atlantica. Taxonomy (NCBI): domain Eukaryota; kingdom Viridiplantae; phylum Streptophyta; class Magnoliopsida; order Poales; family Poaceae; genus Avena; species Avena atlantica. The sequence continues at coordinate 255,792,329 of OU342738.1, read as the reverse complement.
GCCTTGTTGACGATGACTCGATTGCTGATTTGGATGGCCCGGTGCGCATGCTTTTCCACTCGCATGCCCCAGACAAACTGCCCAAGCATGTGCTGCTATTCGCCAACGCCATTGGTTTCTAGATCAGTATTGAGGTGGAGTTCGCCAAGAGCACTGGGGTGGATCCGCCCTTCCCGCCAGAGGATGACAAACACGATGAAGATGAGGAAGAAGCTGAAGAAACTGAAGACCAGAGCCTGACGGATCGACACTGGAAGAGGCCCAAATCAGCGGGAAAGGCCAAAGGCAAGGAACTGAACGTTTCGAGCGCTCCCCCTAAGGAGGCTCCGAAGGAGGCGATGTGTGAGAAGGGTGTGGAAGTAGCTCTGTTTCCCCTTGGTGGATCTGACCAGAGGCTTGCGCCCAATCCATCCTTGGTGGATAGCTACCAAGTGGTGATTTCCCCAAGCCTGGATCACTCTGCGATGAAGCCAACTGTTGCCCCATCCAAGCCCAGCCTCAAGCCGATTCCTTTTAATCAATATGGCTCAATTTGTCCGCCTCTAACCTATTCCTGATAGTCTGCCTGAGGTTGCTCCCCCTCCCTCCTCCAAGAAATCCCCTGTCTCTATTATGGAGATCCCGTCTGACTCGTCCTGGGACCTGTCCCCGCTGGATACCCCCATATCTTCGTCAATCTTTAAAAGATCCAAGCTTTCCAAGGAGGATCAGGCTGATATTGGATGGGCTAGCCCTGATGACTGGGAGTTTGACAATGAGACCTTGGCATCAAAAATGGCGAAGCTGAAGAAGAAACAGGATGGGGAGGTGGAATACCCCCCGGCGTCTGCCTCTGAGAAAGTCCCCAACCTCGCTCGGGAGTTGGCCGGCATCACCAAGGTGGCCAAGGCCAAGTGCTCGATGCCCATCTCCTCCCCAGTCTCTAGCTCTAGGAGAAGTGCGAGGAACAAGGAGTAGAGCGCTGAGCCAGTGCTTGCCCATGCCTCGCCTAGGGAGGCCTCAACTGACCCAGGTATGCGTCCTGCTCCTCTTTCTTCCTCCCGTCTGGATGATTTTCTGGTGTTTCCTTCCCTCTCCGATTCTCATTTGCACATAGTGCTTTTGGAGTGTGGGTTCCATTGCGATTCTTTGATTTCCTCCCCCTCTCCCTTATTTCTCTGTTTCGTGCAAAGGAAGAAGCCCAAGCAGTTATTGCAGCGGCGACGGCAGCGGCCAAAGTGGTGAAGGCACCTCAGGTCCAGGAGGACTCGCTGGCGGTGCCCCCTGGCGGCCCCGCAGGCCAGGGTGGCCCTGAGCCTCATTCTTCACCGATCACCGCAGGGGTCGGGGATTCGGTGGATGCGGTGGACGATCCAGAGCGGATCTCCATCGCGTCCCTGGCAGCCAGAGCTAAAAGGAAAAAGCGTGTGCACTCTCAAGTTGGACCCAGACCTAATCTTAGGGATACCCCTGCTCGCCAAGCACGAGCTTCCGCTTAGTCCAAATGATTAAGGCCCTCGGTTGGAACATCTGTGGGTGTGGCTGCAAGGACTGTAGCTCACAACTCAAGGAGTATGTCGGGAAAGAGAGGATCAACATTATATTCCTATAGGAAACTATGAAGCAATCTTTCTCGGATCAGGAGCTGTGTGCCCTTGTCAGTGGTGAAGTGTTCCACTAGCAATGGAAAGCCACGAGCGGACGGTCGGGTGGGCTCCTGTTGGGATGTAGAGATGCTGATTTCGAGGTTGGTGCTATCGATCAAGGTGATTTCTTTCTGAGTGCGTTGTTGTATCACGGGTTGGACAAGTTTAAGTTTGAGTTTATTGGGGTTTATGGTCCGGCCGATCATGCCATCTCGCAGTCCTTTCTGGAGGAGCTGGAATCCAAGATTTCGAATTGCCCTTTGCCGGTGCTTGTAATGGCTGATTTCAATCTTATTTGTGGCCTTAGAGACAAGAACAACGCCAATATTAACTGGCCGTTGGTTAATGCCTTCAATTACTGCATTGCCAGGGTGGCTCTGTGTGAAGTTAACCGCTCGGGACCGGCCTTTACCCGTACTAATAAACAGCGTTGCCCGGTCAGAAGCGTTCTAGACAGGGCATTGGTCTCACCTGATTGGGAACTGCAGTTCCCTCTCACATCTCTCAGGGCTGAAACTCGTATCGGCTCTGATCATACCCTGCTGGTGCTTGCTTCGGGAGAGGAGGTTGTCAAGAGGCAGTCTCGCTTCTTCTTTGAGGCTGGGTGGTTTAGTCTGCAGGGTTTCATGGGCTTGGTGCGTGGCTGGTGGGAGGAGATTGATTCATCTCTCCCCAACCCTAGGGGCCCCATTGATCGTTGGCAGGCCTTGGCTGGGGGCATTCGCCTCTCCCTTCGCGGTTGGAGCGCTAATCTGGGCAAGCAGGAGAAGTTGCTCAAAGCGAATTCGATGGCCCAGGTGCAAGCTCTAGACGCTCAAGCTGATAGGATGGGCCTTGATGAGGATGGGTGGGCACTTCAGTACTTTCTCGAAGCTCAGCTGGTTCAGGTTTTGGCTAAGGAGGAGGAGTATTGGCGCCAGCGTGGCAGAAGACAGTGGGTTCTTTGGGGGATGCCAATACTAAGTATTTCCATGCGTTTGCTAACGGGCGGCGACGCAAGTGTGCAATCGTCAGCCTTGTGGTGAACGATCAGGTTCTGTCAGATCCGGTTGCCATCCAAAAGCACATTTACGAGTTCTACCTCAGTTTGATGGGAAGTGAGGAAGAAAAACCCATCTGACTTGGCTCCAATGCCTGGGTGGGGGACGCCAGGGTTTCCGACAGGGAGAATGAGGAGCTGATGCGCTCCTTATCCATGGATGAGCTCGAGGAAGTGGTCAAGGACACCAAAACTAACACTGCTCCTGGCCCTGACGGTTTCCCAGTGGTGTTCTTCAAGATATTCTAGCCCGATATTAAGCACCTTATCCTACAGATTCTGAATGGCTTTGCCCTTGGAAGAGTGGATATTTCCAGGCTAAACTCTGGAATACTGTCTCTCATTTGAAAAGTCCTGGGAGCGGACAAAGTCAAGCAATTCCGCCCTATTGCCTTAATCAATGTGTTTTTTAAGTTCGTAGCTAAAGCTTTTGCTTCGCGTCTCTCGCCGGTGGCGCACCGGGTGATCGCCCCTGCCCAGACTGCCTTTATCAAAGGGAGACCGATAACTGATGGCGTTCTGGCCTTGCACGAGATTATCCACAAGATCAAGTCCAAAAATCTTCTAGGGATTCTGCTTAAGCTGGACTTCGAAAAAGCGTTCGACAGAGTTAGCTGGTAGTTTTTGCGGGAGGTCCTGCTTCGAAAAGGCTTCGATGGTGGCTATGTACACCGTATAATGCAGCTGGTGTGTAGGGGGGGAGGGGGCAGACGGTCATCGCTATCAACGGTGAGATCGTCCCCTTCTTCCGCAACAAATGGGGGGTGCGACAGGGTGACCCTCTCTCCCTGCTGTTATTTGACTTCATTGTGGATGGGCTGGACCTGATCCTGAGCAAGGCTAGGATGGCAGGCCATATCGATGGGGTGGTTCCTAATTTGATCCAGAGAGGAGTGTCCCATCTCCAATATGCTGATGATATGATGATTTTGATCCAAAATACTGAGTCAAGAATTGCCAATCTCAAGTTTTTGCTGATCTGCTTTGAGCTTCTTTCTGGGCTCAAGATTAATTACCATAGGAGCGAGGTTATCGTCATGGGGGTGGCGAAAGAGGAGCAGGCTAGGGTGGCCAATATGTTGAACTGTAACGAGGGTTGCTTCCCCTTCACCTACCTTGGGTTTCCCATGTGTGATCATAGAATCACCATGAGTGATCTCCAACCCCCGGTGGATGCGGTGGGAAGGCGAGTGGAGTCGTGGCAGGGAAGGATTATGTCCTCAAAGCGAGGCTAACCCTGATTGACGCTTGCATGTCCAGCCTTCCTACCTTCATGATGGGGCTATTTCTCCTGGATGATGGCACCCATGAAGGTTTCGACTCCCACCGTGGCCGCTTCTTCTGGGAAGGGCATGTGGTAAAAAAGAAGTATCACATGATCATTTGGCAGATGATCTGCAAACCCAGGGACCAGGGAGGCCTTGGGGTGATGGATACCAAGCGCATGAATATTGCCCTCATGTTGAAATGGGTTTGGCGCATGCTCACGGAGAACGACTCGAAGCTGCTGTGGCTACAATTGATCAAGGCCATGTATCAGGTGGCCAACCTATTCGTCTCCAACCCGACAGGAGGATCTTAGTTTTGGCACATCATCCACAAGATCAAGCACCTTTTCTGGCTGGGCGCCAAGTTTTGCCCTAGAATTAACCCCACCATTCGTTTCTGGACTGACTGCTGGCTGGATGAGGAGCCACTTAGGGAAAGGTTCCCTGGCCTCTTTGCGATCTGTGCGTCCCCGGAAATCTCTATTTCCCGGGCCTTCGCTGATGGCACTTGGAACATCCCTTTCAGAAGATCTTTCGGTCCTAAGGAGCTGGCTGCGTGGACGTTGCTGCTCTTGGAGATTTACGAGGCGCCCCCTGCAGGTGACACTGATGTGATCTCCTGGCGCCTGGATCCTAGCGGCTCCTACTCCTCGAGATCCATGTACCGTGTGCTCTGCAAAGGCCCGGTGATCCCCATCCTGGTCTCTGAAAGACCCACCTTCCCCTTAAGTTTAAGATCTTCCTCTGGAAGATGATGAGGGGTAGACTCCCTTCGAATGACCAAATCAAGAAGCGCAAGGGCCCGTCTAATGGGAAGTGTTCCCTGTGCGGTGCTGAGGAGGATGTGGACCACATCTTCTTCTCCTGTGTGTTGGCCAGATTTGCCTGGAGCAACGCAAGAGATATGTTCAGTCGTCCTGGAATCCTAATAACCTTGCAGAGTGGTTCGCTATCCTAGGGTCCTTCCAGGGTTGCCTGCGGAATGCGATTTGGTCCTTCTTTGCGGCCCAGTGCTGGTCCCTCTGGACCATCCGTAACAAATTTATCATTGATTCGGTTTTCCCCAAACAACCTACTGATGTTATTTTCAAATCTATTCTTTCCTTGCAGATGTGGCGCCCACTTCAAAGTCGCGAGTCGCCGCTGTTGTTGGAGGAGCTGATCCAGATGCATAGAGCGTCCTTCGCCAAGACCTACTTCCCTCCTGTAAACCCGGTGGCGATGGCCGATCCTCCCTGAAGCCTCTCCAAGCAGCTGCTTATCGTCTCCCCCCCCTTGCGTTGTTGTTGTTTACCACGCCACTTGTCTTTGGCCTATGTATGCTAGGGTAGCTACTGTGGCCGGTTTGTACCTCAGCATCTGCTGTGCGTACTTCGTACTTTGTTTGTATGAACCTTCAATCCTTGTGTTGGGGCTTTATTAATTTAAAACCGGACCTAAGCGCCTTTAGTCTAACAAGATACCGTTGACATTGGAACTGCTACTAAATGCTAATTTGCTCATTGACTCTAATTGAATTTTGCTGCCATTACTTGGTAAAACTGCTACTTCCTCGGTTTAGAAATAACTAACTTAGTTTAGATTTGAATGTATCTAGACGCATTTTAGAATATAGATACGTTCGAATTTAGGCAAACTCAAAGACAGTTATTTTTAGACGGAGAAAGTATGTTGGTGTTTGTCAATCTAATAGAAAATTCAGGCTTGTTATACGACAAATTTGTCTTGCTTCTTGAATTATTGAATGTACAACGACTCATGTTTAGAATATAGTTTTTAAACTATACATAGGTACGTGGTCCACATGAAGCATGTATATATTTGTCACAATGGGTCGCTAGCCGACTGAAATGTTCGTTCATAAATAAAACTAAAGTACTTCAGGTTTAAAATATTTTGGAAGTATTTTTTTAATATCGTACAACTATCTTTTCTACGTCTTACATATCTACATGTATTTTACATTTATACATGCAATATGTGCAACGATAAAAAAATTGACCGTAGCAAAGCACGGACATTTAGCATGTACTAAATTTATGTGGCGACTACACTGAGCTACGCCTACGTGAGATAAGACCAAAGTGCATCCATGTCGTGCGGCGCTGTGGCTCGGGTCCGAGTGGGAGATGTCGGAGCGGCGGCTCCAAGCTGGGGGGGGGGGGGGTGTGTGTGTGTGTGTGGAGGGGGTGTGTTTTGAGTGCGGCGGTGATCTGTTGTCGTGTGGGCGACGAGGCTCCGCGGTTTGTGCGGTTTGTTTGGTTTGGTTTTTCTTATAAATTGGACCGCGTTTGTATGGGTTTTAGGCTCGATTTTGTCTTGACATTCTCCTCACACGCGAGAATATAACCGTTGTCATGTTGTTATTCAAAAAAAAGAGGGTAAGACCAAAGTGCCGATCGTACCGTGCCTCTTCATCTAGAACTGAATGCAGGTTCCTCAAGGGCGTGTTTGGTTGGACGGACACGAAGAAATAAGCTTGTCTAGAGAGCTATGTTTAGAGAGCCGGGGCACATGGAAGTACTGGATCACACGGTTCTTAAAGCAGGATAAAAGTTGGCCCACTGAAAACGCCAAAATCAGCCGTTTTCACACAGCCAGGCCTGGCGAGCGCCGCGTGCCTAGCGCTTGCACGCATGGGGAAGCGCGGGAGACGGGACATTTTTGTCTTAACTCCTAGGCGACTCCGCTCACCGCCCAGTTCCAGTCCCCTCAACCCGATTCCCAACCATGGCGGCCGCTCGTCCTCCTCCTCCTCCACCTCCGTTCGGCGGCCCTCACATCGACGAGGTGAGCGCGCATAGCCTATGGGAGGCCGTTCAACTGGAGAAGCTGGCCGCCGGCGGCGAGGCGGCCCTCACGAGGGCGCTCAGGGCTCCCGCACCCATTCGCGTGCACAGAACTCGGACGGTAACGGCGGCGGCCGCAGCGGCAGCTACGTCGCCTACATCCGCGGAGGAAGCGCCATCTGCGACCAAGCAGGCCGGAAAATTCTCCGCCAGAGTCGGGGTTACCCTCGACTCTTTGGATAGGGTTTTTCCACCCGTGTCGGCTGCCCCAACCCCCGTGGACAGAACTTCTTCTCTCGCTCTGGTGGCGCCTTCTACTGCTTCGTCGTCATCGATGACACCACCACCGACTAGGGTAACACTACTAGGAAAACGGCTATAGGTAATCCACACTTCTGTGGCGCACTTGCTAGTGCTGCCCCACGGGTAAAATAGGCGTGGCGCACTGCCCACAGGTGCCCTACGGCTAACTGTCGTAAGCGTGGCGCACATGGGGTTGATGCGCCACGGCTATGTGTGGGCCAGGGCAAAGGTGGCCGCAACACACATACCCGTAGCGCACCACGTCAAGGTGCGCTACAGATGTGTCACTTAGCCGTAGAAAATCGTGACCTAGTGCGCTATGGGCATGTGTGACATGGTTATACCCCGCGGGTACACGATCTCAGCATACCTGGTCCAGCCCAAGGAAGGCCCACGGCAAATATACGCCGGCCCATGAAGACTTTCGGATGGCCAAGGCCCATGACGCCTTCGGATCCTTGGAGAGAAAGACTAGCGTAGATAGGAAATTCAAAGGGGTAAACCCTAAAACCTGTAACCGACTCGATCTATGCCTGGGACCTGCCTATCTCTATATAAAGGCCAGGAGGACACGACGAGGAGACTCTCTTACAATCTCTCGCACACCACCGCATGCACACCTCCACGCCAGATTGCATCTGCGCACCCCTGTAACTTGCGGTTCCGCCGTAATCAAGAGCAGACAAGCAGGAATAGGGTTTTCCCTCCGGGGGCCTGAACCTGGGTAAACCTCGTGTCCCCGTGTTGCTTGTTTGCTAACCGTTCCGCGATCTCCAACATCTCCATCTTCTCCAAAACCCAAGTCCATAACAATGGGCATTGACGAGATTAAACCTCGTCAATTGGCGCCGTCTGTGGGAACTGGGAACACTGATTGTGCGATCGTGACGGTCCCAACCCGAGCGATCTACAACTCCACGGCTACGGAGAGTCATCTCCTCTTCGGCACCTTCGACTTCACCGCCCACTCACCGGCCACCATGAAGGACTTCGAGCCCGTTGGCGACGGAATCGGGATCCTGTTCGGGAGCTTCTGCTTCCAGGTGGGGCAGACCGGCACTCTCCGCCTCCCAGAGCGGGTGCCCCTGCCATTGATCATGCCCGCTTCATGGGCTCCACACCCTGTGCTACGCACAGCATCATCGACAGACGAGTCCTATGACAGCAGCAGCTGCAACTCCGATCTGTGCGATCCACCATCGGACGAAGGGACCTACGGTTCCGGATCCGAAAGTTGTGGCAGCAATAAACCGATCTACGAGCGCTACCAGTGCGCCGTGGTCATCCAGGATCAGGAACACAATCCGCCTCCCAACCCGCAGGGTAGAAACGGTGGGAACAGAAGAAACCAGCCCACCCACCCAACGGGGACAACACTGATCGGGTCATCCACCTCAGCGAGGAGGGATGGGCTCAAGCACGCGAAGCCGTGGTAGGCAACAAGATCCTGCCCGCCGATGCCTCGCGAGATCTGTTGATGGCATACCACCTGCTCCTAATCGAGGAGCACAAGAAGCAGGTGAAGATGCAGGAGGTGCTTGACAAACGCAAGCAAGCAACCTCAGAGTCTAGTGTGCGATGAGCTGTGCTCTCCGCCATGCTGCAGAAGCTGGGTCAACTTAGCCGTAGGGCACTCTACCCTAGTGCCCTACGGCTAAGTGGCCTGCACCAACTCCACCCCCCCCCCTCGTGGATCGCCTTTTTAGGTTTTGCAAAAAATAAAATAAAATGATAAACACTTCAAAAAATACAATCCTTTCATATGTAGGTAGGTAATGTGGTATAGTTTGTAGGAAAATTAACAAACAATAATTTCGACTTTTTCTGCAAAAAAAAGTCATGTCACGGTAAAATGGTCGTAACTTTTGCATACAATGTCGGCAAAAATCGTATAATATACCAAAATGACGAGAACGAGATTTCGCATCCGCTCGCAATGACCTCCGATCTCGTTTAGCGATTATTTAGATTTTCAAAATTCGAAAATAGTAAAAAGTTACAGTCAAAAGACCGTTTTTTCCTGCAAAAAAAACTAGAGGGCAACTTACCCGTAGTGCACCACCACCTAGTGCGCTACGAGTAAGTTGGGCGGGATTCAAAATTTGAATCCCAACCCCGCCCACCTACCACTCTTCTCTTGCCTCCCTCTTTTCCTTTTCATTCTCCTCCCTCCTCCTTTTCCTTCTCTCTTCTCCTCCTCCCCTCCTTTTCCTTCTCTTCCTTCTCCTCATTTTCCTTCTCTTCCTTCCCTTGCACTGACGACGGCGACAGTGTCCTTCTCCTTCTCATCCTCCTCTCCTTGCAGTCACGACGAGCGCCGACGACCTCCTTCTCCTTGCGGCCTCCTCCTCCTTGTAGTCACGACGAGCAATGACGAGCGCCGACGACTTCATCCCTTCTCCTTCTCCTTGTGGCGACCTCCTTCCTTCTCCAGCCACACCTCCTTCTCCCTCTCTTTCTGGATGTTGGCGAGGACTAGCACGGCCATGGCCTCCCGCACCTCCCTGCGGTGGTAGGTCGTGGTCACAGCCATCATGCTCCAGCGAGGCGACACGACGGCGACGATGTGGACCCGATTGCTTTTGCAATTCAAAACGAGGGTGTTTTTTGCATTTTTTGTTTTTTGAAAAAAAACATCCGTGGCGCACCTGTATCCCTACCCGTGGCGCACCTGGTAGTGCGCTATGCCTATCCCCATATAACCGTAGCACACCAGGGTAGTGCGCTACGATCACTTTTTAGCCGCAGCGTACGCTTAGTGGCGCACCACTAGTGCGCCACAGATGGGATTTTTAGGTGCGCCACGAACAACCCTTTTCCTAGTAGTGTAAGTTTCCGATCTACATAGCGGTTAGGGTTTGACCCCAAATCGACGGCAGTTAGGACTCGATCTTCGGTAGTTCTAGAGCGATTTGGGGTTTTTCGCAGTACGTAGCAACCGATTTCATAGTGTGCACACAAATTTTGGCATTTAATTTAGCCAATTCCTCAAATTGGGTGTTTTCCTGTGGCATTGCCCGATTTGGGGTTCAAAGAAAAATCCTCAAATTGGTTGTTGTCCTGGGGCATTGCCCGATTAGGGATTTATAGGTAGTTGTACTCCATGTTTGTACCATGTGAATTTCCAAATTGGGTAATCATAGGTAGTTTTACTCCATGTTTGTACCATGTGCATTGTCAAATTGGGCAATGCTTATAGCTGCTAAATCGTTGTTGACCTTGTTTTGCTTCATGCCAAGGTGATTAAGTTCGAATGTGAGACTGTGGGGAGGGGCTGGCACCCCCCGTAGGGTTATGCCGATGTGCTCCCGACCAACCGCTGGGCACTGAAGCCCGTGGTCACCGTCAGGGTGCGGGAGGCTTCGCAGCTGAAAGAACATGTTGGGCCCCCATGTGTCGTTTTGGTAATTAATGACAATCCTTATGGACTAATGTGTGTATTAAGTTATACTTGTAGGATTTGTCCATTGGCATCGCTTGGAGCATGTGTTGGCTTCAAGGTCAAATAAATGCAAAGAAGATTTGTTGGGCAAGCTCAATATGCGAGGTCGATGATGAGGAATTAAGGAAGGCGTTCCATCTTGAGAAGGGAAAGATCGTCTACATCGAGCTCAAGTGGAATGCTCAAGGCAAAGGTATAATCTTGATAGGTTTTCTCTTTTGCCGGTCTCACGTCATGTGTGTGAGACCGGGTTTAGGATAGATAACCGTACTATCAAGAGAGGCTCTCATATGAGTAATTCGGTCACATCGTTCGGAGAGAGCTCAAACCTTTGCATACTTGCATCACCATATTTGGTTGTTATTTTGTCTTATCCATGTGATGATATAGAGCTTGTGGTAATCTCCATAACAAGCTCTTGTTCATCAAAATCGGATCTTCCGTTTGTATCTTGTTGCGATTTTGATCTTGGCAGCTTTTCGGTTTCTCACCAAGTGAGGTATCTCACATTATTATACATGATACATTCTCACTTGGTGATAACCAATATTTTCACCTTTCATAGGGTAGCCCATGTCGTCCTTTTTCCAACGCAATTGGAATCGCGTCGATCGGAGTTACCAATCAAAAGTTATAGAGGTTTGAATTTTCCTAGGTACCAAAATGCGGTAGTACCGCATTTTAGTACCTGGCGCGGCAGTAGGTTTTGGAAAGTTGCCAAATGCCACTGCCCTCCTAGGTACCAAAATGCGGTAGTACCGCATTTTAGTACCTAGCACGGCAGAAGGTTTTTGACAAGTTTCCAAAAGCCACTGCCGGGCTAGGTACCAAAAAGCGGTAGTACCGCATTTTAGTACCTAACGCGGTAGAAGGTTTTTTACTTCGTCATTTGGATCTATTCTTCCTTGCTGGACTATGATGTTTCTTTGCATGATCTTATAGAGGTTGTTGTCCTCTTCGAAACGAGCCCAAGATCATCGAAATCGGAGTCCGGATGCAAAAGTTATGGCTGTTTTCGTTCTGTGATGACCGGTAGTACCGGACCAGGATCCGGTAGTACCGGGGTCCGGTAGTACCGCTTTTTGGTACCGGGGAGCGCAGAGAGAAAATGCGTTTGGAGTCCCAGGAACCCCAGGAAATGTCCGGTAGTGCCGGTAAAGTCCGGTAGTACCGGTAAAAAGTCCGGTAGTACCGGGAATCGCGTTTTTGGGCTGCAACGGTTGGATTTTGGAGGGACCTATATAAGGGGCCTTCTTCCCCAATGGTTCCTTAACCATTCTTGCAAGTTTTCCCCTCCATTGTTGACCTTCTTGAGCTTGCTTTCTCTCAATCCCTCCAATGATTCTTGCATATTCTTGAGGGATTTGAAAGAGGAGATCTAGATCTACAATCCCACCAATCAATCTCTCCTCTAAGTGAGGGGAACATATTGGGATCTAGATCTTGGAGTCTTTTGTGGATTTCCTCCATTGTTCTTCCTCTCTTATTCCTCCATAAGCTTTTGTAGCTTTTGTGGAATTTGGGAGAGAAGGATTTGAACACCTTTGTGGTTTTCTTGCCATTTGCATTTGGTGCATCGGTTTGAGTTCTCCTCGGAGGATTTGGTTTGAATTGCTCATTGGAGCTTGTCCCTCTTGGGTTCTTGGAACCCTAGACGGTTTTGTGGCCTTGGTGGCATTTGTTGAGGCCTTTTGAGCGTTTGTTGGGAGCCTCCAATTAAGTTGTGGAGTTGTGCCCCAACCTTGTGAGAGGTTCCGGTTGCCACCGACAAGTGCACCGATAGTGGAAGCGTGGATCGATCCCATTGGGGTGAGATTCACCGGAGAATAAGGGGGGCCTTTTGTGGCATTGGTGGTTTGATACCACCCCCTCTCCAAACGAGACGTACTCCATGTTGGGAGGAACTCGGTAAAATATCGGTGTCCCCGCGTGCCTCGGTTATATCTATACCCGAGCTCTTTACTTATGCACTTTACATTGTGATAGCCTTCGTGCTTGAAGTAATATATATCTTGCTATCACTTTGTTGCTTGTATTGCTTAGCATAAGTTGTTGGTGCACATAGGTAAACCTTAGTTGTTTCTAGGTTGTGCTTTACAAAGTAAACACTAGTTTAATTCCGCCTTTGTTGAGCCACTCTAGGAAAAGTTTTAATCGCCTATTCACCCCCTCTAGGCGACATCCGTATCCTTTCAATTGGTATCAGAGCCCGGTCTCTCATTTTAGGCTTCACCGCCTTGGGAGTAAAGATGTCGGTTAGAGGATTAGTGCACAAGGACACGCTCACATTCGATGGCACAAATTATGATGTTTGGAAAATTTGCATGCTTAATTTATTTCGGGAAATTCACCCAATTATTGAGGGCTATCCATATGTGGGTTTCTCTTCTCCTATGGATACCCAAAACGAATCTTTAGAGGAGAAGTTGAACTCTCATATAGATGCTCTAGCTACTAAAATTCTTTTGCATGTTGTGAGCAATGTAGTTCTTTCTTCTATCATGCCTTATTCAAGCGCTCGTGAGATATGGACCAAGCTTCAAGATAAATATAGCAAGTCCAACATTATTGAGGATGATTGTGTTGCTTCCACTTCCGGTCGAGATGAGTTCTCATCGTCTACCACTTCACCAACATGTGATTTTTCACAAGATAATGATATGGTGAGTGGTGATAGAAATTGCAATATGGATAGTGTGTTCACTATTTGTAATCCCTCATATCTATCTAGTTGCAATGATCTATCTTTGGACCTTAACACTTCTAGCACTCAAAATTCCTCACATGCTTGTGTTTATAGTCATTGCATATCATGTAGAAATGACTTGAACAAATCTCATGATGATATGCTCATGTTGTCTTGTTGCCATGATAAAAATGCTTCTATTTCCTCTAGTGCTTGTGTTGCTAACCATGTAGAGTAAACCGAAGATTCTATGGGCCAAGACATGGTTTTGAATGAAGCCACAAATGCAATCTCATCTTCAACTTCTTCCGGTACCCACCTATGCTTTATGGCTAGGGATTCTAAGGTAACTCCTACTTTGGAACCCATTACCTCTTGTGATGAGGAGGATGTGGATAATGTGGAAGAAGAGCTTGATATTGATGATTTATATGAGAAGGGTGAGATTGTTTATCGTGCCCTTGTTAAAAAGGATATTGCTTGTTCTAACTTTGTTGAAGTCTTGGACTTTGCTATTAAGAGCAAAGAACATATTGATAAGTTAGAAACACAAATTGAGGTGCATGATAACAACGTTGATAAAATGTGTAGTCTTAAGCGTGAGTATGATAATATAATTGCAAACCTAAATAAAGCTCTAGAAGAGGAACAAACCACCAAGGAATCTCTTGAGGAGACCTTTGCTTTAGAGCTATCTAGAGTAAAGGAATCTCATGATAGAGATCTTGAGGTGGCAAGTGATCTCAAACATAAAAATGATGAGACTCAAGTTGCTTATGCTAAACTTGTTGAGGATTTTGAGCACCTCAAAAATGGCTCTAGGGTCATAAAGGGTGAGCTCATCAAACTCACCGAGTCACATGAGCAACTTAAAGCCTCATATTCAAAAGAGCTTGACAAGTTGCCCTCACCTCTTGCTAATAGTAATGATGCTTGTGCTACTAACTCTATTTCTTGTGAAGCATCTATTTTGAAGGAGAATGTTGAGCTAAAGGCTCAACTTGCTTTGCTAACTAGCAACTATGGGAAATTAGAAGAAAGCCATGATAAGCTCTCAAGCTCGCATGAGGATCTCCTATTCTCCCATGGTAGGCTAAAGTTGGCTCATGAGGCCATCATGTCAAAGGTAACATATAGTGGGCCTCATGTGGACATTAGCACTATATCTACTCCAAATGTTATATTTCCATGTGCTAGTCCTTGTAATTCATCCTCTCACAACCATGCTATATCTCGTGATGAATTACATTCCATGCCTTGTTGCTCTAACAATGTAGCATCTACTTCCTCTAGTACTTGTATTGAAACTAACCATGTAGAGGAAATCAAAGAGCTCAAGGCTCAAGTCACTTCTTTGAAGAATGACTTGAAAAAGGGTCAACAAGGGAAGGTCACACTCAACAAAATTTTGAGTGTGCAAAAATACCCCAATGACAAGAGTGGGCTTGGATTCAACTCCAACAAGTCCACTATCAAGTTGAAGCACAAAGACAACAAGAAGAATGGCCAAGATCAAGTCAAGAATCCGGCCAACATTGTTTGCTTCAAGTGCAAGGAAGAAGGGCACCACGTTAGATCTTGCCCATTGAAGAAAAAGTCTCTTAGTGTGAAGCAACAAGGGAAGCGGCCTCAAGCTCCACCTCAAGTCACTAATGGGCCCCTTCCTAAGAGGACTACTCGAGCTATCCCTCCAGTTGTGGCTTCACCTAAGAAGAAAGATGGCAAGAGTAGAACTTGCTACATATGCCGTGAGAAGGGGCATATTTCTTCCTCATGCACTATTGGTATCTCCTCATCCAACCCTATCATTATTGATGATGCTTATTCTCTTTGTAAGGATGAGGTTGGCAATGTGTTTGCCAAATTTGTTGGTGCTCAACGTGGATTCAAGAAAAGAACCATTTGGGTTGCCAAGCCTATTGTGACTAACCTCTTAGGACCCAACTTGGTTGGGGACCAACAAGCCAAAACTTGATCAATAGGTATTATTGGAGGGGATTGGAGTCTTGGCTACATTATGAAGAATTGAGGGATCTTCATCAATTATTATTGTCAAGCCAAGCCATTTGGATTATCATGATTATATTATATTTCCAATGTTCCTCCTTGCGGTAACATATGCTAAACTCTTTACATTGAAAGTTACTCGCCCCCTTGTGCATGTGTTGGTTTTTTATCTTCCATGCTTTTGTACATGTTGTGCTTTCCACTTAATTATCTTGAGGTATAAAGCATATTTGTGTATGATTAGGTGGCACACCATGTATGTGTGTTTCTTGTATTGGAGCCTTACTTGGTTATATTTGGTATCTTATGTGGCTCTTGTGAGAGATTAATGGACTATCCCATTTTGGGGGAGTGTTATGCTTAGGCATTCCACAAACCTAAAAATGTGTGTACATGAGGAATACCACCTAGTATTTATATTGGAAGATTATATAGTCTCTTTGTGGTATGTTTCTCATGAGAAATTTAATTTTATAATGTCCATTTATTATCTCTATTTGTATCATTTTGCCTCGTGTTGGTTTTATGGTAGTATCGCATTATGGGGGAGTCATATGCTTAGTGCATACTACAATCCTAGAAAATGTGAATATTCGAGGTTGTGTCACTTAGAATTGATATTGATAATTATCTAGCACCTATGTGACACATTTGCTCATACAAGTTCCAATTTGATTAAATGGCTTTATTGATCTTATTTTGGATCTTGTATATGAGAGTGGTTCTTGGTATGTGTTTCCTCATATTTAGATATTTATATTCGGATGGAAACCATTTGCTTCAAGTTACTCTAATCACTAGTGATTGTGTGACTATTGGAAGCTACCAAGAGTCTTGGTTGAAGTATCATGCTCAATTCCTATATTTAGTTATATGCTTCTTGTTGTGTGTATATGATCTTGGATATCCGTATGAACTACCTAGGGCAAATTATTCCCAATATTTCTTGTCCTTGGACAATGAGTACTCAATTTAAGGTAGAATTTATTGATCATATTCACTTTGGCCTTGCTTATTTTTATTCTATCTTTGGCCAAGAAAATGTTTTGTGTTGTCTCCCAAGCCTTCCTTGCTTCTTGTGGATCTTCTTATTTTATTGATATCCTCTTGTGTTTTACTTATTGTAGGTGCAAGTGATGATCCCATTTGTGTGCATTTTGAATTTAAAAGGAAAATCCTACATAATGCACTATCTATGGGGGAGCTCTCCTATATTATTTAGAACACTCATATTTATGCTTCATTGTTTGATCCATATCGGGTTTTATGTGCTTGGAAGCCCAATCCTTTCATTTTGGTATTTTGTGCCATCATGAGAAGTTCAGGGAGTTTGGTTTCTTGTTGGAACCTTGCTTTTTGTTGGGAGTTGGTTTTTTCTCATTCCTTGTTTCTTGATTTGACATTTTGTAGCATCCCATTTGTCTAACAACTGTAATGCTACTTGGTTTAGTAATATAATGGCTACTTCCTAGACATAATTATTGCATCATCATTATATCATGCTCATGTCATCATGCCACCTTGCATTTGAGCATCATATAAAACCCTTTTTGTGTTGGTTCTTCTCTCATATGCATTGTCAATTGTATTGCCTCTTGATATTGTATTTGGTTATTGATATATTGTTTAAATGCCCAAGTTGAGTTGGGGGCATATCTTTTATTCCACTCCACCACCTTTCTTTCACCACCTTAAAATTCCACCACCCTAGTCATATATGAGCCATTGTTTCTTTGGCTATTTAATTCTAGCTCATATGTGATGGTGTGGATCCATTCTATGTCTACATGTCCATATATGAAGTATGTTGTTTTCACAATAACAATTATATGGAGCCTCATGGCCACCTTGCATTCCATGTGAGTAGAATCTTCCTTTTACCTTCCATATGGGTGTTTTGGCTAATTGAGCTTGTTTGAATATAACTGAGGCCAAATAAACTTTTAGTGGAACATACACACTAGCATGGCCTATATATTCAATTATGCTTGATTCCACCATTCCCATATAATCATCAAGCTTGTATCTAGTGGGTTGGTTTTTGTTCAAATAGTGATGTGCATGCATGTGATAAATTCCCACATGAACTATAGTTGTTTTTACAATTAATAGAAGTGGCTATTCACATTCTTGCATGTCCCATGCAACATCACCATCCCCTTCTTCCTTATCCTTTCATGTGAGTCTATTTGAGCATTTTTCAATTGTTTTTGTGTGGGTTTAATCTCTTGGGCACCCCCATGCTACCTAGTGGTTTCCCCCTCTCTCTAAATCCTCCACCTAAGATCCTAACCCTACACCTAATCCCTCACCTAACCCTAGTGACACTCTACCCCATCTCACCTCTCTCATGAACCCTAACCCGAGCCCCTCTAATCTAACCCTAGTTCCTCCCTCTCTGTCGGCCTCTCTCTCTCTCACCTAGCTCGGCCCCACCTGGTCACCCTGGACCCATCTACCCCCTCTCTCTCTCCACCCAACCCTAGCTACCACCCTAACCCGAGCCACCCCTTCTCTCTTTTGCTTAAAGAGGGCACCCCCATGTGCCTCTCCCCTCTCCCCTTATCACCTCAACCACCCCATCTCGCCACCACCCCTAGATCGAGATCGGAGACCCCAGGAACCCCTCTCCCTCCTTCCTCCTTCCCCAAGCATGGCCATGGCCACCCCATGCCCCTCTAAACCCTAGATCGGTCGGGCCAGAAGAAGGGCGGTTGGAGCTGTGCTAGAAGGTGTCCCAGGCGTCCAGGAGGTTCATCTCATTCCCCTACATCATGATGTACCGGAGATCGCCACTGAAGCTCGCCGGAGAAGCCTCGCCGCCGCCGTGCCCGTGAGCACCAGGAGCTCCGGCCAGCCAGCTACGCGCCGGATCGCGGCCACCTCGGGCTCCTCCGACCACGCCGTCGAGTTCCTGGTGAGCTCCTCGATCCCCTAGACATGGTCCCCTCCCCTCTAGTGCACCGTAGCGTCACCGCCGTCCGTCGAACACCCCGCGTGCGCCGCCACGCGCCGCGCTCTGGCGACAGCAGCAGCTTTTGCCTCTGTTCCTCATCGAAGCCCGCGCGCTGCAGCCCTCCTCCGTACTAGCCACCTGAACGAAACTTGTAGCCGGTAGCGCCCTCTTCAACTTTGGTTTTTGCGGCTTGGCAAGAATCGTCGTGGTTCGCTCGCCATCATCGCCGGAAGACGGCCAGATTTCGTCGCCGGCAGCGCCGCGTCCGTCAGCAGTCAGCAGCAGCCGCCGTCGTTTTGCGCAGAGGCCCCTGGCCTTTTTCCCGCCTCAACCCGCAGTCCCACCGAACCCCACCCGTCAGCCTCTTTGACCGTTTTGCAAAACAGCCCCCCAGCTCTGCCGCCTTAGCCCGCGCAGTCCCCGGACCGCCCACGTTTCGCCTCCTCGCTGGACCATGTGTATGCTGTGGCCCTGCGGTTCCCTGGCCCACCTGTCATCGGCTGTGGCTAGACTAACCCTGGGTGAGAAAAGTTTTTGCGTGCGCGTGTTGTCCCAGTCAGCACCGACCCCACCTGTCACTGGCTGTGGGTAAAATCTGACTGAGTAACAAAAGTCTAGGAATCTTTTCTGTTTCAAATTCAAACCTTTTCGAATTATTTCAAATTCAATTCAGATTTCAAATCTGTTTAAATACAAACTAATCCATAACTTTCAAATGGTTTAGAATTTGAATTCAAACTTAATATGAAAAATGTTTTATTTTTGAATGTTAATTCAAATCTTTAATCAAATATTTTCAAAACAAATTCCAACTAGTCAACCTTTGACTTTGACCCTATTTAATAATTTTGACTTTAAAATAAATTTAAATTCATAATTCCAAATAATACAAATAATATATGTTTTTGAATCAGAAAAATGTGAGGATTTCAAATACGCCATCCAAAATATATTTTGCACATTTTAAATTTCAAGTTGACAAAATTACAAGAAAATGCCATTCCCCTTAATTAATTAATAACTTTTGATTTATAACTCCAAATTTAACAAATGATATGTCTAAAATGATTAGCTCGACAAGACCTTTCTGTTTATGCAGTCCATGTTCTGTTTTGCAGCATGCATCATATAAATACAATGTATACAGCAACTAATATGAGGATAAAATGTGGCCAAAACTCAATAAAATGATTTATTCTTGTATTCCACACCTCACCCATGCCATGCTACTTTATTGCCATGCAAATTGTGCATCATTCATCATGGCATGATTGTTTGCTTGTCGCATTTTATTCATATGCTTGTGCACTTTATTTATATTGGCCCTTGTTTGTTTGGTTCTTCTTCGAATAGACGCTGAGCAGGGGATATATCAAGAAACCCAGGAGCACTACCCAGATCCGTCTCTCGCTTCAACTGAGCTGCCAGGCAAGCACTACCACATGCTTGCATACATATAGTACCTATTGCCTCTATCTTATTCTTGCATCATTGAGTCGCGATTGCATTAAACTGAATCCCAAGTGTTGCATAGCCTTTACTTTTAAACCCCACCAAGCTTGTTCCTCCATCCCATGAGCCATTACTACAGGAGTTGTTTGAGCCATGCGAGTCGTAGAACAACATGTGTAGGGTATGTGAGTGTCTGATGGATAACGAGGTACCTAAACAACTTAACCTGAGTAGTATGGGATAACTAATGAAAGAGGCACCGGTGAGCAATATCTGCTATTTGGTTTTTCATGCTCACTTGTGTCCCGTAGGACCCCGAGTACTTGATTCCTGTTCCTTGAATATTCGCGCTATCCACATCCGGGAGGCTTATGGGACCCCCCTGAGCCAGAGCTTGATTCATTCTTATTTCTTGGGGCCACAAACTAGTTTGAGGTTTTATTTACTATCCTGTACTTATGCCATGCTTTACTGCTTTATTTACGATTGTGCGAGGAGCACCTGTACTGTTTAGGATCGTGACCCGTTTTCGCGGTATCGACAAGCCCAGTCACACTTTCGGGTTCCCAGTCATTTACAGCCGGCCCCACAAACCTTGAGTCCGTCTCGAAGTCAGCTAACTTCATTGCGGGTATACTTAATGGGGTGGCCCCCTGAAATATTTCTGAATCTTGTGATTGCTTTGTCGTGAAAACCTCGTTGGGTTTTGATTTGGTTTTTCCGAGGTTGATCGAGTGTGTGTTGCTATTTGTGCACCCCTGCAGGGTAAAACTTTCTGAAAGCCATGCCCGCGGTTATGGACGACTTGGAGCACGGTTTCTCGATCATAGACAAGCATAACTAAAGTACCGCTTTTAATTTGACTAAGTAACTGACTAGTAAATAGTGCAACACTCATAGAATGGTTAATAAAATTGCCAACGGATGGGGGTTGTTCGTCCGCTTCCTCGTTGGTAAGCGAGGAGGAGGATGGATCTGATGATATTACTATTATAACTGTTGTCATTAATTCACGGACATCCGTCTATCTTTGGTTAGGCGGATGGTTAGCGAGTATCTATAGAACTGTTAGGGTTTATCTTTTGCTGCAATTGCGTCACCCCAGGTTGTGTCCCCTTTAGAGGCATAAAGACTTGCTGAGTACCCCTAGGGTCTCACACGATAAATTATTTGATTCAGATGAACAGGTACACTCACAAGATGGATACTGGGTGGAGGAGGCGGATGATGTGGGCAACGATTGTTCGGTGTAGAGATTCCGGGAACGGGGATCCGTGAGATCTGTTGGCGGGATGTGCTTATTTATGGGGCATCTTATGACGATTTGCTTCTTATCCGTACTCGGATCTTGTTTGCCGCTTCCGCCTGATACTCTGATTTTTGATGTATGAGGAGATATCCTAAACTATTATATCAATCTAGGACATTTGAATCTTGCCGTATGGCGTTGCTATATTTCCTTTCTTTTTAGATGGAATGGCTCTGATGTACTGTTGTATGGTGGCTTGCATACATACTCATTTGTGTATGTAGTTGATCCCTTCGCCTGCCGATTACGCCGCCCGTTGTTGTCTCGATGTTCGGAAATGGTTGGGACGGCCGAAAGGTCTGCCTGTGAGTGGCATTTGGGCCCCACCGTACTATTTCAACCATTTCCGCTCATCCAGGCTTGTAACTAGGAGCGTAATTCACCGAGGTAGTTACACATTTTTAGAATGAGATAAACCCTTGAGCATTTTTTATTTTTATCTATATTTTGCTCTTTTGATCTTAGCCTAGTTCATTTGTTGAACATGTGATCTTTCATGTGTTGGATTGGGTCTTTGATACAATTTGGACACCGCTTGTCTTGTCACACTCTTGTGTGTGCCATCTTGGTTTACTTGGTGTTTTTGTTCAAATTGTATCTCATTTTTGGTTCTTAAAAGCCTTGTGCATGCATATTTACTACATATCTATATTATGGCATGCTTGCTTTATTTGATCCAATATATAAGGGAAACTCCACCAATTCCCATCGGCTAAGTTGTGCATGAAATTCAATTTCATATCAATGTGCACATAATTATGTGGAGTCTCTCCTATGTATTGTAGTTTCTCTAACTACTTTGGACCCAATAAGTTTGGGGACCATTTTGTACTTAATTGTGTTTTAGGTACATTGGAGATATATTGGACGCTTGTCTCTCAATTTTGAAGAAGTGATGCTTAGAAGAAAATTTGAGGCAAGCTATAGGATGATCAACGAATTCATATACTCTACATCCTACCAATTATATCTCGGTAACAAGTATCTCTTTCTCATGCTCATATATCTTGATTTCAACCGGTTGCCGGTTGCCTTCTAGCATGAATTCATGTATTTGTAATTGTTGTAGTTCTAGAACTCTCTATTGTAAATGTGTATAAGTTGAGATGAGTACATATAATTGGGACTATACAAAATCATGCATATGATCCTCCAATCCCAAATATGTCAATCTAGCAATTTTATTGCCTATCATTTCATCAACTTCTCTCATATGCAATAGTGAGATTTTTGCTAGTCTATTTTATCTTATGATACTTGTTTCCTTTCTCCATATATTCCAACTTTCTCCTTTTCCCTTGGTGATAGTTGTAATATATGTAGTGTGTCGGTGTTTGAAGCTCATTAATGTACAATAAGATATATGTGAGCCTTTGGCCATGCCTTGAAGCAAAAATCTTATTGATATATGTTATGACTTCATTTTTGCCTTTCATGTGCTTTCTTGTATTATCTTCCTTGTATGTGCTTGTTTCTTTATGGGCATATGTCTTTGTGATGTCATCCACTTAGAGACATATACACATATGAGAAGATAATTTTAGTTGATTGTTAAATCCTTGGAGACCACCTTTCTATTCCTTTTGATTCTTCGGTGGCTTCCAAATTTAATTGCCTATGAGTGCTTGTTCCTCTTGTTTGCAACTTTGGGCACTCTTAGTTATTCTCTCATGCCTTGTATTGTTAAATGAACTTGGATGAGTGAGGATTCCATGATTATGCACCTTGATCCCAAATACAATTATCATAATTGGTGCATTATCTTTGGGGAGCTCATCTAATTCATCTAATAATGCACATTTGTCTTCTTTCTCGTTTGTTGTGTTTTAAATACTTATGGGGGAGCGAGGATTCCATATTTGTGCAATATGTATTCTAATGCATTTATGTTGAATAGTGCACAAATCTTGGGGAGCTTCTCTATTTGTTATTTAAAGAACTCTCTTGCTCATATCATAATATCTTGTAGGTTCCATTCGAACTCATTTGTTGTTTTCAATTGGTTTGTCGGACCTTGTAGTTGCTTGCATCATTTGACTTTATTTTGGCAACCTTCGGGTCCTCGATATAGTTCTACTCCCTCCCAAGTATTCATCATTGGATATGTGCGAAAGCACACCTTTGGAGGAACTATTACTATATTTGCCTTCTAGAACTTGTCACCCATTTCGGCAATCGATGCCAATGGGGGAGAAGTTTTAGAGGGTTTAAGGGAAGTTGGTTTATGCATTGAGTTTGTTCTTGTGCATTTGCCTCTCATGCTCTTGCATCTTTGTTGTTGCTTAGCATATGGTATATATAGAGGAAACTCCACCAATGATAATGATTGGAAATTCAAGTTCATCACACATGCATAGATTGTGGGGGAGTTTGCTCTATATATGATGGTGGTACCAATATCACATACTTTTATAGTATTTGATATTGGTATTACCATTTTATTCAGTAATATTCCTTATATAAACCCTCTTAAAGGGATTGTCATCAATTACCAAAATGGGGGAGATTGAAAGAACATGTTGGGCCCCCATGTGTGGTTTTGGTAATTAATGACAATCCTTATGGACTAATGTGTGTATTAAGTTATACTTGTAGGATTTGTCCATTGGCATCGCTTGGAGCATGTGTTGGCTTCAAGGTCAAATAAATGCAAAGAAGATTTGTTGGGCAAGCTCAATATGCGAGGTCGATGATGAGGAATTAAGGAAGGCGTTCCATCTTGAGAAGGGCAAGATCGTCTACATCGAGCTCAAGTGGAATGCTCAAGTCAAAGTTATAATCTTGATAGGTTTTCTCTTTTGCCGGTCTCACGTCATGTGTGTGAGACCGGGTTTAGGATAGATAACCGTACTATCAAGAGAGGCTCTCATATGAGTAATTCGGTCACATCGTTCGGAGAGAGCTCAAACCTTTGCATACTTGCATCATCATATTTGGTTGTTATTTGCTCTTATCCATGTTATGATATAGAGCTTGTGGTAATCTCCATAACAAGCTCTTGTTCATCAAAATCGGATCTTCCGTTTGTATCTTGTTGCGATTTTGATCTTGGCAGCTTTTCGATTTCTCACCAAGTGAGGTATCTCACATTATTATACATGATACATTCTCACTTGGTGATAACCAATATTTTCACCTTTCATAGGGTAGCCCATGTCGTCCTTTTTCCAACGCAATTGGAATCGGGTCGATCGGAGTTACCAATCAAAAGTTATAGAGGTATGAATTTTCCTAGGTACCAAAATGCGGTAGTACCGCATTTTAGTACCTGGCGCGGCAGTAGGTTTTGGAAAGTTGCCAAATGCCACTGCCCTCCTAGGTACCAAATACCGCATTTTAGCACCTAGCACGGCAGAAGGTTTTTTACAAGTTTCCAAAAGCCACTGCCGGGCTAGGTACCAAAAAGCGGTAGTACCGCATTTTAGTACCTAGCGCGGTAGAAGGTTTTTTACTTCGTCATTTGGATCTATTCTCCCTTGCTGTACTATGATGTTTCTTTGCATGATCTTATAGAGGTTGTTGTCCTCTTCGAAACGAGCCCAAGATCATCGAAATCGGAGTCCGGATGCAAAAGTTATGGTTGTTTTCGTTCTGTGATGACTGGTAGTACCGGACCAGGATCCGGTAGTACCGGGGTCCGGTAGTACCGCTTTTTGGTACCGGGGAGCGCAGAGAGAAAATGCGTTTGGAGTCCCAGGAACCCCAGGAAATGTCCGGTAGTGCCGGTAAAGTCCGGTAGTACCGGGAAAAAGTCCGGTAGTACCGGGAATCGCGTTTTTGGGCTGCAACGGTTGGATTTTGGAGGGACCTATATAAGGGGCCTTCTTCCCCAATGGTTCCTTAACCATTCTTGCAAGTTTTCCCCTCCATTGTTGACCTTCTTGAGCTTGCTTTCTCTCAATCCCTCCAATGATTCTTGCATATTCTTGAGGGATTTGAAAGAGGAGATCTAGATCTACAATCCCACCAATAAATCTCTCCTCTAAGTGAGGGGAACATATTGGGATCTAGATCTTTGAGTCTTTTGTGGATTTCCTCCATTGTTCTTCCTCTCTTATTCCCCCATAAGCTTTTGTAGCTTTGGTGGAATTTGGGAGAGAAGGATTTGAACACCTTTGTGGTTTTTTTGCCATTTGCATTTGGTGCATCGGTTTGAGTTCTCCTCGGAGGATTTGGTTTGAATTGCTCATTGGAGCTTGTCCCTCTTGGGTTCTTGGAACCCTAGACGGTTTTGTGGCCTTGGTGGCATTGTGGCCTTGGTGGCATTTGTTGAGGCCTTTTGTGGCGTTTGTTGGGAGCCTCCAATTAAGTTGTGGAGTTGTGCCCCAACCTTGTGAGAGGTTCCGGTTGCCACCGACAAGTGCACCGATAGTGGAAGCGTGGATCGATCCCATTGGGGTGAGATTCACCGGAGAATAAGGGAGGCCTTTTATGGCGTTGGTGGTTTGATACCACCCCCTCTCCAAACGAGATGTACTCCATGTTGGGAGGAACTCGGTAAAATATCGGTGTCCCCGCGTGCCTCGGTTATCTCTATACCCGAGCTCTTTACTTATGCACTTTATATTGTGATAGCCTTCGTGCTTGAAGTGATATATATCTTGCTATCACTTTGTTGCTTGTATTGCTTAGCATAAGTTGTTGGTGCACATAGGTAAACCTTAGTTGTTTCTAGGTTGTGCTTTACAAAGTAAACACTAGTTTAATTCCGCCTTTGTTGAGCCACTCTAGGAAAAGTTTTAATCGCCTATTCACCCCCCCTCTAGGCGACATCTGTATCCTTTCAGCAGCCGCATAGCAAGAAGGACCGGTAGCCAAATCGTTGCCAGTACCCAATCGCCGAGGTCCCTCGCTGCTTTATCATCCAGCTGGACGCGGCTGACCTCGACATGTGATATGTCGTAAACGTATCTATAATTTTTTATGTTCCATGCTTGTTTAGTATCTACTTTGCTTTGTCTTCACTTTGAAGTATTTTTATATGTTTTCTGGGACAAACCTGTTAACAAGATGCCATAGTTCCAGTTGCCTGTTTTCTTCTGTTTTTGGTTCCAGAAAAGGGATAAAATCAATATTCTCGGAATTGGACGGGACAAAAGCCAAAGTCAATATTTTACCGTGGGGAATACGAAGCCAGAAGACGAGACGAAGAAGGGCCTCGAGGGGGCCACACCCCCTGGCTACGCGGTCAGGCCTCGCCCGCGCCTGGGGGGTGCAGCCGCCTCGGGCACCCCCTCGGCTTCCCTCTTCGCCTATAAGAAGCCCCCGATACCAAAACCCTAAGAACCTGATCAATCTTCCACGAAACAGTCTGTAGCCGCCGCCACCGTCGTCCCTAGATCGGGAGGGATCTGAAGCTCTTCCCGGCACCCTGCCAGAGGGGAGATATCATCCCGGAGGCCTTCTTCATCACCATGCCAACCTCCGGTATGAAGCGTGAGTAGTTCCACCTTGGACTATGGGTCCATGTTAGATGGTTGTTTCTCCTCCTTTGTGCTACCATGTTTAGATCTTGTAAGCTCAGTCATGACCAAGATCATCTATTCGTAATCATGCATGTTGTGTTTGCGGGGATCCAATGGATATTGAGATTACTATGTCATATTGGTTAATGATTCTATCATGTCTGTGTTGTTTGAGATCTTGCATGCTCTCCGTTTCTAGTGGCTATCTTTGGCCAAGTAGATGATAGTGACTCCAAGAGGGAGTATTTATGCTCGATAGTGGATTCATGCCTCTATTTAATCTGGGGAAGTGACAGAAATCTCTAAGGTTATAGATGTGCTGTTGCTACTAGGGAGAAAACAACGATCTCTTGTTCATGGAACAAGTGGATTGTTTACCTTACACACTTTGCTTAAAGCACATATCCATTGCTTGTAACTTAATACTAGAGGGGGTTCGGATGATAACCCAAAAGTGGATTACTAGTCATAGATGCAGTTGGATGGCGGTCTATGTATCTTGTTGTATTGCTCAATAAAATCTCATAGGATCATGAATGTCTAGTATTACATTGTTATGCCTTGCTCTGTCCTGCCAATTGCCCTGTTGTAATTTATTTACCCAGCATGTCATGTTGTTTATATTAAGGAGAACACCTCTAGTAAACTATGGACCCTGTTCCAATATTTACCATTGATACATCTTCCACTGTTCATGTTTACTTTCTACAAACCACTATTGCCTTCCGCACCATATAGTTAATCCTTTGTTTTCAGCAAACAGATAAGATTGACAATCTCACTGTTTGTTGGGGCAAAGTCTTGAGTTTGTGTTGTGCAGGTTTCCAGTTGCTAGCAACACCTTTGATTTGTTTTTTTCCTCCTACTGGTTTGATAACCTTGGTTTCTTATTGAGGAAAAAACTTGTTGCTGTACTCATCATACCTTCCTCTTGGGGTCTCCCAACGAAGCTCTACAGTGATCTGAGCCGCATCAACATGATGGTGATCCCGTCGGCGTTCCAGTTTGGCCTGAGGACCTACATCAAGAAATCAATGCCATGCATCGTGCAGGTCACAGCCTGTCGCTGGTGCGCTGAGTGGGTGCAGGTGGACTGGTTCGCCGGCCAGGTTTCCTTCAGGAAGAACTGGCCGGAGCTGGTGTGCAAGTACGACCTGGAGTGCGATGACGTCGTGGAGTTCAAGCTCAAGGCCTTCGTCATCAAGATGACGATCTATAATGTCGACTCCTCCAGCGCCAGGCAGTACACCTTCCCAGACCACGGCTAGCCAGCGGCGGCCTTCATGTCGATGCTTGTGTAAGTTTGTAAGTAGTGGTAGTAGTAGTTGTTGATGGATAACTTGTGATGGTGAACTAAGTAGGCTGATGGTTCAGGGGCATGGGCCCCTGTTGATGGTTTTGTTTCATCTGGGGTTAAGCCCCTGGTGGTTGAGGGGCAGGCGATACCCCTGCTAATGGTTCTTTTGATCAGAGGTTGAGTTTAGAACCCCTGATTACTACCTATGTGTGACTGTTAAGATTGTTATGGTGTAGCTAGCAATGTTTATGTGTGTGTATGGCTGTTATAGTGATCATCTAGCTTACAATGTGAAAATGTGTTGTGTGTGTGCATATGACTGTTCTTGTAATCATATGTTGTGTGTGTGCTGGGTAGTAAGATCACCAAATTTGAAATAGGTGATCATAACCCATATAATCAGATGCAAAGCACGTGTGAAATATACCTGCAGGAAAAAAAGACAAGAATCTAGACAACCAAACAATTGGCCTATTTGCAGGAAACAAGAAACTTGATCAAGTTCCAGAAGTGTTCTGAACTTGATATGAATTAGGAGCAGTTTTCTGTTAGGGTTTCAGGCGACCGCGGAGGCGATCGCACCCCGCCGTTGCCGATTCCCTATGAGAGTCCGTCTGATGCCCGGCGTAGGGCGAGAAAGGAGTCTGGGCGTGCTACGCGACTAGGAAAAGTGGATCGAGATGAAGGTGTTCGGGATGAATACGGTGACGTAGGGGATAGGGACAGGCGGCCCTTAAAACGCCCCGACGGCAAAACCCTAGGCTATGTTTTAGGTGAAAACTTGAAGCGAACGAAGCCCTCGGATCGAGATCGAAGCGACGATTGCCTGAATCTGAGGGAGAAGGCGGCGGCGGGCGAGTGGCCGGGGACGATGGAGGCGCATCAATCTCAGCCTACCCAGGTGGCCAATGAAGTGTTGCTGTTGCAGGCGCCGCCGGCCGGTGGGGGCGATCAAGGGGATCTTGTTGAGAGATCTACCCGCATGAAGCCGACTGGTGGTGTCTTGACGGCGCCACTACAATACCGGTATGCGAGACGCAACGAAGGAGAGGCGGAGGAGGAGGCGAGTAACTGGGATGATGGCATGGGTATGGAGGATGCAGAAGGGTTCAGGCAGGGGCCAGAGGCGCGCATGGGAGGTGTAGTGGACATGGAGGATGACGTGTTTGTTGAACTCGAGGAGGAAGAGGAGGCGGTGAGAGCCCCAGAGGAGCCCCAATCTTGGCAGATGCTAGCCCGATACATGGCGAACTTTAAGCCAAGCACGGAAACAATGTTCACCCACTTGGCTGAGGAGGTCTGGCATCTGCGCACGGGCATCAGCTTCTCGGAGAGGGGGAAGAACTACTACATGGTTACTCTCTACTCCAAGGGTGACTATGACTTTGTTATGCGAGGGGGGCCATGGATTTTTGACAGGAATGCTCTGTTGGTAAAAGCCATTGATGAAGAGATCCGGCCCTCAGAGATGATACTTGACTCTGTACCGATCTGGGTTCGTATCTATGACGTGTCGTGGGGAAAACAGAAGGATGACTCCTTTGGCATGAGGTGCGGCAATGGCCTAGGGAAGGCCATAGAGGTGGACGTGCCCAAGGAGGATGGACACAGACATGAATTCCTGCGGGTGCGTGTTGAGCTGCCCTACAATAGGCGCCTCCAAATCCAGATCACCACAGGGATAAAAGGTAACCCGGGGAAAGCACAAGTCTACAAGATGAAGTATGAGAGGATCCCTCGATACTGCACACACTGTGGATTCATGGGTCACCGCAAGGATGAGTGCGAGAAGCGTCGCAGAGGCGTACCATCACTGGATTATGAGGCAGCTGAGCTCTAGTGTAGCCCGTACAAAAAGTATGAGCAGAGGACACACTTTGTACCACCACGGGGGTATGCAGCGGCAAAGCGAGGCATAAGATTTGCTAGCTTTGGGAGTGCGGGGTCTCGCAAATCATCATGGAAGTACAATGGGAAGCCGACGGCATCACAGCAGTGACGGGACGGTGAGCCGGAGCAGGTTGGTTCACGCGCAGGATCCGAGGATAACGAGATGCCTCCCTTGATGGATGCTACGCCGCCACACACATATGAGCCCATTCCAGTGGGTATGCATGATGATTTTGAAGAAGAACAAGGGCCAACGATGGGGGCTATGGAACAGGCCCTGTCAAACCAAGTGAATGCCATGATGATGACTACTAATAGGCAGGGTGCTGCACAAGAGCATATTATTCAATTCCCTGATGAGGAGCCAAATGAGCTGGAGAGCGTGCGACAGGGTAGCTCGCATGCGATAAAGAAGCAACTAGGTGATAAGGAAAAGGATGGTGTGCAGGACGAATATGGGCAGAGGGGCACACTTCTAAACCCGCAGAGACGATCTCCACGATCCTCGGATATGATACCAGTGCTGTGTGGCCTGAGCTCGCTGGTACCATCCTATGGCGACTCGGACGTGGTGATGGACGCGGTGGACCAGCTCCGACGGAAGAGGACGGCAACAGAAGCGGAGATCAAGTTCCTCCTCTTCGGCCAGGACCTGTCGGTGGTTCCCTTTGAGGCAAAGGCAAAAGGAGGTGAGCAGAAACGAGGAAGGACCAAGTCGACGGAAGGGATGAAGCCGGCTGCTGCAAGGCGTGGGACCAAAAATACAAAGGAAGCGACCGGCCCAGGGGCTGCCGGCAAGCTGACGGGGCCGAGTGTGGAGCCCCGTCAGTCGCCATGAATTGCGTCGCGCTCAACTGTCAGGGTGTTGGGAACGCCGCGACAGTCCGTGAGCTGGCTGATATTTCCCGTCGTTTTAGTCCTAGTATTTTCTTTCTTTCAGAAACTAGACAAAATAAAAATAAAATGCGTAGGCTTCAACATAGGCTTGGTCTCTGAGGTTTTGCTGGTTTTAGTAGTGCTGGTTTTAGTGGGGGTCTTGCTCTGTATTGGCATGAAAGCTTGCATGTAGAGATTAAAGAAATAAATGAAAGAATCATTGATGCTTATATTCGTATTCAAGAGAATGCTCCCTGGTGGCGTTTAACGTGTGTCTATGGCGAACAGCGCCCAGAGAATCGCCATCGGATGTGGGACATTCTTTGCAGTTTAAAAGAAACCTTTGACCTGCCATGGCTAGTGTTGGGAGACTTCAACGAAGCCCTCTGGCAAGAAGAGCACCTCTCTCATACGCTTCGCCCAGAGGGACAAATGAAGGACTTCCGCGACGCCTTGTTGGATTGCAACCTTCATGATTTAGGCTTTTTTGGAGTGCCTTTCACATATGATAATAAAAGAAGCGGCAGAGCTAATGTTAAAGTAAGGATAGATAGAGCGGTGTCTGTGCCTGGGTGGCGGGAGTTATTTGGAGACACAAAAGTAACACACCATATTACTCCTTGCTCTGACCACTGTGCAGTTATGGTTCATATTTTGGAGGAGTCACGGCCACAGTGCAGGCAGCCAAGGCGGCACTATAAAATTCTCTGGGAAAGGGCGCCGGAGCTCACGGAGAATATCAACCAGGCATGGGAACATGCGGGTAGCAAGGAAGATCTGGACGGCATGATTAGAGGCCTAGACCATGTGATGACAGAGCTACAGAAATGGGGGAAAGCTAAGTTTGGGAACACAACTAAAGAACCGGAGAAATCATGGAAGAAGCTGGAGCAGCTGTACAACACAAATGCAGACAAGAGAGAAATAAGAAGGGTTACGGATCAAATCAATGAACTACTATACAGAGAGGAAATGCTCTGGTTGCAATGCTCGAGAATACCCTGGCTGAAGGAAGGCGACCGTAACACAAAATATTTTCATCAGAAGGCAGTGTGGCGTGCGAGGAAAAACAAAATTAAAAAACTTAAAGAGGCGGACGGCGTGTGGAAGGAAGCACCAATAGATATGGAGCGCATGGCTACTAAATATTTCCAGGAGTTGTTCACAAAAGACCCGTTCTTACAGCCTGATAATCTGATGCACATATTTCAGGAGAAGGTAACAACCCAGATGAATACTGAATTATGCAGAGACTTCACGGACGAGGAGATCGGCGACGCTCTATTCCAAATAGGGCCCCTGAAATCTCCAGGGATCGATGGATTTCCGGCACGTTTCTATCAGAGAAATTGGGCAACACTTAAGGCTGAGGTAACAAATGCGGTCAAGCTATTTTTTGTTACAGGTAAAATGCCTCTGGGAGTATATGACACCGCTATAATTCTCATTCCCAAAGTGGACCAGCCGGAAACCCTCAAAGATTTTAGGCCAATTAGCCTTTGTACAGTACTCTACAGAGTGGTAGCTAAGTGTATGGTGAACAGACTAAGGCCGATACTAGGCGAATTGATCTCAGTCAACCAAAGCGCCTTTGTTCCGGGAAGACTAATAACGGATAATGCCTTTGTAGCCTTCGAGTGTCTACATTTTATGGAGACGAATAAGAACTTGGAGAAGAACTACTGTGCATACAAGCTGGACCTCTCAAAATCTTATGATAGAGTGGATTGGGGATTTCTAAAGCAAGCAATGAAAAGAATGGGGTTTGCTCACATGTGGGTGGAGTGGATAATGAAGTGTGTCACCACTGTGAGGTATCAGGTAAAATTCAATGGAACCCTTTTGGATTCGTTTCCGCCTTCTCGTGGCTTGCGACAAGGTGATCCTCTGCCCCCGTTTCTGTTTCTTTTTGTAGCTGACGCCTTATCAGGGCTGATCCAGAGGGAGGTACAGAATAATACTATCGAGCCAGTGCGCATATGCCGGAGGGCACCAGGAGTTTCCCACCACCTCTTTGCCGACGACTCCTTGCTGTTCTTCAAAGCATGCCCCCATCAGGCGACCAAAGTGAAGGAAGTCCTGGATGTGTATGCTACCTGTACGGGGCAGCTCTTAAACCCGCAAAAATGCTCCATTTTCTTTGGGGAGTCGTGTCCCATGGAAGCCAAACAGGAGATAAAACAGACCCTTTAGGTCACTCAAGAGGCGTTTGAGGCTAAGTACCTGGGCCTCCCGACCCCTGAAGGCCGGATAAACAAGGAGAAGTTTAAAAGCCTAAAATCAAGGTTAGCTAAGAAGCTGGTGGAATGGGATGACAATCATCTGACACAGGCGGCTAAAGAAACCTTGATCAAAGTAGTGGCTCAATCCCTACCGCTATATATTATGGGTGTGTTCAAAATTCCCTTCAGTCTCTGCGATGAGCTTACACAGATGATACGTGACTACTGGTGGGGAAAAGAGGAAGGAAAACGTAGGATGCATTGGCTCGCCTAGGATGCCCTGATTCGTCCAAAGAGCCATGGGGGATTGGGCTTTAGAGACATGCGCATATTCAACCAGGCACTGCTTGCGCGACCAGCCTGGAGGCTAATTCACTACCCAGGGATGTTGTGTGCCTAGGTCCTTAAAGCAAAATATTTTCCCAATGGATCGGTGCTGGACACGGTGTTTGCGGGAGGGAAATCATCAACGTGGAGTGCCATCGAGTACGGCCTTGAGCTGTTTAAGCAGGGTACCATCTGGAGGGTGGGTACAAGGTCCAACATTCGTGTGTGGCGTGACCCTTGGATCCCACATGACACAATATACACTCCGATTACAGCCAAACCACGAAACTGCCGTTTTAAATGGGTGTCAGATTTTATCCAGCCTGATGGTTTTTGGAATACACAACGCCTCGCCAGTTATTTCCTGCCCATTGACGTCGAGGCCGTCCTGAAGATAAAACCATCTAAGTACAATGAGCCAGATTTTATGGCATGGCAGCCCGACAAGCGTGGCGTGTTCACAGTCCGAAGCGCCTATACATTGGCATATAAGAAACACCTCGATGAGCTGGCGATAGGCGCGACGAGTAACCGCCCTGGTGGGGAGCATCCGGACTGGAAATTAATATGGCAATGCCCCGTTCCTCCAAAGGTACGTATTCTCGCTTGGAAGCTCGCTTGCAATGCTCTAGCGACCCAACAAAACAAGAGCAGTCGTGGCTTGAAGACACACCCCTACTGCACCATCTGTGGGCGGGAAGAGGAGACCACTTTCCATGTGTTCATCAGGTGTCCCCATGCCAGGAGCCTGTGGCAAGCTCTGTCCGAAGATTGGTGCCTCCCCCCGATTGAAAGTGTGGCCAACAGTGGGTCCGAATGGCTGCTCCAGCTCCTCAATAAGCTCACGGAGAAAGAAAGGGCAAAGATCTTAATGTTGTTCTGGCGTGTGTGGTATGTACACAATGAACTAACTCATGCTAAACCAATGTCTGCTATTGAAGGATCACGCAGGTTTCTGATCAGCTACCTAGAGTCCTTGATTCTGCTAAAACAGCATCTGAATGCGGATATAACCAAAGGAAAGGAGGTTGTAATACAGGAACAAGGGCTGAAGCGTGCAAAAAGGTGCAACAATGGAGATCTCCAGGCGAAGGACAAATGGAAGCGACCTCCCCTAGGCCAAGCAAAGCTAAACGTGGATGGATCATATGTGGCGGACGGGCAGGCAGGGGCTGGTATGGTCCTTCGCGACAGCGCTGGACAGGTCATCTTCGCCGCGTGCAGACGGCTCTTTCATTGCAGACACGGTGGATGCGGAGCTAGCAGCACTAGAGGAGGGTATTAACATGGCACTCCATTGGACGTCGCTACCGTTTGTGGCGGAATCTGATTGCGCGGAAGCACGTGATCTTGTCAAGCCCCAGACGCCAAACACTTCAGTTTATGCTGCAAGGGTTAGAAACATCAGGGAATTATGTAAGAAAAGAGATGTTAGTTTAGCTAGGGTTGATAGGGAAGCAAATTGTGTAAGTCATGAACTAGCTAAGCTTAGTAGAGTAGGCCCTAAAACGGCAGTTTGGCTGGGCAATGCCCCCCGGAAGTCCATGGGCAAATCCTAGCTGATTGTAACTCTATCAATATTTAAATAAAAACATCTTTTCCTGGCAAAAAAAAAACTTGATCAAGTTGGCCCAAGCCTAATCTCCTCTCATGCAGCACCCAGCAGGCGTGACAAAAAGAGAAATCTTGAGCTGAGCAACCAGACACCTCCCAAGTCTCCGGTCGTTTCCGTTGAGAAGAATCAAATCTGCTCAGCCAGTCTCCCCCATGCAGCCCCCAGCGGGCCAATTGACAAAAACAGAAAATCTGGAGCCAAGCAACCAAACACGCCCCAAGTCTCCAGTCGTTTCCGTTGAGAAGAATCAAATCTGCTCAGCAAATAAACCTCCAATCTCACGCTTGTAATATCTGCTGGGTAAACCAACCTGTCGAGATTTCCTTGTACTATCAAAAGTGAAAAAAATGTGCACTATGCAATTTGCCGCTCGACTTCTCTGAAACTACG
Organism: Avena atlantica; assembly: GCA_910589765.1. NCBI lineage: Eukaryota > Viridiplantae > Streptophyta > Magnoliopsida > Poales > Poaceae > Avena > Avena atlantica. Next base: position 255,757,371 of record OU342738.1, on the reverse strand, counting down.
ATGAAACAAACAGAGGCCTCTCAGCCCAATAGCATTCCATAACCTGAACCGTCTTACACAAACAACTCCATAGCTAAGCCTGAGCCAGCATGTCGATTTTACAAGATATGACAAACTCCCACCAGTTCAACCGCAGATCCCACAGAGTACATACACAAGCGCTGTGCTATATGATGTCAAGCACACGAGCAGCGACACTTTCGGTCCTCGTAATACATATACGTTTCAGAGGAATTTCACACATCACCTAGTAATACATTACCTTTTCTGCAACAGGAGTTCTCAGACGCGGTCATCTACTTCCTCGTACATCTTGAGGACCTGCGCGCATGCAGCAAGAGGGGTGTCCTTCTGGAAACCCAAAGCATTCGCCAGCCGAACGTTGGAGGCGACGCCGTTGTTGTTGTTCAGGAAGACAGGGGCCCTCTCCCGCCCAGCAACTGTCTTGGCACACCCCATGTCTGGGCTGCTGACAAGGACAGACTCGCAGAGCTCATGCTCGTGCTCGTCATCCACGGGGATGTTGTAGGTGCCAGTGTGGTCCGTCTGACCCTCGAAGGTGCATGTCTGGGCTCCGGTCAACTTTGATTTGCACTCTACTCTAACCTTTGCTCCTGTGGAGACAAACAATGGCATCAGTAATAAGATATATTGGTTCATATATAGTCAGTACGCTTTTGGTCGACAAGTTTGGATTAATCTGAGTTGCCAAGAGCAATAGTAATTGTTAGCTTTCTCAAAGTTTTCTGTCCTTGATCTCTAGAGTCCAAAACAAACATGACTCCAAAGTAGAGTGCAAAACAAACATTACTCATGTCTTTGGAGTCGAGTTGAATTCAGTTCTATCCTATCATGTTTCTTTTTGATAAATCAAGAAATAGCATTTCCCTTTTATCTCTTTGATTTGCTCTTTCACAACCTTTGTAGTTCTCTCATACAAATCTGTGTTTATCTTCACCTTCTAAACCAAGAACCCTCTTCAAGCCATGCCAATGTGAACCCAGTTTACATCATAGGATGCTAGAGAACTTCAAGCTATTCTTTGCTTAATTCATAAGAGATACAACTGTAACTTTATAAACACGAACAAATGGCCCACTAAGAAACTATCTCTATTCTCTAAACAAGGAACACTAGAAACATGCAACTAACAGACGGGGAAATAAGTTGAGTAACAAACATAACAACTTTTGAACTTAAGGGACAGATCATGGGATTCTGTTAGTTCCTAAGATGAAGCCTGGTGCTGCCTGTAAAATAGCGTGTTGTGGTTGTACTATAACCGACACGGTTAAGGTCTTCTAGTTCTTTCCTTTGTATAGGTTTCTTAGAGTACAAGGAAGATCAAACCGTGTCATCAGTTGTAATCTAACGAGAGTTGTTTCTCTCCCTATATTAACACGCAGCGACCCGAGACAAAAGGGCAACGCTTAACACATTGTTTTCTATACTTCCACACTGCAGAATCCATGTGCTATAGTAGTCACACCATCACACTGCTACAATACGTATGTGTGAATAGTGCCTTGGTCCATAATAACAGGGTACATGTCCAAAATCTTGATTGTAAATGATAACTAAGTAGATTCTTTAAATTTTAAAGATATTCCTTTGATTTTAGAGTTCTACAGTACCCTTAAATGAATGTTGTTTGTTGACTGTCCATGGTGTTAGATCTAAGGGCTACAAGATGTACTGGTACTCCAAATGAAGCGCTACGGGGTATCATGGAGTACCACCATTTCAAGGGTAAAATAGTAATCATGGAAGAAGTTAGCCATTAACGTTATAACATCAGAGCTTCGATCAACCTCTCATGTGGAACAGTAGAGAGGAAATGGTGGCCTTGCACGATTGTTACCTTCCTCTTCTTGCTGTGAATATGTTTCTACTAAATCAGAGCTTCTTGTTCTCATTAATGCACAAGCATCATCACCCTTAAAATCAATAATTAATCTTCTACAGACTAGCGGCCATGGTCCGTAGAAATGATAGGCAAAGATTAAGATGGGATCGGCTTCTTTCTTCAATTATGCTATGGTAATTAAGAAGATGGGATCTGCTTTTTTTTCTGTGGCAAGGATCTCTTTTGTTCAACAGTTTTCCATCAGGTTCGATTAAGATTCAACAATGAGACACTGTCGATTTCTCCGTCCGTTGGGCGACTCCCGGCCTGCTGCCCCGGCGAAGGCTGCTGCCAAGGCACAATAGCGGGAGTAGGCAAACACAGTCATGGAGGTGGAGGCAAGTTCTCCTCTGCATCGACTAATGCCCACCGCCATTTTATTAGGAAGTTTATCATCGATAACAAAAAGGGAACACATTAGGCTCCATTGCACACAATAAATATTACATCTAGCACTTATGCCTCACTAACACTATTGCTAAACCTTCAGCCAAATCGGTTGAACAAAGCCCATTTCATGCTTTATGTGCATGATATACTGCCATTTCATTCTTGACTGTTGCATATAGGCATGCCTTATTAACTGCAGTTTTGTGAACTACTGTGTTCTGTTTCTTACACTCAGTGGTATGCTAACAGAACATTGACATGGTAATACTTGTATGCTTCGTTTTTACATACATCATGTTGCCCCGACGAAGAATACTACTCCCTCCGTCCTAAAATAGATGTCTTAAGTTTATGAAAATTTGGATGAATCTATATGCTAAATAGTGTCTAGATTCATCCAAATTTTGACAAATCTAAGACATCTATTTTAGGACGGAGGGAGTATTTCATTTATCCCCCAATAGACATGCACGAAGATTACTTGGTAGCCAAACACATAAGAACAAATATAACTGATGATTTGACCACTTGCAATTTTACCAAACAAAGAATCTATTCGCACAAAACCAAACGCCAAAAGATAATCAATGCATATAAGATCTTCTAGAACAATAAGTTAAATTTCTGTTTTACATAGGAGGGTAGTTGTACAGGTTCCACGGAAACAGTAGGTCTGTTTCACTTACAAGCTGTTCTTGAAAGTTTAACTAATAAAGTGGGTAATCACAGGTGAGATGTATGTCCTTAATCTAAGTCAAAAGGGTTTTGTGTCATATAAAGGAGAAAACAAGCGACCCTAGCTATCTGTCAAATCAAGTTGAACCAAGATTAAATGGGTCATTGCCATGTGCAGAGTAGTCAGATCCACCAAATCATGTCAAGTTGTTGCAGCAGGGCCATTGTACTAATCTCCGTAAGGATTTAAGTCAAGATACTCATTAACTCGTCTGCTTTATCTTGTGCACGAGGCTATCCTAAAGATCTAGAGTAACAAACTTCCCAAAGAAACGCAACTAGTACTCACGATTGCAAAACTAACGGATCCAAGCACCAACCACTAGCCACTTCCTCGATGCATACGCATCACAGAACGGCATCTGCTAAATCAGATCGCAGCGAAAACGAAGAGATATCAACATGTATTTATTTTTTTTAAATTTCTCTTCGTGTAGTTGCTACTTGCTAATCGAATGAGGCAGCATTTTCCAGTAAAAACGCATTTGAAGGAAGGAAAGGACGCAAAAAGAAGAAAAGGAGAAAGTGAAGCGGTGGGGAAAGGCCCGAGACAACATACTCATGTGAAATCTATGCAGTCGTAATAGATCGGTAGAGAGAGTGAAGTGAAGAACTGGATGTGGCATACGTACCGGCGATGTAGGTGGAGGCCGGGGTCTCGAAGCCTGCGCGGCAGGTGTCGCACCAGACGCTACCGCGCACGACGAACTGGGTGTGGCGCGGGCGGAGATCGCGGGAAGAGGAGGCGGACGACGCCGCGAGCGCGCAAAGCACGGCCACGAGCAGGAGGGAGACGCGGAGGGACGCCATTGCCGTCGGCGGGTCGAGGAGTGAGCGGCGGAGAGTGGAGTGAAGTGGGGATGAGTGAGAGATTTAGAAGAACGTGGGCTGAAGGGAATAATGGTCTGGTGGGACCGCTATAGCGTGAGCGTTGGGGATCCGAGCACCCCACGGTGAGCGGAGGAGACTATATAGAGAGAACATTTTTTTTTTTTGGTCTTTCGAAGGTCTAGAGTCCTTCAAACTAAGGGCATCTTCATCCGGTTGATCTATACGGTTACTTTAACCGGTTTGTTTTTGTCCGTTTAAATCAGGCCACGATTGTTATAGGTAAGGGGTTCGGTTTGTCCGATCAGCCGTGCTCAGCGGCGCGACATATTGTCTGCACTTGGCCAGGGATTCGTATGTTTGCAAAATATTGTCAGTAATTAATTTTTAGGATGCAAATAAACTAGACTAAGTAATTAAATTAAAATAGTGCTTACATATAGATAGTTCAGTCTCGTATGGTTCGATGAAAAATAACTAAACTGTCAACTAAATTACGCAAAACAAATAAAGGATTAAACATTGAGATTTCCTGCACGAGCCCATATATGCTCAACCAAATCCAGTTGGAGCTCTTCATGGCCTGTAGCACAATTTTTCATGCACTTGCATGAAATTTTTCCACGACGCTAGACCTGGCTCTGGCTCAACCAACTGACTCTGAAAATCCCAGCCTTGGTCCAAGATGTCGTCATCACGCTCGTCCTCGACGATCATGTTATGCATGATGATACAAGCAGTCATCATATCCCCCATCCTCTCTGTGCTCCATGTTCTAGAAGGGTACCGAACAATAGTCCATCTTGACTAAAGCACGCCAAATGCTCGCTCCACATCCTTCCTAGCGGCCTCTTGCTCTTTCGCAAACCTCTTGCACTTCTCATCTCTAGGATTGCGGATTGTCTTCACAAAGGTGGCCAGGAGGGGTAGATACCGTCAGCAAGATAGTAATCCATATCATATGGATTGCCATTGATCTGATAAGAAATATGTGGGACATTGCCTTCTGCTAGCCTAGCAAACATCGGAGACCGCTACAGCATATTGATATCATTGTTTGATCCAGCCATGCCAAAAAAGGAGTGTCAAATCCAGAGATCTTGTGATGCAACGGCCTCTAGTGTGACGGTATACCCCTCTGCATGCCCTTTGAACTGCCCTTGCCAACCAAAGGGACAGTTCTTCCACTGTCAATGCATGCAGTCGATGCTGCCAAGCATACCAGGAAACCCCCTTCTCTCGTTGATGGACAAAAGACGGGTAGTGTCTTTGGTGTTTGGCTCTCTCAGGTATACTTTACCAAACACCGCAATAATCGTGATGCAAAACCGGTACATAGCCTCATGGCATGTGGACTCGCTCATTCGCACGTAGTCGTCGAGGAGGTCACCGGGGACTCCATATGCAAGCTGCCGAATGGCAACAAAACATTTTTGGTAAGAGGAGAAGCCAATCATACCGGTGCAATCGTACTTGGCCTCGAAGTAGTTATCGTACTCCGTCACCCCATTGAGAATTTGCAAGAACAGGTCCCTCAACATCCGATAGCGACGATGGAATGCTTTTTTTTAAGACTGGATTCATTGGATGGAAGTAGTCCTTGTAAAGGCGTATGTGGCTATCTTCTCGGTCGTGCTCCTGGTTGGCTTGACGCCGCTTGGACGAGCCACCTCTGCGCGGCGGCAGAAGGTAGTGGTCGTGCACCATATGTGCAACCGCCAGCACAATCTCGGTCTCACCGTCGAACTCCTCCTCGGACGATGACTCCACAAAATTCTTGTAGGAGAACTCCATTGCCCTTCGGCTGTTGCCCATCTGCAAAGTATACGGTCGTCAATGGCGATGGCAACTCCCGCAGAGGGCCGGACAAAACCTAGAAAGGACCAGCGAACGTACCTCAGGCAATTGATCGATCGGGTTGTGCGCCATGTAGAGAGTGTCGCGCGTCCAGTCCAATGGCGGAGACCGAGGGCGGCGAGATTGCCTATGGCGCGGCCAGACAACTCCGGCAACACGCGTGGCCTTCGGTGGCGCTCGATATCGCAGGGGCGGCGGCGGCAGCGAGCGGTGGCGGCGGCAAAGACTGCGCCTGCTCGAGACCGAGGGATATGGAGACGAGGGTTTGGGGAGGAGAGTGTCTGTTGTGCCACTGGCAGGAGGGCCCGGTGAAATATTGGGAGGACACCCCGCGCTGTCCGCGCTATCTGGACCGACGCAACCGAATCCCATATTAGATGCATGGATGGGTCGAGCCGGACGCGTTTCACACGATGGGTCGGCCCGCGCACACCCCAAGCATCTGTGCGGACAGTTTTGGACACGCGCGGACCGTTTGGATCGGCCCGGTGGAGATGTCCTAAGTTCCATTGCGCAGCAGCACAGAGTCCGGTTGTTTTCCTCAAAAAAAAGTTTCATTTTTAAACAGTTCTGATTCATATTGTTTCCATCAACTTTATGTAAATTTATATCTAATTAAATATTTAGACTAGATGTATTTGTATCTAAACAAAGTGGAGACCATTAATATGAACAAAGTTGATACCATTAATATGAACAAAGTCGAGGAAGTGAACAATTGAATACGTGCCAAAACTTAAAATTTTACTTAATCTTCGTATATTTTAAAAGGTTTAAACAAAATTCAACTAAAACGAACAAAATTCAACAAAACACTAATCTAACTATGACAGCGGTCATCGGGATAGAGATCATCGTCGTCCTGGTGGAAGACGCTAAAATCCGACGGCTTGTACTTCACGATGTCGCTTGGCCATGTCCCGCCGGTGGGCTCGCCCTTGATGACACTGCTGGACCAGCTTCGTCATCGTCGTACGTTATGTCGACAAGCTCCCTGGCTGCTTCGTGGATCAACTGCTCGATCGCTTGGTCGACCATCCCCGCCTAGTTTCCGTGAGAGTTCACCGACTGCAACCATGCCTAGCCATAGCCGGGTGGGTCCTCGGGGTCATCGGCGCTTGCCAGGAGCCGCTGGTGGTGGAGGACGATGACCACAGCAGACTCCTCGCATGCGGTCTCCTCCGACTCCGACTTGGGATGACGCAGCCGTTGGCCACTCCTGTCCGGTTCCAGCTGGCGCGGCTCGTGGATGACGATCCCTCGTGACGGGATGCGCCTCGCTGGCGGCGTGAACTCCTCCTTGACGTGTACGAGGTAGGGGACACGTGGGGAGACCGCCCGGAGGAGCACACGAGACCACTGGAGGACGATGAGGAGACGGACGTTGCCACTGAGGCCCTTAGAAGAAACTTGGCCGCATGCAATGGCGCTCGCGTTGTTGCTCGTGGTGGCGACGACGTCATCTCCAGGCGACCGTCGCCGTTTCGGACGTGCTCAATGTCAGATTCCATGGTATGGCCCAACATGCCCCTAGAAGTGTGCGCTACTCTTTGTTGTAGGAGTCGGGGTGACTTATGAAACCATCAAAATCCGCCATGCCCTCTGTCCACAACACTTGAAAGATCTAGAGCCACCAATCGTTGTTGTCGTCGGTGACCCACAAGGGATGGCACGCTCTACCGGCGATAGGCCCCGTGGCATCCCGCAAAACCACTACTAAAAAATCGCGTTGTTTTTGTGCATTGCATCATCATGACCGCATGCTCATGTCATCATGCCACATTGCATTTGAGCATCGTCATCATCTTGCATTTGCCTGCATAAAACTACTTTCAGAAAAACCTAGTTTTGTTTTCTAAACGCCCCGACTTGTTTTCAAAATGCAAACCCGGGTCACCGGATTATTTGTTTTGTCCGTTGTCAGTTGCAAAAACGCTGGTTGAAATAAATAAATTAATTAATTATTTTAGTGGGGGCAGTCGAACGGGCCGACCCGACCCGAACGACCACCCCCATGTTTAAATCGGTCCAACCAACCAATCCCACCCATAATCCTAACCCACCTAAAACTCTACCCACACCCAGCCTCCACCTCACCCTGGCCAATCGCCATGCGCCACCTCACCCTCTCCCTCCCCTCTACCAATCCCCATCTGCCACTTGGCCACTCTCTCTCACCTCACTCCCCACCAAACGCACACAGGGCCACACGACGCACACACGCACGCCATACACACACACCCCTGGCCCGGGCCCCGCCCCTGGGCCCCACACACACACCCCACGCGCACGCACGCGACCAGGCCTCCCCCACCCCGCGTCCTTCTTCTTCCTCCCTCCCTCTCTCAGCGTCGGCTCGCCCTCCTCACTCCCCACCTGCCCCGCAGCCACCTCCCCTCGCCGCCTCCCTCCTCGCCTGCATCCACCGCCGCCAGCGACCGCCTCGCGCCGCCTCGCTCGCCCCTCCCCGACGGCTTCCTCGCCGGCCGCCTCGGCCCTCCGCGCCCAAGCCCCGCCTCCGGCCGCTCCGCCTCTCCTCCGCCGGCGACCGCTTCCCTGGCCGCCTCGCCGGACGCCGCGCGCTCCGCCGTGCTCTCCTCCCTCCGCCCCTGCGACCACGTCGGCCCCGCCCCTCCGGCTCCGCCCCGACACCGCAGCAACCGCCGCCGCCCCGTCTCTGTTCTCCCCGCCGCGTTCCTGGCCGCGCGAGCCGGCCCCGCCTTCCACCTCGACCGCCGCCGAGCCGAGCCCGCCGGCGAGCCGCCGCCGCGCAGACATCCTCTCCCTCCTCGACGACCGATCCCGTCGACCCTGCGGTGACCCAGCGTCTCGCGCGCCGTCGCGCCCTCCCCGCTCGCCGGCGAAGCCCTCTGCCTCGACCTTGGCGTTCCCGCACCAGGCCGCAGCGCTCTGTCGCCGCCCTTCAGTTCTCTGTTCCCTTCTTTGTTTTCCCCCTCGGTATGTCAGTGTTACGTAAGGGTGCGAGTTGCTGCAACATGAGGTGCCGTTGACAAGGTAGTACTTGGAGTTGGTGAAGAAATCCTTCTGCGAAGTGTCAAGGGGTGGCACTGTTGTTTGGTGTTGCCTGTGTCATGAAGTTGTTGTTCCGGTGGACATGCATTGCTACTATAGCAGCCAGAGACCGTCGCCAAGCTCTTCCGAAGAGGAACCGATGACACCGACATTCAAGCTCCCCAAGCCGAAGTTCTCCATCGGTAATCCAAGTCGGAACCTCTGAGTCGTCGATAGGGAGCCGAAGATTCGCGTACTCGAACCACCAAGATCGCTACATGGATTCGGAGACCGAACCCTACACGCCAAGTTCTTCCTCCCGGATCCGAAGGCCGCCAAGATCGCCTCCCGGATTCTGAAGCGGTTCCCGGACCCAAAGACGTCGAGACCCCCGACCCGAAGACGCCGGGCGCGCCAAGTTCTTCATACCGAGACCCCGGGGCGACAAGTACTTCATCTCGAACGCCATGACCGCCGACAACATGACCCGAAGACCACAGATACGCCAAGATCTACCCCGTTATCTGAGAACGATCCCGGAGTCCGAGAACGTTTCGTCGAACCCTGGACCCCGAGGCCCGACCCCGAACCCCCCGGAACCCCAAGATCTGCCAGACCCTAATGTGTGAACCCCTTCCCGAAACCCTATTTTATAACATAATATAACATGTTGCATATTAATTGATCATGCATGCATATCATTGGTTTGGGGGTCTTATGCCGATTCCCTTTATAATTAAATATGGGGCCCATATGCGGGCAAATCTAGTCTTATATTGGCCTCATTTAAACTTGTGTAGCGAACCGGTGATATATTCTGCCTTGTTAAACAACATTTAATTTGCGGGGTAGATAAATAACATGAACCATTTAATTAAATGTCGGGGCCCCGGTTCCGCTTAATATGGCCTAGTTGCATTGCACCTTTGCCATGTCATACATCATACATGCATCATGCCGATCTTATGCCGTAGTATTAAATATTGCATCCGGTGCTTCTTCTAGTGTTTTGCTTCTTCGCGGATTGGGCCGTTGAGTTGATGCGAGTGCCGACCCGATCTTCGGGTAAACCTTCGGCAATGTTTTTAGGCGAGCATCTCCCCCTTTCTACCTATCTTACTTTATAGTATTTATTCCCTCCTGTTGATCTATTGCTATCCGTGTTGTGATGCTTTAGTTTCCGTACCTGTGATATCCCTTGCAGCCTATATTGCCTTGGACACATCCTATTACCTGTTGCTTGATAGATAGTTGGACTTGCGCGTCGTAGTCGCTTGCTCAAGTGCTGTTGCGTGTCGTCAAGTGCCACAGTTGTTGATGTATTGCCACATGTTGATGTTGGAGATGATTCTAGTTTTACTTACCGTTCACTTTAATTCCTGTTTAACAACTAAAATTGAAGTAAGCAGAGGCATCGGTGGGTGATAGATAATATTTGGTTTCCGAACGCCCACTTGTGTCCCGTAAGACCCCGAGTACTTGATACCTGTTCCTTGATTTATCGCGCTATCCACATCCGGGAGGTATATGGGACCCCCCTTAGCCAGAGCTTGATTCAGTCTTATTTCTTGGGGCCACAACTAGTTTGAGGTTTTATTTACTATCCTGTACCTATGCCATGCTTTACTGCTTTATTTACGATTGTGTGAGGAGCACGCTGTACTGTTTTGGAAGCGGAGTGTTTTCGCGGTATCGACAGTCCCCGTTTGGGGATTTGCTGTCGCTTACAGCCATTGTCACAAACCTTGAGTCCGTCTCGGAGCTTGCTTACTTCGTTGCGGGTGTACTCCAAGGGGTGGCCCCCTGAAATAATTCTGAATCCTGTGATTTCTTTGTCGTGAAGGCCTCGTTGGGTTTTAATTTGGTTTTTCCGAGGTTGATCGAGTGTGTGTTGCTATTGGTGCACCCCGTCCGGGTGAAACTTTCTGAAAGCCGTGTCCGCGGTTATGGACGACTTGGAGCACAGTATCTCGACCATAGACAAGCATAACTAAAGTTTATTGCTATAAATTTGACTTTATAATGACTAGTAATCAGCTTCACTATAATGGAATGGCTAATTAATACTGCCCACAATTGCTTGTTTGGAGTGTCGCTTGCGACCATTGTACCTGACTAGTAAGTATTGCAACTACCACGGAATGGCTGAATAAAAGTACCAACAACTGCTGGGTTTTGGGTTATCTCATGCTAATTGTATCTGATTAGTAAGTGTTACTACTATAACAGAATGGTTAATTAAAAGTGCCCACTGCTTCTTTTATCAGGACGATTATCTATACCTGACTAGTAATTACTGCAACGATAACAGAATAAATAAAAATGCCAACTGTGTGAGTTCCTCGGTTGACTTCCTCGATCGGCGTCGAGGGGGAAACACCAGGATGGGTTTGTTTGGTGGTAGTATCAGGTTGGTTCCGAATAGGTCTTTCTCACCCCTCTCTGATTGCCGCCAGTTGTATCGAGTCTCTATAGGGTGTTTAGTGTATGCTGCCGCTGCCGCTTCAGTCCACCATACCTATGTAGGCGAGGACCGCCGAATTCTAGCCTCGCCGTGTACTGGCCTCAGTACTGACGCTCCTCTTTTTCCCTTTGCCCTTTGTCGGCATCCCTTTTGTTTAAGCAGGTTTTGAGATCGACGTCGTTAGCAGGGTTACCCTTCCGGCTTGGCCTGGGCAGGGTTATGGACGCCATTGGTTATTCTTCAGGGCTCTTAGCCCCATTTGCATTTTATCCGTAGCTGGACGCTATATCGTTCTCAAGGTGATTTGGATCTTTGTACTGTATATCTGTATTCTTGACTCATGGAGTCGCTGTTATATATATCTGTTCTGTAGGTCCCATCGAGGACTGTTGTGTAATGTTATTACTTCGTTTTCCACCCGCACGAAAGTGCCTGGTGGGCACCTTTGAATCGTTTCTATGCGGGTTTGGCGGGTTTCGCTAAAACTTGCATAGGTCCGATTCGGAGGGTGTTACAGAGTGGTATCAGAGCTCAGCAGTTGCGATACCCCACAAGTCCAGCCTGTAGGATAACCTAGCTAACGGCCGAAGTAGAGTGTCAAAACTATTTTCAAAATCGGTTGGATAGTTCTGATTAGGTCTGATTTTACTCCTTACCCCTTTTCTATTCCTCTCTTACCTCTACGTGTTTGAATCCGCTCTCTTCTCTCTCTTCGATTCCAGGATTTCTCGTGGTTGGGTTCCGTCGTACCTTCAGGATTTCGCTTCCTCCTCTGATAACGGTGTTCTACCATCCGGTGTTCATGCTATCCGAGGAATCCGTCTACGGTGGTACCATTCTTTGTTCCTTGTTTGTGCCTTCCGGTGTTTTCCGACGCGACGACCTCATCTACGCCAGATCCGATGCAGAGTCTGCATCACTCCTTTGTTTCCGAACCTCGGTTGTCGAGATCTTCAGTCTGTTTTCGAGAATGGTTGCACGCTTTTCCACTGATTGTGCAGAGTAATAGTTTGGGTGCGTGATGGATTGGCCCCCATGCCGACTACCCCTTCTATTCGCTTTTGTTCACTGAAGTGGATGAGAATGCATCGGTTCCCCTTTCCATCGGAAGTTAGAGGTGGCTTTATTTGTTGATACCTCTACCTTCGACCTTTTGTTTCCGGAGTGTTCTCTCGACGATCACGGACAACGACCTCTTGTTAGTGGTGTCGCGAGGATCTACACGAAGCGAGAATACGCAGATCGCCGACCTTCCTTCCGGTACCATGAGGCGGATCTCGAGGGCGAGATCCCTTGTTAGTGGTGTCGAATTGTGGCATCCCGCAAAACCACTACTAGAAAATCGCGTTGTTTTTGTGCATTGCATCATCATGACCGCATGCTCATGTCATCATGCCACATTGCATTTGAGCATCGTCATCATCTTGCATTTGCCTGCATAAAACTACTTTCAGAAAAACCTAGTTTTGTTTTCTAAACGCCCCGACTTGTTTTCAAAATGCAAACCCGGGTCACCGGATTATTTGTTTTGTCCGTTGTCAGTTGCAAAAACGCTGGTTGAAATAAATAAATAAATTAATTATTTTAGTGGGGGCAGTCGAACGGGCCGACCCGACCCGAACGACCACCCCCATGTTTAAATCGGTCCAACCAACCAGTCCCACCCATAATCCTAACCCACCTAAAACTCTACCCACACCCAGCCTCCACCTCACCCTGGCCAATCGCCATGCGCCACCTCACCCTCTCCCTCCCCTCTACCAATCCCCATCTGCCACTTGGCCACTCTCTCTCACCTCACTCCCCACCAAACGCACACAGGGCCACACGACGCACACACGCACGCCATACACACACACCCCTGGCCCCGGGCCCCGCCCCTGGGCCCCACACACACACCCCACGCGCACGCACGCGACCAGGCCTCCCCCACCCCGCGTCCTTCTTCTTCCTCCCTCCCTCTCTCAGCGTCGGCTCGCCCTCCTCACTCCCCACCTGCCCCGCAGCCACCTCCCCTCGCCGCCTCCCTCCTCGCCTGCATCCACCGCCGCCAGCGACCGCCTCGCGCCGCCTCGCTCGCCCCTCCCCGACGGCTTCCTCGCCGGCCGCCTCGGCCCTCCGCGCCCAAGCCCCGCCTCCGGCCGCTCCGCCTCTCCTCCGCCGGCGACCGCTTCCCTGGCCGCCTCGCCGGACGCCGCGCGCTCCGCCGTGCTCTCCTCCCTCCGCCCCTGCGACCACGTCGGCCCCGCCCCTCCGGCTCCGCCCCGACCCCGCAGCAACCGCCGCCGCCCCGTCTCTGTTCTCCCCGCCGCGTTCCTGGCCGCGCGAGCCGGCCCCGCCTTCCACCTCGACCGCCGCCGAGCCGAGCCCGCCGGCGAGCCGCCGCCGCGCAGACATCCTCTCCCTCCTCGACGACCGATCCCGTCGACCCTGCGGTGACCCAGCGTCTCGCGCGCCGTCGCGCCCTCCCCGCTCGCCGGCGAAGCCCTCTGCCTCGACCTTGGCGTTCCCGCACCAGGCCGCAGCGCTCTGTCGCCGCCCTTCAGTTCTCTGTTCCCTTCTTTGTTTTCCCCCTCGGTATGTCAGTGTTACGTAAGGGTGCGAGTTGCTGCAACATGAGGTGCCGTTGACAAGGTAGTACTTGGAGTTGGTGAAGAAATCCTTCTGCGAAGTGTCAAGGGGTGGCACTGTTGTTTGGTGTTGCCTGTGTCATGAAGTTGTTGTTCCGGTGGACATGCCTTGCTACTATAGCAGCCAGAGACCGTCGCCAAGCTCTTCCGAAGAGGAACCGATGACACCGACATTCAAGCTCCCCAAGCCGAAGTTCTCTATCGGTAATCCAAGTCGGAACCTCTGAGTCGTCGATAGGGAGCCGAAGATTCGCGTACTCGAACCACCAAGATCGCTACATGGATTCGGAGACCGAACCCTACACGCCAAGTTCTTCCTCCCAGATCCGAAGGCCGCCAAGATCGCCTCCCGGATTCCGAAGCGGTTCCCGGACCCAAAGACGTCGAGACCCCCGACCCGAAGACGCCGGGCGCGCCAAGTTCTTCGTACCAAGACCCCGGGGCGACAAGTACTTCATCCCGAACGCCATGACCGCCGACAACATGACCCGAAGACCACGGATACGCCAAGATCTACCCCGTTATCTGAGAACGATCCCGGAGTCCGAGAACGTTTCGTCGAACCCTGGACCCCGAGGCCCGACCCCGAACCCCCCGGAACCCCAAGATCTGCCGGACCCTAATGTGTGAACCCCTTCCCGAAACCCTATTTTATAACATAATATAACATGTTGCATATTAATTGATCATGCATGCATATCATTGGTTTGGGGGTCTTATGCCGATTCCCTTTATAATTAAATATGGGGCCCATATGCGGGCAAATCTAGTCTTATATTGGCCTCATTTAAACTTGTGTAGCGAACCGGTGATATATTCTGCCTTGTTAAACAACATTTAATTTGCGGGGTAGATAAATAACATGAACCATTTAATTAAATGTCGGGGCCCCGGTTCCGCTTAATATGGCCTAGTTGCATTGCACCTTTGCCATGTCATACATCATACATGCATCATGCCGATCTTATGCCGTAGTATTAAATATTGCATCCGGTGCTTCTTCTAGTGTTTTGCTTCTTCGCGGATTGGGCCGTTGAGTTGATGCGAGTGCCGACCCGATCTTCGGGTGAACCTTCGGCAATGTTTTCAGGCGAGCATCTCCCCCTTTCTACCTATCTTACTTTATAGTATTTATTCCCTCCTGTTGATCTATTGCTATCCGTGTTGCGATGCTTTAGTTTCCGTACCTGTGATAACCCTTGCAGCCTATATTGCCTTGGACACATCCTATTACCTGTTGCTTGATCGATAGTTGGACTTGCGCGTCGTAGTCGCTTGCTCAAGTGCTGTTGCGTGTCGTCAAGTGCCACAGTTGTTGATGTATTGCCACATGTTGATGTTGGAGATGATTCTAGTTTTACTTACCGTTCACTTTAATTCCTGTTTAACAACTAAAATTGAAGTAAGCAGAGGCATCGGTGGGTGATAGATAATATTTGGTTTCCGAACGCCCACTTGTGTCCCGTAAGACCCCGAGTACTTGATACCTGTTCCTTGATTTATCGCGCTATCCACATCCGGGAGGTATATGGGACCCCCCTTAGCCAGAGCTTGATTCAGTCTTATTTCTTGGGGCCACAACTAGTTTGAGGTTTTATTTACTATCCTGTACCTATGCCATGCTTTACTGCTTTATTTACGATTGTGTGAGGAGCACGCTGTACTATTTTGGAAGCGGAGTGTTTTCGCGGTATCGACAGTCCCCGTTTGGGGATTTGCTGTCGCTTACAACCATTGTCGCAAACCTTGAGTCCGTCTCGGAGCTTGCTTACTTCGTTGCGGGTGTACTCCAAGGGGTGGCCCCCTGAAATAATTCTGAATCCTGTGATTGCTTTGTCGTGAAGGCCTCGTTGGGTTTTAATTTGGTTTTTCCGAGGTTGATCGAGTGTGTGTTGCTATTGGTGCACCCCGGCCGGGTGAAACTTTCTGAAAGCCGTGTCCACGGTTATGGACGACTTGGAGCACAGTATCTCGACCATAGACAAGCATAACTAAAGTTTATTGCTATAAATTTGACTTTATAATGACTAGTAATCAGCTTCACTATAATGGAATGGCTAATTAATACTGCCCACAATTGCTTGTTTGGAGTGTCGCTTGCGACCATTGTACCTGACTAGTAAGTATTGCAACTACCACGGAATGGCTGAATAAAAGTACCAACAACTGCTGGGTTTTGGGTTATCTCATGCTAATTGTATCTGATTAGTAAGTGTTACTACTATAACAGAATGGTTAATTAAAAGTGCCCACTGCTTCTTTTATCAGGACGATTATCTATACCTGACTAGTAATTACTGCAACGATAACAGAATAAATAAAAATGCCAACTGTGTGAGTTCCTCGGTTGACTTCCTCGATCGGCGTCGAGGGGGAAACACCAGGATGGGTTTGTTTGGTGGTAGTATCAGGTTGGTTCCGAATAGGTCTTTCTCACCCCTCTCTGATTGCCGCCAGTTGTATCGAGTCTCTATAGGGTGTTTAGTGTATGTTGCCGCTGCCGCTTCAGTCCACCATACCTATGTAGGCGAGGACCGCCGAATTCTAGCCTCGCCGTGTACTGGCCTCAGTACTGACGCTCCTCTTTTTCCCTTTGCCCTTTGTCGGCATCCCTTTTGTTTAAGCAGGTTTTGAGATCGACGTCGTTAGCAGGGTTACCCTTCCGGCTTGGCCTGGGCAGGGTTATGGACGCCATTGGTTATTCTTCAGGGCTCTTAGCCCCATTTGCATTTTGTCCGTAGCTGGACGCTATATCGTTCTCAAGGTGATTTGGATCTTTGTACTGTATATCTGTATTCTTGACTCATGGAGTCGCTGTTATATATATCTGTTCTGTGGGTCCCATCGAGGACTGTTGTGTAATGTTATTACTTCGTTTTCCACCCGCACGAAAGTGCCTGGTGGGCACCTTTGAATCGTTTCTATGCGGGTTTGGCGGGTTTCGCTAAAACTTGCATAGGTCCGATTCGGAGGGTGTTACAGGCCCCTCCGATTATTGCGGATCTATTGGTCCCAGGTCCTGCTGTCGGGCCTAGGATCATCGAGATGCCGATTCCATTTGGTGCCATCTTGCAGGCGTTGCTTGGGAAGCGTTAGTCCAGCGGGCATGGGTACCGCGTGCGGTACAGCGTCTATGCATCATCGACGGTGATATTGCGCAGCCCGTAGACATTCACTATGGTGCCATCGATGCGTCTATCGCTCAACATTGTGTGGTGGATGTGGTGCTCGATTGTGGATGGGTTTGGGTGAAGGCGTGTGGCGTGGGTGGTGCATGCGTGCCATATTTATCTCCGGTGGCAGGCGAACAGCCGTAGACTGGCTACTTGTGACTAAGTACATCAAAGAATTTTTGGTGGTGAATAAGAAGAAGACAATCATTCTATTGTCTTACTTTTCTAGGTGACATGGATATGCCCTACGGGAACCCGATGTTAGCCTACCTGGTCCAGCCCGATGGAAGTCCCACTCGATGACATGCCAGGGACCATGATGCATATGACGTTTAAGCTGCTATGAAGCCCATATGGACACGGACTCCCAAGCGCACAAGATAAGGAAAGCTCAAGACTAGATTTTGAATACAACTTGTAACCTACTCGTATTGGCACTCGAGACCTAGTCTCCCCATATATAAAGGCTAGGAGGGTCCAACGAGGAGAGAGGGCCTACACACACGCTACGCCATAAACCCCCAATAGACAGATCTATGATCTCCTCTCCACAATATATCTAAAGATCTAGATCTCTCAACTCACCGCATACACACCTCCACGCCAGATTGCATCTGCGCACCCCTGTAACTTTCGGTTCCGCTGTAATAAAGAGCAGACAAGCAGGAGTAGGGTTTTCCCTCCGGGGGCCTGAACCTGGGTAAATCTCGTGTCCCTGTGTTGCATGTCTGTTAACCGTTCCGCGACTTCCAGCATCCCCATATTCTCCAAAACCCAAGTCCATAACAATGGGCATTGACGAGATCAAACCTAGTCAATTAGCGCCATCTGTGGGAAGCGGAGACGTTGATCGTGCGGTCTGACGGTTCCATCCGAAGCGATCTACAATTCATCGGCAACGAGAGTCATCTCCTCTTCGGAGCCTTCGACTTCAGCGCCCACTCACCGACCACCCTAAAGGATTTCGAGTCTGTCGGCGACGGGATCGAGATGCTGTTCGGGAGCTTATGCTTCCAGGTGGGGTAGACCGGCACCCTCCGCCTCCCGGAGCGGGTGCCACCACCATCCATCAGGCCTGCTTCGTGGGTCCCACCCATCGGTGCATTACACACGTCGATGCTGACAGACGATTCAGATGATAGCAACAGCTGCAACTCTGATCTTTGTGGCCCCCCTTTGGATGAAGGAACCTACGGTTCCGGATCCGAAATCTGCGGCAATAGCAACCCACTCCGTGCATGTCATCACCACATGAGTCCGGTCCGCTGCGTCAACTACGTCCGCTACGTGACTCGCTACCGCATAAACTTCATCCACGACAACTACCTATAAAGCTAAGTTTTCTTCTACTTAAGAGATGATTCTTTTTTAACTCGCACTCGAAACACTCGGGGGTTGTGCCCTCTTCGAGTAACCTAATGTGCCGTCGGTTTCACGCACTCGAGCACCTTGAACGCAACAGCCCGAGTAGCTGATTCTGCCTGATCGTCGAATCCTTGAACTCCGAGTGCCTCGGCAAGGTACCGAGATTAAGGGTAATCAGGCTAACGAAAAGGCCTAGCAAACAGTGCAAAAGTATCGACTCGATTGGCACTAGTATTTTACTTTACAAGCCGGCAGGCAAATATTATTTACAAGATACAAGTACTTCACAATTCTTTATGTTTTTGGCAGCCTACAAGGACGCCAGACTATATCTCGCTATTGTATAGGGTCCTCCAACAGAGTCGACTAACGCCAAGACCTGAGCCGACGCATTCCTCGGATGACCACATCAATCATCAACAAAAGCGGCGCTAGACGCGCACCTAATAGAAGAAACGGCGCCGACTTAATCCGTAGCGTCGAGTCCTTCCGGCTAAACGTCGCACGACTCCGCCACTTCAACTCCGACTGCATCATCGATTCTTGGATCCTTATGCATGAGACGCTGACTCGATGCACTTCCAAGTCAGTGGTTTATCCTCACATGAGTCTCCACTCGAGTCTGCGACTCGACTAGACACTCGGGAGCTACTCCTATCAGGAACGCTTGTCGCGCACCCGATGTACTTCCTGGTCAGTGATACGCCCACGAGATTGCCGAGTACAACTGCGCGATACAAGACTCGAGTCTCTGCCCGAGTATACGACTCCGCCAGACACTCGGGGGCTACTCCGAACTGGAGCGTTGGTCGCGCACATATAAGATCTTCGAGTGGCATGCTTCGATTCCTTACTCGAATCAACGATTCTACTGAGGACTCAGGGGCTACTCCCATAGGGAGCGTTTGTCGCGCACTTGAAAAGTCGCCAGCGTTGATGACATTTTTGTAAGATCATCCGAAGAACTTCCGAATCACCATATCACGC
Source organism: Avena atlantica (assembly GCA_910589765.1). Lineage (NCBI taxonomy): Eukaryota > Viridiplantae > Streptophyta > Magnoliopsida > Poales > Poaceae > Avena > Avena atlantica. The sequence goes on along the minus strand of OU342738.1, from coordinate 255,738,024 downwards.
AAGCAACGACTATAAGTCTTTGCTCGAGTCTATGACTCGAACAAACACTCGGAGGCTACTCCCATAGGGAGCGCTGGTAACGCACCCTATAGTTCATTGTGTTGACTATGTCCATAATGTCAACTCCTTTATAATAACCGAATAAATTCAGCTGACCCGATGAACTTTTGGGTGAAGTGCTTCACACTCGACACAAATTTCGACTCCGACATCCAAATGCAAGGTTCAAGACAATTAAGTCTCCACCTGAATCTGCGTTTTGGATGGACACCCGGGGCTACTGACATGGGTATGCCCTACGGGTACCCGATGTTAGCCTACCTGGTACAACCCGACAAAAGGCCCGCTCGATGACCTGCCAGGGACCATGACGCCTATGACATTTTGGCTGCTATGAAGCCCATATGGACACGGACTCCCAAGCGCACAAGGCAAGGAAATCTCAAGACTAGAGTTTGAATACAACTTGTAACATACTCGTATTGGCACCCGAGACCTAGCCTCCCCATATATAAAGGCTAGGAGGGTCCAACGAGAAGAGAGGGCCTACACACACGCTATGTCATAAACCCCCAATAGACAGATCTACGATCTCCTCTCCACAACAGATCTATAGATCTAGATCTCTCAACTCACCGCATACACACCTCCATGCCAGATTGCATCTGCGCACCCCTGTAACTTTCGGTTCGGTCGTAATCAAGAGCAGACAAGTAGGAGTAGGGTTTTCCCTCTGGGGGTCTGAACCTGGGTAAATCTCGTGTCCCTGTGTTGCTTATCTGTTAACCGTTCCGCGACTTCCAGCATCCCCATTTCTCTAAAACCCAAGTCCATAACAATGGGCATTGAGGAGATCGAACCTCATCACTAGGTAAGTCATTTCCTAGCCACCATAACATGCTTTTGTATATTTTCACCATTATTTTGCACGTAGAATAGTTAATTTGAGGCTGATGGTTTATTTGAATTGTTTTGCACAAATACAATGTTGCACCCTCATTATTTTGTACCCACAATAATCGCACTCCATGTATTTCGAATCGGGGAGTGCAACGCTGAAAGACTTTAGCAATATCAAGAAGGTTCTGGATGATGCTCTCATCGGCTTTCACTACAAGGAAGGCCCCCCTAAAAAAACAAAAAGGCGAGGCAAGTTGGTAATCATCCACCAGACGGATTTCCCCTGCATCAAACAACCGACAAACAGTCCTAGAAAGGCCTACTACACCATCAACAATAGCTTTTGTTGCCATCTAGTCTTCAAAAATGGAGCAAAGACTTGGCAAACGCCTGCGATGCATATATTAGACGTGAGATCTACCGCATCCAGCAAAAGGTTGCCCAACTAATCCATAAGGATATCTGCAGTAAGGAGGGGATGTTCTACTATAGCCCTACACCATCAAATAAAGACATATAAACCCGCTTAGAGATGTAGTGTGAGGAAAGGCCATTCAACACGTTAGGTAGCATCCGCCTGTTCCCACCGATATCGAGTATGTAGTGATTGTGTTGTTGATTTCAAATGATCAATGAACGTTATTACGAAACTTTCCTTTGCTCTCTAGTTTCGGCAGGCGACGAACTTGTTGTTTATAGTTTTTGCGAACATGTGAACTCTTGCTTTTCGTTGATTTTAGTTTCGAGAGATGAACTTGTGATCAATGCTTGTATTAGGGTCATGAATCATGCATGCTTATTTTTTTACATTTATTTTTTGTGAATATGTGAAATTCTTGCTTTTCGTTGCCTAATATTATGTTACCTAATATAATCTATCAATTGGCTTATGACGTATATGTCTTTGGTGTAGAGATAAAGAAGTGGTATATCGTGTACATAGGTAAGGTTCAAGGAGTCTATGATGAGTTGGGAAATTGTCCGAAGAGAACAAGTTCCTAGGTAATAGCTACAAATGGTACAAGACTAAAGAGGCGGCAGAAGCTAGGTACATGAACCACCTGGCGGAACAGAGAAGGAGGAACCAGATGAAGACCTTCATCGTGATCCTCATGATATTGTTGTTGTTCATGATTGCATTTCTGTTGTATGTGATCGTATTTTAGATGACTACTTCTTCCTTTCTTAACCTAGCTAGATAACTAGCGTTACTCGAACAACACATATTTGTGTAGTACTAACAATTAGTCACTTGTCTATTTTGGTTCAAATTAATGTCATGAACTTGATGAACCAATTTGGTCACTTGTCTATTTGTATTGCTTGCAGAGTGTATTATACTATTATGTGAAACTTGTACAAATACGATGACACACCAACACAAATACGATGGCGCATAAAAAATTAATTCCTAAAAAGACACTAGTGGCGTACCAGAAAATACATTAGTGGCATATCCACTTGATGACACTAGCATCCGTGAATACCAGTGGTGCATACAATGGATCCACAAGTATCATAGTTATTGGTGGCGTACCACGCATGCGCCACTTACTAGCTGCGTGGGCCTTGTGGCATACCGCTCGTGTGCCACTAGTAGCATATTTTGGTACGCCACCGGTAGTCTTTTTGCTACTCGTGGCAGCTCCCGCCATTTTCACACGTCGTATCCATCCACCATGCCACCAAATAAATTCGTCATTCCCCATGCCTCGGGCGATGACACATTGGTGAAGCAGTCGAGAAACCCAAGGGCACAAAAGTAGAAGCCGCCATGGTGTACCAATGCCGAGTTGGTAAGGAAACGAGGTGATGGCAGGAAGTTTCATATCACCACTAGGAGAGGGAGGTGAAGGCCAAGGCCATAAAGGCGGTTACGATGGTTAAGGATAGGTCGGCGCCTCCGCCGCACGCTGGTGGTACTATCCCAACGTCTAGGGTAGCCAAGGTAGCGTCTTGTCCCCGACAAGCCTCTCCGTGCCCCCTCTGATGATGTTCCACGAGAGCCATGACCATGGTACACCCCTCTCAAGTTCATCCATGTCTTCACGCAGATCAAAACATGCAAGAAGTGGAAGGAGACGCTGATGCATGTAAATTGCATACATAAAATGTTATATCCATGTTTTATTTACACATATTCCCATGTATTTGTATCTTATAAAATGTTATATCCATGTTTTACATTGATTTATGGGGATTTACCAATGACCCCCTTTACTCTGGTTACAACTCTACATGACATGAAAAACTTGTTTTGTGTAAATTTATCTTTCAGGGACCTAAATAAAGTCAAATGGCTTGAGGATTTTTAGAGGATTATTTTTTCGTGAAGACAAGCAACTAGAGCATTAGAACCCCGGGAGGGGAGCCACAAGTCCCAAACAAGGCCCAGTGGTGCGGCCATCCTACCAGGCCGCATCACCCAAGCTCGTTCCCTACTCGAGCCTCCGCAGTCGTCCATTCATCTCAGAATCGAAGTCTTGGCCTCAAAATTCCTATAAAAATACCCCCAGGGGCGATCTTGAAGGAGGCAACACAGAAACATCAAAATAGAGACAAAACCCGCGAATATTGAAGGGGGAAACTACGTTGTCACCATCGCCGGTGGGATCTCTACCTTCTCCAACATCTCTATTCTCTAGCATCATCACCATGATGAAGAGGGAGTATTCCACCTCTGAACTATGTGTTTGTGGCACTAGATTGATCTATTTCTCTCTTGATCTATCATGGTTCTAGTACCATATGAGCTGTACAATATGATTATGGTCATCTATGTAATTCCTATGTGGGATCTTTATTCTTTAGTTAATATTTGAGATTGGAATTCTATTATGTGTGAGATGTATTGGTAGATGCATATTATGTACCCTGTCCTTAAGTACTTGTTTTGATTCAACATGTATGAGAGGGTGTGTGTGTGGGGGGATATGTGTATTAGTTGGAGTAACATGGTGGTGGTAATTGTTATAGTGACACCAAAATTAAAGATCCACTATGATTTTTACCTTTCTTTTATTACCTCACTATGGATTAAGTGAATGGATGTGTTATAGTATCATTTACGGACAGCGAAGATGATCTTGTTTGTTCAAGGCAACACGTTTGATTATTCAAACATCTGTTCAAAATACCAAAGACTATACTCTATTTATTTTTAATTCTAGATTGCATAGAGTTTTCTCTTTCTGGAGGAGTATAAGTGAGATGTGTTGCATCATCTCCAAAATATGACGTGGTATAAATTCTTATCATACACATAATGAAGTTTCATCAATATTGTATTTCTTATGAATTGTTTTATATCCATTAGACCTTACGAGAGAATAGAGAAATGAATCCATGAACTCTGGTCCACTTTTTATTATAAGAAACAACTTTCTATTGCTTTTATTATCTTTTATATTTTTGCATTAATTAAATCCTAAAATATAACAACACTTTTATTATTAGCAAACACAAATAAAAACCCAAAAATACCTTTACCTTATTGTTTTTACTTTCTTGTCTAGTTATAGATTGTTTACCTTTATTTATTTATAGTTTTGTTTCAGTTTAGTAATACGAAACCTTATGCTTTACAACCACACAGTGGAGTTGGAGACACAAGGCAATACTTTGTTTTGTAGGTTGTTTGAAGAAGTAAAGAGGAAAAGTCTCTAGACAATTCACGAGAGTTCGATATTAAAGTTCTAGTCACCCTTGTGCAGAAAATACGTTTCCTACAACACTATACTTGGAGTCCCAATGAATTGGTACATATGGAGTTATTGCCATCAGACGTGCACCACTCTTGCCAAGGACAAGGATGCTTCGTATGATCCAACTATGTAGGCACCACCGACGGCAGAAGGGTGGCCCATCAAAAATAAGAAGACCAAGGTGGCTTGAGATGTGGCGCCGACCACCGAGAGGCTGAAGTCCTCAATTGACAAGTGCATCACCGAGGCAACGGCGAACTCCATGTTGAGGGAGGAGAAGTACGACGCCCGTTGGGAAATGATGTTGGAGAAATAAGACGCTAAGATCGACCTCTTGAAGACCAAGGTCACGGACAAAAAGAGTAAGAAAGAATTGACGTTTTTCTTAGGTGCCGACATAGAAATGATGGATGAGGAGGTAAAGGTGTGGTACAAGAAGCAACAAGACCTCATCTTGCAAGAGATGCGGGCACCATCGTCGACTCGAACACCACCGCCGAACTCCACCCCTAGGTGACACCATCACCACCGCTGAGATCCTCCCCTACGGAGATAACAGTGACACTAGAGGCGCCTTCTACCCGGTGGAAGAAGAACCTGCCATTTTATTTTTGCGGCTATGTAATAATGCGATCGTTGAGTAGAGGTTTTTTTATCACTGAGACTTTGAACTTGCAGCGATCAGGGATTTTTTGGATAGCGGGAAACGAACTTTCAAATATATCACCATTTTGTGTTGTAGGCTAGAGGCGATTCTTGGGCCGCGGCTAGGAACTGGTGCCCCCGCAGGTAAAAAGTATAGCCGGCGAAACCCCCAAATGCCAACGTTAGACGTGTTGGTGGCCAAACGGCTAGAGATGCTCTAACAATGCTCTCGGCAGGGAGAACAGTAAATTAGGGAGTGACAACCGGATAAGAGCCGGTTAAACGGAATAAAGGCAAGAAAAAGAAAGAAAGAAAAATGAAAAGAGCACCGCACATGATCATGTGTGGAACGACACGGGACACACGTGGAACGGTAATTGGCACAACAAAAAAAAATTAGATCAATAGGGACTCATCTCCGGTTCCATTTCAAAGAATGAAACCAAAACAGCCCGCGTTCCAGGTTCAGTTACAGCAAGAAACTAAAAAAGCAGAGGGCAAACTAGCTGCTGAACAAAAGCTACTATTTTCCGGCACCCAGAAGGGAAAATCCAGAAAAACTCAAAAGAGAGCTAGGAACTAGTCTCAGAACAGTAGAGGACGAGGGAGAACAGGCTAGGCAAAACAAATCTCTGACTCAAATAACCACGTGGACCTCATCAACAGACTCAGGGTAGTACGCCCCCCGTAGCTCGACGATGCAGTGGTTTTCCAAGTAAAGATCCACTCAAAGCCCTTTCAAATCAGTTTGCCATGAGCTCCAGTGGGTTCTTCAGCCTGCCTATCATCCGTTCCATGAACAGAGTGATCATCCCCCCTCCATCTCTTTGAATGGGACCTTCCAATTCTTTAGATACGATAAAAATGAGATGCCACACCTGTTTCATGTTAATCCAAGTAGTATGGTTAAAAACTATATTATTCCTATTATTCTAGATGCTCCAAAGCATTGCGGCAGAAACCACATTAAAATGTAGATGTTTCTTACTAGCAAGCCATCTCGAAGCAATAGATTCAAAAATAACAACTAGAATTCCAAAAATGTCCTGAACCTCAGCCCAGATCATCTTGGAAACCACACATTCAAAAAATAAATGCTTAACAGATTCAAATTCTTTACAAAGAGTACACTCCATCGGTTTTGGGATACCTCTGGCTCTAGGGTTATCTCTAGTAAGAATTTTATTCTAAGAGAAAAGCCAAAGAAAAATCTGAATCCTAGGGGGAACTTTGAGTTTCCAAACCGCAGACAAATAAAGAGGAGTCAGCCCTCTAAAGTTCACCAAAGCATACATAGAGCTAGAAGAATAAACCCCCTTAGATTCATACTGCCAGATAAGTTGATCCTCTTCATCTGTCAAAGAGATAGATTGGACAATGCCTAAAATTTCCTGCCACTGGACCATCATCTGGTCAGTGAAAGTTCTTCTAAAGTCACATCTAAGATTACTACCATCCCAAAGATCAGCTATAGTTTTGGTTTGCTGGTTGGAAACTAAATAAACTTCCCAATATTGAGTAGCTAGAGTAGAATTACCAAACCAGACATCCTCCCAAAATTTGATAGATTTACCATTACCTACTTGCCACTTATAACCTACTTCTACAGCTCTAGAAGCGCACATCACACCTTTCCAAAAAAGTAGAAGGATGAACATCATGACAACATAGAATATTAGGATTTTAGTTCTATATTTAGCATCTATAATTTTCTTCCAGAGTGTCCCTTCACCTTGAATATATCTTTTAATCCATGACCCTAGTAGACACAGATTAAGGTCTAGCAAATTTGGAATCCCCAGACCTCCAAACTCTTTTTTCATACAGATTGAGGGCCAATTAGCAAGGTGGATTTTATGTCTATCCTCTTCATCATTCCAGAAAAAATTACCCATATGAGAATCTAGTAGTTTAATGGCCCATTTAGGGAATTTAAAGAAAGATAGCAAATAAACAGGAATGCTTGATAAGCAAGCCTGAATCAAGACTCTTTTAGCAGCATAAGAAAGGAGTTTACCTCTCCAACCGGTGATCCTTTTAAGAAGGTTTTCTATAAGAGGCTGAATATCCTCCCTTCTCAACTTATCAAAATGCAGAGGGATCCCTAAATATTTAACAGGGAAACTACCTTTAACACACTCAAAAATGTCTAGAAAAGGTCTAACCTCATCATCATCTAAGTTGATTGGAATGAGCTCACTTTTATGGTAGTTAATCCTCATTCCAGAAATATGCTCAAAACAAGTAAGGATCCATTTGAGATTAATGGCCCCAACTCTATCAGGTTTAGGAAAAGTAAAGTGTCATCTGCATATTGCAAGCAGCTAACACCCCAGACACAAAATTAGGACAAAGACCCACTATAGCTCCACAAACAGAGCCTTTAGCTAACATTCTAGAGAAAACATCAATCATGATGTTAAAAAGCAAAGGAGCAATGGGGTCACCCTGTCTAAGACCTTTCCCAGTCAGAAAAAAATCACTCTCAAAATCATTAACTCTGACCCCTATGGACCCCCCTAAGGATATTTGTCTAATAAACCTAATGAATATAGGAGAAAAACCTCTAAGTTCTAGGATTTCAAACAAAATATCCAAATTGACTCTATCATAAGCTTTCTCATAATCTATATTAAGGACAAGTCCTTTACTTCTGCTACTGTGCACCTCATGAATGATCTCATGAGCAGTCACCACACTTTCTAAAATAAATCTACCTCTAATATAAGCAGATTGATTAAGGATAATAATTCTGCCTATCACTTTGGCTAATCTATTCGTCAAAACCTTAGTAAATATTTTAAAGGAGCAATTTAACAGACTAATAGGCCTAAATTTCTTCATGGTTTTAGCATCATTCTCTTTAGGAATCAAAGTAATCATGGCAAAATTTAATCTAAAAATATCAAGATGATCCTCATGCCAAAACATGGATAACAAATCAACTTTAATAATATCCCAAAAAGATTGGTAGAACAAAAAGGAAAGGCCATCAGGTCCAAGAGCACCTTCAGCATAGGAGCCAAAGACTGCCATCCTAACTTCCTCTTTAGTAAAAAGAGCACCCAAACCAAGATTCTCCTCATCACTAATTTTCTCATCCTTAGAGAAAAAATCATGTTTGAGCCTTAAGTCAGGCCTAGGTTCCCAAGCAAAAAGCTCTGTATAATAGTCCATAGCAATTTTGGTCATACCACTAACCTCTGTGACTGGGCCATCAGGCCCCTCTAGAACAGAAATTAACTTTTTCCTCCTTCTCTGATTAGCTACAGCATGAAAATAAGCAGTATTCCTATCCCCCTCTAAGATGTTCCTATCCCTAGACCTCTGCCTAGCCTTGGTTTCTTCTATAACCCAGTAAGACTAGAGCTCTTTAAAAATCCAAGCTAGTCTATTCCTCTCTTCATCAGAAAGCATTTGAGTCTCTGCTTTAATATCTAAAGAGTCATACTCCTCCATTAGTTCTTTCTTATTTTTCCTAATAGCAGCCTCAATATTAATGCTCCATCCCTTGGCTAGTTTCCTAAACTGTCTAACTCTACCTTGCCAAACATCCAAAGGATTAGCACTATTAATCCTGAGAGACCAGGCCTTACTAACAATATCTTTAAAATCAGACCTGGCCAACCACCACTTCTCAGACCTAAATCTGGAGGTTTTTGGGATACAATGCTCACCAGAATCCCAAACAATTGGAGTATGATCACTCCCTAATCTAGGGAGAGCTCTAGCACTAGCTAAAGGAATTGCATGTCAAAACTAGTGGTACAAAAAATCCTATCTAATTTACACATAGTAGGGTCAACCTGGTTATTACCCCATGTGTAAGATCTCCCAGATAACACAATTTCCATGAGAGCCCAAAGTTCCACCCAAGCATTAAACTTATCTACCCACCTATAATCTATGTTACTATTATTTTTGTCCTTAGGGGATCTAATCAAATTAAAATCACCACCAATCATGGCAGGACCATCCCAATTAATGAATAACTCATGCAACTCAGATACAAAGGCTTGCTTGCCTTCCTCATAAGCAGAACCATAGACAGTAGTAATCCTACAAACAAACTCAGTATTCTTATTCTTAACCACTACACTAATAGAAAAGGATTTAATATCCCAAGCAACTATATAAAAAAGGTCTAAGTTAACACCTACTAGAATGCCACCAGCAGTGCCACTAGAAGGCAAGAAGTTCCAAGCAAAATTCCTATTTCCTAAAAGATTATTTAAAAAGGAATGACTAAAACTATCTTTTTTAGTCTCTTGAAAGCCAATATAGTCTACTCTTAAAGGAAAAAATTATCCTCTATATACTTCTGTCTACCAGGAGCATTTAAACTCCTGCTATTCCAGAACACACTAATCATAATGACTTTTTCCTGGGGTGCTTGCCCCGAGATTTATGTAAAACTTCAATCCAACCATCTGCTTCCTCATCCAAGTTCCTAGGACCAGATGAAGAAGCAATCAAACTATGACTATCATCTATATCATCATGAACACTATCATTAACTACAACTCCTATTTTTTTAGATAAAACTTCTAGCTCTACAGGAGAAAGAACAGTAAAAGGATTAGCAAGCATTATACCTTTCAAATTGGGTACCTCTAAATTATTTTTCTTCTTCAAGTCAACAACTCTATCAAGGATGTTTTTAGACCTATCCACTCTTGTGCTCTGTCTAGTGGGCTGAACAGGACCCCATTATTTTTGTCTCTTGATAGCTTTTGTTTCCATATTAGAATCATCTCTCTCTCACACCCAGATCCTTAAAGCTTGGCATGATATCATCAGGCAACTTCAAACTATCCACATCCTTTCTTTTGGCTTCTGACTCTAGCTTCTGAGCAAAACTCACCTCCTCATGCTTTCTCATGTTGTTGGCACAAAAAAACTACAGTACCTAGAGCAACGACGGCCCGCAAACTCTTCATGCTTTAATATAGGTAATCTAGTCTAGTAGTACTCCCTCCGTTTGAAAATATAAGATGTTTTACAATAGTGAGGGCTTGTTTGATTCATAGGAATTGCATAGGAATTGTGTAGGATTTGAATCCTATGGGAATTTTTCCTATATTATTGTTTGATTCATAGGAATATATCCTATAGAAATCTTGTAGTGCAATTCCTATAGGAAAGAAACATTAGATCATACTTTATGAAAAAATTCCCATCTCGTCATGGCAGCTTTCATTGCAGCTAGGACTCCTCAAGGAATAGACGAGCGCTGGCTGCTATTCCGGTGGAAGGATTGCAGCCTGCGACCTCCATTTCACTTCACCATGGTACTAACTGTATGCACAATCATGTCTCTGGTTCTGCAAGGAAATGCAGTATAGAGAAAAGTCCTTGTGTACCCACAGTTCCTTGTGTAGCATTGATTTGTAAGAGATCCGTTTCAAAATAAAAAATGTAAGGGACCGCATCGTATGAATACTGTTGAAATACTGTACCAGAGAGCTAGCGATCCATGAATCGGAGAATGTGTTAGAATGTCAAAGTGGCAGCTCATTGGAGGACGTTTTCACTTTTCATGGTTGGCTCGTGCTGCTGTGCAAAGGATGATAACATGCTGTACACTGCTCCGTCATAACATGCTATGTTTGCTTTTTTTTAACCTTGAAAATTCTACCCCACCGATTTATGAATTTCACATGGTATGTTACTTTCCTCCTGAAAAGCTGCCAGAGAGAGCAATCAATGAAAAGTCGGATTAATAATGTGCATAGTAAGTTCTTTAGAGTAGGTGTTTGTTCAAGATGTGAGAGTTTTTTTCAAGTTGAGTGCTACTCCTTTCGTTTAGAAATATAAGACATTATAGCTTTGTAAAATGAATGCATCTAGACATTTTTTAGTGTACTAGGTAATAGTTAACGTGAATTTTAAAGCTATATACACTCTTCTAACACAAATACTACTATATTAACTCTATTCGATCAATGCCCAACAGCCCAGAGGGCACACGGCCTCTGCATCAATAACTTCCCAGCTCCTGACCCCAAGCCTAGCGCCGCCAGGCCCTCTCCCCCCCCCCCCTCCCGGGTCGCTCGCGCGGCGATGGCTCCGGGAAATTTCGGTTCCCTATAGAAGCTCCCAAGGTAACGGTGGAGGGCTAGGAGGCGCTCCATGCCGAGCCTCTCCGCGTGGAGGTGACACGTCGAGGGATGCGGGTCGTCGACAGACGCAGAGGACGGGTGAAGCGGTCGGGCGGTGTGGCGGCCAGCCAACATATGGCTCCCGGTGCGGGCCTGATCTGGGGCCCGTGCGCTCAATCTGGGTGACGCGTGCTGGCCGAGACAGTTCTTCTGCTCGCGCTGGTGCATGGTGCCGCAACTCTATCATTTGCGCGTTGCTTACTTCTACGGTGGAGGTTGTCTCAACTTCCTTTGTCATCGATGGACGGCGGCTGACCACATGGGGGCATGTTCGCCTACTTTGAAGAATAAAGGCGAAGGTCCTAGGGGTTCCTTTCGTGCGAAGACAAAGATCTATTGATTGTCTATCCTCGTTGATCTGGCATGGAGCGGCGTGTAACAGAAGTCTCCGCCAGCGAACTCCTATGGACCCATCATGCCTGGAGTTTGTTGGATCGAAAGGAATTTGGTCGTATGTACCCGTGTTTTTTTCTGGTTGTTTGGTTTCAGAGAGCATTGTGAAGCTCTGCTATCTATTACCAGCATGTGTCATGTGTTTGACTATCCATGGTGAAGTAAGATGTGAAGAATATCATGAAAGCAGGGACATAAGGGCTAGCTATGGTGGTTTAAGTCTATCTGGCGATAAGGAACTGGCTTGGTGATCTGTGACTCAAAACAGTGACTGATAGTGGGGGCGATAGCACACGAGAAGTTTACAGTTTAACCTTGCAGGGTGAAAATTTAAGGTCTGACCTTAATTGATTATGTCTGGCAATGGCCTTATTAAAGATATTGTTTTGTGAGCGAGAACTTTCTTCAGGGTGAAAACCTTTGATCGGGCGATGACGGTGTTTGTCCACTGTTTCCTTTTTAAAGGCGTCTCTATTGTAGAGGTTAAACTTTCGGTGTTATTTTGGTGGTGTTAGTGTTGCCGCTACAATAAATTGATCGCTATAGCAGGACTTTTTTTTGTAATTTTTATTTTTTTCCTGGTTTGTTTGCACCTGCAAGGCCGCTAGGGTGCAGAGGCTAGATGTAATTAGTATCTTCGCGATATTAATATACGCTCTTTGTAAAAAGAATATTAATTCTATTAGCCCCCGCTCGTGACTTCTGTCTTCCAATTTACAGAGAAGCCTGTATTCGTTACTATGTGAAACTAAGTCAGGACAAAACTGATCTAACAAAATGTTCGTGATGTCAAACTAAACATGTACGAACTGCAACACCAACGCATGCAGTTGAAACGATTCCAGCTTTGCAGCCTGCCTGGCTTGAGTTTGCAGCTTTAAATCCTTCTATACTCGTAACCGAAACCATCTTCCCTCCAGTTGTCAAGATATGAATATTGCTCAGACGGACACCAAAATTGCTCAGAAGGGCACTAAAGTCTTATCGGACTCTGATGTAGTTTTCTCTCGTCGCACAAAAGTTATTTTGTCATGAATCAAAGTTGGTCGGTCGCACACAAAAGTTGTCTGTTACATTTTTTTGTCGAAACATATACAAATGAGATCTAGTTTTAAAGAGTTCGTTGCGAGGGTTCCAAAAGTAAAAAACGGATCTTAATTCCGACATGTGTTTCAAACGTTATAGTATTTTCAATTTTAAAAAAGAAAATTAATACACGGAACTTTCTTTTTTGTTGGTATGTTCGGGACTGTAATCTAACGTAGCGGTAGGTGGAGATACGGTAATTGCATAGTACAACTTTGCAGCCTGCCTGGCTTGAGTTTGCAGCTTTAAATCCTTCTATACTCATAACCGAAACTCTCTTCCCTCCAAACAGCAAACAAGACGGCCGTGAAGCAAAGCATATCTCCCTCGGCGCGAATGCTAGATACCGGCCACACGTACTGGCCGTGCAGATCGACTCCGTGTTCCTTTCCGAGCAAAAAGCTTCCGCGGCCTGTGCCGCAGTCACACGACGCCTGGGTTGCTGGGCACATGATCCAAGGCCGGAGACGGCGAGCCTCTCCCGAGGTACGTACGTACCTACCCGTCCATCACCCAACCACCTCGCATTTGCGAGCGTGTCCTGCCATTTTAGCTTGGTTCAATGCAGGTCGCTGCTGGCCGATCGAGAGCCAGATCGCCCGGCCGGCCACTGCTGTATAAATCACAGGCTCACCACCACCTCTCTCTAGTCTGCCAGTGTCCAGCGCTTGCAGCCTGCGTACGTACGTAGTCACCTGTCATCTCTAGAGCAGATGGGCGCGGCTCTCCTTTCTCTCCTCCTCTCCGTCTTCCTCGCCGCGGCGGCGCATGCCCCGGCGGCGTCTGCGGCGCCGCCTCGGGCCTTCTTCGTCTTCGGCGACTCCCTCGTCGACAACGGCAACAACAACTACCTCCTGACCACTGCGCGCGCCGACGCGCCCCCCTACGGCATCGACTTCCCTTCGCACCGCGCCACGGGCCGCTTCTCCAACGGGCTCAACATCCCTGACATCATCAGTAATGCACATGACTGCACGCGCGCATTCTCTCGATCGCCCTGCATGCATCTTTTTCCATAGAGAGAAAATGCAGTAGAACATGTCACGAACTGACTGACGCCCGCCGTCATTTGATTGCTTAGGCGAGCACCTCGGGGCGGAGCCCGCGTTGCCGTACCTGAGCCCGGAGCTCCGAGGGACGAAGCTGCTCGTCGGCGCCAACTTCGCGTCGGCCGGCGTCGGCATCCTCAACGACACGGGCGTGCAGTTTGTACGAACCTATTATTATGATATGTTCAGTGCTTTCCATTTCCCTGCCATTGTTGTACTTGTACACATTCAAATATTGACGATTTTGTGATGCATGATATCGGTGGAGCAGGTGAACATCATCAGGATCGGCGACCAGCTGCGCTACTTCGGAGAGTACCAGCGCAAGCTGAGGGCTTTCATCGGAGAGGAGCCGGCGGCGAGGCTCGTGAGCGGGGCGCTGGTGCTCATCACGCTGGGCGGCAACGACTTCGTGAACAACTACTACCTGGTGCCCATGTCCATGCGGTCTCGCCAGTACGCGCTGCCGGACTACGTCCGGTTCATCGTCTCCGAGTACAGCAAGATCCTCGCGGTAACTGAAAGTCCCTTGATTCGCTGCCTGTTAATTGACGCACAGTGCACTAAGTAGTCCCTTAATTAGATGTGCACTCAAGTAGCAGTTGTTGCTCCAGCTGCAACCGGGCATGCCCAATTTGTGCCCGCTGCAATATGGTTGTGGCCCAACCGAAGCATGCAAGAAGGGAAATCTCTACATAAATGGATGTCACTGCAGCCACTAGCAGCCACTATGATTCCAAGATCCAACTACTGCTGCGGGTCACGAATTAACTTTGAGCACATGAAAACACATAGACCAGGCAGCAGCATTTCGAGGCCTACCAGCTCAAACCAGTCAAATCAATTCATGCAGCCCCCCACCTTGTAGCGTGAAACCTGTAAAGTTTGCACAGAGACTTTTTTCCCGAAGCTGTAAAGACAAGCATAAATGGAGCCAGCGAGGGCAGCGTACGCGCGTGCAGGGTAAATGCAGGCGTATACACATGCCGATCGATTGCCGACCGATGGTTGGTTGCAGAATTCACGTCTGTGTCGCACGCAGCATCACAGCACCTCTCGAATTCACTGGCCTTCCAGCATCATTCATTCCAAAGAGAAGTGGCCTGCCCTGACAGCTGACACGGTGGCATGGTGTGTGTATGTGTGCGTACGCAGAGGCTGTACGAGCTGGGGGCGCGGCGCGTGATCGTGACGGGGACGGGGCCGCTGGGGTGCGTGCCGGCGGAGCTGGCGCAGCACAGCCGCAACGGCGAGTGCGCGTCGGAGCTGAACCGCGCCGTGGACCTCTTCAACCCGCAGCTGGTGGAGGCGGTGCGCGGCCTCAACCGCGACATCGGCGCCGACGTCTTCCTCACCGCAAACACCTACCGCGCAAACTTCGACTACCTCGCCAACCCGCTGAGCTACGGTATGTATCGCCGGCCGGTAAATGGTGTTAATGCGTGCACATGCTTAAGCTATTTGGTAAGTGTTCGTGTGTGTGTTTGCAGGTTTCACGAACGTGAAGGCGGCGTGCTGCGGGCAGGGGCCGTACAACGGGATCGGGCTGTGCACGCCGGCGTCCAACGTGTGCGCGGACCGGGAGGCGTACGCCTTCTGGGACGCCTTCCACCCCACGGAGCGGGCCAACCGGATCATCGTCGGCCAGTTCATGCATGGAGACACCGACTACATTCACCCAGTGAACCTCAGCACCATCCTCGCCATGGACGAGGAGGCCGGTCCTTGACAAGCTGCTATAGGAATATGTGGTACCGTCCCCCACATTCGGAGCATGCCGCCTTCAGTTAGTGTTATTATATGACAGGTCAATATGTTGAGTGTCGTCGCAATTGATCCCATCACTGTAAGTTCTGGAAGCAGCTTTGTTCTAAAAATTATGATTATTATGTTGAAGATTCTCACGGAAGCTGTTAAGGAACGAAACTGATGCGATGAGGGGGGCACAACATCGAAATGACATTAGATTTGACAAAAGATTATTTTAAAACAACAAAGAAGCAACATTGTGGCTCCAATAAATATACACGGCTGCATTGCTTGAATGGTAAAAATGCAGGCGCAAAATGCTCGCAGACAGCTGCAAAAGCACAAATCTTGGGCAGCGTCTGACAAAACTGGGGCTCCTACACTTCTCATGTTCATCACGTTGGTGGACCATTTACAAGTGTCTTACCTCTGTAGACCTCTAGTGAATACTAGCAAATTAGCCGCATCAAAACCATAGTACTAATCTAGCAATGAGAAGACGGGAACACCCTTGGCGTTGAAACTTGAGCACTTTGCAAGCACTTCCTCTCCGACATCAAAATTCTTTCGGCCATTTTCCTGCAAAACATCCCTAATCTCAGTACCAGAGAGCAAACAACGAAACTACCAAATACAAGGGTTATAAAACTGAACAATGTATGAAATAATGGAAGCACTAATGGCAGCGTGAAGCAAAAAGGAAAAACACCGGAGAGTTGGGTATGAAATTACCACAAATTTATGCATTCCACGAACTCCATCACTCAGCTCAAGTACTAATCCATAGGCCCGTATCTGGTACACCTTTACTGTAACGACATCACCCAGCTTCATAGAACCCGATCTGAAGTTTGTGGAACTCGAACTCTCCAGGGTGCTGCTTATATCTTGTCCTGGAATGGCATCGAGCCCATTACTTCCAGAATCATCAGCCTTAACTTTCTTGATTTTCTTGGCGGTTGATGTACTTGATGCTTTCTTAGGGGAAGCTGCCCTCGCCTCCTGTCGTTCTTTGGCTGGTTTATAAACTCTAGGAGATGACTTTGCAACCTTCGATTTTTTCTTGGTAGGACCATTTGCAGCATCATCAGCATCACAGTCAGCAGCACTGCGAATTATAACTGCAGGAGTAGAAAATGCAGGTGTCTCCTCAGTTGTGCCGTCTTCATCTTTGCTACTCGATGGCTCAACATCAGCATCCTTGCTCGCCATGTTCTCCACAGCGGCCCAACCAACAAGGTCTTGATTTTCCAAAGGAGCAGTATCCTGACTTGCTAACTCCTTTTTAGGCCTATGGGGTAGGGTTGCTTTCAGTGAAAGTTTAACATTACCCCTCACGTCCTGTCCAATGCATGTCAATGAGAGCACTTGGCCCACAGAAATGAGATCCGAGACTTTTGAAACCTGAGGAAGAAAGGAAATAAAACAAAAAATACATGAAAAATAGTTAGAACTAATTAAAAGCTGCTTTGCCAGTATTTAGAATACAATGGAGCACTTCTAAGTACAGTAAGCTTCGGTCTGTGCAGACCATAGGGGGTGTCAGGTTAATCCATCAAGCAAGGGTGAATTTTTATAGCCATGTGGGGTGAATTTTTTAATGCAGAACTGTAGGGCATGCCCAGTACAAGAGAGGAATATACATGAGGAGACAAAAAAAGGGTTATACAAGACTATACAAAGGAGTCAAAGCCAGTATCAAAAGGGCTCCACAAGCACCTCTTTTATTCTAAAGGAATGAACAAAGAGGTCTGTCTCTCTTAATAAGAAAAATCAAGGAGTCTAAACTAAGACTGGCGGTGGACCAAACCAATCTGTTCCTCAGAGCAGGCAAGGTTGGGCTTGGATTTAGGATCCAAACAAAATACCCTCTTACCAAGTCAAAACTGTATAGGGAAACATTCTTTTGAGTAGTACACATCCAAAATATTCACAGAACTACATTATTTTCTGAAGGCACTGAATGCATACAAGGCAAAGTAAAAAAACTGTGCCACCATAAGTCAGGCTTATAAACCTGCTACATATTTCAAGATAAATAAACACCGGTCCATGAGACAACTTGAACATGTGAAGCAGAATTTCAAGAGAAATACCGGTTCATGTGATAGCTCAGAAATGTGAAGAAGACCTTGCTGTCCACCATTGAATTCCACAAAAGCGCCATACTCCTTTATTGACGAAACAATTCCTTTGTATGTCCTGCCAACTTCAATTTCACGACCCACAAGAAATTCAACCTGCAAAAATGTAGAACAGGTTAGACTTTCATATAGCTTACCCAAGGATACAAGCAGAGGGTGTCAAAACTGGTTTAAGCAACATGCCATGTACTGTTGATACATACCTTCTCAAGAGCCTTATCCATAATTGGCTGGGTTTTAGCAACAATAGTGACTGTACCATCACTAACAGATACACGTGCACCTTAAGAAAATGGAGAACGGAATTAAGTACAACATTAGCTGCCCAAAAATGTTGAAAATTATGGAGGGATATAATGAAATAAAGTATACAAGTAACCAAACAGAATAGTGTAAAACTATGTCCATATTCAGTATCTTAGATATTATGTTAATCCTGAAGGGAACTTTAATTTCCAACATTCGGTTATCACACTAACATGCAGGTGTAGACCCCACACAGACTTACAGCTAAAGCAAAGATGGAAGTGTCCCCCCTCCCTCTACTATGAACCCTTTCATATTTACCTTGTATTAATCCTTCTATGCATCTTAGAGAAACGGTATGAAATGAGGATGTCTTGCAGTGAAGATGATAAAAATATATGGATCTAAAAGCACGGATTGACATAGGTTCTACGGGTGATATAGCCCATCAGGGCATCAACATGTTTCCCTATTATTAAATGCAATACTCGAATCAGTATTTATTGCAATCAGTCCAAGTTCTGCAACAAAAAGGATAAA
The DNA here is from genome assembly GCA_910589765.1 of Avena atlantica. NCBI lineage: Eukaryota > Viridiplantae > Streptophyta > Magnoliopsida > Poales > Poaceae > Avena > Avena atlantica. The sequence continues at coordinate 255,719,407 of OU342738.1, read as the reverse complement.
CCTCAAATCTTAAAGCATACAGCCCTGCAATCACTCATCACTCAATGCTATAAGCTGGATCAAACTTGTAGTCTCTAGTCTCTACAAGTATCCATAGGTTGTTTTTTCATTTCCTAGGCAGAGCTGATTATGGTATATTTCTCAGTGTTGCCTTGAGCAAATATCAATTCAGCTTCTTGGACATGAAGAAAAGGTGCAACTAGGTTCCAAAATGCACTTGTCAAAAACTGAAACGCATGTTTCAATCATCAGCATGATTTATGGCACAACAGATAATTGCAACATTTCCACAAACAATTACATTTACCCCTCTTATAAAATGGCATGAACATTTCTTAATGAAGAGCTTAAGAAATGAAATGAATAAGAATCAGGTATAATATTAACTTCATACCCGTGTCTTGCTCAATCTTTTTCCTGTGGAAAAGCAATTTCCTAAGAGAATCACTGCTGAACCTCAGTGTTGCTGCAAATGGAGGCATGATTGTAACATTAACAAATAAAAGTAACCTGGCATAAAAAAGGAACAGTGACAAAGCGTCAACAAACCTAATCGAGGACCACTTCCATCATTGATAGCACGAGCAGAACTGATTTCCTGGTCCATGCGGTCAAGGATTTGATTACGAGCCTTTCGTGCAGGCTCCAAACTTTCACATACTATGTCCAATGGTATTCCAGCAGGTTTTATATCCAGCTGAATAGCAGTAATACCTCTCCTGGTTCCTGCAATTTTGAAATCCATGTCACCCAGGTGATCTTCAAGACCCTGAAAACACCAGATAAGATGCTTAGTTAATCATGGGTATTTTTTGGAAGCAACATACTATTAGTCAATTAGATAGAAAAAATAGGAAATAGTTCTCGCACTAATTTGACAGCAGAAATGAAGTGTATAAGACTTACTAAAATATCAGTTAATATACGGTAATTAGAAATATCTCCAGTCGTAGGGTCAGCTTCACTGACAAGACCAACTGAAACACCAGCAACATGTTCCCTTACAGGTATTCCAGCATCCATTAAAGCCATGCTTCCTGTCAGTCACCATTTACAAACATATGAAAAGCAGAAGTTAACAAAACTATTAATTATGTTTGAGCAGTTCAAGGAGACAAGGACATCACAACAAGGCTTGAATAACATTTTGTACCAAGATTAATAGATAGACCCCGGAAACCTATTAAACTTAATACAGATAAGATCAAGTTATTTTGGAGGTCTCTTGGAAGTGTTAACACATGCCTTGTAGCCCGTGTGTTGCTACAGACTACGACTTACAAATTCACTGAATTTAACTTAGACTAGCGCCTCTCTACTTCAGGATCACCAGTATGCCGGGCTGCCCAGCTCATGTCAGCACTTGCTTGCTAACCGTAGTGGTTGTGCAGGGTTTGTACTTGGGTTTCTATAGAGTGGAAGGAGAGGAGGGGGAAGGAGTGTGACCCATCTCTCATTCACCAACTCCTCTTTAATAGTAAAAAGAAGATATCTTAATTTCTATATGGTAGAAATGATGAAAGGCAATTGTGAATAGCTGCCTTTGCTACCAAACAAAGGACAGACCCTTAATCTATTTTATATAAAAGTGCAGGACATGTTCTTGTAAACTAAAGCTTTTGCAAGTGAATGTCATTCTACTGCCAAACTACAGGTGAAGATCGACCAGCTAGAAAAGCTGCAGAACATTGATATGCAGATAAATGGAATTTATAGTTCTAATAAAATACCATCTGCAAGGCTCCAAGCCGTAACTAAAAGACCCTAAGAAATCCATTATAAGTATAATTGCACCTACACTAGAAGAAACAAAAATGTGTACCTCCACATACTGAGGCCATTGATGTTGAACCATCAGAGGCCATGACTTCTGAATTTATCCGAACAGTATATGGAAAGTCGTCTTCTGGAGGAAGCACAGCAAGTAACGCTTTCTCGGCAAGGGTGCCTGCACAGTGTACAAAACAAATAGCCAAATTCGTGGTATTCATTTTTCCTGATCACATTTTTACTGACTAAGATAGAAATTAAACATGCTGAACAAGGAGAAGAAAGGAAAACACAACCAGGGATCAAGAACCTAAATATTGCAGCAAACAAAAAGTCTATGCTTTAACCAGTGTGCCAAGTTTCCTAAGCGCTGTAGTCTAACCTAATCATATTTTATCACACTGCAATGTCATTATGAGACAAATTAAAACATGGTTTTACACATATCTCTTCAGTTTAGACTCTGGGATAAGCAAATTCAATAATCTGCAGCTCTGCACCTACAAGGAAAAATATGTACCATGGCCAACTTCACGTCGATTCAAACCCCCACGTTTGGCAACTTCATTTATTGAAAATGGTGGAAAGCTGTAATGAAGCATGAAACGCTTTGTTGGAGGGCCAACAATTGAATCCAATCGCTGAGCATCACCAGGGGCACCAAGGGTAACTGTACATAAAACCTATACGAGAGATTTGGGTTACTTTATAGTGTGTATATGTTAAAACTCCATACCTTTTGTGGTGGGCTGTGCACTGCACGTGTGCATGTAGAGAGGGAGGGAGGGAGAAAGAACCTGAGTATCTCCACGTGAAAACAGTGCAGAACCATGCAATACGGGATATGTGCTGGACTCACAGTACAATGGCCGCACCTCATCAAGTTGCCTACCATCGAGTCTAAGGCCTTCCTTAATTATTCTATTGCGTATGACCTGCACAAAAGAAGGGCACAACTCATTATAAACTGAAATAATACAAGTGATTCTACAATAAAATAGCACTGAATGAAGTGCTATCAGGTGATGCCAAGGATATATGACAGCGACAGGTCTTAGAATTCTCATCTCATTTTAGAAGTTTGTCTAACAATTTTTAGCTCATTTTAAGAGTACCCCATACATCAGTATAGTTTGCCAGGTTCTCGGAGATATTCATGTACTACTGGAACCAATAAACTATCTTGAGCTCAGATGTATTAGAAGGCAAAGAGAACAATAGGTCAGGAGAATGCATGGAGACTAGAGCTTCCATTTACTCATGCACGTGGCTGAGTTCTGGTCCAATTGTTATGTCTGGGATACATACGCTACAAGTTTGTGAAATGTCAAGGATACACTATTATAAAGAGACCAATGTGCTCTGCTATTTCTGTTACACATCTGTCCTTGCATTGAACATGTTCCATAACGTTGAGTTCGAAGTGTCAAATGAGATCAATGTGATCTACCTGCTTTCTCACTGTGTCAACTGCCTTAGGAAGAAACTTCAAGCTTTCCTCATCGCATTCTTCTTCAAGCTTTGCCTTTACAGATTCTGTGATGTTCTGCAAGGCTTCTCCTCGCTCAAACTGCAACAAATGAAAACATCTAAGTGGAAAAAAAGAACAGGAGATGCTGCTTCAATAGTGACTCAAAAAGAAATGTAGAAGTTGGACTTTGAATCTTCATGGTTTACAATGCAAACTCTGGACATAGTTTGTCATAATATACTGGGGAAAAGAAGCGAAAGTGATATTCAAGAGAAATCACCACACAGATTCCAGGGCAACTTGTATTTAGAGATGGGGCAGGAATCTTTACAAGGGACACAGCCAGAAATTTTCGCTTTCGACTCCACAAACTAGAAAGGAAGAGCTTCAGTCAAAAGCAATACATAACACACCTTGCCATAGGTTTTATCTGTGAAGACTTCCTCAATTGGTGCCTCTGATAATGTTCTTATTTTCTCGTAGGATTCATCTGAAATCATCGAAAGCTTGTACTCCTTTTTATCTTTGCCAGCTCGCTTAACCAATCTAATTTGAGGGTCGATACACTTAACTGCCTGATAATCATAGTCAAGTGCATGAGATATAATTACAATGCATCAAAGATAAATAGAAAAGGAATAATACCTCAGAGTGTGCAAGCGTCATTCCTGCTTGAAGATCCCTTTCAGTTATCTCACGAGCTTGTACATCGATCATTAATGTTTTATCCCGTGAACATGCATAAACTAGGTTGAGATCACTCAAACCTAACTGCAAGTTGCAGTGAAGTATACATGAAATATGAGTAAACTTAATGAATTTCCAGCATTCTATAATGGATAATATGTGTAAACCACAGGTACTAGGGCGTAGTTAGTTATGGCACAAATTACACACAAATGGAATTGGCATTATGAGCCACAAATAGCTCCTACGATATCTGATATCTACGAATAGTGCAAATGTACAACACCATGGGTACAATTCATGCACAGTGGAGAACAGATCAAAATTATTACGTGTGGTAGCACTTGATCGATATGTATACCTCATCCACTGTTGGGTTCAACACAAAATTTCCATCAATTCTCCCAACACGTATTACTCCAATTGGCCCATTCCAAGGTATATCAGATAGCATAAGTGCAGCTGAAGATGCATTTGCAGCCATAACATCTGGGTCCTGCTTTCCGTCTGAGGAAAGAACATTTACCGTGATCTAGAAAAGCAGAACGCAACTCCACCAATGAGTGATAATATTGTGCAAACTTTGTGAATTTGAAGAAGAAAATTTTAATTAGAAAGATCACCTGGACATCATGGTAAAATCCACGAGGAAACAATGGCCGTATTGGTCGATCGATTATGCGCCCACACAGAAGTTCTCTTTCCTTAGGGGCACCTTCCCTGCGCATATATGTTGTGGGAATAACACCTTGAGCGAATTGCTTCTCTTGATAGTCAACCTACAGCCAAAAAAAATTACCAGCATGTTCATCAGGGGAAAGAAGCACCCAAATGGTCCTAAAAGGGTGCACATAGCAGATGAATAGCGTTGCATTGAAAATGTGAAGACAAACATATTCAGTTCTTCCTTTTGGGTAAGCATATCACCTATAAGTTGCATTAGCAATATAAAAAGGTAAAGTACACAATGGGTCTTTAAACTTTCCAGGGTGACCACCATGTAGGTCCCTAAACTCAAAAACTGTAGACTACTTCACTGTATCTGGAAGTGTAAGGATCCACAGTGTTGTTCTATTAAAATTTACTGCAACGTCCACATTCAAGGTTAATAAAATGATGCTTTCATACCATCGAACACTATACAGTACCCGACAAAATCAAGCATGATAATGGGTATATGCCATCACCCATCAGAGAAATCTGAACAATCTCTTTGTGAAATGCAGTGCCAAATTGGTAATTAGCATAAATGAACAGCTGATTGACTAACGGTACTGCAACCAAAAAATGGTAGTGAACAGAATCGATGAAACCTCATCAATAAGGGTGGAGGGGTTAATGAAAAATATAAAACCTGGAAACAATTTAGTAACACAAATCAAATGATGTAACCGGAGAATAGTTAGAACTGCATCAGATAGAAGCTTCGTGTATGTTCACATTAAATTGCATATGAGCTTGGTCATTCCGTGTCGAATTTAATAGCCTCTGAAATACACATCACATCAGAGCATGTCAGGGAACGATCCTTACGGTTAGAGGGAGAAAGTCCCGGACAGGGTCCGAGGACTTGGCGGCGGCGACGGTGGCGAGGACATTGGTGTCCTCCATTGAGATCACCACGGAGCCGTTAGCAAAGCGCGCCATCTTCCCGGTTTCGAAGGCGATGAGGCGACCCCCAATCTCGAACTCCTCGCGGAAGCTTTCCAGCACCTTCCTCCCCGGCGGCGGCGGGGCCGCCCGCGGGACATCCTCGGCCGCGTCAGAGAGGAATGCGGCCCGCGTACCGGGGACCGCGAGCGGCGCGGTGAGCCGGAAGTGGTGTCGGCGGCGCGAGAGGAAGCGGAGCGAGGCCACCGCCATCGACATGGTGGCGCGCTGCGGGGAGCGGCCGGAAGAGGGGAGGAAGTGGTTTGGCTTCTGGGTTTGGGCTTGGGTTTAGGGTTTAAGCGGCGAAGGGAAATGGTTGAGACTTGGGCCTATCGCCGTCTCGGCTCTGGGTGCTTTGAGTTGCAGTGCAGTAGACCCGCGGTAGTTTTGGGCCCACGTGTCAGTTGGCCAAACGACCCAGCTTCTACACATTCATATCCCTCGATCTGAACCGTACATGGGACGACGGACGGCTCAGGACGCAGTGTAGTGCCAAACGAAAGCCCATTTCTCTGGCACTGATCGCCCGCCGCCGCCGCCGCCGGAAAGAGGAGCTCCGACTCGAAACCCCGCAAAACCCTACGGCACTTTCCCCCGTCGTCGCCTCCGACCCCCCTCGCTCCTCCGGTATGTCCTTCACATCGACGTCTCCTCACCGCTCCCTCCCATCCCCTCCCCTCCGACCACTGATTTTGCCGTTGGGATTCGTAGGAACCAGTACCAAGGGTTGTTGCTAGAGGAGAACGATGCCGCTGGGGCTGATACTGAGCTCGATCGGGAGGTCGATGCGGCGGAAGCGGACGTCCTCGCTCAACATCCTCTCCTCCAAGCGGGCGCCCCGGGATTACTACAAGGGCAAGAACTGCAAGCCCACGGGGTTCCACACTCGCAAAGGTTACAGCAATCCTGATCTGAACCTAGTAGTCTTATCTGTATCTTGCGCCCTCTGTTCGATGCTACATTTTTGTTATCACCTTCTGACTCATTTATATTTTACATACAAGATGAAAACCATGATCTGTTCGGTTGATAGGTTTAAAAGATTTTGAACCAGATAGTTAAAATTGACACTGCGGATGAAATTGATTGAAACATTAATTGATCAGTGCTGCCTGTTGCCACACTATTTTGCTTATCGTAGGAAGGAATGTTCAATGTGGGAGATCAAATGCAAATATTGAGTTGGTCTGAGTAAACCGTTGAACAGTACGTGAACTGAGTGATTTCTTACTTGACAGTTGAGGTGCTTTCAATTGCATCAAAATATGATGATAAGGTTTAGTGAATGGAAAAGGTGCAACACATTTTAATCTAGGCAGTCTATAGACATTTGTGAGGTTCATGTGAGTGAGTGTTAATCACGGATATGCAGTAACTAGTAGGTATGTTCAATTAGTGTTCATGCATACCGACAGAAACAAGATGTGACTGAGAGGAAATTCTGCAACTTCACCAAAGAAGAATATATATACTTATTTGAAGAACATACAAGAATATATACATCAGTCTCTGTACAAATCAATGGCCAGAAAAACTGACTTGAAGTTAGGATTAGGAAAAACATGGCAACACGGTATAAATAATCACATGACATATTTTGCATGTCCTAAAACAAGATGACAGAAATCTGGAGAGATAGCAGCACCTGTCAGCTAGTTTTGAAGGAGGGAGTTAGGGGTAGATAGACCACCTCCACCAGTACCGCCAACTCCTATATCTATAGGAGTAATGATAATGATAATGACATGCAAGCATAGAGATAAAGCCTCGCAGTAAGGAATTCAATTATTTGTATGTTATGCATCCATCTACGGTCTACTGATGCTTTATATTAATGAGTTGATCTAAGTCCGAAACCTTCAGGTATCTTCTGGTCGGCTCATTATCTCTGGCACTCTTATGTCGATGTGAAATTTTAATATTTTAGCTGCAATAGATTAATTAGAATTATGTCTTACATACTTACGTGTAAGGATCCAGTTCCTTGGGCATGGTATTCTTGATATTGCCTTGTTCAGGTAAATCTGCAACCACTATAATGCTAGGATATGATTATTGCACTAACTGGGTAAGAGTTTGACTGTTACTACGACTTTCTAGTTTGCTGGATGGCTTTCAAGACTGGAGAATTACACTTCTGTACTTTTGAACATCATATTCAAAGATGTAATTTTGCAGGTGGGTATGTGATGGTGGACGCGAAATTACCAAGATTTGTGGTCCCTGATTTGACTGATTTCAAGGTGACCCTTGTATTTACTTTTTGGTTCCATTTTCACTGTTTTTACACTCAGTTTAAATTAAGTTCCAGAGTTTCCTATGTACTTTATTATAATCTCAATTTTCTGGGAAACAAATACTCTCCTATGCCAATTTGGGATGGAGGGAGTATAAAAATGGAATATTAGATCCTATGCTGAGAAAATAGATCATTAGAACAGAAAAGGTAGTTAGCAGTACCTAAAAACAGAAAATTCACGAACATAGCATTAGTGAAACGCTCAAGAATTTGGAATCATTCCCTCCTCCCTCTCTAGTGGGGCTTTGGATGACGAGCACAATACCTGCCCTGCCTCAGTCCATCTGGAACTCAATACTGCTAATCATTCTCTGGAAATTTTGGGACTCTCAAAATGCAAAGATCTTTAGAAATGAGGATCACACATGTATCACAACTGTTAAGAACATTCTGTTGGACCTCGCACTCTGGTTTTTCTATTTCAAGGAAACGGAACAAAGGTTGGCAGCCGATCTGTGGCATGACCACCTTTCCCTCCGTATTATGTAAAATTCAGGTGGGGATCCCACTGTTGACTCAGTAATTATGATGGAAGTTATTCGCCAGATCCTCACTTAAAACGGAGGACAGATATTCTTAAGGAAAAGCATTAAATGTTCCAAATAACTGCAGTTGGTGGTTTAGCTGAGGGAGTCATCTTCCCTGCATCCCCTCATAATTTTACGGTGTATTATAACCTATAACTAATCAATTCCTTGTCTAAATAACTGCAGTTGAAGCCATATGTATCGCAATGCGCCAGGGACGATATTGCAGCCAACTCAACAGCCTCCGCTTCAGCAGAATCAACTGAAAACAAGAAGTGATATGTTGGATGCTGAGTTGCTCCTTGTTTCACAAGAATACAGTGCGGCTCTGCAGTTATGTCTTCCTTCCGGTGACCATTTTCAGAACACGTAGCCTTGTCAACTTTGCTACGTGTGGACTATTTGATACTCCATAACTGCAAACTCTGTGCTTCGGCATAAATTGTTGAAATTTACTATTGTTAGATGTACCATGTACTCTGAGTTCACTAGTTTTCTCGTATTTGTGATGTTCATTTGATCCTAAAGCATGTGATACTACAACACTGGTTGCCGACAACCAGTGTTTCATGCTAAGCTGAGAACTTTACCGAATTTCATGCTTTTTTTTTCAAGGCAAGAAATTGGGGTGAACGGCTACTTCTCAGTAAAATGCCCTTTTGCCAGTCAAATATATCATTGGCATGCACGGTACATGACACATGGGAGGTGCTAGGCATCAGATGAGCGGAAGGAGCTCAATGTCCGCATCTCCCTGTCGTCCGATCTCACTAAATCGTGAGATGTGGGCCGTTTGTCCATTGCAACATGGGAAAATTGGTTATTTACCCAAAAGTTCAACGTTCTTGGATTATGTACCCCAAATTGATTGACCATTGGTAAAATACCCATTAGGGACTTGAAAACAAATAAAATTTTACACTCGGCCCTTCCAAAGATAACTGAACATGAAAGGAGAAAACTGCTCTCCTGCCCTTGATTAGTAAAACTGAATTGGGCACACACGAATGCGTCTGTCCTTGTCAGATTGTGCAAATGATTATGAGTCTGGGATAGCATCTCTAGGAACGTAGAAATCCATGAGTATAGCTACGTCGTCAGAAAAATTGACTATGTACTTAGAAACCATTTGACGTAGGGGAGAAGGTGCTTAAACTTGAAATGTTCCTCTGTTCGAGATGGTTAGAATTTATCATCAAATCTGGGATAGAAGATTTGGCCCTAGAGATTCTGTATGCGAAAAGAAGACACAATATAACTTCCCATGTTCAATTTTATTCAACAAGGTAGCTGCAGGGACGCTTCAATCTCTTTGCCTCTCAAATTGCACTTCTCATCCATCATTAACTTTTGCTTGTAACAGAGGCTTAACGTATATATCTGAAGTCAATTCGCATTTCCAAGGAGTTGGACAGTTTCTTTCCAATTGCTTTGCTTTAGACAATTGGTAATTTTAGGTTATACACCACAGACGACGTCGAGTACTGCCGGGACTGCAGCGGCCGGCCACTAGCACCACACAACACGATTAAAATGGACCGGGGGTATGTACTATCTTGACTCCTGTTGTCTAGTTTATAGAAAACTCCATTTGGGAAAATCAAAAGATGATTTAATCCTTGCAATGGGTATTTTACCAATGGTCAATCAACTTGGGGTACATAATCCAAGGACAATGAACTTTTGGGTAAATAACCAATTTTCCCTTGCAACATCCCTCCCTCGTCGATCTTTTTTTGGTAGCAATATGCTTTCACGAATGTGTCAAAAACAAAACACACAAAGCTTCGCACCACATGGTATAATCAATGTTAGGAATTGACTTTTTAAATTGGAGTTTGATTATTCAAACTAGAATTTGATTATTTCTCTTCCCATTGCCCAGCCAAGTGACCTAGGACATGATGCAACCATTCTATATTGGTATGACACATTCATGTATCCTTTCCTCTCCGAGGCGGTGGACCTTCTAGAACCTTCCAAAAGATTCCGGTGAAAACATCGAAAACATTTTCGAATTCCGAAATAGGTCTTTTCTTATATGAATCTTATTCTCCAGACAATTCTGGATCTCCTCGTGATATCCCGGATCCAATCCGAGACTCTGAACAACATTTGATATCTACCAAACAACATTGAATCCTTAAGTGTGTCTCCCTACGGTTCGTGAATTATGCAAATATGATCGAGACACTTCTCCGATCAATAACTAATAGAGGAATCTGAAAATTCATATGGCTCCAACATATTTCTACGATTACTTCAGGATCGAATAAACCATTTACATACAATATCGTCCGAGGTTTTATCGTCGGTATCTCTATACCTAGTTCAACCTTGCTACCATAAGTACTCTTTACTCGTTTTGTGATATGACATCCCTTGTGACCTAGTCACATGCTTGCAAGCCAATTGGATGACATTTCACCAAGAGGGACCGGAGTATATCTATTTGTCATATGGATGGACAAATCCCACTCTTGATTCATGTGTTTCAACACATACTTTCAGAACACCTAATGACACCTTTATAATCACCCAGTTACGAAACTGGTGTTTGATGTCATCAAATCATTCATCCGGTGATGGTGATTAATATGATCTTATGGTCGAAGGATTAGGTTACTATGTATTTGAAAGCTTGTAGCAAACGAACTCTAAATGACTTGATCTTACGCTACACTTATTATAGGAGTGTGTCCATCATATCATTCTCCTAATGACATGATCTTGTTATTAACAACATCTAATGTCCATGATCAAAAAACATGATCATCTATTAATCAACAAGCTAGTTCAATAAGAGGCTTACTAGGGACTTATTTTATGTTTACCAAACACACAAGTATTAATGTTTCCGATTAATACAATTATAGCATGGGATGTAAACATTTGTCATAAACACAAAGATATAATAATAACCATTTTATTATTGCCTCTTGGGCATATCTCCAACATTTATAATCCCAAATAGTAGTATGGATCTGCACTTGTTATCATCCATTTACTCTTATTCATTTCATATATTCATGATGATGTTGTTGATTGCCTTTATGTATGAGTAGTTTACCTTGTTCTTGAGGAGATGGAGAAACTCTAGCAATATTATAAAGTGAAATAAATATGATCTATAATTTCCGTGTTATGAGGATGTATTACTTTTCTCTCTAGATATTATATGAAGTGCACACCATGTAATATTTGTTTTCGGGACTATAGAGGAAACTACCATTGGTCATATGGTAGTATGTATGGTGCTAAGTGACATAACGTGTCGACGTGCTATTCATATGGGTAACGACGATTAGAAGGGATTCACTAAGCTCATATCAATATCCATGAGGAAATTCTTAATTGTGATGGATCGAAGTGGTTATTAGGTATGAAATAACAGATGACTTTCTGTGATCATCTTATTATGAAACTCTTTCCATACATGCGCATGAAGGACGATATAGATTCATCATCTTTACTATTAAAAGCAAAGTGGTGGTGTCACACGGTGTCACACTTCATTAATATTACTAGAAAAATGCCACCGCAACAACAAACTAACCATTTCCACCGCTGTCAGATTTATACACCCACATAAAAAGCTAACAAACTCCACACAAAAGCTAACCAGATAACAAACTTTATCTTATCTCACAGTATATTCAAAATTTCTTTTGTTTACCTTGCTCCACTCTCACGCGGCCGCACCCATCGTGATTCTCTCGGCATCTTCTCCCGATCTCGATCTATTTTTGTTCTCCTCTCTCATACCGCAATTTCTTTCAAGTGGCTACTTTTACCTTCCATCCCAGCAGTGCTACCCGGATGATGCCCAGGCGCAGCCTGCAGCGTGCAATGTAGGCAGGAGGAGCTCGATGAGGCTGAGTTGGGCGTCAAACCCGACGACAAGCAGGGTGTGTTTCTAGGAGCCCACAGTTCATCCCTCAGCTTGCGATGGTTTCGCAACAGACAGAATGGACAAGAATAACCCATTTTTAAAAGATTTTTAAAAGAATTTTACAAACTGGTGAAAGAATTTCACAAAACTAACCCTTTTGGTAGCGCCTAATACAAAGACGCTATGCTCAACGGTGTAGCGCCTTTCCGAAAGGAGCTACACTCTTTGCCAGCGTGGCATGCGGACCCCACGAACGTTCTAGTAGCACCTTTGACTGAGGCGTCATTGTGCATAACATAGCGCCTATGTGTAAAGTGCTACACTAGTCTACATATAAAATGTCTGTATTTAATAGGCAGATATGTTTGGTAGTTGAGTTGGTTGAAGTCTTTGTTGCCAACTAGTAGGTCGTGAGTTCAACTTCTAAAACCCCATTTTTTATTTTTATTTTTCAAAGGCTGCGACAATGGTTAATATTATCGTACATATGAAGATATATTAATTCTATCATTCTTATTTATTTTAAAAAATGGAAACCAATATTATTTTTAAAAATACTAGAAAACATGTCCGCGCGTTGCGGCGGAAGAAAAAATCCACTAACAAGATTAATTATGGATAACGTCTAAGAATGACAAATTAATGTAATTAGAACAAAAACATCATCTAAATTTAGCTAACAAAAAAGGCATAGAATGATTCGGAAGATACGTCGTTAACGATAGCCACGTACGGCAGGACTCTTTACGGTAAATCTCACCCGGAAAAGAAAGACACATGCAGCAAGAGTCCTCACAATAATTAATTCACACCTAAAAACCCCTCTCGCGAGTTCAGGTGATCACCACGATAAGTTGCCTATATATTTGACCCCGGCCATCCCTAATCAGCTCGTACCATCGAATCTAAAGAGGTCGGTTAATTAGGTCTTCAACCCTAGGCAGCTCTCCACGCATATCGGTTGTCGTCAGACCGCCGCCGCCTTTTCCGACTACCTGGAGCCCGCCCTCTCAGGCGAAGCCGACAAGAAGGAGACCCTGAAGTTCGCGATGCATACATGAACCAGGAGTTCGATTGGCGCATGGAGCAGTACGTATTCTACTTAGTAACCCAACAATGGAAGGCCGCCGACGTCGGAGAGAGGTCGATGCAGTGATCATCAATAGCAAAAGCAGGCGGCCGGCTGATCCATGTTGCTATACAAAAGTGTAATCTTTATAAACACTAAGTTGACAGTTAAAAGCACTATGTGAGAAAGCTAAACAAATTTTGATGGAGGAAAGCACGTCCAGGTATGATGTCGCGCTTTCTACATTCTTTTTAAACTGAAACTCCACTTTCTACATTAATACCGCCGTATCTTCCGAATCATTCTATGCCTTTTTTGTTAGCTAAATACAGATGATGTTTTTTGTTCTAATTACATTAATTTGTCATTCTTAGACGTTATCTATAATTAATCTTGTTAGTGGATTTTTTCTTCCGCCACAACTCGCGGATATGTTTCCTAGTATTTTAAAAAATGACACTGGTTTTCATTTTTTAAAATAAATAAGGATGCTAGAATTAATATATTTCCATATGTACAACAATATTAATCAATGTCGTAGCCTTTGAAAAGTAAAAATAAAAAATGTGGTTTTAGGGAGTTGAATTCACAACCTGCTAGTTGACAACAAACACTTCAACCAACTCAAGTACCATACTTCTTTGTCATACAGACATTATATATATAGTGTAGCGCCTTACACATAGTCAAAGGCGCTACTAGAACGTCTCGTGGGGCCCGCGTGCCACGCTGGCAAAGAGTGTAGCGCCTTTCGGCCTTTGTGTTAGGCGCTACCAAAAATGTTAGTTCTCTAAAATTCTTTGTTCAGTTTGTGAAATTCTTTTAAAAATGGGTTATTTTTATCCATTCTGCCTTCGCAACAGCGCAAACCTGACGACGTCCATGTGCAGACCGTCGTGTGTGTGTGTGTGTGTGTGTGTGGGATGCATGGGATGCGTGGGAGTCCTGTATCGGTCTAGACCTATATGTCATTTGATAATGGCAAGGATGCGTGGGATGCACTGGACGCCAAGTTTGGTGTTTCGGATGCTGGCACTGAACTGTATATCATGGAGCAATTCTATGACTACAAGATGACTGATGACCGTCCCATCGTGGATCAGGCTCATGAGATACAGTCCCTTGCCAAAGAACTCAAGCAGTTCAAGTGTAACTTACCGGACAAGTTCGTGGCCGGAGGCATTATTGCCAAGCTTCCTCCTTCTTGGAGGAACTTTGCTACCTCTCTGAAACATAAGAGACAGGAGTTTTCTGTTTCGGATCTCATCGGATCTCTTCATGTTGAAGAAAAGGCGAGAGCAAAAGATACACGTCCTCGAGGCTTTGATGGAAGTTCTAGCGCACATGTAGTGCAGAAAAACAATTTCCAGTCCCACAAGTTCAAGAATAAGAACAGGTCTGATGGCAAAGGAAAGTTTGATGACAAAAACAAGGCCGCACAGACTACCAACTTCAAGAAGAAGACTGAGTATAAGAAGAAAGGATCCTGCCATGTCTGTGGTGATCCTAATCATTGGGCTCCTAGCTGCCCCAATCGCTTTGACAAGCGTTCACATGGAAATAGTGGCACCGCTAATGTTGTCCTTGGTGATATTGAGATGAAGGATGCTGGGTACGGTATATTTCCCACTGTTCTTTCAGTTTGTAATTCACCTGATTGGTGGATAGACACTGGTGCAAATATACATGTATGTGCTGATATTTCCATGTTCTCTTTTTATCAGGTCGAACGGGCTGGCTCCGTGCTGATGGAAAACGGCTCACGTGCTTCTATTCAAGGTGTTGGTACGGTGGATCTGAAGTTTACTTCGGGGAAGATCGTACAGCTGAAGAATGTGCAGCACGTTCCCTCAATCAATAAGAATCTCGTCAGCGGATCTCTCTGTGTCGAGATGGTTTTAAGTTAGTCTTTGAGTCCAATAAAGTTGTAATTTCTAAGTGTGGACAATTTGTTGGAAAGGGTTATGAGTGCGGAGGCTTGTTCCGCTTATCTTTGTCAGACTTATGTACTCAAGTTATTAATCATGTTTGCAATGATAGTGAATCCAATATTTGGCATTCACGACTTTGTCATATTAATTTTGGGTGCATGACGCGGCTTGCCGATATGAATTTAATTCCGAAATTTACTACTGTCAAAAGTTCCAAGTGTCAAGTATGTGTGCAAGCTAAGCAACCTCGCAAGTCTCACAAGACTGCCGAGGTACGAGATTTGGCACCACTGGAACTAATACATTCAGATCTTTGTGAGATGAATGGTGAGTTGACAAAAGGTGGAAAGCGATATTTCATGACTTTAATTGATGATTCCACTCGATACTGTTATGTGTATCTTCTGAAATCTAAAGATGAAGCTTTTAATCACTTCAAAATCTATAAAGCTGAATCAGAAAACCAACTTGATCGAAAGATTAAGCGACTTCGGTCTGATCGTGGTGGAGAGTATTTTTCCAACGAATTTGATTCTTTTTGTGTGGAGCATGGTATTATCCATGAGAGGACGCCTCCCTACTCACCTCAGTCAAATGGGGTGGCCGAAAGAAAGAACCGTACTCTAACTGATTTGGTTAATGCCATGTTAGATACATCGGGTCTATCTAAGGAATGGTGGGGGGAGGCGATAAAGATTGCGTGTCATGTCCTAAACCGTGTTCCCAAAAAGAACAAAACCATTACTCCATTTGAGGAATGGGAAAGGAAAAGGCTGAAACTCTCCTACTTACGAACTTGGGGTTGTTTGGCGAAAGTGAATGTGCCGATACCCAAGAAGCGCAAGCTTGGACCAAAAACCGTGGATTGTGTCTTTCTGGGATATGCATTTCATAGCATTGGCTATAGATTTTTGATAGTGAAATCTCAGGTATCTGACATGCATGTTGGTACAATCATGGAGTCAAATGATGCGACTTTCTTTGAAGACATCTTTCCCATGAAAGATTCGTCTAGTTCATCAAATCAGGAGATGCCTAGTTTATCTAGTCAAGAATTAATCACAATTCCTGAACCCACCATTTCGATAGAACACCCTGATAATCCTGTGGAGGATAACAGTGAAGCTCCTACCAGAAGTAAGAGTGACATGGTTATATCCTACGGGTACATAACTTCAGCATACCTAGTCCAGCTCAAGGAAGGCCCACTACAGGCGTACGCTGGCCCATGAAGATTTTCGGGTGACCAAGGCCCAAGACATCTTCGGATCCTTGGAGAACAAGACTATTTAGATAGGAAACTCAAAAGGGCAAACGCCCTAGAACTTGTAACCGACTAGGACTATGCCCGGGACCTGCCTAAGTCTATATAAAGGCCAGGAGGGCACGTCCTAGGGCAACTCAACCAACCTCGACTCATACTTTCGCATACGCATCCACGCCAGATCGAATTTGTGCACCCTGTAACCTTCGGTTCCGCCGTAATCAAAGAGCAGACAAGCAGGAGTAGGGTTTTCCCTCCGGGGGCCTGAACCTGGGTAAATCTTGTGTCCCCTGGTTGCTTGTCTGTTAACCGTGCCACGATCTCCAGCATCCCCATCTTATCCAAAACCCAAGTCCATAACAATGGGCATTGACGAGATTAAACCTCGTCAATTGGCGCCGTCTGTGGGAATTGGGGCTGCTGATTGTGCGGTCGTGATGGTTCCGATCCGATCGATCTACAACTCCGCGGCAACGGAGAATCACCTCCTCTTCGGCGCTTTCGACTTCACCGCCCACTCGCCGGCCACCATGAAGGATTTCGAGCCCGTAGGCGACGGACTCGAAATTTTGTTCGGGAGTTTCTGCTTCCAGGTGGGACAAACTGGCACCCTCCGCCTCCCTGAGCGGGTGCCCGTACCGTCAATCAGGCCCGCTTCGTGGGCTCCACACCCCGTGCTACGCACGTCGCCATCAACAGATGAGTTCTACAGCAGCAGCAGCTGCAACTCCGATCTGTGCGATCCACCTTTGGATGAAGGGACCTACGACTCCGGATCCGAAAGCTGTGGCAGCAGCCAACCAATCTGCAGGCGCTACCTGTGCGCCGCAGTCATCCAAACCGACGAGGAAACGCCTAACCCGCCGCCCAACCCCAACCCGGATAGAAACGGCGAAAACGGTGGAAACGGCGATAACGGGGAAAACGGCGGCCACCTCATCCAACTTAGCAAAGAAGGATGGGTCGAAGCACGCCTCGCTGTCGCAGGCGAAATAGTCCTACCTCTGGACTCCCCACGTGATCTGCTGAGGGCATACCACTACCTCCTCATCGAGGAGCACAAGAAGCAAGTCGAGATGCAGAAGACGCTCGACAAACGCAAGCAAGCAGCCTCTGAGTCCAGTGCGCGACGAGCTGCGCTCTCCGCCATGGAACCCGGCTCTAGCACAAACAGAAACCAGGGAAACAAGCACCGCTCTCGGGTGGAAAACATGGACCCGAAGGAACGGCGTGACGTGACCCGAACTCTCCATACATCGTTCATGGACATGGACGCTGACGGCAACATCATCCCGAAGACGCCACAAGCTGCGATCATGGCAGCCACTACGTACCTCGCGGCTCACCCACCTCCGGAGGGGGACCCGAAAAGGGCCATGCTTAAGTCCGCACTCACCGGACTAGGACTAATCGGAGCTGCGCTCCACGAAGACGCTCCTGCGGAGCCGAAGAAGAAAGCTCCGGCCAGGCGCGACCGGAGCCCCACACCCTCATCCGAAGAGGAAGAGGAGCACGATCTTCCTCGAAGGAAGAAGAGCTCCAACCGCCACAAACGCGACTACGACGCCAGAGACAAGCTTACACAACGCAAGATCGACAAAGCACGCGCCAAACGTGCATGCTCGTCTGAATCTGAGATGGACGAAGACGAAGGAGAACTCTGCGGGGCTCGATGCTTCAGCAGATCCGTCCGGCGAACGCAGATGCCACACAACTTCAAGCTTCCTTCGGACACTCCGAAGTTCAACGACACACAAGATCCAAAATCCTGGCTCAGTGACCATCTGTCATCCGTCAAACTTCACGGAGGCAACAAAGAAACCGCCATGCAATGCCTTCAGCTGCAGCTGACAGGCGCGGCGCGAGTCTGGCTCAGCAGCCTATCATCAGGATCCATCCGAAGCTGGGAGGAGCTCGCTTACAGCTTCATCCGAAACTTCAAAGGCACCAGCAAGAGGCCCGCCTCAATCGAAGAATTGCGAGCCTGCACTCAAAGAACGTGTGAATCTATTCGCTCATACATACTACGCTGGTCTACGACCAAGAACTCCACAGCACACATCTCCGAAGAAAGGGCCATCGACGCCTTCAGGGACGGCGTCAAGCGCCCAGACTTCAAGGAGGAACTTGGGCGTGTAAAGCCCAAGAAACTCGATCACCTCATGGAAATCGCCAACAGCTAGGCAGACGGCGAAGATTGCATCCAGCGACCGCAATCAGATGAAGAGGACGATTACGGCCGAAGACGCGAACGCCGCAGCAAGAGGAGATTGCGCGTCTACGAGGACGGTGACGGACCCGACATGGTCGCGGCCGGCTACGCCGACCGCCGCAACGACAACAGCCGCAACAGCGGAGGATATCGCAGCGGAAACTTCCGCGACAGCGGACGACCAACGCAGTCGTGGCAACGCCGCGACCGCGACAGCGGACCCTCGACATTCGACAAACTTTCGGGTCCATGCACCATCCACTTCTACATCGACAAACAGGATGGCAAAAAGAAAGCCAGCCACATGCTCAAGGACTGCTGCGAGTTCCAAAAACTCAGCGAAGGCATGATGCAGATGAGGCAACAAACTCCAATTCATGCGTTCGGAAACGCACCTGCACCAGGTGAAATAGCACACGGAGCTCCTCCACCGCCGCCTATTGGAGGCCAAAACCAACCAGTCGCACCAGCGCAAAACAACACCGGGGTCCCATATCCCCCACCAAAGGGAGCACTAAACATGATCCAGAAGGGACGCCCAACAAACAGCGTGCAGAAGAAAATCACCCGACAAATCAACTTGGCTGTGGCAACCCCACCTGCAATCCCTGAGTACCTCAGCGGATCGGAGTCCTGCATCACATTCACTCGCGCGGATCACCCTTGCCAGATCCCTCGCCTAGGTCATGCTGCCCTGGTGCTGGAGGCACAGATCGGAGGCTTCGAGATGAGTCGTGTCTTCATGGACGGCGGTAGCGGCATCAACCTAATGTTCGCAAGCACCCTAGCAGCTATGCGGATCCCGCAATGCAGCCTAGAACAATCAGACACAACGTTCCATGGAATTGTCCCAGGGAAGGGCATCTTCCCCCTGGGAAAAATAGGGCTCGACGTCATCTTCGGGAAGCCGGACAACTTTCGGCAGGAGCGCCTAGAATTCGAAGTGGTGGACTGGCCATCGCAATACCATGCCATCCTGGGACGCGTAGCATTCACAAGGTTCCTGGCCGTCCCACACTACGCATACCTACTACTCAAGATGCCAGGACCAAGGGGAATCATCACAGTCCACGGGAGCTTCACCCGATCGGACCAATGCGACAGGGATTTCAACAAAATCTCCCAATCCTTCGGCATGCAAGACGAGCTCGTAAGGCTCCGCGAGGTGACGGACAATGGACTACCCCCAGTCACAAGGCAGAACGCACCCGACATGTCCTTCGACTCCACCGTCAACACCAAGAAAGTGCAGGTCCATCCGACAGACGCCTCCAAGACGGCGCTGATCGCCAACGACCTCAGCACCGCATAGGAAGGCGCGCTTGTCTAATTCCTCCGTGAGCGCTGGGAAATCTTCGCCTGGTGTCCTGCGGACATGCCAGGAGTTCCTAGGGAATTCGCCGAGCACGCACTCAATGTCTTCCCAGACACCAAGCCAGTCAAGCAGTCTATCCGAAGACTGTCAGAGCCACGAGCCGAAGCTATCGGCAAGGAGATCAACAGATTACTCGCAGCAGACTTCATCCGGGAAATCAAGGAAAGCGAGTGGCTGGCAAATACGGTGATGGTCCCGAAGAAGGACACGGACATCCTGCGGATGTGCGTGGACTTCACGTCACTAAATAAACACTGCCCAAAGGACCATTTCCCTCTTCCTCGGATCGACCAGATCATCGATTCGACTGCAGGTTGTGAGAAGCTCTCCTTCCTCGACGCCTATTCAGGTTATAACCAGATTCGACTCAAGGTCGAAGGTCAAGAGAAGACGGCATTCATCACACCGTTCGGAGTATTCTGCTACAACACAATGCCCTTAGGGCTAAAGAACGCGGGTGCCACGTACCAGGGATGCATGCAGGCCTGCCTCAAGGACCAGATCGGTCGCAATGTCCAAGTCTATGTCGACGACATAGTCATAAAAACCAAGGAAGCAGGAACACTTATCAACGATCTCCGCGAGACGTTCGACAACCTTGATCGCTACAGGATCAAGCTCAATCCAGAAAAATGCGCCTTCGGCGTCCCCTCGGGTCAGCTGCTCGGGTACTTCATCTCTCAACGAGGGATCGAAGCGAACCCGAAGAAAATCAAAGCTATCATGACAATGGAGAAGCCGAAAAACCTCAAAGGCGTTCAGCAGCTCGCAGGGCGAGTAGCGGCACTAAGCAGGTTCATCAGCCGCATGGGCGAGAAGGCCCTACCATTTTACCAGCTGCTGCGCAAGGCAGACAAGTTCGAGTGGACACCAGAAGCCAACGACGCATTCGAAAGCCTCAAGCGGCTCCTCTCCACCTCGCCCGTTTTGGTCACGCCAAAAGAGCGCGAACTCCTTCTGCTGTACATAGTAGCCACGCACCAGGTGGTCAGCACAGTACTCGTGGTCGAACGACCCGAAGAAGGCAAGACCCACGGGGTACAACGCCCAATTTACTACCTCAGCGAGGTACTCACTCCAACAAAACAGCGATACCCGCACTACCAGAAGCTGGCCTACGGCGTGTTCATGACGGCTCGACGACTGACCCACTACTTCCAGGAACATCAGGTGATGGTCGTCAACGAGGCACCCCTAAACAGCATCCTGAATAACCCAGAAGCCACAGGACGCGTGGCCCTATGGGGCATTGAACTATCACCCCTGGACATCATCTATGAGAAGCGACACGCAATCAAATCTCAAGTCCTTCCAGATTTTCTGGTGCACTGGATGGAGCTACAGCTGCCTGACACCCCAGACATGTCGCAGTCCTGGACAATGCATTTTGACGGCTCCAAGCGCGAAGCCGGAGCAGGGGCAGGGGTCATACTGACCTCCCCGCAAGGTGACAAGATGAAGTACGTCCTTCGGATGAAATTTAGAGCCTCCAACAACGAAGCCGAATACGAAGCCCTCATCCATGGCATGAAGATGGCAAAAATATGTGGCGCAACGCGCCTGTTCATCTACGAATACCTTGCAGCTGCCGCAGTTTCGCCTCCAGCGTCAGGCGCTCCTCCACCAGCCGCTTGGCCTCTTGGACAAAAGGCTGTAGAAAACAGCAATAGAAGTAAGAACAGTACTTGGGGGCTACGCCCAACACAAAGCACTCGAAGACACTTGGGGGCTCCCCCCGTAACATCAAGCAGAAAAACTTACGTGCTCCGAAGGCGAACCTGCAGGCTCATCTGCGAAATTCTGGGGCGCAACCACCAGCCTCTCCTGCACTGGAGGAACTGGCGCAACGTCACCCGAAGTCGCCACCATCTGAGGAGGAGGCGACGCAATGTTCGACTCCCCCATCATCTCCTACCCATCATCACTAGAGCCGTCGGAGGATTGCCTGCATATGAACCAATCAACAAAGGTGCAAGAACAACAAGGAAACAAAGGAAAACAGGAGCAAACAAAAAACTTATGAGCCCAACGCGCTCAGGTCAAAGATAGGAGAAGCCCTTCGGGCCCTCTTCTCTTCCTTCTTTTCTTCCTTCTCCTCCTCCTTCTTTTCTTCCTTCTTCCGCTTTGCTGGCGGGTGCGGAGCAACAGCTCGCACAGGAATGGCAGGAAGAGGAGAGGAATAACCCTCATGAACATCACCCTGACGCTCAAGGCCCAGAGGATTCCTGGGAGTCGGAGGAGTCGAGGCATCCGAAGATTCGCTGTATGATGGGGATACGCCTACTGGGGTATACTCAGCAGGACGTTTCCGACTGGCCCGAGGGCTGGCGAGTGGGCCTGCAGAACGGGGAGTGGATTGAAGCCCAGCAAGGTACCGAGCGACTGGAAGCTGAAGGCCCAGGCGAGTAGATAGGCCCAGTCGGACTAGGTTAAACGACTACTGAAGCTGTAACCGAATCGGTTGAGATATGTAAACCCTAGGGGAGGTGAGCCTATATAAACCTCCCTATGGGGTGAGTAGAGACACGTTCCCTCGTACACCTAAGCGACTCGCCGCCTAGCCGCCGAGCTCGCCCATTGTAACACCTCCCTAATACAATCTAGCAGGAGTAGGTCTTTACCCTCCGGGGGGCCGAACCTGGGTAAACCCTGTGTCTTTGCCCTCATCTCGCACCGCAGATGGCTGGCCGCCCTTGCCCCTCGTTCTACTACTCGCTGCTGATTGCAGCGTCTGCCGTGACCATTCCCACGACAGTGGCGCCCACCGTGGGGCCTGGCCGGTCTGGCCGGTGTTCTGCGGCGAGATCCAATCTGCCCATCAACGAGACGGTCGCCACCGGCCGCATGATAGCGATCGGCGAGATGCTCCAGATCTTGCCGAGCAGCTACGTCCCGGCGGCACGACCCGTCACGCACAGCGTGATCCTGCCAATCGGCACGATCAGCCTCTTCGTCGGCCTCACCGACGTCATCGTCTCGGAGGACTCGGCTCGCATCCGCGAGTCGCCGCCACGCGATCGGCTCTCCGAGAGCCAGGTTCGCACGATCCACCGCCTTGCCTCCGAGTACAACTCGGCCCACAGCAACGTGGCCGGGAATTCAGCGGCCGCAGAAGATGCGGCCCTCACCGACGACGCCGACTCGGCGACCCCGGCATCACTCGCCGGATCCATCACCGCGGCCTCATCCGCGGGCTCCATCGCCCAGGTCTCCAACGCGGGAGACTTCGAGGACCCCTCCATCCTCGGGATCTTCGAATTCGACTCCGGGTCAGAGAACTCCGCCGACCTCCGCGATGGAGCCAGTCGCCACGCCGCGGCTTACATGGCCACCGGCACCGATCCGCCGGAGGATCCTTTCTCCACCCCAATCCCTCCTAACGCCACGGCAACGGAGGTCGAGGAACTTCGCTTGAAACTGGCGGAGGCGGTACGCAAGGAGCAGGCCGAGCGCGAAAAATTTCGCCTCGAGCAGGTGACGGCGCAGGAGCTGTCACGCTACCACCAGCAGCGGATCAGGTCACGTTTGAACCCCACCGTTCAAGGGCGTGACCTGAACTTCGACGACGAAAACGACCCGGCCCGCATAGCCGAGCGCGCGATTTGCGAGAATGCGCCACCAGGAGGAAGCGCCCGGCCCCCGCCAGGATCAACGGTGTAGCATCCCAGTTGTCTAACACCTGTAATGCTACATGTTATGATAATAAAAGGGCCACTTCCAACATATAATTGTTGCATCATCATCATATCATGCTCATGTCATCATGTCCCCTTGCATTTGAGCATCATATAAAACCCTTTCTTGTTTGGATCTTATCTCATGTGCATGATTAATTGTAGTTGCCTCTTGATATTGTATTTGGTTCTTAATAAATTGTTAAATGCCCAAGTTGAGTTGAGGGCATCTCTCTTATTGACTCCACCACCTTTTCTTTCACCACCTTATAATTCTACCATCCAATAATAGGAGCTTGGCATTTTAGTTTTGAGTATCTCTAGCTCATGTTGTTGGTTGGATCCACCCATCATCTTTTGCTTGGCCTTTTCCCACTTTTTGGGAATGCAAGGATTAAATCCACGTGAAATAATGTTGTTTTCACAATATAACCATTTGGCATTAATTATGTTGCATGGGCCATGCAAGTGCCACCTTTTCTAGTATTTGGTTTTTATTTGAATTCTAAGTGGATCATCTTTTCCTTTGCTTAATCTTGTTTTGGGCTTGTAGTTCTTCATCAAATCATCTCCCTATTTTTTCCCCTTTAGCTTAACCCTATCCCCATGCTCCATGCACACACATGTGCTAATGTGGCATTCCCAAACCTAAACCACCCCTTTTCTTGGATCTTGCTTGGTCATTGTTTGGATCATGCATGGACCAAAGAAACCATCCCATCATCTTAAAACATCTCTCCCTACCTTCCTCTCTTTTTCTCCTTTTCTTGATCATGTGAGTTGGTCTAGTGAGCAAGCTTGATCAAGTGAAGAACCACCTCCCTCAATCTACCCCAAACCCCATACTAGCTAAACCTAAACACTAAGCCACCCTTTCCCCTAATCTACATCTCCCCTTAGCAAAAACCCTAAGTACCCCTCATCCTTTCTAGCTTCTAGCTTGATCACCCTAGCTGCCCTATCTCCCTCGGCCCCCCTCCCCCTGCATGAGGACCCCACCTCCCTGCCGAAGCTACCCTCCCCTCCTATCTAACCCTAGCCCGAGCCGGCCCCTCTCCCCTCCCCTCCTTTTCTCTCCCTCTAGCCTTACCTGCCACGACCCCAGGGCCACCTGCCGGCCTCCCTGGCCTCGCCTACCCCACCTGCCAGCCCCCTCTAGTGCCCACGCCTGCCCTGCCTTGCCCTGGCCTGACCGAGCCGAGCACGTGAGGAGAGGGATAAAGGTGGCCGAGGCCACCCCTATCCACACCGCCTCCTCCACGCCACCCCTTCCTCCCTCTCTGCCATGTCCCCTTCCCCACGCCTCCTCTAGCCTCGCCAGATCTGGCCGCGCCTTCTACCCCTCCTTCTGCCTCTCCGACCACCTAGCTACGCCGGCCGCCGCCAGCACCCTGCCATCCTCGTTGCTCTGGACGTCAGGATCGTCGCGGGAGTGATCGAAGAGGGTGAGCTGGTCCTCCGCAGCAGATCAGTACGGGCCAGCAAGGAGGAGAAGGACCGGAGCGCCATGACCGACGCCGCTCCGTCGGAAAACCCTAGCTACGCCGGCGTCAGCCCCGCCGCCGTTCACGACCGCCTCGACCCGATCTGACGCCAGCAACATCCCCGCGGTAAGCCCCTCCACCTCCTAGACAACCCCCAATGCTCGATCCCGCCTTAGCTGTGCCAGTCGTTCCGTCGAACGCTCTCGGAGCGCGCCGTTCGCCGATGTTTGCCAGGAACCCGCACCGTCTAGAGCCACATCTAGGCCCCAACCCCCCTCGCTGTCACCAAGCCCCTAGCCACCGCAGTGGCTCCGTCCTCTGCGCGCGTGCCCCGCGTCGCGGGATCGAACCCCGCCCGCGCCGCGCACCGCTCCGTGCGCGCAAGGCAGAGAGAGGAAGAGAAACAGTGGCCGCGGGCGCTGCTTTGCACAAAACCCCCCTCTTTTGCTTTTGCCAACCCGCGGTCCCTAGGAGCCCACCTGTCTGTGTCGCTGGAGTTTTATAAAAAGGGTCCCGAGTTTTGCAGATATCAACCCGCGGTCCCCTCGTCTCCCAGCCACTGGCGTGTGGGCCGCAAGCCCCTGGGCCCCACCTGTAAGTGTCTGTAGGTGCGTTAGGCTGGGTGCAAAAAGTATTTTCTGCGTGTCTGCTTAAATTTCAAACATGTACAAATTAATTCAAATTCAGATTTAACTCTGTTTTAAAATATCTTTTAAACTATAAATCCAAATTTGACAAGTAATATATGTTTGGATATCAGAAAAATGAGAGGATTCCAAATATGACCTTCAATTTGCCTTTTGCACATTTAAAATTCCAAGTTTATTTAAATTACAACAAATGCCACTATAACTTAAATAATTAATCACTTTTGACTTATAATTCCAAATTAAGCAAATGAAATGTCTAAAATGATCAGCTCGACGAGACCTTTCTAATTATGCTATCCATGACTTCAATTGCAGCATGCATCATATAAAAATATAGTGTACAGCAATGTTATGACAACAAAATGTGAACCAAAACTCCACTAAAATGTTGCTATTTGTTTTCCACACCTCACCATGCCATGCTACCTTATTGCCATGTAAATTGTGCATCATTCATCATGGCATGAATGTTTGCTTGACGCATCTTATTCATATGCTTGTGCTCTATATTCATGTTGGCCTTGTTTGTTTGGTTTTTCTCGGATAGACACTGAGCAGGGGTTGTATCAAGAGAACCAGGATCACTACCCAGATCCGTCCCTAGCTTCAACTGAGTTAACAGGCAAGCACTTCCACATGCTTGCATACATACAGTACCTATTGCCTCTATCTTATTCTTGCATCATTGAGTCGCGATTGTATTAAATTGAATCCTAAGTATGCATAGCCTTTACTTTTAAACCCCACCAAGCTTGTTCCTCCATCCCATGAGCCACTACTATAGGAGTTGTTTGAGCCATGCGAGTCGTAGAACAGCATGTGTAGGGTATGTGAGAGTTTGTTGAACAATGAGGCACCTAAACAACTTAACCTGAGTAGTGATGGGATAACTAATGAAAGTGGCACCGGTGAGCAACATCTGCTATTTGGTTTTTCCTGCTCACTTGTGTCCCGTAAGACCCCGAGTACTTGATTCCTGTTCCAAGATTTATCGCGCTATCCACATCCGGGAGGTATATGGGACCCCCCTGAGCCAGAGCTTGATTCATTCTTATTTCTTGGGGCCACAACTAGTTTGGGGCTTTATTACTATCCTGTACCTATGCCATGCTTTACTGCTCTATTTACGATTGTGCGAGGTACTGCACACTGTACTGTTTTGGAAGCGGAATGTTTTCGCGGTATCGACAAGCCCCGTTTGGGGTTCCCAGTCGTTTACAGCCATTGTCGCAGACCTTGAGTCCGTCTCGGAGCTAGCTTACTTCGTTGCGGGTCTACTCAATGGGGTGGCCCCCTGAAATATTTCTGAATCCTGTGATTGCTTTGTCGTGAATGCCTCGTTGGGTTTTGATTTGGTTTTTCCGAGGTTGATCGAGTGTGTGTTGCTATTTGTGCACCCCTGCAGGGTAAAACTTTCTGAAAGCCGTGTCCGCGGTTATGGACGACTTGGAGCACAGTTTCTCGATCATAGACAAGCATAACTAAAGTACCACCTTAACCTGACTAAGCAACTTGACTAGTAAATAGTGCAACACTCATGGAATGGTTAATAAAAATTGCCAACGGATGGGGGGTTGTTCGTCCGCTTCCTTGTTGGTAAGCAGGGAGGAGGATGATCTGATGAGATTACCATTATAACTGCTGTTCTTAATTCACGGACATCCGTCTATCATTGGTTAGGCGGATGGTTAGCGTTTATCTGTAGAACTGCTAGGGTTTATCTTTCGCTGCAATTGCGTCACCCCAGGTTGTGTCCCCTTTAGAGGCATTAAGACTTGCTGAGTACCCTTAGGGTCTCACACGATAAATTATTGGTTCAGATGGACAGGTACCCCCGCAGGACGGATACTGGGTGGAAGAAGCCGAAGATGTGGGCAACGATCGTTCGGTGTAGAGATTCCGGGCACGGGGATCCGTGAGACCTGTAGTTGGGATGTGCTTATTTCTATGGCATCTTATGCCGATTTGCTTCTTATCCGTACTCGGATTTTGTTTGCCTCTTCCGCATGATACTCTGATGTGTGTTGTATGAGGAAGTATCCTAAAATATAGATCTATCTAGGTCATTTGAATCTTGCCGTATGGCGTTGCTATATTTCCTTTCTTTCTAGATGGTATGGCTCTGATGTACTCTTGTATGGTGGCTTGCGTACATACCCACTTGTGTACGTAGTTGATCCCTTCGCCTGCCGACTACGCCGCCCGTACAGGTCCCGTTGAGAGGGTAGTGGTTGGGACGTCTGAAAGGACTACCAGTGAGTGGCTTTTGGGGCCCCACCGTACTATTTCAACCACTACCACTCATCCAGGCTTGTATCTAGGAGCGTAGTTCACCGAGGTAGTTACAAACGGCGATGGGTGCCCCACCACCGCCCAACCGCACCCCTCCCAGGGACCAGCCGCGGATAGTTGTCTCCTCACGGGAGCGAGACGCAAACGGCCTCCCACTGTTCTCCACCCCGATGGACAACCTCGTGGCAGGCCGAGCAGCAGCCGATAGCATCACGGCCACTGGCGATGGCGCCTTACAGATCCAGTACGTCAGGGCCCTGCTTGCGAAGGTCGTGGAGCAGCAAAAAGCGGGCGCCGACTCGCAAGGTCGAGTATACTCGCGTTCCTCGGGAAGCAGAGCGGCCTCCAGCGGCCGCCCAGCGGCGGCAAACACCCTCAATTATCCGCCACCAGAGCCACTGCAGCTCCAACACCGACCCGCGAACGCGGCACTCTCCACCAACGACCCCAGGCCAGCGACCAACTTCGTCGCTGCTAACGGACAACCCATCGACGCCCGCACCCACATCATCAACAACCAAAGCTGGCGCGCACGCCAGACCGACGACTTGCGGCACACCCTAACTAATCGCCGCGATGGCGAGCCTATGGGGTCGCTCAGTCGACTTGGGCCTAAGTGCTTCGGACCAATGATCCAAGGCGAGAAGTACCCGCCAAACTTCAAGGCGCCAAAGGAGATAGAAAAATACGACTCCTCGTACGACCCCGCAGTCTGGCTCGACACATACCTCATGGCAATGGGGATCGCGGGTCACACTGACCTACTCGCCGCCTGTTACCTCCCACTGATGATGGAGGGGACGTGCAGGCAGTGGATCAACACTCTCCCCCAGGACAGTATCGACTCCTGGGAGGAAATGCGCGACGCCTTCGTCAGGCACTTCGAGTGCTCCTACACCCGCGCCACCACCATTGAGGACCTGGAACGATGCGTCCAGGGACCCCGTGAGTCGACCCGCAACTGGGTCCAACGGTGGCAAGAGCTTTGGTACAACGCGGTCGGCATCCACCCGGACACCGCGATCCATTGCTTCAAGACCTCCTGCCGCTACGAGCCTCTAGTCGCCAAGCTCAAGCGACACTCCCGCACACTCGACAACATCCCCGACCTCCTCGAGATCGCCAAACGGTACGCCGAGGAAGATCCAAACCAGGAAACTGACGACGAGTCAGGAGGGCAACGCCGCACGGGCGGCAACGACAGCGGACGCCGAACCGACCTACGCTACAGCGGCACCCGCCTCACTGGCAAGTGCCGCAGCGACGGGCGAGTCGACTTCGTCGCCAACGCTGGGCACGCACAGCGCGAGCCCAAGAGCTACCGCCGCGACGGAGGGCAACGGCGCGATGGCGGCAATTACAAGAACAAGCCAAGATTCGATCCCGCGGCCCTCCTTAACCAACCATGTGCGTTCCATAGCAGGGAAGGGAAGCCCGCAACGCACACCACCGCCGACTGCCACACCCTCAGGGAAATCGAGAAGGCACGGCAAGCGCGGGAGGACACCGACAACGACCCGCCAAATGGCGGAAAATTCGGCAAAGTAGCCGGCTCGCTCCACACCTTCACAGGCTTCAACACGAAGCGCGAGAAGAAGGTCATCGCCCGCGCCGTCGCCGTCAATGCGGTGGCCCAAACAGACGTCCCCCAGTTCCTGAACTGGTCGGAACAGCCCATCACCTGGAGCCGGCAAGACCACTCGCCACGCATCGAGTACCCAGGACGAGTCGCCTTGGTGGTCAAGCCCAAGGTTGGCGACTACTGGCTCCCCAAGACACTGATGGACGGCGGCAGCTCCATCAACATCCTCTACCTCGACACCTTCAGGCGGTTGCGGCTCCCGCAGTCGATGATCGAGACAACCCACACCACGTTCCACGGCATCGTCCCCGGTCGGAAGGCGTATCCGATCGGCAAAGTCACGCTGCCAGTCACTTTCGGTACTCCGGCAAACTTCCGCACCGAGCGGATCGTCTTCGAGCTGGTGCCCTTCGACAACCTTTACCACTGCGTCCTGGGGCGCCAGGCGTTCGCTAAATTCATGGCAGCGCCCCACTACGCGTACAACGCGATGAAGCTCCCCGGGCCGTGCGGCGTCATCACCATCAACGGCGACCCCGACATGGCCGCCGAATGCGAGGCCAAAGGAGCCGAACTCGCCGACGCCGTCATCGCGGCAGAGACTAATCACGCCGACGAGCTCGCCAAATACGCGAGCGGGGTCAACAATGACGACCCCACAATACTCAAGAAGCCCAACTCAGAGGGCGCAAACACCTCAACCTTTGAGGCCACGACGCACACTCGCACCGTCGAGCTGGTCCCAGGCGACTCCAGCCAGACGGTGACGATCGGGACAGGCATGAGCCCAGCATAGGAAGGCGCGCTCATCGAGTTCCTCCGTGAGAACAGGTACATCTTCGCATGGAAACCCTCTGACATGCCCGGTGTCCCTAGGGAGCTCGCTGAGCACAAACTAAACGCCGACCCCAAAGTGCGACCTGTCAAGCAATCGCTACGGCCCTTCAATGAAGAACACCGTCGAGCAATCGCCGAGGAAGTGCAGTGTTTACTCGCTGCCGGCTTCATCCGGCCAATCAAATACTCCAAGTGGCTGGCAAACCCAGTCCTGGTCAAGAAGAAAAACGGGACCTGGAGAATGTGTATCGACTACACAAACCTGAACAGCGCCTGCCCAAAGGAGCAGTTCGTCCTCCCGCGGATCGATCAGATAATCGATTCAACCGCGGGTTCGGAGTCACTATGTTTCCTCGACGCCTACTCCGGGTACAACCAGATCAAAATGGCTGTCGAAGACGAGGAGAAGACGGTGTTCATCACGCCATTCGGAGCCTTCTGCTACACCGCCATGACCTTCGGCCTCAAGAACGCTGGGGCAACCTACCAGCGGTGCATGCAAGAATGCCTCGCGAGCCAAATTGGCCGCAACATCCATGTCTACATCGACGACGTGGTCATGAAATCCGCTCGCCAAGGCGACCTACTCGCCGACCTGGCGGAAACCTTCGCCAATCTGCGAAGGTACAAGATAAAGCTCAACCCAGGCAAGTGCACCTTCGGTGTACCCGCCGGAAAACTACTGGGGTACGTCGTCTCCAAACGAGGGATCGAGGCGAACCCAACAAAGATCGACACGATCGCCCGGCTCGGCAAACCCGAGTGCCTGCGTGACATCCAGAAGCTGGCCGGGCGAGTAGCGGCTCTCAGTCGCTTCATCCCCCGCCTGGGCGAAAAGGCGATGCCCCTATACCGCCTGATGCGCAAGAACCCCACCTTCCAGTGGGACAAGGAGGCGGACGACGCGCTCCGCGACCTCAAAAAAGTGCTACTCGCCGCACCACTACTCGCCGCCCCCGCCGACAAAGAACCTATGCTGGTTTACGTCGCGGCGTCCGAGCGCATCGTCAGTACTGTGATGGTCGTCGAACGACCAGAGGAAGGAAAGGAGCGCCCGGTTCAGCGGCCGGTGTACTACATCAGCGAGGTCCTCACCGAGTCGCGCCAGCGGTACCCACAGTACCAAAAGCTAGTATACGCGGTCTTCAGGGCTCAGCGGCGCCTGCCGCACTACTTCCAGGAGCACCCGGTCGTCTCCTCAGCGCCACTGCAAGACATCATCCGCAACCGCGAGGCGACCGGACGGGTCGCCAAGTGGGCCGTCGAGATCGGCGTCCACAACATTAAATACGAGCCACGAAGGGCGATTAAGTCGCAGGCACTGGCAGACTTCATCGCCGACTGGGAGGAGGCCCAGCAGCCAGAGAAGCTGCCGTACCTCCATTACTGGAGCCTGCACTTCGACGGCTCCAAGAACGCGGACGGTGCAGGAGCGGGGATAGTGTTGACTTCACCAAAGGGCGACAAGCTCCGCTACATCCTCCGCCTCGAATTCACGCCCTGCACCAACAACATGGTTGAATACGAGGCCCTACTCCACGGCATGCGAGCCGCCAAGGAGATGAACGTCAATCGCCTTCGATGCTACGGAGATTCCGACCTCGTCGCGGGGCAAGTCGCCGGCACCTGCGACGCCATCTCCCCTACCATGGCGGCGTACCGCCAAGAAGTGGACAAGTTGGGCGGCCACTTCACCGGCTACTCTGTCGAGTGGATCGACAGGCGAAAAAACGAGGAGGCCGACGCCCTCTCTCGCATCGGGTCGGCTCGACTCGCACCACCCGCCGGCGTGTTCCTCGACACAATCTCCAAACCATCAGTCTCTCCCCCGAGGGAGATCGACATCGGAGTCCCACTCCAACCAGAGGCAGCCTTGGTCGCACTCATCACCGAGCCAGGCGACTGGACCAAGCCCTACATCGCCTACCTGGAAGCCGGCACCCTGCCAGCAGACGAGACAGACGCTCGAATGATCGCTCGCCGATGCAAGTCTTACACCATCATCGACGGCGAGCTACACAAGCGCAGCGTCACCGGCGTGTTCCAACGTTGCGTCCAACCGGCTGAAGGACGCAAAATCCTCCACGACATTCACTCAGGTGACTGCGGCCACCACGCCGCCGCTCGCTCCCTGGTCGCCAAGGCTATGCGACACGGCTTCTACTGGCCCACCGCACACGCCGACGCTGTCGACATCGTCCAGCGATGCGCCGGGTGCCAGAAGTACGCCAATCAGACGCGCGTACCGAGCTTGGCGCTCAAAACGATCCCCATCACTTGGCCATTCGCCGTATGGGGCATGGACATGGTAGGCCCCTTCAAGAAAGCCCCCTCCGGCTACACCCACTTGCTAGTCGCCGTCGACAAATTCACCAAGTGGGTGGAGGCCAAGCCAGTCCGGAAATGCGACGGGAAGACCGCCACTAAATTCCTACGCGAGCTCATATATCGCTACGGGTTCCCAAATAGTATCATCACGGACAACGACACAAACTTCGCCAAGGGAGCAATGGCCGAATTCTGCGAAGAGCACCACATCCGGCTCGATCTCGCGTCAGTCGCCCACCCGGAATCCAATGGCCAGGCGGAACGAGCCAACCAAAGCATCCTCCACGGCCTGAAGCCGCGACTCCAAGTACCACTCGAGCGCACCGCTGGGTGCTGGGTCGAAGAGTTGCCCTCCGTCATCTGGGGAATCCGCACCTCGGTTAACAGATCGACGGGATTCACTCCCTTCTTCATGGTCTACGGCGCCGAAGCAGTCATGCCCACCGACCTCGAACACGACTCGCCGCGGGTCGTCCATTATATGGAGGCCGCAAACGAGCTGGCCCGCCAAGATGGGCTCGACCAGCTCGACGAAGCACGCGACCTCGCTCGGTCACGCACCGCCATCTACCAGCAAGGACTCCGCCGCTACCACAGCCGACGGGTGAAAACCCGCACCTTCCAGGAAGGCGACCTGGTGTTACGCCTCATCCAGGACAAGAAGGGCATGCACAAGCTCTCCCCTCCGTGGGAGGGCCCGTTCGCTATCGGGCGCGTACTCGGCAACGACGCGTACTACCTCATCGACGTCCGCGGGGACGGCGAGCTTGACGTCAAGCGACCATGGAATGTAAACCTCCTCCGGAAGTTCTACTCCTAGAACCCCACACATGTACTCTCCAGTCGCTATGAAATAAAAGAAACGGTTACCGCAAATTGCGCCTACTCTCCATGACTTGTGCCACTCGCACTCGTAATAACAGCGGTACGCTAAAATGCAGAAGTCAACCTTTGGTACAGCGATCGGCACGGCTAAGTAGTGCGGTGTAAGAGCACTGAATCACTTCAGGTCTTGCATCGTCCACGAAAAACGCCAACCCGGAGCCCCATTGGAGTCGCCTAGCTCGACTGGTTTTACGAGCCAAGACAACTGCCCTCGCTTCTCACAGCGACCTTGGTCCTCCGCATCCTCGGCATAGCGACTCGAACGGCTAAGTACCACGCTCGGGGACTGAATACCAGTTCGTCGCGATCGGTCAGGGAAAACGCCAAGTAAGAGAGCATGCCCAGGACTCACCACGCGACTGACCCCACGGGCCAGGCAGGAGTGACGCGCTCACACCAACGCGCTAAGTCCTCAACCACCCTCGAGTCGCGCCTAGAACTACCAAGTACCACGCTCGGGGACTCGGCCACCCGACCCCGTTCGCGTACGGGAAAACGGTAAAGTACAGAGTACTCAAGGGAGTCGCCTTGCGACTGGCTCTCCGAGCTCGGGCGAGTCGACCAAATCAACAAAACACATGATAACAACACAGATCATATATGAGGTAAACCCCACAAAAGGGCGGACGCGCTCAGGGACTCGTCCAAAATCAATCCAAAGCACACAAACAAATAGCAAAATAGATACGACGTCCCATTCAATCGCATATTGCATTGTCTTATGTTACAAAATATGCCCGCGTGGCAGAACTGCTGCTAACACTTCAAGGCAAACTACCCTACTCTGCAGGCTTCGATGACGACTCGCCAGTATCCCGGCGATTACGGATGAACGCGGTGTACGGGTTTGATGGATACGTCGTCAGTTCACCCGCCATCGCCGCGCGAAAAGGCTGCTCGACCTTGAAGTCACGATGCGGCGGCTCGGGGTCGTTCGGCGCGACGACCGTTTCCTGGTAGGGAAGGAGGTCGCCCATTGCCCAGACACGCTCCGAGTACGTGGCGGCACGCTCCTGCAACTTGAGAACCTCGGACAGATCCACCGCGCCAGTCGACGATGGATACCCACTCGTCACATCGTCAACATCGAAATCTTCGGGGAAGTGGGCGAGTCCAAGGCTCAGTGCTGTCGACGCTCCACGCCGAAATGCCGACCGCGTCATGAACTCAACGACCGCGGGCGCCTTCTCCAAATATTCCCACACCTCAACGAGGTCGCTGGGAATAACCTCCGTGGGCGACATTTCTTGAAGGTAGGCGCGGATGCACGTCACCGACAGCGTCGCCGAGTCGACGAGCATGCTTACGCACTGCCTCGCGTCGAGCGAGCTCGCTTCTTCTTGGCTATCAATAATGCGACCTGCGAGAAGGAGACAATGATGAGTACGACGGACACCACAAAAACCACAACTAACAGAAAGGGAAGATGCACTCACCAAGCAACGGGCGGGCGAGTCCCGTGATGAAGCACTAAAGCGACGTGTGGTCGTCCTGAAGCCCAGCAATAAGGACTTCCGACACCTTGTGATCCTCCTCCGCGGCCGCAATGGCGGCCTTAGCTCGCCCGTCCGCCGAGCTCGCTTCTTCTCTCGCCTCCCGCAGTTCGCGCTCGAGGTCGGCGACCCGCTGTTCAGCAGCACCCAGAGCAGATCGCGCCGCCACCAACTCACCAGCAGGGACAAGCTCCTGGCGAGCTTCCTCTGCCTTCGTAGCAACAGCCTGAAGCTCTTTGTTCGCCTCCTGGATGATGGCCAGCTCCTTCTCAGCATGCTGTTTCGCGGCCAATCGGTCCGCCGACTCAAGCTGCAGACCCTGCATATCATCAAAAAAGTCAGTAAAAACGAACTTCCTAAGTGCCCACCCGCTGAATTAGCGAGTGCGCACTCGGGGACTGGCGATCAAGAAATTCCTAAGTGCCCACCCGCTGAAATTTAGCGAGTGCGCACTCGGGGACTGGCGATCAAGAAATTCCTAAGTGCCCACCCGCTAAAATTTAGCGCGTGCGCACTCGGGGACTGGATACGAAAATAAAAGACGAGAAATTATAAGAATCAAGCCGCTGCAAAGCACCGACCTGATCCTCGGGGACTGGATGTACCTGGATGGCTGCGCCAAGCATGCCATGGAGTTGTATCGCATCCACGGACGCGAGTAACGCTGGCGTGTGCCCACGACGCTGGTCGACTTCAGCATCGGCGGTCCCCAGAGCGAGGCTCGGGGGCGCAGCCCCGCTCGCCGTGGCCGCCTTGGTTACGAAGCGGGGGAAGGTAGCGATAGAGGCACCCGCTCCAAAGGAAGTCGCCTCCGCCGTTCCAAGCAAGGAAACGCCCTCCTTCGTAGACGCGGCTGCCTCCACCGCGGGTCTGGCCGGCGCGACCGCCGTGTCGTCAGAGACAGTGACGATGTCGCCGCCCTTGGCCTTCTTACTGCCATCCGCTGAGGCGACGACCTCGTCCGCTTTCCTCTTACGGGAAGGATCCTCCTCGATAGCGGCGGAGGGTACCTGGGCCACGGTCGGGTGGCCCATCCTTTTCACTCCGGTCCTGCACATCAATCGAATCAATAAAGACAATCGAAATAGTTATGGAAAATAGGGAAGGGTGAACGCACTCACTTGGCGACTGGGATGAAACGTAGCCCTGTACGAAGGCCGGCCGGTTTTTCCAGTTCGGGGCCCAGTTGGCGACTGAGCCCCAGTTCCAGGACGTCGCGTGCCCAAGACACGGACGGCTTCTTCGTCGTTGAGGCCGCGGCTGGCGCCTCTGGGACACCCTCGGCGGGGGCTTCCTCGCGAATTGGAGCCGCTACAGCCGGAGCCTCCTTGCGGAGCGAAGCCGCCACAATCGGAACCTCCTTGCGAGGCGAAGTCGCCGCAGCCGGAGCCTTCCCTAGCCCAGAGACTGGCGCGAATGGCGGAGGCATCGAGGCCGGCGGCACTTCCACGGTCGGCGTGTCTAGCGCGGTTGTCGCTGGGGGCGCACCGTCACCGGCCGAGCTGGGAGCATCGGAGCTGCTCGTCGAGTGCGGCGGCGAGGCCATCCTCGACGGCTTCGTTTTCCTCTTCGGGGGGGCCCTCGCTTCCTTTTCCTTCTTCTTCTTCTTCTTCGAAGGAGTGGCCTGGCTGCGCGAGGTGGTTTCTGGGAGCTCGTCGTCGTCATCATGACGCTCGAGGCTTCTGCTCGCTTCGATTTCGCGCTGACGTTGCCCGCGGGTTTTTCGGACCAGCGGGGCGATTTCCTCTTCGGACTCGTCCTCGTCGTCCTCGTTGCCCCTCGCAGGTGGCGATTCGCCTATGTCCTGGGCGGATGGCCCCGGGCTCTCATCATCAGAAGGTGGGAGCCACCCTTCCACCACTTGGAATAGCTGCGATGAATACAAAACAGAATCAGAATTACCGCGACTGCATACGCTGCGACTGCGAACAAGGTAAAGAAATTACCGTTGGAGACGGACGCTTCGCGGTGTAGGGGGCGACCCCGGCCTGTGCATCCAGGTACACCGCCTGGGTGATCTTCTTCAACGCTGGGAGATAATCCTCCAGCTTCCACTCGTCGAGGCAGGCCTTCGTCGAGTCTCCCCGGCCCGTGTACTGATACATGTAGTGGTCGCGTTGGGCGAGTGGAACGAGCCGTCGCCCAAGCCAGCAATTGTACAAGTTTATCGTCTGAAGGCCCTTCTTTTTCAGACCACGGATGGCCTGGAGCATCTCGTCAACGACCATCCGCTGGTCGTCGGGGAGCTTGCCGACTTGGAGATGGCGCGGCTCGGAACGATTGGCCGAGTACCGCGGGATTGCCACCTCGTCCTCCGGGGTCGCCTCGGCCACGTAGAACCATGACTTCTTCCAGTCGCTCGCTGCCTTGGCGGGTAGCATCAGATCAAAGAAAGAAGCTTTGGACTTGAGCTGGAACGTCAAGCCGCCCGCGGCTAGCATTGGGCCGCCTGCCTCTTCGCGGCTGACCCGTCCATGGAACAGATCTTGCCACAAGGGAAAGTAGGGCCGGCAGCCCAAGTAGCACTCGCAGAACGCCACGAAGATGGCAAGCTGCTCAATGCTGTGGGGACCCAGATCTGAAGGCTGGATCCCGTAGTAGGTGCAAAAACACCGGAAGAACAAAGACGTGGGAAACCCTAGCCCCCGCTCGAGATGACTGGTGAAACAGACGAATTCCCTCTCTCGCGGGTTTGGGGTCGTTTCTCCGGCTGCGGGGATACGCCAACAGCCGGCTCGCAGGATTCCAGCCTCCTCGAAAGAGACCAGCTGCGCCCTCGTGCACTTGGACCTGCCCCATGGTTCGGTGGGAAGGGCCATAGCCGAGAGGTTGGTTGGAGATCGGAGTATTTCGGGTCGATTGGATCGCGGAGCAAAGGAAGGAAAATGCGCGCACTCGGAAGAAGTGGTGGGCAGTTGGCTCTACGATTGCCTGCCATTCCTCTTATATAGCGGGAGTTACCCGCCAAATCAGGGGGCCGTTAGCGGGCGATGATTACGCCGAAAGTTACCGTTGGATTACCCCAACGGCTAGTTTGACCACGCCTGACGGTCCAACTCCAGCCACTCGGCTCGCTAGGTCAATCACCACGACCGCGTTCCGCCGACTCGACTCGCCCAAGACGCGACTTGGTTCACCGGATTTTCTTCGTCATACAGGAGCCCGCCGACGATTCGACTGGATGCCTACTCTGAAGCCGTATACTCCGACTGCCAGCAGCCACTTACACCCAATCGACGACAGCCTCGGGGACTACTGATGGGGATACGCCTACTGGGGTATACTCAGCAGGACGTTTCCGACTGGCCCGAGGGCTGGCGAGTGGGCCTGCAGAACGGCGAGTGGATTGAAGCCCAGCAAGGTACCGAGCGACTGGAAGCTGAAGGCCCAGGCGAGTAGATAGGCCCAGTCGGACTAGGTTAAACGACTACTGAAGCTGTAACCGAATCGGTTGAGATATGTAAACCCTAGGGGAGGTGAGCCTATATAAACCTCCCTATGGGGTGAGTAGAGACACGTTCCCTCGTACACCTAAGCGACTCGCCGCCTAGCCGCCGAGCTCGCCCATTGTAACACCTCCCTAATACAATCTAGCAGGAGTAGGTCTTTACCCTCCGGGGGGCCGAACCTGGGTAAACCCTGTGTCTTTGCCCTCATCTCGCACCGCAGATGGCTGGCCGCCCTTGCCCCTCGTTCTACTACTCGCTGCCGATTGCAGCGTCTGCCGTGACCATTCCCACGACACTGGAGCTCCGTGATCGCTCGCGCGAATGATCCTCACTCGACTCGTCGGCATCCTCCGCTGGAGACCGCGTCGACGGTAGCTCGGACACGGAGTCCAACACTTCATTATCCGGGGCATTCGGATACCT
The DNA here is from genome assembly GCA_910589765.1 of Avena atlantica. Taxonomy (NCBI): domain Eukaryota; kingdom Viridiplantae; phylum Streptophyta; class Magnoliopsida; order Poales; family Poaceae; genus Avena; species Avena atlantica. Next base: position 255,680,163 of record OU342738.1, on the reverse strand, counting down.
TTCGGGCAATGGTGGTGCCATGCCCGGCACTTTGAAGCTCTGCAAAAGGACAAGGAACCTTGTTAGCAAACAAAGGAAAAAGTACACAGTCGACAAAAAACAAAAAGGAAGCACTCCGTGCGCAAATCTACACCTTCGGTACGGCCAGCGTCGAAGAAAAGGGAGGAGTCTGCGACTTCCCCGGAATTTCTTCGTCTGCCTTGAACTTCAACAGCGCGCGAAGAGTCTTGTCAAGTTCCGCCTCAGAGATTTTGTCACTCGAAACCCTCGTCGGATCACGGCGCCCAGAGTAAAGAAACATCGGATGCGCCCTCGCTTGGAGAGGCTGCACCCGACGCTCAAGAAACGTTCGGATGACGTCGACACCGTTCACCTCCTTCTCAGGAATCAGTTGGAGATCCTCCACTCGACGGTACAGGGCCTCTATCTCCGCCACCTCATCGTCTAAGACTTGGTTTTCCAGGATCTTTTCTTCTCAATCAACTGGAAGGGGTCAAAAGGAACAAGACCAAAATCTTGCCCAGGCAGTACGGAGTCACGGATGTAAAACCATTTCCTCCGCCAGTACTGGACAGATTCGGACATGTAAAAGGAAAAGAATTGGACATTGGGACTGAGAGAGATGATGAAACCCCCAATGGGATACACACCATCCGACCCAGATTGCCTCTTCACGAAATAAAGCTTCCGGAAGAGGCCAAAGTGCGGCTCAATGCCAAGCCAACACTCGCAAAGCGTGATAAAACACGCAATGTGGAGAAGGGAGTTGGGAGACAGATGATGCAACTGAACCCCATAGAAGAAGAGCAGTCCACGAAGGAAGTCATGGACTGGATACGAGAAACCATGCAAGACAAAGGCAAGAAACATAACCCGATACCCAGCTGGGGGACGGGGGATTACCTCATTACCGGGGAGTCGCACGGCCGTCGCATCTTGCGGGATCATGTTGGAGATATGCCCTAGAGGCAATAATAAATGTAGTTATTATTATATCTTTGTGTTTATGATAAATTTTTACATTCATGCTATAATGGTATTAACAAGGAAACATTGATACTTGTGTGATTTGTAAACTTAATTTGAAGTCCCTAGTATAGCCTCTATACTTCACTAGCTTGTTGGTTGATTAATGATTGTGGTTTCCCTATCATGAACATTGAGATGTTATCAACAACAAGATCATATCGTTAGGAGAATGATATGGTGGACATACTCCTATAGATAAGCGTAGCATAAAGATCAAGTCATTTCAATAGTTCAATTGCTATATGCTTTCTGATACATAGTAACCTAATTCCTTCGACCATGAGATCATGCATATCACCTTTACCGGATGGATGCTTTGATGACATCAAACACCACACCGTAACTGGGTGGTTATAAAGGTGGCATTGAGTGTTCGGAAAGTATTGGTTGAGACACATGGATCAAGAGTGGGATTTGTCCATCCACATGACGGATAGATATACTCTGGGCCCTCTCGGTGGAATGTCATCCAATTAGCTTGCAAGCATGTGACTTGGTCACAAGGGATCACATATCACGGGAACGAGAAAAGAGTACTTATCAGTAACGAGGTTGAACTAGGTATGCAGAGATACTGACGATCATAACCTCGGATAAGTAACATATCGTGAGACAAAGGGAAATTGGTATCGTATGTAAGTGGTTCATTCGATCGCAAAGTAATCGTAGAAATATGTGGGAGCCATATGAATTTCCAGATTCCTCTATTGGTTATTGTTCGGAGAAGTGTCTCGATCATGTCCGCATAATTCACGAACCGTAGGGAGACACACTTAAGGATTCGACGTTGTTTGAGTAGTTATGGTATTATGAGAAAGAGACCGAATGTTGTTCGGAGTCTCGGATGGGATCCGGGATATCACGAGGTGATCCGGAATGGTCCGGAGAATAAGATTCATATAAGGAAAGACCCGTTTCGGAGTTCGGGAATGATTCCGGTGATTTCATCGGGAATGTTCTAGAAGGTTCCGGATTGTCCGGCACTCCGAGGGGGGGGGGGGGGGAGGGGTACATGAATGTGTCATTACATATTGGAATGATTGCATCATGTACTAAGTGTTCTTGCTGTCCCAAATAAAGGATTAAATTGAATCCTAAAACAGAAAAGTCAAATGTCCAGTTTGAAAGTCCTACGGCTAAAACAAGAAACTGTGGGAAACAAGAAAGAGGAGTTGGGAACCGACTTGAGGGAGGAGTCTCCTCCCCAAGCCGGCGCGCCACCCAAGGCCGACTTGGGGAGGGACTCCCCTCCCCTGGCCGCGCCTCCCCACCCATAAAAGGAGGGGCAGGGCTCCCCTCCTAGACACACAACTTTCTACCTCTAAATCTCCGGTTTAGAGCCGTTTTGGTTTAGAGCTTCTAATTGCTTTAGCCAGCGGTTTAGAGCCTTCTAATTGGTTTAGAGCCTTCTAATTGGTGTGTCTAATTAGTAGACCACTAATAGCCTCTCTCATAAGCTCCACCATACTCGCACCGGCTTAAGGCGAAGCCCTGCGGGATTTCCCCTCTACTTCCGGTACCACGCCGTTGTGCTGCCGGAATCGCGAGGAGAGTGCTACAACCTCCGCTGCCTGCTGGAACAAGGGAGAGGAAGGTCTTCGTCGAGTACCGAACGTGTGACCGACTGCGGGAGCGCTGCCGGAACGTGGCGCCGGAAGGATCGTCTACACGATCTTGAGATCGGAAAGAGTACGACTACATCACCCACGAGAATCCGCTCTCGTTAAACGCTTTGGAATCTTCGAGGGTAAGTTATACCATCGACTCATTGCTACAATCTAGTAGATAGATCTTGGCTTGTTTGTTTGTATGCGATAGAAAATTTTTGTTTTCCATGCTACGAACCCCTACAGTGGTATCAGAGCCGTGTCTATATGTAGATCTGTTGCACGAGTAGAACACAATGGTCATTGTGGGCGTTGATGCTTTTATTGTCGATTGCTTCTTGTGTACTTTGCATCTTGCGGTATGTTGGGATGAAGCGGCCCGGGCTAACCTTACATGACATCGTTCATGAGACTTGCTCCACGCTTGACATGCAACTTGTATTGCATAAGTGGCTTTGCGGGTGCCTGTTTCTCCTAGCATAGTTAAGATCCAATTTACAACGGGTGATTAACAATACTAGTATCAATGTTGTGGTTCTTGTTCGTAAGTTAGAACGACACTTATTGAAAGCCCCAAACCACGTAAAATATGCAAAGAAAGTAGAGGCGTCTAACTTTGTTTTGCAGGGGTGTGCAGTGATGTGATATGGCCATGATTGTGATTATATTTGATGTATGCAATGTTCCTTATTGTAAGTCGGCAACCGGCAGGAGCCATATGGTTGTCTTTAATTTATGTTAAGACCCGCGTGTCTATTCAAAGTAGTTGTAATAGTTGAAGCCGGTGGACGACAACCATGGAGTAGCGTCATTGACCTTGATGCAATGCCGGTGATGATGGAGATCATGTTCGTGCTTGAAGATGGAGATCGGAAGCACAAAGAAGAAAGGCCATATCATATCACATATATATTGAATTGCATGTGATGTTAATCCTTTATGCATCTTGTATTGCTTAGTAGACGACGGTAGCATTATAAGATGATCCCTCATGCACATGAATTTCAAATCATAAAGTGTTCACCCTTAGTTAGCACCGTTGCTAAAGCTTGTTGTTTCGAAGCACCACGTGATGATCGGGTGTGTTAGATTCTGCAAGTGTATACAACGTGAGCAAGCCAGATTTGCTCATGCGGAAACTAAGGTTTGATCTTGACGAGCCTAGCATCTACAGACATGGTCTCGGAACACGGATCACCAAAAGGTAAAGCATGAATCATATAGTAGATATGATGAACATGACGATTGTTCGCCATTGAAACTATATCAACTCTCGTGATGATCGGTGTTGATGTAGTGGATTTGGTTCGTGTGATCACTAAAACAATGTGAGGGATATTGTTTTGAGTGGGAGTTCACCTAGTTTAATTACATTAATTAATTTGAACTCAATTTGTCATAAACTTAGTCTAAACTATTGCAAATATGTTGTAGATCAATGGCAGCCCCTACCATCAATTTTAATGCGTTCCTAGAGAAAGAAAAGTTGAAAAACAATGGAAGCAACTTCGCGGATTGGTTCCGCAATTTGAGGATTGTCCTCACAGCTGGTAATTTGACCTATGTGCTGGATGCACCGCTGGGTGACCCACCTGCAGCTGATGCTCCCGATGAAGTAAAGAATGTTTACCTCGCTCGGAAGAATCAGTACTCCATAGTTCAGTGTGCTATCTTGTATGGTTTTGAATCGGAGCTTCAGAAAAGGTTTGAGGATTCAGACCCATATGATATTCTCGAGGATCTCAAATTGATTTTTGAGACTCATGCGGCAATTGAAAGCTATGAGGCTTCTGAAAAGTTCTTTAACTGCAAGATGGAAGAGGGCAGCTCCGTCAGTGAGCATGTGCTTAAGATGTCTGGGCACGCAAACAAACTTCAAAGCTTGGGTATAGTGATTCCTAATGCTTTGGGAATTTACCGTGTCCTCCAATCACTACCACCAAGTTACAAGAACTTTGTGATGAACTACAACATGCAGAACATGAACAAGACGTTGCCAGAACTCTTTGCCATGTTGAAATCTGCAGAAGTGGAGATCAATAAAGAGCACCAAGTGTTGTTGGTCAATAAGACCACCAAATTCAAGAAAGGCAAGTCTAAGCAAAAGGGACACTTCAAGAAGGGTGGTAAGAAAGCTACCACGCCGACGAAGAAGACCAGGGCTGGACCTAAGCCTGATACTGAGTGCTTTTACTGCAAGGGAGAAGGTCACTGGAAGCGGAATTGCCCAAAGTACTTGGCGGATTTGAAGAACGGCAACATCAAGAAGAAAGGTATATCTGATATACATGTTATTGATGTGTATCTCACTAGTACTCGTAGTAGTGCCTGGGTATTTGATACTGGTTCGGTTGCTCATATTTGTAACTCGAAACAGGTGCTGCAGAATAAACGGAAGCTAGCGAAGAACGAGGTGACGATGCGCGTAGGAAACGGATCAAAGGTTGATGTGATCGCGGTCGGCACGCTACCCCTTCATCTACCATCGGGATTAGTTTTATACTTAAATAATTGTTATTTGGTGCCTGCGTTGAGCATGAACATTATATTGGGATCTTGTTTATTGCGAGACGGTTACTTGTTTAAATCTGAGAATAATGGTTGTTCTATTTATATGAGTAATATGTTTTATGCACATGCACCTTTGATAGATGGTCTATTCTTATTGAATCTCGATAGTGGAAATACACATATCAACAACATTGAGGCTAAACGTTTGAAATCAAGCGATAATTCGACCTATATGTGGCACTGTCGTCTTGGTCACATCGGAGTGAAACGTATGAAGAAACTCCATTCCGATGGACTTCTTGAATCACTTGATTTTGAATCACTTGAAAGATGCGAAGCATGTTTGATGGGTAAAATGACTAAGACTCCATTTTCTGGCATGATGGAGCGAGCTACGGACTTATTGGAAATCATACATACCGATGTGTGTGGTCCAATGAGTGTAGCATCGCGCGGTGGTTATCGTTATGTTCTTACCTTCACGGATGACTTGAGTAGATATGGGTATATCTATTTCATGAAACATAAATCCAAAACTTTCGAGAAGTTTAAGGAGTTTCAAAGTGAGGTAGAGAATCAACGTAACAAGAAGATTAAATTTCTACGTTCTGATCGTGGAGGTGAATATCTAAGTTACGAGTTTGGCGAGCATTTGAAGAAATGCGGAATACTTTCACAATTGACACCGCCGGGAACACCACAGCGTAATGGTGTGTCCGAACGTCGTAATCGAACTCTCTTAGATATGGTTCGTTCTATGATGTGACTTACAGATTTACCGCTATCATTTTGGGGTTATGCATTAGAAACAGCCGCATTCACTTTAAATAGGGCACCATCTAAATCCGTTGAAACGACACCGTATGAATTATGGTTTGGGAAGAAACCTAAATTGTCGTTCCTTAAAGTTTGGGGATGCGAAGCCTATGTAAAGAAGTTACAGCCGGACAAGCTTGAACCCAAAGCGGAAAAATGCGTCTTCATAGGATACCCGAAGGAAACTATTGGGTATACCTTCTATCATAGATCCGAAGGCAAAATCTTCGTTGCCAAGAATGGATCCTTTCTAGAGAAGGAATTTCTCTCGAAAGAATTGACTGTAAGGAAAGTAGAACTCGACGAGGTTGTCGAACCTTCTCTCGAAATTGCGAGTAGCGCAGCACCGGAAGAAGTTCCTGTGGTGCCTGCACCAATAAGAGAGGAAGCTAATGATGGTGATCATGAAACTTCGGTTGAAGTTGCTACAGAGCCTCGGAGGTCAACGAGAACTCGTACCACTCCAGATTGGTATGATTCCGTTATGAATGTCATGGTGGTGGACAACACCGATGACCCCGAGACATATGAGGAAGCGATGATGAGCCCAGATTCCAACAAATGGCAAGAAGCCATGAAATCCGAGATTGGATCCATGTACGAAAACCAAGTATGGACTTTGGTGGACTTACAGGATGGCCGGAAGGCTGTCGAGAACAAATGGATTTTCAAGAAGAAAACAGATGCTGATGGTAATGTTACTGTCTATAAAGCTCGACTTGTCGCAAAAGGGTTTCGACAAATTCAAGGAGTTGACTACGATGAGACTTTCTCACCGGTAGCGAAGCTAAAGTCTGTGAGGATTATGTTAGCAATCGCTGCATATTATGATTATGAGATATGGCAGATGGATGTCAAAACAGCATTCCTCAATGGAGACATTGATGAAGAGTTGTATATGATGCAACCCAAAGGTTTTGTCGATCCTAAAGATGCTAACAAGGTATGCAAACTTCAACGGTCCATCTATGGATTGAAGCAAGCATCCCGAAGTTGGAATCAACGTTTTGATAAGGTAATCAAAAGTTTTGGTTTTATACAAACTTATGGAGAAGCTTGTATTTACAAGAAAGTGAGTGGGAGCTCTGTAGCATTCTTAATACTGTATGTGGATGACATATTGTTGATTGGGAATGATGTAGACCTTCTTAATAGTGTCAAGGAATATTTGAATAATAGTTTTTCAATGAAGGATCTTGGCGAAGCAGCTTACATATTAGGCATAAAGATTTATAGAGATAGATCGAAACGCCAAATATCATTGTCACAGAGTACATATTTGGACAAAGTTCTAAAGAGATTTGGAATGGAAGAAAGCAAGAAAGGGTTCTTGCCCATGTTGCCCAATACGACCTTGAGTAAAACTCAAAGTACGACATCGGCAGAAGATAGAGAAAGGATGAGTAAGACTCCCTATGCCTCAGCCATAGGATCTCTAATGTATGCCATGCTATGTACTAGACCCGACATTGCATATGCTGTTAGTTTAACTAGCAGATATCAAAGTGATCCAGGAGTGGATCATTGGACAACGGTCAAAAACATCCTTAAGTACTTGAGAAGAACTAAGGATATGGTTCTTTCTTATGGAGGTGATGAACAACTCGTTGTTAATGGTTACACCGATGCTAGTTGGAACACCGATCCAGATGATTCTAAATCGCAATCCAGATACGTATTTATTTTGAATGGTGCAGCAGTTAGCTGGAGGAGTGCAAAGCAAAGCGTTGTGGCGAGATCTTCAACTGAATCGGAATACATGGCTGCTTCGGAGGCTTCACAAGAAGCGATATGGATGAAAGAGTTCATTACAGAGCTGGGTGTGGTTCCTAGTGCGCTGGACCCAATGTTTATCTACTGTGATAACATGGGCGCCATTGCCAATGCGCAAGAACCAAGGTCACACAAGAAGCTGAAGCATATCAAGCTACGTTTTCACGCTATTCGAGAACATATCCAGGATGGGGATATAAAGATTTGCAAAGTACACACAGATCTGAATGTGGCGGATCCGTTGACTAAACCTCTCCCGAGGGCAAAACATGACCAACACCAAACTGCCATGGGTGTTCGGTATATTACCATGTAATCTAGATTAGATGACTCTAGTGCAAGTGGGAGACTGTTGGAGATATGCCCTAGAGGCAATAATAAATGTAGTTATTATTATATCTTTGTGTTTATGATAAATGTTTACATTCATGCTATAATGGTATTAACAAGGAAACATTGATACTTGTGTGATTTGTAAACTTAATTTGAAGTCCCTAGTATAGCCTCTATACTTCACTAGCTTGTTGGTTGATTAATGATTGTGGTTTCCCTATCATGAACATTGAGATGTTATCAACAACAAGATCATATCGTTAGGAGAATGATATGGTGGACATACTCCTATAGATAAGCGTAGCATAAAGATCAAGTCATTTCAATAGTTCAATTGCTATATGCTTTCTGATACATAGTAACCTAATTCCTTCGACCATGAGATCATGCATATCACCTTTACCGGATGGATGCTTTGATGACATCAAACACCACACCATAACTGGGTGGTTATAAAGGTGGCATTGAGTGTTCGGAAAGTATTGGTTGAGACACATGGATCAAGAGTGGGATTTGTCCATCCACATGACGGATAGATATACTCTGGGCCCTCTCGGTGGAATGTCATCCAATTAGCTTGCAAGCATGTGACTTGGTCACAAGGGATCACATATCACGGGAACGAGAAAAGAGTACTTATCAGTAACGAGGTTGAACTAGGTATGCAGAGATACTGACGATCATAACCTCGGATAAGTAACATATCGTGAGACAAAGGGAAATTGGTATCGTATGTAAGTGGTTCATTCGATCGCAAAGTAATCGTAGAAATATGTGGGAGCCATATGAATTTCCAGATTCCTATATTGGTTATTGTTCGGAGAAGTGTCTCGATCATGTCAGCATAATTCACGAACCGTAGGGAGACACACTTAAGGATTCGACGTTGTTTGAGTAGTTATGGTATTATGAGAAAGAGACCGAATGTTGTTCGGAGTCTCGGATGGGATCCGGGATATCACGAGGTGATCCGGAATGGTCCGGAGAATAAGATTCATATAAGGAAAGACCCGTTTCGGAGTTCGGGAATGATTCCGGTGATTTCATCGGGAATGTTCTAGAAGGTTCCGGATTGTCCGGCACTCCGGGGGGGGGGGTACATGAATGTGTCATTACATATTGGAATGATTGCATCATGTACTAAGTGTTCTTGCTGTCCCAAATAAAGGATTAAATTGAATCCTAAAACAGAAAAGTCAAATGTCCAGTTTGAAAGTCAAACGGCTAAAACAAGAAACTGTGGGAAACAAGAAAGAGGAGTTGGGAACCGACTTGAGGGAGGAGTCTCCTCCCCAAGCCGGCACGCCACCCAAGGCCGACTTGGGGAGGGACTCCCCTCCCCTGGCCGCGCCTCCCCACACATAAAAGGAGGGGCAGGGCTCCCCTCCTAGACACACAACTTTCTACCTCTAAATCTCCGGTTTAGAGCCGTTTTGGTTTAGAGCTTCTAATTGCTTTAGCCAGCGGTTTAGAGCCTTCTAATTGGTTTAGAGCCTTCTAATTGGTGTGTCTAATTACTAGACCACTAATAGCCTCTCTCATAAGCTCCACCATACTCGCACCGGCTTAAGGCGAAGCCCTGCGGGATTTCCCCTCTACTTCCGGTACCACGCCGTTGTGCTGCCGGAATCGCGAGGAGAGTGCTACAACCTCCGCTGCCTGCTGGAACAAGGGAGAGGAAGGTCTTCGTCGAGTACCGAACGTGTGACCGACTGCGGGAGCGCTGCCGGAACGTGGCGCCGGAAGGATCGTCTACACGATCTTGAGATCGGAAAGAGTACGACTACATCACCCACGAGAATCCACTCTCGTTAAATGCTTTGGAATCTTCGAGGGTAAGTTATACCATCGACTCGTTGCTACAATCTAGTAGATAGATCTTGGCTTGTTTGTTTGTATGCGATAGAAATTTTTTGTTTTCCATGCTACGAACCCCTACAGATCAGGCTCCGCTCGCGCAGTTTGCGGAGATCGCTCTCTCGCGTCTCCGATCGACGCCAGCCACCATCGGTGACGCGCGCAGCGGCGGTGCCCTTCTTGCCTCCGGCAGCGCTGGTCCCAACCGCAGATGAGGATTTCTTCGTCTTCCCCATGGCGCTACAGCGGTGGTACCGTTAGCAAGGACGAAGAACAAAGGAAATGTGGAGGAAAAGCTCAATGCGCAGCAAGAATCGCTCAAGAACAAAGAGGAAGAGAGCAGATGAACTGGTGCGGTGAAAAACAAAACACGATTTCACCCAGGATTATAACAGCGAAGACGACGCACGTCAGCCGTCCATCGAGAAGACCTAACGCCAACGATAGATCTGACCGTACACGTGTCAACACCACAACAAACCGTCGTTACCACGCCGTCCACTACGCGTGGAAATCGAGGAGGTGCCGTAATCATCTCCACGCCCCGCGTGACCGGTCAATTCAAAGTCAGCAAGTGGGACCCACTCTTCGTCTCGTCAAGTCATCTCTGGCGCGGCAGACGCTTGAGGTCATCAATCGTAAGCACTGACGTCATCAAAAGCTATACTAGCACCACTTCGGCTCCACAGCTAAAAGTACTCACTCGAATCTACAATTCGACTAAATACTTGGGGACTACTCCTATCAGGAGCGCTGGTCGCGCACCTGACAGACAATTAAGGATAAAATTGCTTCTTTAAGTCCTACGTCGAGTCTACGACTCCACTACGGACTTGGGGGCTACTCCCATAGGGAGGATGGATTTAAGCATCCGAAAAATTTCGAGTCCTGCGGACCTAAGGACTGAAACAATGCTTGAACTAAAAGTCTCCGTTCGAGTCTACGACTCGAACAGACACTTGGGGGCTACTCCCATAGGGAGCGCTGGTCGCGCACCCTATGAAGTCTTCGACTGCGATCTTTCGGATCAGCACGCAAAAACTTTTTGGCAACTCTGCCCCAACAAAACGCTAAGTGAGCAACACTCTCCTTGGCCACCCGAAGCACCTCCGAGGTGGTAAATGTTCGGATGCTGCGTCTGCGACGCAAATACAAGACCTACAGATATCATCTGATGGCCTGACAACGCACCTAACTGCGCTCTGCTAGTATGAATCCATACCAACAGGTACGATGAAAAATCCTGACGGACGCGTTGGGTACACCAATTAAAATCACTGGAATTCCTCTTCTGTGAGTCCTCCGCGGCCTGAGTTGAATTACGCCAGCATATGTTCCAGGCCCGGGTTAAGGGACCCGAGCCTGAAGAAGATCGTGTTGTTTCGTCCTAAGACAGTTAACTGACCCTGATCCGTCGGGTGAGTCAGGCACACATATCAACAATCCCTACACATTTCTCTTGAAAGACAGAGTTGCACCCGAAGGATTGAAGAGTCCTCAGCCGAATCTACGATTCGACTGATCACTCGGGGGCTACTGACATGGTTATACCCTACGGGTACATAACTTCAGCATACCTAGTCCAGCTCAAGGAAGGCCCACTACAGGCGTACGCTGGCCCATGAAGATTTTTGGGTGACCAAGGCCCAAGACATCTTCGGATCCTTGGAGAACAAGACTAGTTTATATAGGAAACTCAAAAGGGCAAACGCCCTAGAACTTGTAACCGACTAGGACTATGCCCGGGACCTGCCTAAGTCTATATAAAGGCCAGGAGGGCACTTCCTAGGGCAACTCAACCAACCTCGACTCATACTTTTGCATACGCATCCACGCCAGATCGAATCTGCGCACCCTGTAACCTTCGGTTCCGCCGTAATCAAAGAGCAGACAAGCAGGAGTAGGGTTTTCCCTCCGGGGGCCTGAACCTGGGTAAATCTTGTGTCCCCTGGTTGCTTGTCTGTTAACCGTGCCACGATCTCCAGCATCCCCATCTTCTCCAAAACCCAAGTCCATAACAATGGGCATTGACGAGATTAAACCTCGTCAAAGAGACAAAGGACTGCGAAGTCCTTTGGTGATGATTTCATTGTATACCTCGTGGATGATACTCCCACTTCTATTTCAGAAGCTTATGCATCTCAAGATGCTGACTACTGGCAAGAAGCCGTTCGCAGTGAGATGGATTCCATCATAGCAAACGGAACTTGGGAAATTACTGATCGTCCTTATGGGTGCAAACCTGTAGGATGTAAGTGGGTGTTTAAGAAGAAGCTTAGACCTGATGGTACTATTGAGAAGTATAAGGAACGCCTTGTTGCCAAGGGTTATACCCAGAAAGAAGGCGAAGACTTCTTTGATACTTATTCACCTGTGGCTAGATTGACCACCATTCGAGTACTGCTATCCTTGGCTGCCTCGCATGATCTTCTTGTTCATCAAATGGACGTTAAGACAGCTTTCCTAAATGGAGAGTTAGATGAGGAAATTTATATGGATCAGCCGGATGGATTCGTGATAGATGGTCAACAAGGCAGGGTGTGCAAGTTACTGAAGTCTCTGTATGGTCTTAAGCAAGCACCTAAGCAGTGGCATGAGAAGTTTGAAAGGACTTTAACTGATGAAGGCTTTATTGTAAACGAAGCTGACAAGTGTGTGTACTATCGCCATGGTGGGGGCGAGGGAGTCATCTTATGTCTGTATGTTGATGATATACTGATATTAGGGACCAATCTTAATGTTATCAATGAGGTCAAAGACTTTCTATCTCGTTGTTTTGAGATGAAAGATCTAGGAGTTGCTGATGTGATATTGAACATCAAGCTGCTGAAAGATGATGATGGTGGGATAACACTGCTTCAGTCTCACTATGTGGAAAAGATCTTGAGTCGTTTTGGGTATAGCGAATGTATATCCTCTCCTACACCATATGATCCTAGCGTGTTGGTTCGAAAGAATCAGGGAGATCCTAAGGATGCTAAAGATCAGCTGAGATATTCTCAGATTATTGGCTCGCTTATGTATTTAGCCAGCGCTACGAGGCCTGACATCTCCTTTGCTGTAAGCAAGTTAAGTCGATTTGTCTCAAATCCTGGAGATGTTCATTGGCAGGCCCTTGAAAGGGTTTTGCGTTATTTGAAAGGCACTACGAGCTATGGGATTCACTACTCCGGGTATCCAAGGGTACTTGAAGGGTATAGTGACTCAAACTGGATTTCTGATGCTGATGAGACTAAGGCCACGAGTGGTTATGTGTTACACTTGGTGATGGCGCTGTTTCTTGGAAGTCTTGCAAGCAGACCATCTTAACGAGGTCAACTATGGAAGCAGAACTCACAGCATTAGACACAGCCACTGTTGAAGCAGAGTGGCTTCGTGAACTCTTGATGAACTTACCTGTGGTTGAAAAACCAATACCCGCAATCCTTATGAACTGTGATAATCAAACTGTGATCATAAAAATAAACAGTTCTAAGGACAATATGAAGTCATCAAGACATGTGAAGAGGAGATTGAAATCTGTCAGAAAAATGAGAAACTCCGGAGTTATTGCATTGGACTATATCCAAACATCTAAAAATCTGGCAGATCCCTTCACAAAGGTCTATCACGTAATGTGATAGATAATGCATCGAGGGAGATGGGTTTGAGACCCACTTTTTGAGTTGCTCACAGTGGCAACCCGCTCTATGTGATCGGAGATCCCGTGAAGTAGAGTTGGGAGACAAGTTGTTGGTCAACTGGGAGGAGAGTATCCTTACAGCACACTACCACTCCGTATAGATGCAATACACTCCTATTCTGCATGGCAGGTTGGTATTTACCTTAATGTGTTCTGAGTGGCTTGTTTAAGCAAATATGTTATCCTGCAGAACATCTTTTGAAGAACACACCTATATGAGTCTGACTGTCAAACGTCGCAGTCCGTGAGAGTTGGGTGCTCTCTAATAAACTCATGAAAGGCCATGGAGTATGACGCATAAGCTCCAAACCGCGGAGAAGCTTCGCGGCAGCCCTCTATCGGTCTAGACCTTATGTGAAACTAGTGCGCACCAAACTTGTAGTTCAAGGCATAGTCCACTATTCAAGTTGCAATCTAGTGTAGCATGAAGTTCTAAGTGGAAGTTCAACTTAACAGTCTCCACCTCGCACCGGTATATAAACAATGCTCTGGAACTGATTGATGTGATGTGATGAGATGTGCCTATGAGAATTTGTGGGGGATTGTTGGAATTTGGGTGTGGGCCTTGGCCCATAGCCTAATACAAATTCTGAAATTCTCTTGGCCCATTCATGCCTAGCAAGGGGTGGCACCAAAGTTTAGTCCCACCTTGCTAGTTTAGAGGGAGTTGGACCAATATATATAGTGGAGTGTTTCACTACCTCCTAAAGAGAGTGAAGAGGAGTGGCATACACGCGCGCTCCTCCTCCTCCGCCGCCTCGCCTCGTCACGACGCGCGCGCGCGCGCGCGCGCGGTTTGCGGAATTGTGCCTCGGTGCCGATCTTATCTTTTTGCTGCTCGGGAAAATTATTGTGCGAGTTATTTTTCTGTCAGCCGTTTCCGGTCTTTCCGGAAACGTGGGCTGTTACTACTCGGACGTGGGCTACGCCCCACGTCTTACCCGACCGGCGCCTATATATAAACGGCCTTAGGCGATACGAGAAAATACACATCTCTCTGCCTCCAAAACCTTGCGCCGCCGCTACACCTTCTCCATCCCCTTTTCCGGCGTGCACCGGACGACGGGACAGTAGGCCTCCGGAACCACCGCCTCTCGTGAACCTGTACGGGTGAGGGGCGATCAGGTTTTTGGGGAGCGCGTTGCGCGACTACTGACGGCATCACGTCGACCGACCACTCCTTCCCCGACGAGGACTTCTTTCCGGACATCAGCAGCCTCTACATCGACGCCATGGCTGACGACGCTGGTGTCAACGCGAACCTCAACCCCAACCTGAACACGAACCTGATTTCTCACCGTACGTAATCTGTTTCTATCTAGTTCAGTCTCTGTTGCAGTTTCTTGTACTAACTCTTCGAATATATGTGATCTGCTTATTCTGGTTGAATATGATCTGTTCGTCTATTCTGCTAGTATGCATGATTAGAGTAATTTCAGCACTTATAGTCATGATTTATTATTACTTGTTTCGGATTAAATATTATGGTAATTTGCTTATATTTTCAACATGGCACACAAGTTGAATTGGTTGTACACATTGAGCAGATAGGTAGGTGGAAGCCGGACTTGTCGCCAATGGTAGGTAGGTGAAGCAGCGGGGCAGGGATGAGCGGAGGTGGCGATGCTATTGTACGGGCTATTGACAATAGTGAGGTGAACCTTGATGAGCCAGTCTGCGGCATCATGCAACAAAATCTTTTGGTTTGCCTGACACTTCACATAGAGATTAACTATCATGTGTATTGTGTGCATGCCATATGTTTGAATACATGTATTCGTCAAGTTGGTTCATATTTAGTGCAGGTGATTTCTTATCAATTAATTAACTACATAATGTATTGTCCTTCTACATCATGTAAAGAAGGTACACACACATATTGTCTGAGAGTAGGAGTCTATCAACTGTGTCGTTGGTGTTTACAGTACAGGTACTCTACGCTGACCATCTCTTCCATTCAGTTCGCTAACTACCATCGATATTCTTGTTTTTGATTTTTCTTGTAGGCAATATGCAGTGATTTATTTAACATAAGTCGGTATATTTTTACTTCAATCTTGCCATTATAAAAGCATTTTTTGCTCCTTGTGCAAGCTTGATCTTAACTGTGGCGAGGAACCTGCTCAACTAAGCTTCTGCGGATTATTTCTTCAGAACTAAGCTTCTGAGGATTATTTCTTCAAATAATTTTTTTTGTTAGAAACCTGCCGTGATATTCACTAATTCAACTAGCTTGATTATTCTGATACAGTGTAGTTCTTGACTGGGTTTTGTATTCTACATTTTGGCAAGTTTTCTGTAATAGAGGACCTGGGAACTACTTTCCCTGGAATTACAAAGACCTAATTTTAAATTGGCAAAAACTACATCATAGTTCACTTTCAGTGTTGGATCCAATCCAACAGGTAGAACTGTACCTTATTTACACATTTTCTCCATGAATAACCTAGGAATATATTTTGTATAACATGTCATCTTAGAGATGGAAGTGCATTTATTTCACTACTTCAGTTTGCATGTGATCCAGGGCGTGACACTCCACCGTTCATGGATATCTGCATTCATGGATCAGAGGTGTCCATGCTTCTGGATGTACTTGGAAAGCTTTTATCGAAAAAGAGATGAATGGGGCATCACGGATGGTTTGCAGAGATTTCACACATGCTTTCATAGCAAGGATGCCATAGTAATGTTCTTGATTGTGGGAATAATTTATCTTGAAAGTCGACGCAACAGGCAACGCCAACATGGGTGGCCAGCACTAAGCCAATTTAGCTCCTGGTGTAGCGGCATGAATGCCCCATTATCATATGCTCGTTCTCTCAACACATTTTATTAATTAGTAATTTTTTATTAGTCCTTGGTGGGCCGTTGCCAACCGGTTGGTGCAGTTCAGTATGACACCCCTCAAATAAAAAACCGGTCCAGCCTGGCAATAAAGTTGTGGACTATATGGTATGCTGAAGATAGGTTACACAACCTTCAGTTAGTGTTGGGGTCTCTGTACATGTATCTTCTTATACTGATATTTTGAAAAGAAACATTGTTGACATTACAATAAATAATTCTGAAATGGTTGTGAAGCTATGGACCACACATTTACTACTCACTCCGTCCCAAGGATTAAGGTCTATATTTTGTTTGAAAAGTCAAACTATGTAAAGTTTGATCAAGTTTGTAAAAAAAGTATTAATATTTATAATATAAAATATATATCATTTGATATCATAAAACATTTATTCACATGGTATCTATATAATATAATAGTTTTTGATAGTTTTTTTCGAGAAATTTGGTCAAACTCTTCGTAGCTTGACTTTTCAAACAAAAAGTCTTAAGCCTTGGGACGGAGGGAGTATTAAGGTTAGCTCGATGCTTATGCCACACCTCATTTGGAAAAAGAATGTCCTCTCCTCATGAGCATGATTTTATTTTTATTTTCATTTGTCCAGTTCTTAATAATAAACTACCAACCATTATGGACAAACGGAAAACAAACCGTGTCTACTACAATTACGAGGCTCCATAAGTGAAGTCCTTATCACACGATACTACATATTCTCTATGGATCCCCAAATTTGTCTCTCCTTCTGGATGCCATCACCTTGCACTATATGCAAACATCTCCCTCGATGTAACATCCTTAAAATCATGTTTCAAACTTATGCATATCATCCATGCATCCATGAGTATATGATTTTCATTTCAAACAAATCAATTCAAAACAGAAGCATTTGTGCTTATTATTTCATGTAAGCTTGCTCTAAGCCTTAGTGCTATCTTCCAATGAGAAGAAATACTTGTTTTGATTCAGTAAAGTAGTAAAACTTGTTTATTCAAACTTAGGCACCACCAAAAGTTTGAACAAAGTTTCAAAAATAAAATGAATAATAAAACCAATATTATGCCTATTGAATATATATCATAAAGGCATGGTTTTATTTTATTTTCAAAAAAAAACCCAAGTGTGTTTGAGTGAACAGTTGTGTTTGGCACTTATTTGAGTACAAGATTTATTGTACAAAAACCCTAAAAAGTTTTTGAATCAAACATATTTGAATTGAAGTTTGAAAACCATTTCAGAAAAACAAACAGAAAAAGAAAAAGCTTAAAGAGAGAAAAAAAATATCACTCAGCCGAATCTGGCCCAACACCCCACCCCGCGAACCATTTTTCTTCACTCGCCCCCGCACCCACTAGCTCGCTGACAGGCAGGACCCACTCCCTCTCCTTTCCTCTCGCTGACAGCCACGGCCCACACGACCATCGTCGTCTCCACCCAGCGACTGGTTCATCCCCAAATCACGCGGGCGTTCCCTGTATTGATTTGCGGCGTCAATTCACGTTGAATGCTGGAGTAAATCTCGCTCGCGACCATGCTACTTAAACCCCCTCTGCCCCCTCTCCATTTTCCCCCAAACTCCGAGCACAAAGCGCCCCCAGGCTGCCCACAATCGCCCCTGCACCGCCGCAGACAGAGCTCACTCCGGCGACCAATCCCGGTGAGCCCTGTGCGCCCCTCTCCCTCTGGTTCTTGCAGAAAGCCTCGCCACTTTCTTGCGCATCTACTGACACCGCTGATTCCTTCTTTACTGCCCCAGGTCGACGGTTCCGTTCAACACCGCAAGCTCCCGACGACAACCTCGACTTCGGCGACCAAATTCCGTAAGCTCTTTGCGCCCCTTCGCCTCTGACTCACACGAGGTTGTTCGCCACTGTCTTGTGCATCATCTGGTGCCGTTTGTTTGTGCTAGGGAGACCAGGAGCATCGCCAACGTCGTCGTCCACTCAAACTCGACACCGCCCGCAACTTCGACGAGCTCCAGCAGCCCACTCCGTGCGCCCCTTGCCAAGCCGCCGCCAGGTTGAGCATCAGCGCATCGCCACGGTTCTGGTGTTGGAGATATGCCCAAGAGGCAATAATAAAGTGGGTTATTATCATATCTTCATACTTATGATAAATGTTTACATACCATGCTATAATTGTATTAACCGGAAACATTAATACTTGTGTGATTTGTAAACTAAAATAAGAGTCCCTAGTAAAGCCTCTTGTTAAACTAGCTTGTTGATTAATATATGATCATGGTTTCCTGATCATGAACATGGAGATGTTATTAACAACAGGATCATATCATTAGGAGAATGATGTGATGGACATACTCCTATAGATAAGCGTAGCATAAAGATCAAGTCATTTCAATAGTTCAATTGCTATATGCTTTCTGATACATAGTAACCTAATTCCTTCGACCATGAGATCATGCATATCACCTTTACCGGATGGATGCTTTGATGACATCAAACACCACACCGTAACTGGGTGGTTATAAAGGTGGCATTGAGTGTTCGGAAAGTATTGGTTGAGACACATGGATCAAGAGTGGGATTTGTCCATCCACATGACGGATAGATATACTCTGGGCCCTCTCGGTGGAATGTCATCCAATTAGCTTGCAAGCATGTGACTTGGTCACAAGGGATCACATATCACGGGAACGAGAAAAGAGTACTTATCAGTAACGAGGTTGAACTAGGTATGCAGAGATACCGACGATCATAACCTCGGATAAGTAACATATCGTGAGACAAAGGGAAATTAGTATCGTATGTAAGTGGTTCATTCGATCGCAAAGTAATCGTAGAAATATGTGGGAGCCATATGAATTTCTAGATTCCTCTATTGGTTATTGTTCGGAGAAGTGTCTCGATCATGTCCGCATAATTCACGAACCGTAGGGAGACACACTTAAGGATTCGACGTTGTTTGAGTAGTTATGGTATTATGAGAAAGAGACCGAATGTTGTTCGGAGTCTCGGATGGGATCCGGGATATCACGAGGTGATCCGGAATGGTCCGGAGAATAAGATTCATATAAGGAAAGTCCCGTTTCGGAGTTGCGGAATGATTTCGGTGTTTTCATCAGGAATGTTCTAGAAGGTTCCGGATTGTCCGGCACTCCGGGGGGGAGGGGTACATGAATGTGTCATTACATATTGGAATGATTGCATCATGTACTAAGTGTTCTTGCTGTCCCAAATAAAGGATTAAATTGAATCCCAAAACAGAAAAGTCAAATGTCCAGTTTGAAAGTCAAACTGCCAAAACAAGAAACTGTGGGAAACAAGCAAGAGGAGTTGGAACCAACTTGGAGGAGGAGTCCCACTCCTCCAAGCCGGCGGCCAGCCCTAGGCCGAGTTGGGGAGGGACTCCCTCCCTCCCTGGCGTGCCAAGGCCCCTTCCACCTATATAAGGAGGGGCAGGGCTCCCCTCCTAGGCACACAACTTTCACCTCTAGATCTCCGGTTTAGAGCCGTTTTGGTTTAGAGCTTCTAATTGCTTTAGCCAACGGTTTAGAGCCTTCTAATTGGTTTAGAGCCTTCTAATTGGTGTGTCTAATTACTAGACCACTAATAGCCTCTCTCATAAGCTCCACCATACTCGCACCGGCTTAAGGCGAAGCCCTGCGGGATTTCCCCTCTACTTCCGGTACCACGCCGTTGTGCTGCCGGAATCGCGAGGAGAGTGCTACAACCTCCGCTGCCTGCTGGAACAAGGGAGAGGAAGGTCTTCGTCGAGTACCGAACGTGTGACCGACTGCGGGAGCGCTGCCAGAACGTGGCGCCGGAAGGATCGTCTACGCGATCTTGAGATCGGAAGTGTACGACTACATCATCCACGAGAATCTGCTCTCGTTAACCGTTTTGGAATCTTCGAGGGTAAGTTATTCCATCGACTCGTTGCTACAATCTAGTAGATAGATCTTGGCTTGTTTGTTTGTATGCGATAGAATTTTTTTGTTTTCCATGCTACGAACCCCTACAGTGGTATCAGAGCCGTGTCTATATGTAGATCTGTTGCACGAGTAGAACACAATGGTCATTGTGGGCGTTGATACTTTTATTGTCGATTGCTTCTTGTGTACTTTGCATCTTGCGGTATGTTGGGATGAAGCGGCCCGGGCTAACCTTACATGACATCGTTCATGAGACTTGCTCCACGCTTAACATGCAACTTGTATTGCATAAGTGGCTTTGCGGGTGCCTGTTTCTCCTAGCATAGTATAGATCCAATTCACAACGGGTGATTAACAATACTTGTGTTAACGTTGTGGTTCATGTTCGTAAGTTAGAACGACACTTATTGAAAGCCCCAAACCACGTAAAACATTCAAAGAAATTAGAGGCGTCTAACTTTGTTTTGCAGGGATGTGTTGTGATGTGATATGGCCATGATTGTGATTATATATGATGTATGCAATGTTCCTTATTGTAAGTCGGCAACCGGCAGGAGCCATATGGTTGTTTTTAATTTCTGTTAAGACCCGCGTGTCTATTCAAAGTAGTTGTAATAGTTGAAGCCGGTGGACGACAACCATGGAGAAGCGTCATTGACCTTGATGCAATGCCGGTGATGATGGAGATCATGTTCGTGCTAGAAGATGGAGATCGGAAGCACAAAGAAGAAAGGTCATATCATATCACATATTATGAATTGCATGTGATGTTAATCCTTTATGCATCTTGTATTGCTTAGTAGACAACGGTAGCATTATAAGATGATCCCTCAATGCACATGAATTTCAAGTCATAAAGTGTTCACCCTTAGTTAGCACCGTTGCTAAAGCTTGTTGTTTCGAAGCACCACGTGATGATCGGGTGTGTTAGATTCCGCAAGTGTATACAACGTGGGCAAGCCAGATTTGCTCATGCGGAAGCTAAGGTTTGATCTTGACGAGCCTAGCATGTACAGACATGGTCTCAGGAACACGGATCACCGAAAGGTAAAGCATGAGTCATATAGGAGATATGATGAACATGTTGATTGTTCGCCATTGAAGCTATGTCAACTCTCGTGATGATCGGTTTTGATGTGGTGGATTTGGTTCGTGTGATCACTAAAACAATGTGAGGGATATTGTTTTGAGTGGGAGTTCACCTAGATTAATTTAATTATTAATTAGAACTCAATTTATCATAAACTAAATCAAAGTGAATTTGCATAGTTGTTGTAGTCATTGGCATCCGTTTACCACCTTGCGCTTAGTTATAATTGAGATGATAGAACTATAGAATTCTGGTTAGTTACTTTACGAACTGGTATCGTATTGTTTAGAAGTGTTAATCTAAAGTTTAAAAGTCCTATTGCAAACTTTCAGTAAGTTCCGGTTACTCGTTGAAGTTTAATAATTGGTATTAAAACAAGAGTAACAATTCCAAAGTTAGTATATAAGTATCATGTTTGTCTCCATGATTCTTGATATTCAAAGGATTGTCTTAATATCAAGGTTATCTAGGATCTGAAAGAGTTGTTTCAGAAACCATGATGTGTGGAAGATATTGTGATATCTGAAACGAAGTTTTGGTTGGAACATGATAGAGTATAATATGTCAAAAGTCATGTTCTCATATTTTGATGAGAATGTGCAAAAGGGTTGGAGATACTAGTTGTCCTAATCTTCCAAAAGGTTTTGGAGAGCAACATTATACTCGTGATTCACCGTTACAAGCTAAAAGTAACTTGATCATGGATAAATCCATGATAAGGGTGAATATTTGATGTAGGTAAAATGTTTACTACACCAAGAGATTACTAAAGAAAGGAATTTGAAAGAACACCAAACATTTGATGATGGTGATCTACTTCAAAGTGCAAGTCCAAAGACATTGGTATTTAACTATACACACTTTGGACTATGTGTCATATGTATGACTCCACTATTGATATTGATAGATTCTTTCAAACAGAAAAGGAAATACTGAAAGAGAATCTCATAAATATATGGCAGAAAAGAAAAGACTAGAATTGTTCAGTTTAAGTATATAGATGATATACATGTTATGGCTATATTCTTTGCTTATTAAACAATGTGGTTCTTAAGTATTTGATACTGAATTTGTTGGTATGAATCGTCATACAAAACAACAGAATTCATGAACTACAGTGGCCTAAGTAATTAGCAAAAGAATATGTGATGATGTTCATCGAGAACAAATAAAGGGTTATTGTGTTGCTCGTTAAACATCAAAGCTTGCCTTCAAGATTTGTTTTATCAGGTGTTATGAGAACAAAAGGGTTGTTCAAATAATTGCCGTAATCCATAAAATATGGATGATTCGCAAATCTCGTTGGAAAAATCACATCCATAAAGCTAATGCTAAATATGTCGAAAGACAAATTGATTGAAAGATCACTTAGGAAGTGACATCGCCGTTTAAATTATATTGGAAAGAAAACATGAAGAAACTCCATATGTATGGAATTTTGGAGTTTTTTTTATTTTGATCAAATGACGCTTGTGAAACTTTCCTAGAGATAATTAAAACTTCGTTCATAGGCCAAAAGGGAACGAAAGACTAGCTTATTGGAATTTGTACATATTGTTGTACGAAGTCCATTATGTGTAGTCAAGAGCGATGGATTTCAACTTCATATGCTTTCTCCGAAAATTTGAGTGAATATATGAATATTTACTTAATAAGGATGAAGTATGAAACATTTGAAAAGTTCAAAGACTTTCAAGATGAAGTGCAAAATCATTGTAACAAAAATATAAACAGTTTATGATAAAGATCATAAAGGAAGATATTTGAGTTACAGAGTTTAGCATAATACCTAAGATTTAAGGAATCGTTCCGTGGATTTGCATTTCCCGAAACACCATAAGAGTATGGAGCATTCGAGATATGTAATTAAACCTTGTTTGACATGGTGAGATCAAAGGTGTAATTCATAAAATTGCCATTGTATTTTAAAGATTAAAAGCTTTAGAGATTACCGTTTTTCCACTGAAAAGAGCTTCATCATAATCCGTTGAAATGACACCATATAAGGTTATGGTTTGGGATAAAACCCAGGTGGTCCTTTCTTAAACATTGGTATGCTATACATAAGAAAGATGTTTGCAACCAAAGTCGGATGAATCTGTCTTTGTTAAGTATTTCTCCATAACACCGGAGACAAAAGTGTTTGTCGCTTAGAACGTCAAGTTTCTTTAAGAAGGAATTTTTTTTCGTGAAAAGTTAAGTGGGAGGACAATAGAACTTTGATAAGGTTGAAAGAACCTTAGCTATACGTGCAGAGTTGCGCAACGCCGAAAAGTGTTCCGGAGGCAGCAACAATGCTCATGGCTCACGTGCCTCAAAGGTTGTGATCACGGAGATCTAAGTTCCTATTGAAACAAGTAGGTCGGGTAAACAATCAAATACCAAGATTTGAGGGTTGAATCATTATTTGAGAATAATGAACCGACTACATGCAAAGAAGCGATGATGGGCCCTGACCCCGTCAAATGGCTTGAAGCCATAAAATCCGTGATAGTTCCATACACGAGAAATCAAGTTTTGAACTTGAAGGACCCTCGAGAAAGGTGTAAGACCTTACAGTCGTGTTTGGATCTATAAAGAAATAGACATGGATGTTTTACATCTGTGAAATAGTCGACATGTTGGGAAAGAGTTCACAACAATGTTCAAGGGTTGACTATGACAAGATTTGATCTTTCATAGTGATATTTGGTCTAGACGGATTAATGTAGCAACCACTACATATAATTTGTTATATGGTAGTTGAATAAACAAAAAAAAAGTTCTTCTAATAGAATCGTTACCTAGGACATGTGTATAACACGGTCCATAGGGTTTTGTTAATTCAAAGGATGCTAAAAGCATATGCAAACTTCAATGGTTGAAGTGAGCATCGCGGAGTTGGAATCTTCACAATGATGAAATTGTTAAAAGAGTTTAAATTCATCAGAGACAATGAAGATGCTTGCATTTGCAAGAAATTAAGTGGGAGCGCTAAGACATATTTCTAATACATTATGTAGGAGACATATTGTTGATTGGAAGTGATGTATCTTTTTATTAACACAAGATAAGAATTTCATCTCGATGAAAGACTTAGGCAAAACCCAAATATTAGGCATGATTATACACTAATATGGTTATGCCAGAAGTACATAGACAAGATATTGAATGAGTTCAATATAGAAACTACAAGAGAGGTTCTTGTCGCACAGAAAGGATTGAATGAGTTCAATGTTGATGATATATTCAAGTGTATTGACATTTGGTAAAGTGAAACAAATAATCAAGTATAGATTGATACTTGATGTATGAAATCACAAAGATTATTTATATCAATCATACTGTGATATGTACAAATCCAGATATGTCCTATGCTCTAGATGTTATGAGCATATACCAGAATGATTCGTAAGATGATCATTGGACAATAGTAAGGATATTCTTATGATCTTTTGGAAGAACTAAGAGTATAATATTTGTAGAAGTGACAAATAGATGGTTAGTTCATTGTAAAAGTACTACATTGATACTAGTTTTGTCACAAAGTACAAATTAAGTTTATCTCAATCTAAACTAAGGGTGGCACAATATAATGGAAAGTGAGTTCCATAATGGATTTGGATGAGTTCCAAAGTTAAGACATTGTGACAGATACTACAACAAAAGGCTAAGTATATGACTGCTATTATAGCAGCAAAAGAGGGCATTTGTGTCAAGTAGTTTGTTATCAAACTAGGTGTAGTTCACAGTGGGATAATACTATGAAGATATATTGTGCGACAATATTATCAACATGTTTTAACCCCAAAGAGCTAAAGGTCACACCGAAAGACCAAATTTATACAAAGCCATCTCATTAGAGAATGAGTGATGCGTAGAGACGCAAAGACATGCAATTACACACGGACCTGGAAGTGTCAGATCCGGAGATCAGTTGACCACTAGCAATCGTGTACATACAACACCGGAAAGCCATAGGTGTTGAATACACAAAGGTTTGAAACTAGATTATTGACTCTAGTGCAAGTGGGAGACTGTTGGAGATATGCCCAAGAGGCAATAATAAAGTGGGTTATTATCATATCTTCATACTTATGATAAATGTTTACATACCATGCTATAATTGTATTAACCAGAAACATTAATACTTGTGTGATTTGTAAACTAAAATAAGAGTCCCTAGTAAAGCCTCTTGTTAAACTAGCTTGTTGATTAATATATGATCATGGTTTCCTGATCATGAACATGGAGATGTTATTAACAACAGGATCATATCATTAGGAGAATGATGTTATGGACATACTCCTATGATAAGCGTAGCATAAAGATCAAGTCATTTCAATAGTTCAATTGCTATATGCTTTCTGATACATAGTAACCTAATTCCTTCGACCATGAGATCATGCATATCACCTTTACCGGATGGATGCTTTGATGACATCAAACACCACACCGTAACTGGGTGGTTATAAAGGTGGCATTGAGTGTTCGGAAAGTATTGGTTGAGACACATGGATCAAGAGTGGGATTTGTCCATCCACATGACGGATAGATATACTCTGGGCCCTCTCGGTGGAATGTCATCCAATTAGCTTGCAAGCATGTGACTTGGTCACAAGGGATCACATATCACGGGAACGAGAAAAGAGTACTTATCAGTAACGAGGTTGAACTAGGTATGCAGAGATACCGACGATCATAACCTCGGATAAGTAACATATCGTGAGACAAAGGGAAATTGGTATCATATGTAAGTGGTTCATTCGATCGCAAAGTAATCGTAGAAATATGTGGGAGCCATATGAATTTCCAGATTCCTCTATTGGTTATTGTTCAGAGAAGTGTCTCGATCATGTCCGCATAATTCACGAACCGTAGGGAGACACACTTAAGGATTCGACGTTGTTTGAGTAGTTATGGTATTATGAGAAAGAGACCGAATGTTGTTCGGAGTCTCGGATGGGATCCGGGATATCACGAGGTGATCCGGAATGGTCCGGAGAATAAGATTCATATAAGGAAAGTCCCGTTTCGGAGTTGCGGAATGATTCCGGTGTTTTCATCAGGAATGTTCTAGAAGGTTCCGGATTGTCCGGCACTCCGGGGGGGGGAGGGGTACATGAATGTGTCATTACATATTGGAATGATTGCATCATGTACTAAGTGTTCTTGCTGTCCCAAATAAAGGATTAAATTGAATCCCAAAACAGAAAAGTCAAATGTCCAGTTTGAAAGTCAAACTGCCAAAACAAGAAACTGTGGGAAACAAGCAAGAGGAGTTGGAACCAACTTGGAGGAGGAGTCCCACTCCTCCAAGCCGGCGGCCAGCCCTAGGCCGAGTTGGGGAGGACTCCCTCCCTCCCTGGCGCGCCAAGGCCCCTTCCACCTATATAAGGAGGGGCAGGGCTCCCCTCCTAGGCACACAACTTTCACGTCTAGATCTCCGGTTTAGAGCCGTTTTGGTTTAGAGCTTCTAATTGCTTTAGCCAACGGTTTAGAGCCTTCTAATTGGTTTAGAGCCTTCTAATTGGTGTGTCTAATTACTAGACCACTAATAGCCTCTCTCATAAGCTCCACCATACTCGCACCGGCTTAAGGCGAAGCCCTGCGGGATTTCCCCTCTACTTCCGGTACCACGCCGTTGTGCTGCCGGAATCGCGAGGAGAGTGCTACAACCTCCGCTGCCTGCTGGAACAAGGGAGAGGAAGGTCTTCGTCGAGTACCGAACGTGTGACCGACTGCGGGAGCGCTGCCAGAACGTGGCGCCGGAAGGATCGTCTACGCGATCTTGAGATCGGAAGTGTACGACTACATCATCCACGAGAATCTGCTCTCGTTAACCGTTTTGGAATCTTCGAGGGTAAGTTATTCCATCGACTCGTTGCTACAATCTAGTAGATAGATCTTGGCTTGTTTGTTTGTATGCGATAGAAAATTTTTGTTTTCCATGCTACGAACCCCTACATCTGGTAAGCCCCTCCGACGACCCTAGGACCACCTGTAGCGCCACGCCGCCGTAGGCAGAGCACGCCGCCGCCAGTCGCCGCCGCTAGCGCCGCCCGTCTGTGGTCAATTAGATTAGGGTCGTAGGATTTAGATCTAACGTGTGAGATTAGATCTGTGACGAAGAGGTAAGTTTAGATCTGAGCCGTGCGTGTTTAGTTAGATCCAACGGTAGCCGAGCGTGATCCGGTGCGAAGCGGTATCGTCCAATCAGACGCTGCCACGTGGCTGAAGTTTAGATTTAAAACGGGATTTGAATCTGATTGATGTTCAAATTTGTTTTGGCTATAACTTTTGATCCCCACGTTAGAATTTAACAAATTTTATATCGTTGGAATCAGGAGAGCAAGCTCTTTCTAAATATGCAATGTGTTTAATGTTTTGCTTCTGTTAAAAAGGTTTTATTTGCAGAAACTTGTGTAGGACTAATTTGAGTATGTGAAATGTTTAGGAAATGATTTAGGGTTTAAATAAATGTTGTTTGGCAAGTTTTTAACTTGTTTATGAATCAGTACTGTTTACTTGCTTTGTTGAGTTTAAAAAAAATCATCACATATCATTTTGCATGCATGCATATATTTTTGATTATATATGTTTTGTATGTGATTGTGGCTATGATTCTTTGTGTAGATTTTGGTGCTAGTGATTGTGATTGTGAGGAGTGTAGCTACTCTCCAAACTACCAAGGCAAGTGGTACTTCATGAATATTTCTATCCCCATGTTGTATACTAAGCATTAGAAATATTTTGCTAAGTATTGCATGTTATTATTTTGCTTATATGCCATGTTGGGAAATCCTAGTAGTTGTAGAATTTCTAGGGAATCTCTAAATTAAGTTACTATCTATGCCATGCTTAGCCTAGCTAGTTGCAAACAAGGGTTGGTGAAATATACATGGTATGTTGAAAATATTTCTAAGTCTTTGGACTTGTGTTTTGCCTAGTAAAACAACTAAGTTAATGAAACACCTGGGTGGAATGGAAGGAATGGTTTATGTTGAGTGGTTACACAAGGCCCATTTCTATGGTTTACCTTGTGTATCTCACTTGTGGTAAGCCACCCAGGAACAAAGAGATTTTAGAGGCCAAGTGTTAAGAAGCTTCTAGTGCAGCCACTTGGCAATATGGGCTCTGCCAGGATCACATAGGTTGCTAGAACTTAGCCATTTGAACAGTTGGTGGTAGTGGGAATGATAGGTTGGAGCGCGTCCATTTGGTCTAAGGGAAGGCTTCTGAAAGGTCCTGTCTTGGTGAAAATCAAGGCTTGTGGGGAAAGTGCACAACCTCTGCAGATGGAAAATCTAAGTACTTGGCCAAGTCCATGGTAATGGACAACTTGAGCATCAATGCATGGAAGCTATCAAGAATCTCCTCATCCCAATTTCTAAGTAAAAATTTGTGGGTGAACAAGGGTGAAGGACCTCAATGTCTATTGGTGGTTCCTTGGGAAAGTTTTGACAAAGAAAAACTTAGTGATTTCAACTAATAGGCAAAACCTATTTTGAGCAAAGCAAGCCAAGCTACACTTAGCCAAATTGCATATAGTATCTAGTCCACCTAAAATTATACTAAGGTATCACTTGCCAATACTATTCCAAAGTATTGACCCACTGTGGCTGTAACTTTTGATGTTGCAGGTTACTCTGATGAGGATTAGGTGTCATGAGTCTACACTCAACATGTTTGCCTGTGGCACATGAAGATGAAGAATTTTATTTATTTACTTATTCAAACTCTTGTACTAGGCCTGTGGCCTTGGAGTTGTAAAGACTATGTTTATCTCTGGAATGGTTGTAATAAAGACCTTTGTATCTGTGTACTTCATCTTAAACTGTGGATGCTAGCATTGATCCAGGGACTAGCATTACAATCACAGGGATCCTTTTCCTTTACAAAGGAGGGATCTTATAGATGGTATCAGAGCACTGTGTTGCATGTAGGATTATGACCCTAGGATTGGAAACCACTAAGGAAAATTTTCAACAACTTCTACACTTGTCTATTCTTCTCGTAAACTTTTTCTAATCTTCCTTCTCATCTCTATTTGTAGATGAACTCCATCAACGAAGCCGTAAGGAAAGGACCACTCATGACAATGACTTTGGAGTGTGAGACAGAATTCCCCAAGGCTCTCAAGGACCTCATGGTTGCATTAGAGATACAAGGTGCAGCTGTGTACAAAGGTTTTCCTGTGATGGATGAAGGAGTTGAATACTGGTGGGTGCAGCTTCACTTGTACAAAAACAAGGAAGACAACCACCAGGAAAAAGGATTCTGCATGTTCACCAATTCAGTGGTGCACACTACATTCTTTGAATCAGCAAGGGATGCAGCTTGGAAGACCATCAAAGAACTTGGTGATAGAGTTAAGTGCAGAATGCTCAACCTCCAAAATGATCTAAAGGAAGAGAAGAAACATACCCAAGAGTTGGAAGCTACCAACCAAACCTTAAGAGGGGACATTATAGACTTAGTGATGGAGTCATGTGAGCAAGATAGATTGATTGCTTCTAGAAACATTGTGTTAGCCAACAGATCCAGTGAGATTGGATTGTAAACGTACTTCGTTAGTTGGACCACCACTTATCACCTTATTTTCCAAATGTTGCTTTAAAAATAAATTGAACCTTGGTTGTTGTAATGGATCCATGTGTGCCATGACTTGTGTGTTTTGAATTCCAAGGATTCGTATGTGATGTTTTGCCTTGTATTTTATCTTGAATTGTGTAGTTATAACTTTTTCTATCTTATAAATAGATGCCTACTGTTACCTTCAGCACTGTTCAGGAGTTCCAGGGAACTCGCTTTGGACCTCGTATTGTTGAGCTTACTACTTTGCTCAATGTCCCTCTTCCTACCATCATGGTGCTTCCCCTCACTAAGTTTGAGAGGAAAGACCTTTGGGGCTTCAAGGTCAACCAGCCCGGACGTCAGACAGAGCCTACCACGGAGGCCATCGTCTTCAAGATCATGCATGATGACAAGGAGAGAGGCCTTGAGGTAGTTATGCAGGATCTGATAGGACAACTGCTAGGGAGACACTCCCGACAGGTTAGAGGTACTCACTTCCACGTCTTCAGTAGACGTGATGAGGATGGAAAGTCCATCGACTTCGAGGACGATTCGAGAGACACAGCAGAGCCGATTCGTCTATACCTCCAGGACTTAGAGTCTCTCATTAGGCACGTGGACACTGATAGGACCAACGTCATGCTCAACAATGACGAACTCCAGGTGCAACTTCGCGAGAAGGACAAGCTCTTCTCGGAGCAAGATGAGATAGTCAAGGATATGGAGGCGAAGTTCGAGAGCCAGGACGGGAAGTTCAAGAGTCAGGAGAAACGAGTCCAGGATAGGAACAGGAAGATCCGAGACATGACTGAAGAACTGCAGGCCAAGGACTTCGAGCTCGAGCATCAGCAGACGGTGATTGAGAGGCTTCGTTCTCAGAAGAGGGCTCTCAAAGCCAAGATAGATACCTTGACCACCAGTGTCGAGGAATACAAGGCCGCGATGGAGAACGCAGGTCTTACCTTTGTCGAGGAGGAGGTTGATGCCGAGGAGTAGATTTGACTACTCATTTATCATTTATTATTGTACTTGTTGATTGGGAACTTGTTATTTGACCATCCGACATGTGGATGGCTTGCTATTTGTGTGTGTTTTACTTTGCGAACTTGTTATCTGGTTGTTGAACTTTTTATCATTATGTTGCATGCTTTGTGATTTTTTATGTGATGTATTGTGCATGAAAACATCTATGGGTATCTCATTCTTATCTCTATTGAACCAACCACAGATGCCTCCCCGTCGTGCAAACCCCAACCCCAACAACAACAACATCACACCAGAAATGCAGCAAATGATGACCACTCAAACTAAACTGATGCAAATGATGACGACGCTCATCCAGAACCAAAACAACAACAATAAGAACAACAATAACAATAACAACAACAACAACCCACCGGGTTTTGATATGCTTACCAGGTTCTTGAGATTGAGGCCTGCAAAATTCTCAGGAACAACTGATCCCATGGTGGCCAATGATTGGCTACGCTCTGTGAACAAGGACTTGGTAACTGTGGGCTGTACTGATGCAGAAAAGGTCAGATTTGCAGCACACTTGCTGGAAGGACCAGCCGCCACTTGGTGGGATAACTTCCAGATCACCACTCCCATAGAAGATGTGACATGGGCTATCTTTGAAGATGGCTTCCGTACTGCTCATATCTCATCAGGAGTGATGAGTCTGAAGAATAAAGAATTTCATAACCTGAAGCAGCGCCACCGCAGCGTGGCTGAATATATTGAGGAGTTCAATAATCTGGCGCAACATGCACCGGATGAAGTTGACACAGATGCTAAGAGGAAAGAAAAATTCCTCGAAGGGTTAAATGATGAACTGAACCTGCAGTTGGCAGTGGCCTATGTACCCACTTATCAGTCTCTCTGTGACAAGGCTGCTATTTTGGAGAACAAAATAAAGCAAGTTGAAAGCAGGAAGAGGAAGCACTCAGACAAGCACAGCTCGGGATCGTCTCACAAACGTTCCCATTATGATGTTAGTGGAAGCTCAGGATCCCACAAGCATGGGAAATTCAACAAGCACCACAACCACAACCGTCATGACAACAAGCATCACCGTAGTCATGACAATGACAAGTACAAGAACCACAAGGGTGGATACAAGAGCCACCACAGTGGTAATGGAAGTGGAAGTGGAAGCCAGCCTGTCAAGAAGGACATAAGTCAGGTTGAATGCTTCAAGTGCAAGAAGATGGGGCATTACGCAAATGAATGCCCAGAGAAGAAAGTTGAAGGACCCAACAAGCCTAACCCTTTTCAAAAAGGGCAAGTTAACCACATCAATGTGGAGAAAGTCTATGAGGAGCCTGATGCTGTTGCTGGTAAGTTCAGACTCAATTCTATTCCAGCATTTGTTCTTTTTGACACTGGAGCATCGCATTCATTCATATCAAAAGCTTTTGTTGATAGAAATGGTTTTCCAATTGAAAACATTGGGTGTCCAATAAAAGTTAGCTCTCTAGGTGGAGATATGATAGTAAGTCTTGGATGCTGGGATCTAGTAATAGAGTTTGGAAAGCATAAATTTCCAGTGATTTTGATAATCCTAGATTCCCAAGGACTGGACGTAATATTGGGAATGGATTGGATGGCTAAGTATGAAGGAGTACTAGATTGTGCTAATCGTACTGTTGCACTCACAACCCCAGAAAGAAAACGGATTAAATTCAAGTCCAACTTTGAATCAAAAGGGAGTAAGTTAAATTCTCTTAAGGGGGTTAGCATAGACAATGTGCCAATTGTGTGTGAGTATCCGGATGTGTTTCCGGAAGAATTGCCGGGAATTCCACCAGATAGAGATGTGGAGTTTCTTATAGATTTGGTACCAGGATCGGGACCAATAGCAAAGAGACCATACAAGATGTCAGTGGATGAACTGAAGGAACTCAAGAAACAACTTGGAGAACAGTTGCAAAAAGGATTTATTCAACCAAGTTCTTCATCATGGGGATCCCCAGTTTTATTCGTGGAAAAGAAAGATAGAAGTCAAAGGTTATGCATAGATTACCACTCACTTAATGAGGTGACTATTAAGAACAAATATCCTTTGCCTAGAATCAATGACTTGTTTGATCAGCTAGAAGGAGCTTGTGTGTTCTCAAAGATTGATCTCCGATCAGGTTATTTTCAACTCAAGATAAGAGAACAAGACATACCTAAGACAACTTTCACCACAAGGTATGGATTACATGAGTATACCGTGATGCCATTTGGTTTGACCAATGCTCCAGCATACTTCATGAATATGATGAACAAGGTGTTCATGGAATTCCTTGACAAGTTTGTTGTCGTTTTCATCGATGACATTTTGATCTACTCCAAGAGCAAAGAAGAACATGAAGAACATTTGTGTTTGATACTTGAGAAACTTAGAGCGCATAAACTATATGCCAAATTCAGCAAGTGTGAATTCTGGTTGAATGAAGTTGGATTTCTTGGACATGTTATGACAAAAGATGGTGTAGCAGTTGATCCTGCTAAAGTTTCAGCTGTAATGGAATGGGAATATCCCAAGTCAGTAAAGGAAGTTCGTAGTTTCCTTGACTTAGCAGGTTACTACAGAAGGTTCATTGAAAATTTCTCCAAGGTAGCTAAGCCTATGACAGAATTGCTAAAGAAAGACAAGAAATTTTCTTGGACGGAAGGTTGTGAACTCAGCTTTCAGGAATTGAAGAAGAGACTTCTGACAGCACCAGTCTTGTGTTTGCCAGACTTGGAAAAAGATTTCCAAGTATATTGTGATGTATCTCATCATGGTTTGGGTGCAGTACTTATGCAAGAAGGAAAAGTTGTGGCGTATGCCACGAGACAACTCAAAACTCATGAAGTGAACTATCCTACTCATGATTTAGAGTTAGCCTCTGTCGTCCATGCACTCAAAACATGGAGGCACTATCTTTTGGGAAAGCGTTGTGAAGTGTTCACAGATCACAAGAGTTTGAAGTATATCTTCACCCAGAAGGAAATTAATATGAGACAAAGAATATGGCTAGAATTCATCAAGGACTATGACTTAAGTTTGCAATACCACCCCGGTAAAGCAAATGTTGTAGCAGATGCTCTAAGTCGTAAGGTTTTTGTGAATGGCCTTACCAAAGGAGAATTGCCAGATGATCTGTGTGCCCAATTTAGAGATCTCAGATTGGAGATTGTGCCTGAAGGACATCTCATGTATTTGGATGTTCAACCCACTTTGTTGGACAAAATCAAAGAATCCCAGAAGATTGATAAATAAATTGAAGAGATTAAAGAAAAGATTGGCAAAGGAAAAGCCAAAGGGTTCCATGAAGACGAACAGGGTACTTTATGGCATGGGAAACGTATCTGTGTTCCACAAGATCCGGAGCTACGGAAACTAATTTTGCAGGAAGCACACAACTCACCGTATTCCATTCATCCGGGTAACACCAAAATGTACATGGACATGAAGGAAAGATTTTGGTGGAATAATCTCAAGAAGGACATCGCCGAACATATTGCTTTGTGTGATGTGTGTAGTAGAGTGAAATCAGAACATCTGAAACCAGCAGGTTTGCTTCAACCACTATCTATTCCTGATTGGAAGTGGGACAAGATTGGTATGGATTTCATTACCGGATTACCAAGGACCCGGTCAGGACACGATTCTATTTGGGTGGTAGTGGATCGCCTAACTAAAGTGGCTCATTTCATACCCGTGAGGACAACCTATACAAGTGCTAAGTTGGCCAAAATATACATGAGTAGAATTGTATGTCTACATGGAGTGCCCAAGAATATTGTGTCTGATAGGGGAACTCAATTCACTTCCCATTTTTGGAGACAGCTACATGAGTCATTGGGAACGAGGTTGGAATTCAGTACTGCTTTTCATCCTCAAACCGATGGACAAACCGAAAGGACTAATCAGATTCTTGAAGACATGTTGAGGGCATGTGCCCTAGACTATGGAGCCAGTTGGGATGAAAGTCTGCCTTACGCAGAATTTTCTTATAACAACAGCTATCAAGCCAGCATTGAGATGGCACCATTTGAGTTTCTCTACGGAAGGAAGTGTACCACCCCATTGTTATGGAATGGTGTGGGAGAAAGAAGTTTGTTCGGACCAGAACTTATCAAAGAAGCCGAAGAGAAGGTCAAGTTGGTTAAGGACATATTGAAGATAGCACAGTCCCGACAGAAAAGCTACACAGATCCTAAGCGTAGAGAAGTCACCTACGAAGTCGGTGATAGAGCTTATCTTAGAGTGTCACCACTTCGTGGAGTGAAGAGGTTCGGAGTCAAAGGAAAATTGGCACCAAGATATGTTGGACCATTCAAGATTCCGAGTCGTAAAGGAGAAGTTGCCTATGAAATTGAACTACCGGAATCTCTGTCAGCTGTCCATAATGTGTTTCATGTGAGTCAACTTAAGAAATGTCATCCAGAAATGGAAGAAACTTCTTTAAAGGATACTATACCTTTGGAAGAGGTCCAGTTGGAGAGTGATCTCACTTATGAAGAGAAGCCTATCAAGATTCTTGAGACTGCAGAAAGAGTCACACGGACTAAGACTATCAAATTTTGCAAAGTGCAGTGGAATCATCATACTGAAGAAGAAGCAACTTGGGAAAGAGAAGATTATCTTCGGAAAGACCACCCTCACCTATTTGCTAGCCAATCCGAATCTCGAGGGCGAGATTCACCTTAAGGGGGTTAGATTTGTAACATCCTCAAAATCATGTTTCAAACTTATGCATATCATCCATGCATCCATGAGTATATGATTTTCATTTCAAACAAATCAATTCAAAACAGAAGCATTTGTGCTTATTATTTCATGTAAGCTTGCTCTAAGCCTTAGTGCTATCTTCCAATGAGAAGAAATACTTGTTTTGATTCAGTAAAGTAGTAAAACCTGTTTATTCAAACTTAGGCACCACCAAAAGTTTGAACAAAGTTTCAAAGACAAAATGAATAATAAAACCAATATTATGACTATTGAATATATAAATCATAAAGGCATGGTTTTATTTTATTTTCAAAAAAAAACCAAGTGTGTTTGAGTGAACAGTTGTGTTTGGCACTTATTTGAGTACAAGATTTATTGTACAAAAACCCTAAAAAGTTTTTGAATCAAACAGATTTGAATTGAAGTTTGAAAACCATTTCAGAAAAACAAACAGAAAAAGAAAAAGCTTAAAGAGAGAAAAAAAATATCACTCAGCCGAATCTGGCCCAACACCCCACCCCGTGAACCATTTTTCTTCACTCGCCCCCGCACCCACTAGCTCGCTGACAGGCAGGACCCACTCCCTCTCCTTTCTTCTCGCTGACAGCCACGGCCCACACGACCATCGTTGTCTCCACCCAGCGACTGGTTCATCCCCAAATCACGCGGGTGTTCCCTGTATTGATTCGCGGCGTCAATTCACGTTGAATGCTGGAGTAAATCTCGCTCGCGACCATGCTACTTAAACCCCCTCTGCCCCCTCTCCATTTTCCCCCAAACTCCGAGCACAAAGCGCCCCCAGGCTGCCCACAATCGCCCCTGCACCGCCGCAGACGGAGCTCACTCCGGCGACCAATCCCGGTGAGCCCTGTGCGCCCCTCTCCCTCTGGTTCTTGCAGACAGCCTCGCCACTTTCTCGCGCATCTACTGACACCGCTGGTTCCTTCTTTACTGCCCCAGGTCGACGGTTCCGTTCAACACCGCAAGCTCCCGACAACAACCTCGACTCCGACGACCAAATTCCATAAGCTCTTTGCGCCCCTTCGCCTCTGACTCACACGAGGTTGTTCACCACTGTCTTGTGCATCATCTGGTGCCATTTGTTTGTGCTAGGGAGACCAGGAGCGTCGCCAACATCGCCGTCCACTCGAACCCGACGCCGCCCGCAACTTCGACGAGCTCCAGCAGCCCACTCCGTGCGCCCCTTGCCAAGCCGCCGCCAGGTTGAGCATCAGCGCGTCGCCACGGTTCTGGTAAGCCCCTCCGACGACCCTAGGACCACCTGTAGCGCTGCGCCGCCGTAGGCAGAGCACGCCGCCGCCAGTCGCCGCCGCTAGCGCCGCCCGTCTGTGGTCAATTAGATTAGGGTCGTAGGATTTAGATCTAACGTGTGAGATTAGATCTGTGACGAAGAGGTAAGTTTAGATCTAAGCCATGCGTGTTTATTTAGATCCAACGGTAGCTGAGCGTGATCCGGTGCGAAGCGGTATCGTCCAATCAGATGCTGCCGCGTGGCTGAAGTTTAGATTTAAAACAGGATTTGAATCTGATTGATGTTCAAATTTGTTTTGGCTATAACTTTTGATCCCCACGTTAGAATTTAACAAATTTTATATCGTTGGAATCAGGAGAGCAAGATCTTTCTAAATATGCAATGTGTTTAATGTTTTGCTTCTGTTAAAAAGGTTTTATTTGCATAAACTTGTGTAGGACTAATTTGAGTATGTGAAATGTTTAGGAAATGATTTAGGGTTTAAATAAATGTTGTTTGGCAAGTTTTTAACTTGTTTATGAATCAGTACTGTTTACTTGCTTTGTTGAGTTTAAAAAAAAATCATCATATATCATTTTGCATGCATGCATATATTTTTGATTATATATGTTTTGTATGTGATTGTGGCTATGATTCTTTGTGTAGATTTTGGTGCTAGTGATTGTGATTGTGAGGAGTGTAGCTACTCTCCAAACTACCAAGGCAAGTGGTACTTCATGAATATTTCTATCCCCATGTTTTATACTAAGCATTAGAAATATTTTGCTAAGTATTGCATGTTATTATTTTGCTTATATGCCATGTTGGGAAATCCTAGTAGTTGTAGAATTGCTAGGGAATCTCTAAGTTAAGTTACTATCTATGCCATGCTTAGCCTAGCTAGTTGCAAACAAGGGTTGGTGAAATATACATGCTATGTTGAAAATATTTCTAAGTCTTTGGACTTGTGTTTTGCCTAATAAAACAACTAAGTTAATGAAACACCTGGGTGGAATGGAAGGAATGGTTTATGTTGAGTGGTTACACAAGGCCCATTTCTATGGTTTACATTGTGTATATCACTTGTGGTAAGCCACCCAGGAACAAAGAGATTTTAGAGGCCAAGTGTTAAGAAGCTTCTAGTGCAGCCACTTGGCAATATGGGCTCTGCCAGGATCACATAGGTTGCTAGAACTTAGCCATTTGGACAGTTGGTGGTAGTGGGAATGATAGGTTGGAGCGCGTCCATTTGGTCTAAGGGAAGGCTTCTGAAAGGTCCTGTCTTGGTGAAAATCAAGGCTTGTGGGGAAAGTGCACAACCTCTGCAGATGGAAAATCTAAGTACTTGGCCAAGTCCATGGTAATGGACAACTTGAGCATCAATGCATGGAAGCTATCAAGAATCTCCTCATCCCAATTTCTAAGTAAAAATTTGTGGGTGAACAAGGGTGAAGGACCTCAATGTCTATTGGTGGTTCCTTGGGAAAGTTTTGACAAAGAAAAACTTAGTGATTTCAACTAATAGGCAAAACCTATTTTGAGCAAAGCAAGCCAAGCTACACTTAGCCAAATTGCATATAGTATCTAGTCCACCTAAATTATACTAAGGTATCACTTGCCAATACTATTCCAAAGTATTGACCCACTGTGGTTGTAACTTGTGATGTTACAGGTTACTCTAATGAGGATTAGGTGTCATGAGTCTACACTCAACATGTTTGCATGTGGAACATGAAGATGAAGACTTTTATTTATTTACTTATTCAAACTCTTGTACTAGGCCTATGGCCTTGGAGTTGTAAAGACTATGTTTATCTCTGGAATGGCTATAATAAAGACCTTTGTATCTGTGTACTTTATCTTAAACTGTGGATGCTAGCATTGATCCAGGGACTAGCATTGTAATCATAGGGATCCTTTTCCTTTACAAAGGAGGGATCTTACACTCGAAGGCTCAATGTAGTCATCATCGTGCATGCCAAAGCTGTTGAGATCCTGCTCGCATCGGGGGATGGACGATGTTGAGCTCCTCGGTCCTCCTCAACTCAAGAAAGTCCTCACCATGGTCACTCTTGACTGTTGCTGTCATGCATGGCCATGGCACATTCATGCCGCTGCACGACGCCATGCAGCCTTCACATACGCCTCTGTTGTGGAGGGATTGAGTTGTTTGTGAATGTTGCCAATGTGGGCCTTTTTGATCCATATTAATTAGGAGATTATTTTGAATTTTTGTTACAAACCTTGGGCTTATTTTGGAGAGATATAAAGTGAATTAAGTTACTAAACCGAAACCAAGAAACATAATAAAGTTACTAAACATTATTTCTTATTCCGTAGCAACGCACGGGTATTCAACTAGTAATCATAAATATTAGCAATGCTAGTGGTAGATCCTATACTCCATGAGAAAGCTTTAACCCTCTTGTAGTTTCATAACATTTTACATCGCGTATGTCTCTTGTTTGCATCCTTTAGTTTTAATCTTTAATCTTCCACACATAAACACAACTCTCTCAAAACACTTCAATCTAGAATCAAAGACAACTTCCAAGTAGCCTTTGGTAAAAGGTAACGAGAGGCATAAAGACCTCTACCAAATAGCTTCCGGTGGTTCGATACTCTTACTTCGAAACTAGCTACATTGTGCCTATGCTCTTGCAGTCATCAAGGGGCGAAGTGGTAGGTAGAGGGAATATTATGGGGCATCAAACCCGATTTTGTACACACACAGTCAGTTCAGTGTAAGTTGGCAGCACCGGAGCTAGCACTGGATGGATTGCAGGTGAAACCGGGGTGCACGGGTATAGGTGCCGGTTTGGATCTGCTTAGCATTTCAATGGGCATCGATGCAAGTGCCGTCCTGGATCAAACTAGTTCAACAGTCCGAC
This sequence comes from Avena atlantica, assembly GCA_910589765.1. Taxonomy (NCBI): domain Eukaryota; kingdom Viridiplantae; phylum Streptophyta; class Magnoliopsida; order Poales; family Poaceae; genus Avena; species Avena atlantica. Next base: position 255,640,322 of record OU342738.1, on the reverse strand, counting down.
CGGTTGGGGCGGGGTCTAAGCCGATTGGTTTGGCGGTACGGTCGATGGTGCTGGTTCTAGCGCTAGTTTGGTCGCAAGAGACTTCGTTTTAGAGCTTCTTTCGTCTTCTCTTACATGCTTATTGGTTGGGGGTCTTGCCTCCTTGGGCATCATTTGCATATTGTCCTGGCATCATGATCATGGGTGTGGGCTTAGTCATAAGATAGATATTTTCTCAAGTAAAATTTCATTCAACTGGGGACTAAAGAAGGACAACCGATGGAAGGAATTCACCTTTGGTGCATTTGTTGGAATAACATGGCTTGGATGGCTTGGTTCAATGGTGAAAGGACTATGTTTTCCCTTGCTATTTTGGTGATGATGACAATCCCACTTGTGATTGATGGCGCTTGAGAGCGCTTTGTCGGGAAACCCCAAGAGCAAGGTGTGAAGCAGCACAGCAGCAAGTCTTCCCTCAGTAAGAAACCAAGGTTATTGAACTAGTAGGAGGAAGGAAACGTCTCAAAGGTGTTGCAAGCAACGTGGAAACCTGCACAACACAAACTCAAGACTTTGCTCCAACGAACAGTGAGGTTGTCAATCTCACCGGTTACTGTAACAAAGGATTAATTGTATGGTGTGGAAGGTGATGATGGTTTGCAGCAAGTAAACAGTAATAGTGGAAGGTGTATCAATGGTAAAGATTGGACCGGGGTCCATAGTTCAACAGAGGTGTTATTCTTATATAACAAACATGGCATGCAGGGTAATAAAATTATAGCAGGGCAATTGACAGGACTGAGCAAGGCATAACAATGCAATACTAGACAGAAAGATCCTATGAGATTCGATTGGGCAGTACAACAATATACATAGACCGCCATCCAACTGCATCTATGACTAGAAGTTCACCTTGAGGTTATCATCTAAACCCCCTCTAGTATTAAGTTGCAAGCAACAGACAACTGCTGTAAGCAAAGTGTGTAAGGTAAACAATCCACTTGTTCCATGAACAAGAGACTGTTGTTTTCTCCCTAGTGGCAACAACACATCTACTACCGTAGACATTTTTGTCACTTCCCTTGATAAGTAGAGGCATTAACCCTCTATCGAGCATAAATACCCCCTCTTGGAGTCACTAGCAACTACTTGGCCAAGATACCTACTAACAACAGAGAGCATGCAAGATCACAAACAACACAGACATGATAGAATCAAATAGACAAAACCATTAATCAATCCGACATAGTAATCTCAATATCCATCGGATCCCCGCAAACACAACGTGCATGGTTACAAATAGATTAGATCTAGATCATGAACGGAGCTCACAAGATCTATACATGAAAGCACAAGGAGGAGATACAACCATCTAGCTACTACATGGACCCATAGTCCAAGGTGGAACTACTCACGCTTCATACTGGAGGCTGGCATGATGAAGAAGAAGGCCACCGGGATGATCTCCCCTCCGTCAGGGTGCCAGGAAGATCTTCATATCCCCCGATCTAGGGACTATGGTGGTGGCGGCTACAGACAGTTTCGTAGAGTTTTGATCGGGTGCCTAGGGTTTTGGCATCGGGGGGACTTTATAGGCGAAGAGGCAAGGCAGGGGCCACCAGGGCGGCTCCACCCCCCCAGGCGCGGGGTGGGACCACCCACGAGGCAGGGGTGTGGCTCCTGGTGAGCCTCCTCCATCTCGTATTCTGGCTTCGTGTTGCCCACGGTAAAATATTGACTTTGGATTTTGTCCCGTCCAATTATGAGAATATTGATTTTCTTCCTTTCTGGAACCAAGAACAAAAGAAAACATGCAACTGGCACTGTGGCAACTTGTTAATAGGTTAGTTCCAGAAAACATATAAAAACACCTCAAAGTGTAGACAAAGAAAAGCAAAGTAGATACTAAACAAGCATGGAACATTAAAAATTATAGATACGTTTCCGGCGTATCAAGCATCCCCAAGCTTAACTCCTGCTCGTCCTCGAGTAGGTAAGTGATAAAAGAATAATTTTTGAGGTGACATGCAGCATCAAAACCAAGATCAAACCATTTGCAAGCATTGAAAGCTGGGATCAATGAACTCTAAACATGTGCATGAAAGACGGAGTTCTAACAATAGGACATAGTAATTATGCATGCAACATGAAAGGCTACAAACAAAGATCATGAATAACATGCATTGAAAAATGTTTGTTTGTTTCACATACAAAAAACATGGCATAGTGGCATTCATCTTGTCCCTCATAGAGTAGCAAATAGATGCATAGGACACCTTCAAAGTTCATAAGAGTGACTAGATACAAATATCACAAGAACAAGCAATATCAATAATATGCATCAATCAATAAGTTTTGGGACACTGCACATAGCACTAAGAATGACAACTATGCTCTCTTAATGGTGCCTAAAGGTAGAAGGTGGAGACTCAATATAATAGTGGAAGAAAGGCCCTTCATAAAGGGAAGCAGGGATTTCAAGTTTCAAAAAGAGCTTCCAAAAATTATGGTACTTGTTAGCTTTCATCCCTCATTGCCCCTATCATAAGCATCTTGAAGTGATTAAGTTTAAAGTGAACAAACTATGGAGTATATGCTTGACAAAGTATAAGTTGGCAATCTCATGTCCCTTGAATACGAGGGTCACACCTCATGCTACTCAAATTCAGACACATGTAAGTTCTTGTCATAGTAAGTACATGTGTATCATAGAGAACCGCCAACGGGGTACCCCTTGCACATGGTAACATGAGCTACCCCATAACCAAAATGACAAGGCAAGCAGACAATGAGCATCTCAGCTATATTTTTATTTACTATGTGCATAGCTTTTTATTTAGGATGCTTCACAGAATGCTCATTATGGTGATGCTGCAAGTTTCCACCATGATTAGGCATGGCTTAGGCTAGCGGCCTAGGCGTTTCTCTAATACAAAATACATAACTCCATGGACTTGCAAGCTCCCTCTTTATTTCACACCAGCGACATCCATAGACAAAAGAGAATGATATCAACTGTGTACAAAGTACAAGTGCAATGTGGAGAACGTTCCCCATGACAACATGGTTCTGCTAATTCCAACATATAAGTGCAAGCATATACAACATAGATGAAACAATGGTTCAAGTTTATTAGGGGCAAGGAATATAAAGTGTGCCATTAAGTTCGTGAGGGATTATATCACTAAGTTTTCACATAAAAAAATACTTTTTAATTGGAAGATAGATGAAAACGAGAATATACTTGGAATGGTATAACACACCATGCATAGGAGTTTATAGTGGACACTTCAGAATAACTTGGTTTATTGGGAGTTGGAAGCATGAGTAGAGCTTACTCATACAAGTGGAAGCTAGCAAAAGACTGGGAGCAACCATCTAAGAGAGCAATAATGGCCATAATTATGCAGAGCGACAAAACATTACTAATAAAATCATAGAGTGGTACTACAAGTCAAGGACTAAATGATCATAGAGGCTATGGTGACTTGTTCATAGTCATAACATGGTGTGAGCATGTGCCAAGTCAACTCAAACAAAACATCAAAGGAGAATACCACAATACTATGCTTTTGTATGCTAAAACAACGCATGATTCTTTCAAGGCACACTAAGCAATCCCAATTGTTTGTAACAAGACATGCTACAACAGTAATCACTAAGCATAAGGTCAAAAAAAATACCTACCATGTCATGCTAAAGTCTAAGTCATAGTCAATGCAGGCTCCTCTTGCACTTTCAAGCAAGAACTTTCTACTCCTTCCAACACCAATCGACTTATTTGAAATAACACAGCGAGAACGGGGGTCCAAACTACTTTATTCAAGCAAACTAAAAAAACTAAGCAAAGCAACCGAAAACTAAGACGCTCCAAGAACAACAGAACAGTGCATGAAATAATGAAAACGAAGTGTCTAGAAAGACCTGAGCTTTTTATTGATGAAGAAGGGGATGCCTTGGGCATTCCCAAACTTTGACGCTTGTACCTCTTGGATATTTCTTGGGGTGACAATGGGGTGGCATCCCCAAGCTTGAGCTTTTGTCTATTCTTCATCTCATTGCATCATTCTCTCGCTACATCTGAAATTTTTTCCTTTATACAAAACTTCACACAAACTTCACTAGCAACATTAGTGTATTTAAAAGATAATAGACCCTTGGGTTTAGCTTAAGAACAACAAAACTTTTCACTAAAAACACAAGCTACTATAGCAACTCCTTCAAAAAGCTCAATTTCCCCAAAAGAACCCAAAAAGGAATCAATAAGAAGCAAATGCAAATAGTGGCAGAAATCTGTCAAAACAGACCAACATGTAGAAACCGATTTTTTCGAAAATCTTCTGTTGCTCAAATAAAAAAGTGTTGAACTAACGAAAGTTAGCTAACATACTAGGGGATTTATTCGTAAATTTTTCAGCTCAATACGATTTATAGTGACTCCTCACAAATTTTTATGGTGGAGGACAGAAATCTGTTTCGGGACAACAACTCCCCAAATCTTACTTCCTCTCATTAGAGGTCATTCTTGGCACAAAAGGCAAACAAAAAGGGTAAGGAGAGGTCATTACTGAAGTAATAACTTTCAAGACTCAAGTAAACTCTTGGGTTATCTCCCAACAAGTACTTTTCTTTAATGCCTTTAAGTTAAGCACAAGAAGCAAGAAATCAAGTATTTTCAAATGAGGAAGCATTAACATCAATACTTGCAAAATCTTCAACTATGAAAGGTATCTCATCCAAATGATTTTTGGAGGATCCCTTCTCATTTCTCTTTGGTTTACTACTTTCATCAAAAGGATTTTCTAGAACAATCCAATCAAAATTCTTTTCAAAGACCTCATGCATCCCAACAAGTTTAAAGGGTATGGGTATCTTAAATTCCTCTCTAGGCTTAGTTTTATAAGAAGTACCCACAACATCTACACATGAGCCTAGCATATTAAAACGCTCAAAGACCTTTTTGGCTTCCTTAGCAACATCATGGAACTCTTTGAGCAAAGTTTCAAGAATAAATCCTCTCTTTTCATCATTCTTTTCTTCTTTTAGTTTTAGGAACAAAATTTGCATCATGGGGTGAAGGCTAACAAACCTAGACTCCAACATATGAACTAAAGAAGTTGCAGCAATTTCATAATTAGGAGCAAGTTCTGCTATAGAGCTATCCTCAATATCCTCATGTTTGCTAACATGATTGAAGAATTCCTCAATATTTTCTTTCCCGATTATAGAGCCACTACCTATCGAAAGGTCCTTTAGGGAAAACTTGGGGAACAACATGGTGAGCAAGGGCAAGGTGACAACTAGAGTGGGAACTAATTTTTGTGTGTTTTTTATAAGAGAAAGCAAACCAAACTAGACTATTTTTTTTGGATTTTTTGATAAAAAGAGGCAAACAAAACCAAGCAAAAGAAACTAAGCAAACTAAAAACAAAGTAAAGAGAAAGGTTGAGGAGGACTCCCTTGTGAAGACGTCCTTGGCCTTCCCGGCAACGGCGCCAGAAAACTTGTTGATGGCGCCTGAGAGCGCTTTGTCGAGAAACCCCAAGAGCAAGGTGTGAAGCAGCATAGCAGCAAGTCTTCTGACAATTGTCTATGCACAGCCTGTTGGGAACCCAAAGAGCAAGGTGTGAAGCAGCAAGCAGCAAGTTTTACCTCAGTTCAGACCGAGGTTATCGAACCATAAGGAGGAAGGAAACGTCACACAGGTGTTGCAAGTAATGCGGAGACCTGCACAACACAAACTCAAGACTTTGCCCCAACGAACAGTGAGGTTGTCAAGCTCACCGATTTGCTGTAACAAAAGGTTAAACGTATGGTGTGGAAGGTAATGGTTTGCATCAAGTAAACAAGTAACAATGGAAGATGTATCAATGGTAAAGATTGGACCGGGGTCCATAGTTTATTAGAGGTGCTCTCCTTAGATAAACAACATGGCATAAAGGGTAAACAAATTACAGCTAGGCAATTGACAAGAACTGAGAAAGGCATAACAATGCAATTACTAGTCAAAAAGATCCTATGAGATTTGATTGGGCAATACAACAAGATACATAGACCACCATCCAACTGCATCTATGACTAGAAGTCCACCTTCAGGTTATCATCCGAACCTCCTCCAGTATTAAGTTGCAAGCAACAGACAACTGCTTTAAGCAAAGTGTGTAAGGTAAACAGTCCACATGTTCCATGACCAAGAGACCGTTGTTTTCTCCCTAGTAGCAACAGCACATCTACAACCGAAGAGATTTTTGTAACTTCCCTTGGAAACTAGAGGCATGAACCCACTATCGAGCATAAATACTCCCTCTTGGAGTCACTAGCAACTACTTGGCCAAGATAGCTACTAACAACGGAGAGCATGCAAGATCACAAACAACACAGACATGATAGAATTATAAAGACAAAACCATTAATCAAACCAACATAATAATCTCAATATCCATCGGATCCCCGCAAACACAACATGCATGATTACAAATAGATTAGATCTTGATCATGAACGGAGCTCACACGATCTATACATGAAAGCACAAAGGAGGAGATACAACCATCTAGCTACTACATGGACCCATAGTCCAAGGTGGAACTACTCACGCATCATACCGTAGAGAAGGCCTCCAGGATGATCTCCCCTCCGGCAGGGTGCCAGGAAGAACTTCAGATCCCCCCGATCTAGGGACGATGGTGGCGGCGGCTACAGACGGTTTCATGGATATTTGATCGGGTACTTAGGGTTTCTGCATGGGGGGCTTCTTTTAGGCGAAGGGGGAGACCGAGGAGGTGGCCAGGGTCACCAAACCCTAGCCAGGCATGGGGCTGGGCCCACCCGTGTCTGGGTGGGTCTGGCCCCCCTGGCTGGCCCTCGGCTCTCCTATAGACTTCTTGTTCCCCACGGAAAGTAATTGACTTTGACATTTGTCCTGTCCAATTCCGAGAATATTTCTTTACTAACTTTTCTGAAACCAAAAACAGCAGGAAACAAGCATATGGCACTGTTGCAACTTGTTAATAGGTTAGTACCAAAAAACATGTAAAAAGCACCTCAAAGTGTAGACAGGCAAAGCAAAGTAGATACAAAACAAGCATGGAGCATAAAAAATTATAGATATGTTTCCAACGTATCATCTTCCCTCAGTAAGAAACCAAGGTTATTGAACCAGTAGGAGGAAGGAAACGTCTCAAAGGTGTTGCAAGCAACGTGGAAACCTACACAACACAAACTCAAGACTTTGCTCTAACGTACAGTGAGGTTTGTCAATCTCACCGTTTGCTGTAACAAAGGATTAACTGTATGGTATGGAAGGTGATGATGGTTTGCAACAAGTAAACATTAACAGTGGAAGGTGTATCAATGGTAAAGATTGGACCGGGGTCCATAGTTCACTAGAGGTGTTCTTCTTAGATAACAAACATGGCATGCAGGGTAAACAATTATAGCAGGGCAATTGACAGGACTGAGCAAGGCATAACAATGCAATAATAGACACAAAGATCCTATGAGATTCGATTGGGCAATACAACAATATACATAGACCGCCATCCAACTGCATCTATGACTAGAAGTCCACTTTCAGGTTATCATCCGAACCCCCTCCGGTATTAAGTTGCAAGCAACAGAGAACTGTTGTAAGCAAAGTGTGTAAGGTAAACAATCCACTTGTTCCATGAACAAGAGACCGTTGTTTTCTCCCTAGTGGCAACAACACATCTACTACCGTAGACATTTCTGTCACTTCCCTTGATAAGTAGAGGCATGAACCCACTATCGAGCATAAATACCCCCTCTTGGAGTCACTAGCAACTACTTGGCCAAGATAGCTACTAACAACGTAGAGCATGCAAGATCACAAACAACACAGACATGATAGAATGATAAAGACAAAACCATTAATCAAACCAACATAATAATCTCAATATCCATCGGATCCCCGCAAACACAACATGCATGATTACAAATAGATTAGATCTTGATCATGAACAGAGCTCACAAGATCTATACATGAAAGCACAAGGAGGAGATACAACCATCTAGCTAATACATGGACCCGTAGTCCAAGGTGGAACTACTCACGCTTCATATCGCATGCTGGCATGATGAAGAAGAAGGCCTCCGGGATGATCTCCCCTCTGGTAGGGTGCCAAGAACATCTTCAGATCCCCCCGATCTAGGGACAATGGTGGCGGCAGCTACAGACGGTTTCGTGGAGTTTTGATCGGGTGCCTAGGGTTTTGGCATCGGGGGGACTTTATAGGCGAAGAGGCGAGGCAGGGGGCCACCAGGGCGGCTGCACCCCCGTAGGCGCGGGGTGGTCCCACCCGCGCGGCCAGGGGGTGTGGCCCCCTGGTGAGCCTCCTCCGTCTCGTATTCTCGCTTCGTGTTGCCCACGGTAAAATATTGACTTTGGATTTTGTCCCGTCCAATTATGAGAATATTGATTTTCTGCCTTTCTGGAACCAAAAACGAAAGAAAACATGCAAGTGGCACTGTGGCAACTTGTTAATAGGTTAGTTCTAGAAAACATATAAAAACACCTCAAAGTGTAGACAAAGCAAAGCAAAGTAGATACTAAACAAGCATGGAACATCAAAAATTATAGATACGTTTTCGACGTATCAGTGATCTTACCGTGTGCTTCAGTTTCAGGTTAGTTGTTTTTTGATGAAGCTTATGGAGTGTGTGGATGCTATTCTTGGGATCTCGTGAAGATGGCGGTCTTTCCTTTTTCTCTTTCTCTCATTTTATTGATTTAGACCGCCATACTATCAAGATGGGGTCCACCTCGGAAGGCTGTGGGGAATCATTTGTTTTTGCACAAACCATATTTTCATTGCCACAACCATCCTAATCATCAGCGAGAGAGCGAATTTCTGATCAGTTGGAGCAGTTTTTGTCTGATCGGAACTTCCGGACAGGGGACGGAAGTTCCGCTCAGGTGTTCTGTGGGTTGGATCTGGGGTTATTTCCGGTCCAACTTCCGATGGAAGTTCCGGTCAGAGTTCAGAACCTACTGTATGGTAATGTTCTATTTGACGGAACTTTCACCGGAAGTAGCACCGGAAGTTCCAGTTAGGAACTTCCTTTGCTTTTTCCCACTGAGCCCTAAGCGGAACTTCCGCCCAGGCATGTTTTGCGACCCAGTTGTTCCGTCCCTAGTTCCTCTCCAAGTTCCGCTCAGGTTTAGAATACTTCTGTTTCCAAGTGTTCTATTTGACGGAACTTGGCCCAGAACTTGCTCCGGAAGTTTCACCAGAACTTCCGGTCATTCTGACCGGAACTTCTGGTCAGGCTTTGGAGCGTGCGTCAACGGTCTTCGTACCGTTGGTGCTGCGCTGGGCGGAACTTCCGGTGAGGTCGCAAACTGCCCAACTGTTCAGTTTGGAAGGGGCCTATTTAAGGCGTCCTCCTTCTTTCTCCTACCTAACTTGATGCAGCCCATCCTACGGACGCACCTCCATTTACAACACCTAGCACTCCCAGTGGACCAATGACTCGCGCCCGAGCCAAGCTCCTACAAGCCAAGGTTAACTCGCTCCTTTCCTCGTGTGATTTTGATATGCCCCTGGATGGCTTGATACTTCATACGAATACACTGTGCATCATCAGGTACGAAGAGAAGGACCCATGGAACAGAGATACAGGAGCGGAAGCAACCAATCGCTGCCAGACTCCAGCGGTACTACCGGATCCTACGGCCGGTACTACCGGTTCAAGCGGCACAACCGGCCCCAGCTACCGGACGCTCCAGGAGGAACCCAACCAAGGCCCAGACGACTGCGGTACTACCGGACCTGGAATCGGTACTACCGGTGGGCGGTACTACCGCCCCCTCCTACCGCTCGCTACAGGCGACTCCGATGGAAGCTCCAGGACCGCCAGCGGTACTACCGCCCCCTGAGCGGTACTACCGGTTGCGACCGGTACTACCGGTTGCCCGACCGGCACTACCGGTCTTGACTGAACCTGATCGCATCAGTTCGGCCCAGCGCTCTGTACCCCTTTCTATATTTTCCCATTTCGTTCCTAAACTATCCCTGTTTATGTGGCTGGCCTATATATAGCCCCCACCCTCTATTGTAAACCCTAGACTTGGATAATAATAGTTGAGGACACCCCTTTGAGGATCTTTCATCTATTGGTATCATGCTCCTACCAAGGGGCAGCCTATTATCCACAACCTCTTGGATCTTGCCTAGTGCGTTCAAGTTGTACAAGGCCTTGGGATCTCGGTTTCTCGTGCCCAAGTAGTCAAGATCTCACCAAGCACCTCGCCCCCGTTGTTGGTCGTGGAGAGAGAGCTTCGCCCAACACTGATCCTAGGGATTATGTTGGACCGGTTGCCACCGGCGTGAGTTATCAGCGTGTATCGTGTTTTGTGTGCGTGAGTTCGTCGGGTTCTTCGTGTGCGTGTGTTTGTTGATTTCATCCCCTTTCCCCCTTCCACCGCTTTCCCCTCGATTCCCACGGAGATTCGTGAAAGATCGGGCCACCCCAAGGGTTACCCCATAACATATTGGTATCAAGAGCAAGGTTGATCACGAATTTCCCCCCAATTTTTCTTCTATCCCCTTAGAATCGAAAATCCCACCAAAAAGAGCCCCAATTTGCCTTCGGATCGATCTTTGGATTTGGTGAGTTTTTCGTGGTTTTGGTCCATAGATCTGTTGCTTTTGGAGTCGATCTATAGCCTTTTATGTTCCTAGCCCAGCCTTTCGGTCAGATTACCACGAATTTGAGGATTTTGTCAAGTTGGTCTCGTTCAAGTTCCACGCCTGGCGGTACTACCGCTCGTACAAGCGGTACTACCGCAAGTCTCCGGTACTACCGGTCGTACAAGCGGTACTACCGCAAGTCACCGGTACTACCGGTCGTACCGGGCGGTACTACCGCCCGCAACTGACCGTTTTTCTTTTCTTTTTGACACCTCACCTTCGTTTGCTGACTGTTCTCTTTAGCTTGTTCGTGTTTCGCGTGTTTGTCGCCTTTCTAACAAAAGCTTCCGCAACAAATTTCACCTCGCGCTCAACGACACCGCGACACGCGAACATCATCCCCACCAACGGTTGCAAGTCGTCAACAATACCAAAGGTATAACTTGCGCCACTTTGACAGCCCCATATCTTCCTTTGTGTGTATCTATCCTATGAGAGCAACTCATTTTGTGTTTGTCTAAGCATTGTGCACTTGCCTTTGGAAAGTGAGAGTGTGAGACCAAATACAAAAGTTAACATAGTAGGTGGAAAGCTCATCTGAAATTGGTTGACATATTTAAAGGAATTGCAAAGTTCTCGGTGGGTGATGGAAAATCCACCCTTCTCTGGTCTGATATGTGGAATGATGGATGTCTGCAGCATAAGCTTCCTCATCTCCTTTCTTATGCAAAAAACCACACATCTCTGTCAATGAGTTTCTGCAGTCAGCTAATATTCAAGATCATTTTTTTCTCCCTCTGTCACAGCAAGCTTACCAGGAATATCAAAACCTTTAGCAAATACTCAGTGTTGGCATGCAGGGGGAAACTGACAACTGGAGTTACATTTGGGGCAGTAATATTTTTTCAGTCCAAAAGGCTTACTATTCTTTATCTGGTTACCAGCCTGTACAGCCACATTTTTCCTGGTTGTGGAAGAAGTCTGGAAGGATCCTTTTGGTGGAAAGCTCATCTGAAATTGGTTGACATATTTAAAGGAATTGCAAAGTGCTCGGTTGGTGATGGAAAATCCACCCTTCTTTGGTCTGATATGTGGAATGATGGATGTCTGCAGCATAAGCTTCCTCGTCTCCTTTCTTATGCAAAAACCCACACATCTCTGTCAATGAGTTTCTGCAGTCAGCTAATATTCAAGATCATTTTTTTCTCCCTCTGTCACAGCAAGCTTACCAGGAATATCAAAACCTTGAGCAAATACTCAGTGTTGGCATGCAGGGGGAAACTGACAACTGGAGTTACATTTGGGGCAATAATATTTTTTCAGTCCAAAAGGCTTAGTATTCTTTATCTGGTTACCAGCCTGTACAACCACATTTTTCCTAGTTGTGGAAATCCTCCTGTCAAAAAAGCATAAATTCTTCTTCTGGCTCTTGCTCCTTGATAGGCTGAACACACGGAACCTTCTGAAAAGGAAATGTTTTACTTTGGCTTCATATGAATGTGTGTTTCATGGCTGCATCAGTGATGAAACCATTCTACACTTATTTTGGGACTGTCCTTTTGCAAAAGCTTGCTGGGCTGAAATTTCCCATGTCCAAGTGGCTGATCATAATCTTTTTGAAGCTTTAGCCAGTATTAAACAAGATCTTAAAGTCCCTTTTGCAATGGAAATTATTATCTTAGGAGCTTGGGGCATATGGATGTGCAGAAACAATGAAATCTTCAACAACAAGCATGCTTTGCTTGAGGAATGGAGGGCTATTGTCGCCCAGGAATTAAGATGGGTCATGTATAGAATTAAGAAAAAGAATTATCAGGGCCTCAAAGATTGGATTAGGAATAATTTAGACAGGAGATAGCTGTTTAGAATGTTATCCCTCTTTTGAGGTGGCCAGAAATTTGTAAATACTTCTTTGTAACGCTTTATGATTTATAAAAATTGCAGTGGGGTTCTTTACCCTACTGTTTTACCCTCAAAAAAGTATAAATAGGGAGAAAAAGAATAAAAAAATAGAAAGATACATAGTCTCCCAATACAAAGAGAATATCAAGCTTGTAAGCCAAAAAGAGAGAGGGAAAAGCGCACCAAGGCAAGTGCACTAATCTGTTGCTTATCCTCTTTTGGCAAACGAGTTGTGGTCTCTCCTTGAGTTGGCACGACAACTGAGCGTAGTCTTCGTTAGGACCTTTTGTGCTCATTTTCATAGTCGTGCTAACCCTGTTATTCTCCATGTGTGCGTTCTTCTGTGTTTTTGTAGATCGTATCCTTTTGCTTTTGATCTTTGGTTCTTTACCACTTAGAACAATAACCTTTTGCTTGGATCGTTTCGTTTGGTTTTCCACAATCCTAACCTTCCATCAAAAGCTTTTGAGAGTTGTAGCGTATTGGTGTGTGAGTTTCTTTGCGATTTCACTTTGCACGCCATTAGTTCTCAAGTGTGGCAATTGGTTTGATATAATCTCCAAGGTGAGGTAAAACGCTAACTCCCCGCATCCTCCTTCTCCATATACAACCCTTGTCGGCTTTGCATCATGGACATTAATGGCGAGCCGTCCCAACCACCACCACCTTCGGAGGACGACACACAATACATGACAAGATGGGATCATTGGAAGGTCCGAGGTGAATTCAACTACCATTGTGAAGCTCTTGAGCGGCGCCAAGATGAACAATTTAGCGAAGCCCGCGTGGAATTCAAGAACATCGACAACTGCTTCGAAGAAGTCTGAGGACAAATGCATGCCATGCAACACAACCTCGGCCATCAAAATGAAGCTCTTGGTCACGCCCTTGCCTCAACGGATGAGAAGCTTCAACGCCTCATTGATGGGCTCGCAAGGCCACGATCGCGCGACTCAAGCTCATCACGACACTCCTCAAGTGAATCAAGCGCACCTCGCCATCACGCTTCAAGGCACCGGGATGAACCCGTCCTTCAATCCATGAGCTCTTCTCAAGTGGTACCATCTCCGCGACACGCCGCGACGTCAAGCTATGATGGTGACCTCTCCACAAGACCTCCAAGACGTGAAGCGAACCGGCCTCAACAAAGGGAACTTGTGATTCAACAAGAACAACCTCACACGGACCACCAAACCCATCATCAACGACGTGTTCTCTCAACAACAAGTGAAGCATCCGAAGTGGACGAACAAGATCACCGTCGGCATGAAGCACTCGAAGATCCACCAAGGCGTCATCATCGACATGAACGTCAACGTCGACAACATGATCATCATGATGAGCCTCCTCCACATCAAGAAGAAGGAGAGCATCCCATTGAGCCTCCTCCACATCAAGAAAAATACTAAACTTGGATCATCAAACTTTAAGCATCAAAATTAGGGTTAACAAAAACTTTTCTAAATAAAATTAAGAATGCATGCATATGAGGATGCATTGAATTTGAAATTCTTTTGAACCACCTTGTTTGTGTGTTTCTTTGCTTGTAAAATGTTTCATATGTGAAATAAACATCATCTAAAACATTTCCCACACTTGTCCCAAATACAAATAAAGCATAACAAATAAAATAAAGGAATGGCCAATTTAACTCCCATGCCTACTTTGGCTGTCTCAAACTTTCAGAACCTAACAAAAACTTTTCTGGATCTTTGCACCCCTTGAATGTACTCATAACAAAGTATCAAGGCCCACTTTGTGACCATCCAGAAACTTTCAAATGCATAGTTTCAATGACAATTCAAAATTGAATCTTTATCATATGGGAAGATCCCACTTTTTCAAAAACCACTCAAACAAGCTCAACTTCCAAAACCCAAGCATCTGCAGACTCACCAACACCAATCTAGCACACCGACCAAAAATCTTTTCAAAATTCAAAACTTGATTTCATGCGGCCATTTCATCAAACAGGTTGCAGACACAAATAAAAAAAATCTAAACACTATTGTGAGCAGTGATTGAAGCCTAACTTTTTCCCTCTCTGGTTGCAACTAGGTTTTAGTAGATCATCTAGATCAATTGCACACCCTTAGCATCCCTGTAAGCTAGGCAATGCCATCAATGGTGAACAGCCGAAGCCACCCATGCCACCCTCCTGTCGACAGCAAGCTAGGAAGAGAAGCAAGCCTAGCCAGCATGTCTGGGAGGCAGCCCACCGTCCACCGCCACTCCCTGTCCACCGCTCGAACCTTGCCAACCCCTGGACCACACGCACGAACCGCACCCAGACCGCCAGCGACCATGCCGAGTGTGCGCCAGAGCGCCACCCTCGACTGAAGCCCACAGACCGCACGCCTCCCTCACTGCGCGCATACACGATCGCCACCGACCCAGGAGACCGCCAGACATCCTCGTTCGCCGCCTCGTGACGCACAGCCACCGCTCGCCATCGAAGACGCCGCCTCTGCCGCGCAGAGCATCGCATGTTCCAGACCAAGCCGCACCGCCCCACGCCTCGAAACCATGTCGTTAAGCATCGCCAGGGAACACCGCACCGCCCCTACCTTCGCCCATGCCAATAGCCGTCGGTACCATCGCCCCCGACGAGCTCACCATGCGCCCCGGCGGTCCCCTTGCTCGACTATAAATAGAGGCCACCCCGCTCTACTATAAATAGAGACCATTCTACTCCCCTCTCACCACTGATCGTGCCACACCATCCTCGGAGAAAGGCGAGCAGCGCTTCGCCGGAATTTCACCGGAGCCCGCCGCCTCCGGAGAAGAAGGGAGCCATCGATTTCGTCCACCCCAAGAGCTGCCGCGACCACCCCTGAGTTCACCATCGTCGACTTGATCGTTCGCCCGCCTCACCGACCCTCGCCTGCACCCCGGTGAGCCCCCAGCAACCCCCACTGGCCGCGCTAGGTTTCTTTCTCGCCGGTGTTGCTCAACGTCGACGATGACTCTCGGCCGTTGGATTAGAACTAGATCGCACGATCCACATTGCCCCATACCGCTTCGCACCCCCTGTCTCACTAACGAGTGGGGACACCCACTTAAACAACCCGCGGAAACGCTACGCTTAGCAGGCCGGCCCAGTATCTTTTCCCGTGCAGCCCAGTTATTTGAATTAAACCTTTTCCATTTGATTTCAAACACACTTCTGTACCCAATTTCAAAAATCAACCCAGGTCGATTCAGTGCACCAAATTGAATGAAACTAATTTTGTTTGAAAGGTCTGGGAATGCTGAATCCAAGCCCGTTGGATTCAAGTCATTTTGATCTATAGATCACCCATGGTAAAAATAACAAGGCAGAAGCTTTTCTGCATTCAAACATTTTTCAAATTTAAACCATAATAGCTTTTGAGTTGATTCCAACTCTCAAAAATCACATTTAACCATACCTTTCAGAATATATAAAAATATATAGGTTTACTTGCAGAAATAATGTTCAAGTAATAAAAGAATGCTACATAGGCATTTCTAGCCACATTAATTAATTAAAATAAAAGGGTAAAACCTTATTAAATTGTGACACCACTTTAAATCACATTCCCATGGACTACAATATGTGGTGATGACATGTGTCAACATGATCCCATATTTGGTTTGGAGAATATTAAATCTTAAGTAGTTTTTCAATGAGTAGAAATTACTTTTCTAAAAATAAAAGGAATTAAACCAAGCTTTAATCTTGTAATGTTAGTGATGATGTTAGATCATCTATAGGACCCTTGTGTGTGATGATTGCCAGTAGTTAAGTATTGTTTGGTGATTGTGTACCTCGTATTTATTCATAGACGATAGTACTGACCAAGGATACGAGGAGGAAGGAAGATTCTACGAAGAAGAAGCCGAGGAGAACTTCAACCACTGCTCTGCACAAGGCAAGCTTATATTGACACTGATGCAAGCCAATACTTGCAAGCTATTAACTTAGCAAGCTTTATTAACTAAGTGGACCAATGCAAGCTAATCCTTGCAAGATACTCTACTGATGCAACAAACCACTACTTGTTACTATGCCCACTATATGCCTTAAGCATATGTGATCATATCCACTTGATAAACCAATCCTAGTTTTACTTGCAAGCTTCTTACTTTATTTCTTTACCAAAGCTAGTACTTAGAGCTTACTTAAGTGAATTGTAGATTCTAGAAGGTGTAGGGATTCGTAGCATGGAAAACAAAAAATTTCTATCGCATACAAACAAACAAACAAGCCAAGATCTAGCTACTAGATTGTAGAAACGAGTCGATGGAATAACTTACCCTCAAAGATTCCAAAGTGTTTAACGAGAGCGGATTCTCGTGGGTGATGTAGTCGTACTCTTCCCGATCTCAAGATCGCGTAGACGATCCTTCCGGCGCTGCGTTCCGGCAGCGCTCCCGCAGTCGGTCACACGTTCGGTACTCGACGAAGACCTTCCTCTCCCTTGTTCCAGCAGGCAGCGGAGGTTGTAGCACTCTCCTCGAGATTCCGGCAGCACAACGGCGTGGTACCGGAAGTAGAGGGGAGATATCGCAGGGCTTCGCCTTAAGCCGGAGCGAGTATGGTGGAGTATGAGAGAGCTCCTCGGTGATCTAGGGTTTATACACACCAAGGAGGAGGGGCTAGAGCCGGCGGCTAGGGTTCCGGGGACCCCAAGTCGGCGGCTAGGGCAAAACCCTAGGTGGTGGCGGCGGCTATGGAGGGCTGCAGCTTCTAGGGTTTGAGGTGAGGGACTTGTGTGTCTAGATGAGGGAGCCCTGCCCCTCCTTATATAGGTGGAGGGGCCGGCCGCGCCAAGGGGAGGGAGGGGAGTCCCTCCCCAACTCGGCTTGGAGGTGGGCCGCCGGTTGGAGGAGGGATTCCCTCCCCAACTCGGTTTCCCTCCTTCCTCCTCTTTTCTACTTTCCAAAACTTGTCGTTTGACTTTCAAACTAGCCGTTTGACTTTTCAATTTAGGATTTGAATAAACCCTTTATTTTGGACAGCGAATACACTTAGTACATGATGCAATCATTCCAACTTGCAATGACACACTCATGTACCCCTTCCCCTCCGGAGTGCCGGAGATTCCGGAACCTTCTAGAACATTCCCGATGAAAACACCGGAATCATTCCCGAACTCCGAAACGGGACTTCCCTTATATGAATCTTATTCTCCGGACCATTCCGGATCACCTCGTGATATCCCGGATCTCATACGAGACTCCGAACAACATTCAGTCTCTTTCTCATACTACCATAACTACTCAAACAACGTCGAATCCTTAAGTGTGTCTCCCTACGGTTCGTGAATTATGCGGACATGATCGAGACACTTCTCCGAACAATAACCAACAGAGGAATCTGGAAATTCATATGGCTCCCACATATTTCTACGATTACTTTGCGATCGAATGAACCACTTACATACGATACCAATTTCCCTTTGTCTCACGATAGTTTACTTATCCGAGGTTATGATCGTCGGTATCTCTGCATACCTAGTTCAACCTCGTTACCGATAAGTACTCTTTTCTCGTTCCCGTGATATGTGATCCCTTGTGATCCAGTCACATGCTTGCAAGCTAATTGGATGACATTCCACCGAGAGGGCCCAGAGTATATCTATCCGTCATATGGATAGACAAATCCCACTCTTGATCCATGTGTGTCCACCAATACTTTCCGAACACTCAATGCCACCTTTATAGCCACCCAGTTACGGTGTGGTGTTTGATGTCATCAAAGCATCCATCCGGTAAAGGTGATATGCATGATCTCATGGTCAAAGGAATTAGGTTACTATGTATCAGAAAGCATATATCAATTGAACTATTGAAATGACTTGATCTTTATGCTACGCTTATCTATAGGAGTATGTCCACCATATCATTCTCCTAATGATATGATCTTGTTGTTGATAACATCTCAATGTTCATGAAAGGGAAACCACAATCATTTATCAACCAACAAGCTAGTGATGTATAGAGGCTATACTAGGGACTTCAAATTAAGTTTACAAATCACACAAGTATCAATGTTTCCTTGTTAATACTATTATAGCATGAATGTAAACATTTATCATAAACACAAAGATATAATAATAACTACATTTATTATTGCCTCTAGGGCATATCTCCAACAGTCTCCCACTTGCACTAGAGTCATCTAATCTAGATTACATGGTAATATACCGAACACCCATGGCAATTTGGTGCTGGTCATGTTTTGCCCTCGGGAGAGGTTTAGTCAACGGATCCGCCACATTCAGATCTGTGTGTATTTTGCAAATCTTTATATCCCCATCTTGGATATGTTCTCGAATAGCGTGAAAACGTAGCTTGATGTGCTTCAGCTTCTTGTGTGACCTTGGTTCTTGCGCATTGGCTATGGCGCCCATGTTATCACAGTAGATAGACATTGGGTCCAGCGCACTAGGAACCACACCCAGCTCTGTAATGAACTCTTTCATCCATATCGCTTCTTGTGAAGCCTCCGAAGCAGCCATGTATTCCGATTCAGTTGAAGATCTCGCCACAACGCTTTGCTTTGCACTCCTCCAGCTAACTGCTGCACCATTCAAAATAAATACGTATCCGGATTGTGATTTAGAATCATCCGGATCGGTGTTCCAACTAGCATCGGTGTAACCATTAACAACGAGCTGTTCATCACCTCCATAAGAAAGAACCATATCCTTAGTTCTTCTCAAGTACTTAAGGATGTTTTTGACCGTTGTCCAATGATCCACTCCTGGATCACTTTGATATCTGCTAGTCAAACTAACAACATATGCAATGTCGGGTCTAGTACATAGCATGGCATACATTAGAGATCCTATGGCTGAGGCATAGGGAGTCTTACTCATCCTTTCTCTATCTTCTGCCGATGTCGGACTTTGAGTTTTACTCAAGGTCGTATTGGGCAACATGGGCAAGAACCCTTTCTTGCTATCTTCCATTCCAAACCTCTTTAGAACTTTGTCCAAATATGTACTCCGTGATAATGATATTAGGCGTTTCGATCTATCTCTGTAAATCTTTATGCCTAATATGTAAGCTGCTTCGCCAAGATCCTTCATTGAAAAACTATTATTCAAATATTCCTTGACACTATTAAGAAGGTCTACATCATTCCCAATCAATAATATGTCATCCACATATAGTATTAAGAATGCTACAGAGCTCCCACTCACTTTCTTGTAAATACAAGCTTCTCCATAAGTTTGTATAAAACCAAAACTTTTGATTACCTTATCAAAACGTTGATTCCAACTTCGGGATGCTTGCTTCAATCCATAGATGGACCGTTGAAGTTTACATACCTTGTTAGCATATTTAGGATCGACAAAACCTTTGGGTTGCATCATATACAACTCTTCATCAATGTATCCATTGAGGAATGTTGTTTTGACATCCATCTGCCATATCTCATAATCATAATATGCAGCGATTGCTAACATAATCCTCACAGATTTTAGCTTCGCTACCGGTGAGAAAGTCTCATCGCAGTCAACTCCTTGTATTTGTCGAAACCCTTTTGCGACAAGTCGAGCTTTATAGACAGTAATATTACCATCAGCATATGTTTTCTTCTTGAAGATCCATTTGTTCTCGACAGCCTTTCGGCCATCCGGTAAGTCCACCAAAGTCCACACTTGGTTTTCGTACATGGATCCAATCTCGGATTTCATGGCTTGTTGCCATTTATTGGAATCTGGGCTCATCATCGCTTCCTCATATGTCTCGGGGTCATCGGTGTTGTCCACCAACATGACACTCATAACGGGATCATACCAATCTGGAGTGGTACGAGTTCTGGTTGACCTGCGAGGCTCTGTAGCAACTTCAACCGAAGTTTCATGATCACCATCATTAGCTTCCTCTCTTATTGGTGCAGGCGCCACAGGAACTTCTTTCGGTGCTGCGCTACTTGCAATTTCGAGAGAAGGTTCGACAACCTCGTCGAGTTCTACTTTCCTTCCAGTCACTTCTTTCGAGAGAAATTCCTTCTCTAGAAAGGATCCATTCTTAGCAACAAAGATTTTGCCTTCGGATCTGTGATAGAAGGTATACCCAATAGTTTCCTTCGGGTATCCTATGAAGACGCATTTTTCCGCTTTGGGTTCAAGCTTGTCCGGCTGTAACTTCTTTACATAGGCTTCGCAACCCCAAACTTTAAGGAACGACAATCTAGGTTTCTTCCCAAACCATAATTCATACGGTGTCGTTTCAACGGATTTAGACGGTGCCCTATTTAAAGTGAATGCGGCTGTTTCTAATGCATAACCCCAAAATGATAGCGGTAAATCTGTAAGTGACATCATGGAACGAACCATATCTAAGAGAGTTCGATTACGACGTTCGGATACACCATTACGCTGTGGTGTTCCCGGCGGTGTCAATTGTGAAAGTATTCCGCATTTCTTCAAATGCTCGCCAAACTCGTAACTTAGATATTCACCTCCACGATCAGAACGTAGAAATTTAATCTTCTTGTTACGTTGATTCTCTACCTCACTTTGAAACTCCTTAAACTTCTCGAAAGTTTCGGACTTATGTTTCATGAAATAGATATACCCATATCTACTCAAGTCATCCGTGAAGGTAAGAACATAACGATAACCACCGCACGATGCTACACTCACTGGACCACATACATCGGTATGTATGATTTCCAATAAGTCTGTAGCTCGCTCCATCATACCAGAAAATGGAGTCTTAGTCATTTTTCCCATCAGACATGCTTCGCATCTTTCAAGTGATTCAAAATCAAGTGATTCAAGAAGTCCATCGGAATGGAGTTTCTTCATACGTTTCACTCCAATGTGACCAAGACGACAGTGCCACATATAGGTCGAATTATCGCTTGATTTCAAACGTTTAGCCTCAATGTTGTTGATATGTGTATTTCCACTATCGAGATTCAATAAGAATAGACCATCTATCAAAGGTGCATGTGCATAAAACATATTACTCATATAAATCGAACAACCATTATTCTCGGACTTAAACAAGTAACCGTCTCGCAATAAACAAGATCCCGATATAATGTTCATGCTCAACGCAGGCACCAAATAACAATTATTTAAGTATAAAACTAATCCCGATGGTAGATGAAGGGGTAGCGTGCCGACCGCGATCACATCAACCTTTGATCCATTTCCCACGCGCATCGTCACCTCGTTCTTCGCTAGCTTCCGTTTATTCTGCAGCACCTGTTTCGAGTTAGAAATATGAGCAACCGAACCAGTATCAAATACCCAGGCACTACTACGAGTACTAGTGAGATACACATCAATAACATGTATATCAGATATACCTTTCTTCTTGATGTTGCCATTCTTCAAATCCGCCAAGTACTTTGGGCAAGTCCGCTTCCAGTGACCTTCTCCCTTGCAGTAAAAGCACTCAGTATCAGGCTTAGGTCCAGCCTTGGTCTTCTTCGTCGGCGTGGTAACTTTCTTACCACCCTTCTTGAAGTGTCCCTTCTGCTTAGACTTGCCTTTCTTGAATTTGGTGGTCTTATTGACCAACAACACTTGGTGCTCTTTCTTGATCTCCACTTCTGCAGATTTCAACATGGCAAAGAGTTCTGGCAACGTCTTGTTCATGTTCTGCATGTTGTAGTTCATCACAAAGTTCTTGTAACTTGGTGGTAGTGATTGGAGGACACGGTAAATCCCCAAAGCATTAGGAATCACTATACCCAAGCTTTGAAGTTTGTTTGCGTGCCCAGACATCTTAAGCACATGCTCACTGACGGAGCTGCCCTCTTCCATCTTGCAGTTAAAGAACTTTTCAGAAGCCTCATAGCTTTCAATTGCCGCATGAGTCTCAAAAATCAATTTGAGATCCTCGACAATATCATATGGGTCTGAATCTTCAAACCTTTTCTGAAGCTCCGATTCCAAACCATACAAGATAGCACACTGAACTATGGAGTACTGATTCTTCCGTGCGAGGTAAACATTCTTTACTTCATCGGAAGCATCAGCTGCAGGTGGGTCACCCAGCGGTGCATCCAGCACATAGGTCAAATTACCAGCTGTGAGGACAATCCTCAAATTGCGGAACCAATCCGCGAAGTTTCTTCCATTGTTTTTCAACTTTTCTTTCTCTAGGAACGCATTAAAATTGATGGTAGGGGCTGCCATTGATCTACAACATATTTGCAATAGTTTAGACTAAGTTTATGACAAATTGAGTTCAAATTAATTAATAAAGTTAATCTAGGTGAACTCCCACTCAAAACAACATCCCTCACATTGTTTTAGTGATCACACGAACCAAATCCACTACATCAACACCGATCATCACGAGAGTTGATATAGTTTCAATGGCGAACAATCGACATGTTCATCATATCTACTATATGATTCATGCTTTACCTTTCGGTGATCCGTGTTCCGAGACCATGTATGTACATGCTAGGCTCGTCAAGATCAAACCTTAGTTTCCGCATGAGCAAATCTGGCTTGCTCACGTTGTATACACTTGCGGAATCTAACACACCCGATCATCACGTGGTGCTTCGAAACAACAAGCTTTAGCAACGGTGCTAACTAAGGGTGAACACTTTATGACTTGAAATTCATGTGCATGAGGGATCATCTTATAATGCTACCGTCGTCTACTAAGCAATACAAGATGCATAAAGGATTAACATCACATGCAATTCAATATATATGTGATATGATATGGCCTTTCTTCTTTGTGCTTCCGATCTCCATCTTCAAGCACGAACATGATCTCCATCATCACCGGCATTGCATCAAGGTCAATGACGCTTCTCCATGGTTGTCGTCCACCGGCTTCAACTATTACAACTACTTTGAATAGACACGCGGGTCTTAACATGAATTAAAGACAACCATATGGCTCCTGTCGGTTGCCAACTTACAATAAGGAACATTGCATACATCAAATATAATCATAACCATGGCCATATCACATCACTGCACACCCCTGCAAAACAAAGTTAGACGCCTCTACTTTCTTTGCATATTTTACGTGGTTTGGGGCTTTCAATAAGTGTCGTTCTAACTTACGAACAAGAACCACAACGTTGATACTAGCATTGTTAATCACCCGTTGTAAATTGGATCTTAACTATGCTAGGAGAAACAGGCACCCGCAAAGCCACTTATGCAATACAAGTTGCATGTCAAGCGTGGAGCAAGTCTCATGAACGATGTCATGTAAGGTTAGCCCGGGCCGCTTCATCCCAACATACCGCAAGATGCAAAGTACACAAGAAGCAATCGACAATAAAAGCATCAACGCCCACAATGACCATTGTGTTCTACTCGTGCAACAGATCTACATATACACACGGCTCTGATACCACTGTAGGGATTCGTAGCATGGAAAACAAAAATTTTCTATCGCATACAAACAAACAAGCCAAGATCTATCTACTAGATTGTAGAAACGAGTCGATGGAATAACTTACCCTCGAAGATTCCAAAGTGTTTAACGAGAGCGGATTCTCGTGGATGATGTAGTCGTACTCTTCCCGATCTCAAGATCACGTAGACGATCCTTCCGGCGCTGCGTTCCGGCAGCGCTCCCGCAGTCGGTCACACGTTCGGTACTCGACGAAGACCTTCCTCTCCCTTGTTCCAGCAGGCAGTGGAGGTTGTAGCACTCTCCTCGAGATTCCGGCAGCACAACGGCGTGGTACCAGAAGTAGAGGGGAGATCTCGCAGGGCTTCGCCTTAAGCCGGAGCGAGTATGGTGGAGTATGAGAGATCTCCTCGTTGATCTAGGGTTTAGACACACCAAGGAGGAGGGGCTAGAGCCGGCGGCTAGGGTTCCGGGGACCCCAAGTCGGCGGCTAGGGCAAAACCCTAGGTGGTGGCGGCGGCTATGGAGGGCTGCAGCTTCTAGGGTTTGAGGTGAGGGACTTGTGTGTCTAGAGGAGGGAGCCCTGCCCCTCCTTATATAGGTGTAGGGGCTGGCCGCTCCAAGGGGAGGGAGGGGAGTCCCTCCCCAACTCGGCTTGGAGGTGGGCCGCCGGTTGGAGGAGGGATTCCCTCCCCAACTCGGTTTCCCTCCTTCCTCCTCTTTTCTACTTTCCAAAACTTGCCGTTTGACTTTCAAACTAGTCGTTTGACTTTTCAATTTAGGATTTGAATAAACCCTTTATTTTGGACAGCGAATACACTTAGTACATGATGCAATCATTCCAACTTGCAATGACACACACATGTACCCCTTCCCCTCCGGAGTGCCGGACATTCCGGAACCTTCTAGAACATTCCCGATGAAAACACCGGAATCATTCCCGAACTCCGAAACGGGACTTTCCTTATATGAATCTTATTCTCCGGACCATTCCGGATCACCTCGTGATATCCCGGATCTCATCCGAGACTCCGAACAACATTCGGTCTCTTTCTCATACTACCATAACTACTCAAACAACGTCGGATCCTTAAGTGTGTCTCCCTATGGTTCGTGAATTATGCGGACATGATCGAGACACTTCTCCGAACAATAACCAACAGAGGAATCTGGAAATTCATATGGCTCCCACATATTTCTATGATTACTTTGCAATCGAATGAACCACTTACATACGATACCAATTTCCCTTTGTCTCACGATAGTTTACTTATCCGAGGTTATGATCGTCGGTATCTCTGCATACCTAGTTCAACCTCGTTACCGATAAGTACTATTTTCTCGTTCCCGTGATATGTGATCCCTTGTGATCCAGTCACATGATTGCAAGCTAATTGGATGACATTCCACCGAGAGGGCCCAGAGTATATCTATCCGTCATATGGATGGACAAATCCCACTCTTGATCCATGTGTTTCAACCAATACTTTCTGAACACTCAATGCCACCTTTATAGCCACCCAGTTACGGTGTGGTGTTTGATGTCATCAAAGCATCCATCCGGTAAAGGTGATATGCATGATCTCATGGTCGAAGGAATTAGGTTACTATGTATCAGAAAGCATATAGCAATTGAACTATTGAAATGACTTGATCTTTATGCTACACTTATCTATAGGAGTATGTCCACCATATCATTCTCCTAACGATATGATCTTGTTGTTGATAACATCTCAATGTTCATGAAAGGGAAACCACAATCATTTATCAACCAACAAGCTAGTGATGTATAGAGGCTATACTAGGAACTTCAAATTAAGTTTACAAATCACACAAGTATCAATGTTTCCTTGTTAATACTATTATAGCATGAATGTAAACATTTATCATAAACACAAAGATATAATAATAACTACATTTATTATTGCCTCTAGGGCATATCTCCAACAGAAGGATACTTGAAGGTTGCATAAAGAGCATAAAATTTGACCTAAGCTAGATAACCTTGATGTCCTCCTAAGGCATGAGATTGAACTTAGTTGAAACTCTACTAGCTTACCACCCCTCATTAGTACTTACCCCCACTTGTAGATGCTAGTGCTAAGCATAAAACTTGATCAACTTTAGATGGGAATACTTGGTGGAAAAATGGTTATGAAAACCTTGGAATGATGGATCATTCTATTGAAATGTTTTGGACATGTGTTTCCGAACACCGGATGATTTTGGTGATGAAAATGTTGAGGCATGAGCCTTAGCCCTTTATAAAACTGATGGTTGTCTGGATGCGATACCATTCCAATTTTATCGTACAACCACAATACCTAAATATTGGGTAGGGCTTGACTGGAAACTTATATTCCTTAGTATTAGTTCCCTCACGGCCAAGGTCTGAGCTGAGGCTACCTTGTGAAGATTGTCCACCTGTGCAGTACCCAAGATGACAGTTGGTCATGGTTGGGAGGCCAAACTCACAGGAGAGGTGCTTATACTAGGGCGTATAATTGAAAGGTTAGGATTGATTATCCGCATACTGAGTATGGTGAATTCAGGATTTGTTCCTGACGGATGTATCGAATGTTGTGGTGAAAGTGTACAATCTCTGCAGAGTGTCAAACTATTCGAATAGCCGCATTCGCGGTTATGAACAGTTGGAGTGGCCATACTGTTTCCCCCGTCAGACTTTTCAAAATGACTGGTGAAATGGATTAAGACCTTGACTTGACCACAATAGGGTTGTGATATGAAATACAAGTTCCCACTTAGGAGTTATAAAATTGTAACTAGCATTCGTTGCTTCTAGACTTAGTAGAGATAAATCTGGCTTTTGCAAAATAACCCTAGAGCCTAGTGTCCTATTACCAAAAACCCCTTATACTTGTTAGTATTAGTTTCCGAGTACTTAAAGAGTACTCATGGCTTTGTCCCTGGCTATTCCCATGGCCAGACTATGAAGAGGAGTACCTGGAGGATGGACCCCAGGAAGGTTACGACAACTAGGATCATCTCCCATCGTCAGCATTGCCTGTGACCCCGAAGATGGAGCTTCGCCTACGCTACCGTTATTATTACGTATTCCGCTGCTTGATGTTGTATTAATAACTGGATCATGATATCCCTATTCGTGTAAGAACTTATGTATCGTTTGTAATGGATGATGTACTATGGTATCCAATTCTGTTATGTCTCGCAAAAATGGTAATCCTGGGATTGCAATGTATGGCATAACAGGCATCTGGGATTAAAAATCCGGGTGTTGACAAGTTGGTATCAGAGCCATCCTGACCATAGGAGACCCTAGTTAGGCTGGACGTTTAAACCAAAAACTTATTTTCCAAAACCAAAGAAAACAAATATTTACAAAAACTTATTCTCATTCTTATCCCTTTGATTCTTTCATGAAAATTCATGTTCCTCAAAAACTCTTGCAAAAATACATAAAATTTGGACACACTTGATCACTCTACTAACTTACTCATCCTATATTCTTATAGATGGACGTGAAGTACAGCAAGTTTTATCAGTTAGGGAATGGCGGAGACCTTATCTTTGAGAGGGATTTGGACTAGCTTTCGGAACTTCTAGAGCGTCCGCACCCCGAGTTCTTCGGAGCTCAACTCAATGATCACGGAGGAGAGGATCTGCAGTGGCTAATTGTTGCAAGTCTCCGAGGAAAGATTAAACCTCCCACTGCGGAAGGAATTCAGTTTACCTTAAGGGAGAACAACTGGCTCGATGGACTTGCCAGGGCCATGCAGGAAGCTCTTTCCCGTCTTTGTGGGCAGAGCATCAATCAGATCAAGGGTACTCGCTTTGAGTTTTGCCCAAGGCGTGATGCTAATGGACAACCACTGGAAGCCCCATACCACCCTGAGCGGAAGACTCAATTGGACCACCTTAGCTTCATGATATACGATCGTCAGCAGGAGTTGGACAACTGCTATGACTACTGCAACAACAAGTTTGCCATCATCAAGATGAAGGATCAAACCATTGCCATGCTAGCAAAGGATCGCAAGTCTCGCCGTCGTCAGCTCGACAAGAAGGAGCGCATTATTGCCCGTCTTCGCCACCGCATCTCATCTCTAGAGGAAACCATCCACGAGAGAGACATGCAGTTGGAGGAAAGGGAGAATGCCGGAGAGGATCTTCGTGGAGACCCCTATTCCTATCTCAGCGATGACGATGATTTTCTGGAGGATCAGGCTATGGATTTCTTCACCGATGAGGATGATTTCGCCTTCATCGATGATGATGAGGATGATGAAGCCACAGATTCAGAGGAGTAGTAGCACTTGAGCACTAGCGTAGTGAGTAGTATTCGGTCCCACTGTATCGTAGATTCCAGAATGGTTCTTAAAACCATCTATTTTCCTTTGTTGTGGTGTGTGTTGTATCGTGTGCTATGAATGAATGAATGAATGAATGAATGAATGAATGAATGAATGAATGAATGAATGAAAAAGCAAGTTGCTAGAAAAATCTGAGTCAAACTTTAAAAAAATTTCAAAGACCCCAAAACTTTAGAAATCTCCCTCTTTTCTCATGATCTATCTCCATCTTCAGATGCCACGCGGATGAAGTGTGTAACACCCTCAGAATCGGCCCTATGCAAGTTTTAGCGCTTCCCGCCAAACCCGCATAGAAACGATTCAAAGGTGCCCACCAGGCACTTGCGTGCGGGTGGAAAACGAAGTAATATCATTACACAATAGTCCTCGATGGAACCCACAAAACATATATATACAACAGCGACTCAATGAGTCAAGAATACAGATATACAATACAAAGATCCAAATCACCTGGAAAACGATACAGCGTCCGAGTACGGACAAGATGCAAATTGAGCTAAGAGCCCTGAAGAATAACCAATGGCGTCCATAACCCTGCCTAGGACAAGCCGGAAGGGTAACCCTGCTAACGACGTCGATCTCAAAACCTGCTTAAACAAAAGGGGTGCCGACAAAGGGCAAAGGAAAAGAGCGAGCGGTCAGTACTGAGGCCAGTACACGGCGAGGCTAGAATTCGGCGGTCCTCGCCTACATAGGTATGGTGGACTGAAGCGGCAGCGCAACATGCACTAAACAACCTATAGAGACTCGATACAACTGTCGGCTATTAGAGAGAGATAAGAAAGACCTATTCGAAACCATCCTGATTCTACCACCAAGCATACCCATCCTGGTATGTCCCCCTCGAAACCAAACGAGGAAGTCAACCGAGGAACTCACACAGTTGGCTGTTTTATTTATTCAGTTATCGTTGCAGCAATTACTAGTCAGGTATAGATAGTCATCCTGATAGAATAAGCAGTGGGCACTTTTAGTTAACCATTCCGTTGTAGTTGCAACACTTACTAGTCAGATACAAATAGCATGAGATATCCCCAAACCCAGCAGTTGTTGGTACTTTTATTTAGCCATTCCGTTGCAGTGAAGCTGATTACTAGTCATATCGGATACAAGTCAAATTATAGCAGTAAACTTTAGTTATAGTTGTCTATGATCGAGAACTGTGCTCCAAGTCGTCCATAACCACGGACACGGCTTCTCGAAAAGATTTAACCCTGCAGGGGTGCACCAAAGTTCCCACACGCACCTACACCCTTGTTGTCGGATCAGGTAGGTACAAGATCACAAAACATACACCCAACAGTATGTCGACGGGGTTTTGGACACGACGTTTCCCAGACCCAAAGCAAGCACGGGGGGCCACTCCACTAAGCTACCCGCAACGAAGTTGGCCGGCTCCGAAACGGACCCAGGGTTTGCGTCAGTGGCTGTAACGACCGGGAACCCGAAAATGTGACTGGGCTTGCCGATACCGCGAAAACACTCCGCTTACCTAAACAGTACAAGTGCAGTACCTCGCACAATTTAAATTAAGCAGTAAAGCATGGCATAAGTACAGGATAGTAATAAAGCCCCAAACTAATTGTGGCCCCCAGTACAGTACTTGGAATCAGGTACTAAATCGATGGGGGTGCCCATACACCCCACCTGTGGTTAGCGCGCTCGATCTCGGAACAGGTGTCAAGAACTCGGGGTCCTACGGGACACCAGTGAGTGGTTAAAATCCAAATATTGTCTATTACCCACCGGTGCCTCTGCATTTACCTACTTCAATTTTAGTTATTAAACAATAATTAAAGTCTTGATCATCTCCAACATTAAACATGCGGCAATACTCCAACAACTGTGGTACTGAACGATACGCAACAGCACTTGAGCAAGCGACTACGACGCGCAAGTCCAACTATCTACCAAACAACAGGTAATAGGATGTGTCCAAGGCAATATAAGGCTGCAAGGGATATCACGGGTACGAAAACTAGAGCAACGCAACACAGATAGCAATAGATCAACAGGAGGGAATAAATACTATAAAAGTAAGATAGGTAGAAAGGGGGAGGTGCTCGCCTGAAAACATTGCCGAAGATTTATCTGAAGATCGGTTCGACACTCGCATCAACTCAACGGCCTTATCCGCGAGGAAGCAAATCACTAGAAGAAACACCGGATGCACTATTTAATACTACAGTAGAAAATCGGGCATGATGCATGTATGATGTATGACATGGCAAAGGTGCGATGCAATTAGGCAATATTAAGGGGAACCGGGGTCCCGACATTTAGTTAAACGGTTCAAGTTATTTATCTACCCCGCAAATTAAATGTTGGATTAGCAAGACCAAACATGGCTTCGGTTCGCTATGCCAATTTAAATGAAGTCCGGAATAAGACAAAGATATCCCGCATATAGACTCCATATTTAATTATGAGATGAATTGGCATAATGCCCCCAAACCACAGACAAGTATGCATGCATGGCAATTTTATATGCAACAAGTAATATCATTTATAAAATATAGGTCACGGAAAAGAGGATCACACTTTGGGGTTCGGCGAACTTGGGCTCCGAGGGGTTCGGGTACGGTCTTCGGATCTTGTAGGAGGTCATGGCGTTCCGGGGTCGGTCTTCGGCTCTAAGATCAGGGCCTTCGGGGTGTTAGGATCCGAGAAGGCGATCTTGGATTGGTGTCGGTATCCTTCGAGTCATGCCTTATACAACCTTCGAATGTGTCGGCCTTGGGTTGGCCTCGTCGACGAGAAGATCATGCCCAAATTTACTCGAAGATCAGAGCACCCAAAATAGATGGCCACACGACATTCACATCCTCACTTTGTTACTTCGTCGAGCACATATGCAGGAACCAAATAAGAAATTGTCAGACGAAACAGAGCAGTGGCAATAGCCAATATCTCACGACAAATTGGAACGGGCAGGTGCACACCTGGAAACAAAACCAATGTGTCAACCTGGCCCTTGGCGGCGGAAAACTTCCACGAGGGCAGCGACATGGTACACGCCAAAGATGGGGAACAGGGGCGCGAGGTGGGACCCGGCAGTCCAGAGGCGGGGGGCCGAGCAGACGGAGGGGCGGCCGGAGCTTGGTACGGAGGGAGCCCACGGCTTGCAGACGCGTGGCAGGAGGAGGGGTACCGCGCAACAGCAGGCGACAGGAAGGCGGTGGTAGAGAGGCGGTGAGGAGCCGAGGAAGAGGAAGGCGACGCAGTGGCAGCCGGGCTCCTTGGCGACGCCGGGAAGAGGGCGAGGCTGGCGCGGTTCCTAGGAGGCGGGGAAGCACCAGCGGCGAGTGCGGGCGCGTTACAGAGGCACTCGAGGGGAGGAAGGTGACGGTCGGAAGCGGGCGGTCACGCGGTTCGACCGTAGAGGGGTGGGGCGACCGAACGCGGGGACGCTTGAGGAGGTCGGCAGCGGCGGCCGGTGCTGGAGATCGAGAGGGAGGTCGCAGCAGAGAGACGAGGGGGTCGGTCGCGTGTCCGGGGATCGTGGTGGGGCCAGATAGCGGGGGGGGGGAGTGGGGCTGTGTGGTGGTGTACGGGCCGATCGTGTGCGATCGGGTGTGTGCGTGCGCCGCTGTGTGTGTAGCAAGGTAGCGGTAGGTGAGTGGGGTGGCGGCGGCGGCTGGGTAGGGAGTGGGTCTGGCTAGGGTTAGGGTTAGGTCCTGGGTAGGTTTAGGTTTTTTTTTTCTTGGGGTTGTAGGCTGGCTATTGGCTGGGCATTTTGGGCCTGGCCGATGGCTGCCTCCCCCGATTTTATAAATCATTTTTATTTTTATTTTATTTTTATAAAATCTTTTCGTAAATAGATTTAGATAAACAAAATATCCGGGAGGCCCGAGGTTTGACATTTGAAATAGAGAGGGTGCTATTTGTAGAAAACAAAATAGGGCTTTTCAAAAATAGTTTTAGACATATATATGCATGATGGTGTTATGATAATGCGAAAACAAAAACAACAGGCAAAATTCTAGTAGTGGTTTTATCGGGATGCTACAAAGTGGATCATCAAAGTTGTCATCGATGGAGGAAGTTGCCACAATCTTGCAAGCACGGAATTGTGTGAGAAACTCAACCTCACCCTCCATCCTCATAAGCACCCCTACCATATACAATGGCTAAGTTACTAAGGGTCCGTCAAGATCAAGCACACCGTCTCGGTGACATTCTCAATTGGACCATACAAAGACACGGTGGAAGTGACGTGGTCCCCATGACGGTTTGCCATATGTTGCTAGGAAGGCCGTGGCAATATGACAAGCGTGCTTTGCATAATGGTCACTCAAACACTTATACCTTCAAATGGCTTGAAAAACTTGTGTTTTGCAACCAATCACTCCTAGCAAAATAATTGCGGAAAATGCAAAGGCTTTAGCGAGGGCGCAATACACAAAACCATCTTGTGAGAAGAGTGGTGAGCGAGAGAACCACACTATAGCGAGTGAGTGCCACAAGCCAAACTCGAGTGGAAAAACTAAGAGTGTTCTTCTTGCCACCAAAAGTGAGATGAGAGAAGTGCGGAACAACCCATCCATCTTGCACTATGTCCTTGTATGCAAGGGACTAGCGCAAGGAACTAATGACATGACAAATGTTCCCCCTTCTTTGATGGCTATCCTGCAGGAATTCCAAGATGTATTTCCCGAAGAGCTTCCTCATGGACTACCTCCTCTTCGTGGAATCGAGCACCGCATCGACCTCATACCCGGCACCCCACTCCCAAACCGCGCCGCGTATCGCACGAACCCGGAGGAGACTAAGGATATAGAACGACAAATCAACCAACTCGTCTCCAAAGGTTTGATCCAAGTAAGCACTAGCCCAAGCGCGGTCCCCGTGATTCTAGTTCCAAAAACGGATGATACGTTGCGGTTATGCATGGACTGCCATCCAATCAATGCTATCACCGTGCGTTATCGACATCCTATACCGCGTCTTGATGACATGCTTGATGAGTTATGTGGAGCCACTATATTTTCGAAAATTGATCTTCGTAGTGGTTACCATCAAATTCGCATGACCGAAGGTGATGAGTGGAAAACCGCCTTCAAGACCAAGCTTGGTCTCTATGAATGGTTGGTTATGCCTTTTGGCTTATCAAATTCCCCATCTACCTTCATGCGCCTCATGAACCATATTTTGAGATCTCTCATTGGGAAGAGTGTCGTTGTTTACTTTGATGACATCCTTGTCTATAGGAAGTCACTAGAGGAGCATGTTACTCATGTTAAGGAGGTCCTTCAAATCCTTCGTCATGAAAAGCTTTATGCTAATCTCCCAAAGTGCACGTTTGTAAAAGACAAACTCATTTTCCTTGGTTTTGTTGTGTCTTCTAATGGCATTGAAGTTGAAGTCTCAAAAGTTAAGGACATACGAGATTGGCCCATACCTATGAATGTTAGTGAACTTCGTAGTTTTCATGGGTTGGCTGGCTTTTACCGTCGCTTTGTGAAAGACTTTTCTACCATTGCTTGCCCCCTCAACGAATTGAACAAGAAAAATGTCACGTTTGTTTGGGGAAAAGCACAACAAAAGGCTTTTGATGAGCTCAAAAAGAGGCTCACCGAAGCACCACTTCTTGCATTACCGGATTTCACCAAAACCTTTGAGATTGAATGTGACGCTAGTGGAATTGGCATTGGAGGCGTCCTTATGCAAAATGAGCGTCCTATTGCATACCATAGTGAGAAACTTGATGGCGCACGCCTAAACTATCCCATTTATGACAAAGAGCTTTTTGCCTTGGTTCGTGTCCTTCAAGTGTGGCAACACTATCTTTGGCCCAAAGAATTTATCATCCATTCCCACCATGAGTCGTTGAAATATCTTAAGGGCCAAGCCAATTTGAGTAAAAGGCACGCCAAATGGGTTGAGTTCATGGAATCTTTTCCTTACATTGTCAAGTACAAGAAGGGCAAAGAAAATGTGGTAGCAGACGCTTTGTCTCGCAAAAACACAAACCTTCTTACGCGACTCGAAGTAAATGTCTTGGGTCTTGATGACATCAAATCTTTGTACGCGTCCGACCCTTTCTTTGGACCAATTTTTGCAAAATGTTCAATAGACAAAGGGATTGATGATTTCTATTTGCATAAGGGTTTTCTTTTCAAACAAAACAAGCTTTGCATTCCGAAGTCGTCTCTCCAAATTTTGCTTCTTCAAGAGTCCCATGGTGGAGGCCTTATGGGTCACTTTGGCCGTGACAAGACATATGACATGCTATCCACTCACTACTTTTGGCCAAAGATGAAGCGTGACGTGGAGCGCCACGTCCAACGATGCACTACATGTATCCAAGCTAAGTCTAAGTCTAACCCCTTTGGTCTTTATATGCCATTACCTATTCCTCATGCACCTTGGTCGGACATTAGCATGGACTTCGTGTTAGGATTTCCTAGATCTAAACATGGACATGATTCTATATTTGTGGTACTGGATCGTTTTTCCAAAATGGCACACTTCATTCCGTGCCATAAGACCAATGATGCTTCACATGTAGCAAGTTTGTTTTTCAGGGAAATAATTCGGCTACACGGTGTACCAAGAACAATCGTCTCCGACCGCCACGTCAAATTCATGGCCAAGCTCGGCATCAAGGTCCTCTTCTCGTCAGCCTCGCATCCTCAAACCGATGGAAAAACCGAGGTCGTCAATCGAAGCCTTGGCACACTCCTCGTGTGTTGATAAAGAAGAACCTTAAAGACTGGGAGGAATGCATTCCGCACGCCGAGTTCGCCTACAACCGCGCCAAGCACTCCACCACCATGAGAAGCCCGTCCATGACCGTCTATGGTTTCGAGCCTCTCACCGCGCTCGATATCCTTCCACTTCCGCTGCATGACCGTACCAATATGGACGTTGACAAGCGTGCCCAAACAATGAAGAAACTCCATGAAGACACAAGAGCTACGATCGAGCAACAAGTCTGTGGCATCCCGCAAAACCACTACTAGAAAATCGCGTTGAATTTGTGCATTGCATCGTCATCATCATGCATTGTTTGCCAAAACTATTTTTCGCAAAGTCCGATTTGTTTTCCAAACGCCCCATCTTAATTCAACTGCAAAGCCCGGTCCCCCGAATATTTTGTTTTAATTAAAAATGTTGTGCAAACGGTCTGTGAAAAATAAATAAATTATTTTATTATTTTTAGCGGGGGCAGTCGAACGGGCCGTATCGACCCGAACGACCACCCCCATAATTCAGATCGGCCCACCCCTTATTCCTAGTCCCACCTAAAACTCTACCCAACCCTCCCAGCCACATCACTTCCACCACTCAGAGGCCGCCACCTCACCCCTCCCCTTCCCTCTAGCCTATCCCTGCACGCCACCTCAACCATCCCTCTCTCCACTCCACCAGCTCCCTCTGCCCTCCACCTCAACCGGACCCACCCCCACTCCCCACGCACTCCCACACACACAGTACCCCGCGCCGACCCCAACCGCCCTGTCGCCCCTGGGCCCCACCCTGTCCCCCACCACCGCGTCCCCGCTCCCTCTCTCTCAGCTCTCCCTCCCCGCATAGCTCGCTCGCTCCCCGACGCACCACTCCCCGCCGCCGGCGCTCGCAAGGCTCTCCCCTCCGCCGCCGTTCCCTCCACCCGCTCGGCCCTCTCTCCTCTGGCAGCCGCGCGTGCCCGCCGGCGAGCACCTCCCGCGCCCCTCTCCCGCCTCCGCACGCGGCCACGCGACCCCGAGCCGCGGCCCCCCCCACTCGCCACCGGTTCTCCTTCCCCGCCGGCGCCAATCTGCTTCGAACCCGCCGCTCCCCTGCAAGCCCCTCGCCGGCGACCCTCAGCTCGCCGCGGCCCCCGACCCAGTGAGCCGCGAGCCCCGCCGCCGGAGCTGCGCGCGCCCGCGCCCTCTCAGGCGAGCCCCTCCCCCTCCCGTCGTTCCCGCGTCGCCGCCGGGGTCCCCCACCTCCGCCCGACGCCGCTCCTCCCGCCGGGCCTCCTCCCGCCGTCGCCGGCCACCGCACCCGTCCCCTCCGGCGCCGCGACCGCCCCTCTCTGCTCCCGCGGCCGCCACCGCCCACCGTCGCTCCGCCTGCCCGCGACCATCCTCCCCGACCTCCGTCTCGCGTCGCCGGCCTCCGCTCCGACGAGCTCCGCGAGCGCCGCCTCCGTCTCCCGCCAGACATCTCCCTCGCCGGCGCTGCCTCTGGCCGGCCGCCGCTCGACGCCATCGCCCTGCGCCTCCTCCCGTCGCCGCCCACCCAAGCCCGCACGCGAGCCGATCCCTCCATCCTCGCCGCGGAGCCCGCGGGGGCGCCGCCGTCATCGCCGGCCTCGCCCTCACCTGGTCGTCCCCACCGCTCCCGTCCGCCGCCGTGCCGCCCCAGTTCGCCGGACCCCTGCAGCACCTCGACCTCAACCGCATGCCGTGCCCCTGTATCCGTTGGTGTGAGATGTTGTGGCAGCCTTGATGCGTTGTGGGTACCGCCCTCCAAGACAAGGCCTGCACCGACCCGACGATCGGAGCCGCGAGAGACCCCAAGTTCCCTACATGGACAAGAAGATCGCCTACCCGAACCCAGGGTCGACAAGCTCGTCTGCACGGATCCCGAAGAGCGGCACTGGTACCCCCAAGATCTACCACGCGGACGCATCACGGTCTCGGAGGAACCCCTGGGAAACGACAAGTTCGCCATCGACACCGAAGACGGTACGCTAAGACCGTGCCCGGATCCAGAGACCGAACCCGGTACCGCCAAGGTCGCCGATGCGGATACGACAAGTACTTCCTCCCGGAACACCAAGGACCCCGTGAGAGACGCCATGACCGCCAACACGCCCCGAAGGCCCCGGCGCGACAAGTACTTCATCCCGGACCCGACGAGATCCTCGCAACGATAAGAACGGCACCGACCCAGGGTGAATCCGCTGTCCCAACGCCGGACCAAGTCCTCCCTCTCGGAACGCCAAGATCTTCGTAACGACAAGACCGACAACGCGACACGGAAGAATCCGATGCGCCCCCGACGCCGCACCAGGTCCTGCCCGGATGCGAGAACGAGCCCGCCGAGACCGTTCCGATCCCGTCGAACCCCCCGGACCAAGGCCGTCGAACCCTGGACCCTGGACCCTGAGACCGACCCCGAACCCCGGAACCCAAGATCATCGAGCCCCCTCTGATGTGTGACCCCTTTTCCTCGAACCCTATTTTATAACATATCAATTTGTTGCACATTAAATTGTCATTCCCGCATGCATAGCATTGGTTTGGGGGCCTTATATCGATTCACCTAATAATTACATATGGGACCCATATGTGGGCAAATCTAGTCTCATATCGGCCTCATTTAAACTTGTGTAGCGAACCGGTATCTTATCTTGCCTTGCTAAACAACATTTAAATTGCGGGGTAGCTAAACAACATGCACCACCTAAACAATTGTCGGGACCCCGGTTCCGCTTAATATGACCTAATTGCATCGCACCTTTGCCATGTCATCTATCATACATGCATCATGCCGATCTTCTGTCATTTTATTAAATAGTGCATCCGGTGTTTCTTCTAGTGTTTTGCTTCTTCGCGGATAAGGCCGTTGAGTTGATGTGAGCTTCACCCGATCTTCGGTTGAACCCTTCGACAATGTTTTCAGGCGAGCATCTCCCTCTTTCTACCTATCTTACTTTTATAGTCTTTATTCCCTCCTGTTGATCTATTGCTATCTGTGTTGCGATGCTCTAGTTTCGTACCCGTGATATCCCTTGCAGCCGTATATTGCCTTGGACACATCCTATTACCTGTTGTTTGGTAGATAGTTGGACTTGCGCGTCGTAGTCGCTGGCTCAAGTGCTGTTGCGTGTCGTCCAATGCCACAGTTGCTGATGTATTGCCGCATGTTGATGATGGAGATGATCATAGTTTTACTTATCGTTCACTTTACTTTCTGTTTAACAACTAAAATTGAAATAAGCAGAGGCATCGGTGGGTGATAGAAAATATTTGGTTTCCGAACTCCCACTTGTGTCCTGTAAGACCCCGAGTACTTGATACCTGTTCCTTGATTTATCGCGCTATCCACATCCGGGAGGTATATGGGACCCCCCTGAGCCAGAGCTTGATTCCGTCTTATTTCTTGGGGCCACAAACTAGTTTGGGGTTTTATTTACTATCCCGTACCTATGCCATGCTTTACTGCTTTATTTACGATTGTGCGAGGAGCACACTGTACTGTTTAGGATTTGTGACCCGTTTACGTGGTATCGACAGTCCCCGATTGGGGATCTGCTGTCGTTTACCGCCGGCCCCACAAACTTTGGGGTCCGTCTCGGAGCTAGCTTACTTCGTTGCGGGTGTACTCCAAGGGGTGGCCCCCTGAAATATTTCTGAATCCTGTGATTGTTCAGTCGTGAAAGCCTCGTTGGGTTTTGATTTGGTTTTTCCGAGGTTGATCGAGCGTGTGTTGCTATTGGTGCACCCCGGCCGGGTAAAACTTTCTGAAAGCCGTGTCCGCGGATATGGACGACTTGGAGCACAGTATCTCGATCATAGATAAGCATAACTAAAGTTTATTGCTATAAATTTGACTTTATAATGACTAGTAATCAGCTTCACTATAACGGAATGGCTAATTAATACTGCCCACAATTGCTTGTTTGGATGTCGCTTGCGACAATTGTATCTGACTAGTAAGTATTGCAACTACAACGGAATGGCTGAATAAAAGTACCAACAACTGCTGGGTTTTGGGTTTATCTCATGCTATCTGTACCTGAGTAGTAATTGTTGCAACTATCACGGAATGGTTAACTAAAAGTGCCCACTGCTTACTTTATCAGGACGATTATCTATACCTGACTAGTAATTACTGCAACGATAACTGAATAAGTAAAACTGCCAACTGTGTGAGTTCCTCGGTTGACTTCCTCGTTTGGTCTCGGGGGGGAAAACACCAGGATGGGTTTGTTTGGTGTTAGCTTCAGGTTGGATCCGGATAGGTCATTCTTACCCCTCTCTGATAATCGCCAGTTGTATCGAGTCTCTATAGGTTGATTAGTGCATGCTGCCGCTGCTGCTCAGTCCACCATACCTATGTAGGCGAGGACCGCCGAATTCTAGCCTCGCCGTGTACTGGCCTCAGTACTGACGCTCCTTCTTTGTTTTTCTGCTTTGCCCTTTGTCGGCACCCCTTTTGTTAAGTAGGTTTTGAGATCGACGCCGTTAGCAGAGTTACCCTTCCGGCCTGGCCTGGGCAGGGTTATGGACGCCATTGGTTATTCTTCAGGGCTCTTAGCCCCACTTGCATCTTGTCCGTAGCTGGACGCTATATCGTTCTCGAGGTGATTTGGATCTTGTATATTATATCTGTATTCTTGACTCTTTGAGTCGCTGTTATATATATCTGTTCTGTGGGTCCCATCGAGGACTGTTGTGTAATGTTATTACTTCGTTTTCCACCCGCACGAAAGTGCCTGGTGGGCACCTTTGAATCGTTTCTATGCGGGTTTGGCGAAATTTGCTCAAACTTGCATAGATCCGATTCTGAGGGTGTTACAGAGTGGTATCAGAGCACAGCAGTTGCGATACCCCACAAGTCCAGCCTGTAGGATAACCTAGCTAACGGCCGAAGTAGAGTGTCAAAACTATTTTGCAAAATCGGTTGGATAGTTCTGGTTAGGTCTGATTTTACTCCTTACCCCTCTGCTGTTCTCCTCTTATCTCGACGTGTTTTGAATCCGCTCTCTTCTCTCTCTTCGAGTCCAGGATTTCTCGTGGTTGGTTTTCCGTCGTACCTTCAGGGTTTCGCTTTCTCCCTTTTTGTAACGGAGGTGCTACGATCATCAATCTGCAACTTGTCTGTTGTACCTTCCTCCAATCTCTTGTTCTTGAGCTCTTTATCCATATGTGTTCCTTGCTGGATATCAGTGTCGTTGAAAAACATATGAGAAGGACGGGCTTTGGTGAAGTTGGAGTCGACCTTGAGCATGTGTTGTTCATGCCAATGGAACCATCGCGAAACCTAATCAGTGTGTCTTTCATACGTTTTCTGTTGTATCTTCCGGTGTTTCCCGATGTGATGACCTCATCTACGCCAGATCCGAAGCAGAGTCTGCATCACTCCTTTGTTCCGAACCTCGGTTGCCGAGATCTTCAGTCTGATTCCGAGAGTTGGTTGCTTAATCCGCCTATTCGTGTGCAGAGTAATGGTATGAGTGCGGGATGGAGTAGCTGCCCTACCACTGCTCGTATCATTCGCTCTTGTACGTCGAATCAGTGGATCCAGCAGTTTTACTCCGTCCACGGAAGTTAGGGGTGGCTTATTTGCTGACACCTCTACCTTCGACCTGTTGTTCCCGGAGTGTTCTCGCGACGGTCACGGACAACGACCTCTTGTTAGTGGTGTCGCGAGGATCTACACGAAGCGCGAAGGATCAGACGCCGACCCTCCTTCCGGTACCATGACGCGGATCTCGAGGGCGAGATCCATTGTTAGTGGTGTCGAATTGTGGCATCCCGCAAAACCACTACTAGAAAATCGCGTTGAATTTGTGCATTGCATCGTCATCATCATGCATTGTTTGCCAAAACTATTTTTCGCAAAGTCCGATTTGTTTTCCAAACGCCCCATCTTAATTCAACTGCAAAGCCCGGTCCCCCGAATATTTTGTTTTAATTAAAAATGTTGTGCAAACGGTCTGTGAAAAATAAATAAATTATTTTATTATTTTTAGCGGGGGCAGTCGAACGGGCCGTATCGACCCGAACGACCACCCCCATAATTCAGATCGGCCCACCCCTTATTCCTAGTCCCACCCAAAACTCTACCCAACCCTCCCAGCCACATCACTTCCACCACTCAGAGGCCGCCACCTCACCCCTCCCCTTCCCTCTAGCCTATCCCTGCACGCCACCTCAACCATCCATCTCTCCACTCCACCAGCTCCCTCTGCCCTCCACCTCAACCGGACCCACCCCCACTCCCCACGCACTCCCACGCACACAGTACCCCGCGCCGACCCCAACCGCCCTGTCGCCCCTGGGCCCCACCCTGTCCCCCACCACCGCGTCCCCGCTCCCTCTCTCTCAGCTCTCCCTCCCCGCATAGCTCGCTCGCTCCCCGACGCACCACTCCCCGCCGCCGGCGCTCGCAAGGCTCTCCCCTCCGCCACCGTTCCCTCCACCCGCTCGGCCCTCTCTCCTCTGGCAGCCGCGCGTGCCCGCCGGCGAGCACCTCCCGCGCCCCTCTCCCGCCTCCGCACGCGGCCACGCGACCCCGAGCCGCGCCCCCCCCCCTCGCCGCCGGTTCTCCTTCCCCGTCGGCGCCCCTCTGCTTCGAACCCGCCGCTCCCCTGCAAGCCCCTCGCCGGCGACCCTCAGCTCGCCGCGGCCCCCGACCCAGTGAGCCGCGAGCCCCGCCGCCGGAGCTGCGCGCGCCCGCGCCCTCTCAGGCGAGCCCCTCCCGCTCCCGTCGTTCCCGCGTCGCCGCCGGGGTCCCCCACCTCCGCCCGACGCCGCTCCTCCCTGCCGGGCCTCCTCCCGCCGTCGCCGGCCACCGCACCCGTCCCCTCCGGCGCCGCGACCGCCCCTCTCTGCTCCCGCGGCCGCCACCGCCCACCGTCGCTCCGCCTGCCCGCGACCATCCTCCCCGACCTCCGTCTCGCGTCGCCGGCCTCCGCTCCGACGAGCTCCGCGAGCGCCGCCTCCGTCTCCCGCCAGACATCTCCCTCGCCGGCGCTGCCTCTGGCCGGCCGCCGCTCGACGCCATCGCCCTGCGCCTCCTCCCGTCGCCGCCCACCCAAGCCCGCACGCGAGCCGATCCCTCCATCCTCGCCGCGGAGCCCGCGGGGGCGCCGCCGTCATCGCCGGCCTCGCCCTCACCTGGCCGTCCCCACCGCTCCCGTCCGCCGCCGTGCCGCCCCAGTTCGCCGGACCCCTGCAGCACCTCGACCTCAACCGCGTGCCGTGCCCCTGTATCTGTTGGTGTGAGATGTTGTGGCAGCCTTGATGCGTTGTGGGTACCGCCCTCCAAGACAAGGTCGGCACCGACCCGACGATCGAAGCCGCGAGAGACCCCAAGTTTCCTACATGGACAAGAAGATCGCCTACCCGAACCCAGGGTCGACAAGCTCGTCTGCACGGATCCCGAAG
This sequence comes from Avena atlantica, assembly GCA_910589765.1. NCBI lineage: Eukaryota > Viridiplantae > Streptophyta > Magnoliopsida > Poales > Poaceae > Avena > Avena atlantica. Next base: position 255,598,003 of record OU342738.1, on the reverse strand, counting down.
AGCGGCACTGGTACCCCCAAGATCTACCACGCGGACGCATCACGGTCTCGGAGGAACCCCTGGGAAACGACAAGTTCGCCATCGACACCGAAGACGGTACGCTAAGACCGTGCCCGGATCCGGAGACCGAACCCGGTACCGCCAAGGTCGCCGATGCGGATACGACAAGTACTTCCTCCCGGAACACCAAGGACCCCGTGAGAGACGCCATGACCGCCAACACGCCCCGAAGGCCCCGGCGCGACAAGTACTTCATCCCGGACCCGACGAGATCCTCGCAACGATAAGAACGGCATCGACCCAGGGTGAATCCGCTGTCCCAACGCCGGACCAAGTCCTCCCTCTCGGAACGCCAAGATCTTCGTAACGACAAGACCGACAACGCGACACGGAAGAATCCGATGCGCCCCCGACGCCGCACCAGGTCCTGCCCGGATGCGAGAACGAGCCCGCCGAGACCGTTCCGATCCCGTCGAACCCCCCGGACCAAGGCCGTCGAACCCTGGACCCTGGACCCTGAGACCGACCCCGAACCCCGGAACCCAAGATCGTCGAGCCCCCTCTGATGTGTGACCCCTTTTCCTCGAACCCTATTTTATAACATATCAATTTGTTGCACATTAAATTGTCATTCCCGCATGCATAGCATTGGTTTGGGGGCCTTATACCGATTCACCTAATAATTACATATGGGACCCATATGTGGGCAAATCTAGTCTCATATCGGCCTCATTTAAACTTGTGTAGCGAACCGGTATCTTATCTTGCCTTGCTAAACAACATTTAAATTGCGGGGTAGCTAAACAACATGCACCACCTAAACAATTGTCGGGACCCCGGTTCCGCTTAATATGACCTAATTGCATCGCACCTTTGCCATGTCATCTATCATACATGCATCATGCCGATCTTCTGTCGTTTTATTAAATAGTGCATCCGGTGTTTCTTCTAGTGTTTTGCTTCTTCGCGGATAAGGCCGTTGAGTTGATGTGAGCTTCGCCCGATCTTCGGTTGAACCCTTCGACAATGTTTTCAGGCGAGCATCTCCCTCTTTCTACCTATCTTACTTTTATAGTCTTTATTCCCTCCTGTTGATCTATTGCTATCTGTGTTGCGATGCTCTAGTTTCGTACCCGTGATATCCCTTGCAGCCGTATATTGCCTTGGACACATCCTATTACCTGTTGTTTGGTAGATAGTTGGACTTGCGCGTCGTAGTCGCTGGCTCAAGTGCTGTTGCGTGTCGTCCAATGCCACAGTTGCTGATGTATTGCCGCATGTTGATGATGGATATGATCATAGTTTTACTTATCGTTCACTTTACTTTCTGTTTAACAACTAAAATTGAAATAAGCAGAGGCATCGGTGGGTGATAGAAAATATTTGGTTTCCGAACGCCCACTTGTGTCCCGTAAGACCCCGAGTACTTGATACCTGTTCCTTGATTTATCGCGCTATCCACATCCGGCAGGTATATGGGACCCCCCTGAGCCAGAGCTTGATTCCGTCTTATTTCTTGGGGCCACAAACTAGTTTGGGGTTTTATTTACTATCCCGTACCTATGCCATGCTTTACTGCTTTATTTACGATTGTGCGAGGAGCACACTGTACTGTTTAGGATTTGTGACCCGTTTACGTGGTATCGACAGTCCCCGATTGGGGATCTGTTGTCGTTTACCGCCGGCCCCACAAACTTTGGGGTCCGTCTTGGAGCTAGCTTACTTCGTTGCGGGTGTACTCCAAGGGGTGGCCCCCTGAAATATTTCTGAATCCTGTGATTGTTCAGTCGTGAAAGCCTCGTTGGGTTTTGATTTGGTTTTTCCGAGGTTGATCGAGCGTGTGTTGCTATTGGTGCACCCCGGCCGGGTAAAACTTTCTGAAAGCCGTGTCCGCGGATATGGACGACTTGGAGCACAGTATCTCGATCATAGATAAGCATAACTAAAGTTTATTGCTATAAATTTGACTTTATAATGACTAGTAATCAGCTTCACTATAACGGAATGGCTAATTAATACTGCCCACAATTGCTTGTTTGGATGTCGCTTGCGACAATTGTATCTGACTAGTAAGTATTGCAACTACAACGGAATGGCTGAATAAAAGTACCAACAACTGCTGGGTTTTGGGTTTATCTCATGCTATCTGTACCTGAGTAGTAATTGTTGCAACTATCACGGAATGGTTAACTAAAAGTGCCCACTGCTTACTTTATCAGGACGATTATCTATACCTGACTAGTAATTACTGCAACGATAACTGAATAAGTAAAACTGCCAACTGTGTGAGTTCCTCGGTTGACTTCCTCGTTTGGTCTCGGGGGGGAAAACACCAGGATGGGTTTGTTTGGTGTTAGCTTCAGGTTGGATCCGGATAGGTCATTCTTACCCCTCTCTGATAATCGCCAGTTGTATCGAGTCTCTATAGGTTGATTAGTGCATGCTGCCGCTGCTGCTCAGTCCACCATACCTATGTAGGCGAGGACCGCCGAATTCTAGCCTCGCCGTGTACTGGCCTCAGTACTGACGCTCCTTCTTTGTTTTTCTGCTTTGCCCTTTGTCGGCACCCCTTTTGTTAAGCAGGTTTTGAGATCGACGCCGTTAGCAGAGTTACCCTTCCGGCTTGGCCTGGGCAGGGTTATGGACGCCATTGGTTATTCTTCAGGGCTCTTAGCCCCACTTGCATCTTGTCCGTAGCTGGACGCTATATCATTCTCGAGGTGATTTGGATCTTGTATATTATATCTGTATTCTTGACTCTTTGAGTCGCTGTTATATATATCTGTTCTGTGGGTCCCATCGAGGACTGTTGTGTAATGTTATTACTTCGTTTTCCACCCGCACGAAAGTGCCTGGTGGGCACCTTTGAATCGTTTCTATGCGGGTTTGGCGAAATTTGCTCAAACTTGCATAGATCCGATTCTGAGGGTGTTACAAAGTCCTTCGCCAAACATCAAGGCTAAACAAGAACAAGAAAGAGATGATATTCGAAGAAGGCGACCTTGTGTGTATACACTTGAGTAAAGACCGCTTTCCCAAGGACCGCGACTCCAAACTCAAGCCAAGAGGTGATGGGCCGTTCATAGTGCTAAAGAGGATCAACAACAACGCCTACATCATCGATATCCCAACATCCAAGTATCTTGTGAGCTCGACGTTCAATGTCAAGGGCCTCTCACCCTACCATGGAGAAGATAAAGTTGAGAAGGTTGAAGAGTCGAGGACGACTCTTCCCCAAGGGGGGGAGCTTATGCAGCCCGTCCTACGGACGCACCTCCATCTACAACACCTAGCCCTCCCAGTGGACCAATGACTCGCGCCCGAGCCAAGCTCCTACAAGCCAAGGTTAACTTGCTCCTTTCCTTGTGTGATTTCGATACGCCCCTGGATAGCTTGCTACTTCATACGCATACACTGTGCATCATCAGGTACGAAGATAAGGACCCATGGAACGGAGAAACCGGAGCGGAAGCAACCAATCGCTGCCAGACTCCAGCGGTACTGGTTCAAGCGGCACAACCGGCCCCAGCTACCGGACGCTCTAGGAGGAACCCAACCAAGGCCCAGACGACTGTGGTACTACCGGACCGGGAACCGGTACTACCGGTGGGCGGTACTATCGCCCCCTCCTACCGCTCGCTACAGGCGACTCCGACGGAAGCTCCAGGACCGCCAGCGGTACTACCGCCCCCTGAGCGGTACAACCGGCCTTGACTGAACCTGATCGCATCAGTTCGTCCCAGCGCCATGTTCCCCTTTCTATATTTTCCCATTTCGTTCCTAAACTACCCCTGTTTATGTGGCTGGCCTATATATAGCCCCCACCCTCTATTGTAAACCCTAGACTTGGATAATAATAGTTGAGGACACCCCTTTGAGGATCTTTCATCTATTGGTCTCATGCTCCTACCAAGGGGAACCCTATTATCCACAACCTCTTGGATCTTGCCTAGTGCGTTCAAGTTGTACAAGGCCTTGGTATCTCGGTTTCTCGTGCCCAAGTAGTCAAGATCTCACCAAGCACCTTGCCCCCGTTGTTGGTCGTGGAGAGAGAGCTTCGCTCAACACCGATCTTAGGGATTATGTTGGACCGGTTGCCACCGGCGTGAGTTATCGGCGTGTATCGTGTTTTGTGTGCGTGAGTTCTTCGGGTTCTTCGTGTGCGTGTGTTTGTGGATTTCATCCCCTTTCCCCCTTCCACCGCTTTCCCCTCGATTCCCGCGGAGATTCGTGAAAGATCGGGCCACCCCAAGGGTTACCCCATAACATAACTCTTCAATTTTCTCTCTCCTCCATTAATACTAGAGCTTCACCTCACTAGATCTCTCTCCCTAGCCACTCAAATCACTTGATCTTTTGAGAGGTGGGAGAGGTGACCTAGATCTACACTTCCACCAAAGAAGATTTGATTCCCCGCACCTATCCTTTGTGGATCTTGTTGCTCTTGGGTTTCTTGGAACCCTAGATGGTGTAGGGCATCCTCGGAGCTAAGGGCATGTGTTGTAAAGCTCCGTGGTGTCGTTGAGGGCCTCCAATTGAGTTGTGGAGCTTCCTCTTCAACCTTGTTGTAAAGGTTTCGGTTGGCGCCTTTAAGGTCACCGGTTAGTGGATTGTGAGGCCTCCTTTGTGGGGGAGCTCACCGGAGAAGAAGGCGAGGCCTTTGTGGCGCTCGGGTGACCTTGTGTGGCCCCTACACCTCTCCAACGTAGACATAGCTTCCTTGGAAGTGAACTATGGGAATTACATCTCCGTGTCCCCGCTCTGGTTATCTCGTTCTTTACCTTTACTACTTACTCTTTATCGTTATTGTTCCTGTTGTTAGTTCTCTAGCATATAGGTTGTTCACCTAGTTGCATATCTAGAGAACTTATCTTCTTGCCAAGCCTAAAATTGAGTAAAAACATACAAATTGGTAGTCGCCTATTCACCTACCCTCTAGTCGATTCAAAGTCGGTACTTTCAAATCGGTAGCATGGTGATTGCTATATGAGAGGCTGCATCATTAAGGTTAAGATTTAATCTAGTAAGGGATTCTGAATCATCAGATAGAAAGTGTAGTCAAGTTGGAGTTGGATCAAATATCGTGAGGTGAAAGGAATGGCATGTACGTAACATTGTGATGATTCGACCGATATGGTATTTATGTGTGTTTAATAATTGGCACATCTTGCTTGAGTCTGCTATCAACTATTTTCCGAGTAACTAGTAATCGTGTAACATATATACATGCATGGATTTATAGGATCACACACGTAAGGGGTTGGAAGCCCAATTTGGATTAGATCTGAATTGGACTAGGCTTAGGAGCACTAACGAGCCTCTAATGTAAAAGCCAATTAGGTACACCTATATAAGATGGGGGTGGGCGAGCTCATTAGGGTAGAGCACTCCATACCCAACCACCGCACCTCCCACACATGTATTGCTCGCGTGGACCTAGTAGTACGGCGTGTGATGTTGCCACTCCGTACGTGTGGATACCTTGAAGATGATGTATTTGTGGCACTTAGACGAGCTGTTGAAGACGAGATGTTCACAGGACGAGGCGGAGAGGACTAGGAAATAGATCTTCTACACTTCCCTGACATGCTTCACCGAGTTCTCCAACTACATGTCTAGTGGTAATCCTGTGCTCTATGGCTGCAACAATCCTAGTTTACATGGTAGAATTTTTATTTGCGCTAGTGTAGCCTACTGTATCTTAACAGTAGTATCATAACCGATGATGTCAAGTTATTGTAACATCCCAGCATCTAGGAACTAACGAAGGGTAGATTTAGTAATTTTTGCATATGCATGCATTCATCTGCAAAATGTGGGTAATTTTTTTCCCAAATAAAAACTTAAGGTGATCAAAGTTTCTTTCATTCTTTAAATTTAGGAATAACTTTGGAGAGTGATCGTTATAAACTTTGACATGATCTTTATGAATTAGTGTGTTTTGAGGAAAGGAATTTGAATTCAAATTTAAGATTTGAAATTATATTTTAAAATAATAGAGTTATGATTTAGTAATATTATTTAATCAAAAAACAATATATAGTAAACAGAAACTCTAAATAAGAAATGTAATCAAACAAATGAATATTTATTTCATATATTCAATGTTGGAGATATGCCCTAGAGGAAATAATAAATGTAGTTATTATTATATCTTTGTGTTTATGATAAATGTTTACATTCATGATATAATAGTATTAACAAGGAAACATTAATACTTGTGTGATTTGTAAACTTAAATTGAAGTCCCTAGTAAAGCCTCTTCATAAATCTAGCTTGTTGGTTAATAAATGATTGTGGTTTCCCTATCATGAACATTGAGATGCTATTAACAACAAGATCATATCGTTAGGAGAATGATATGATGGACATACTCCTATAGATAAGCGTAGCATAAAGATCAAGTCATTTTAATAGTTCAATTGCTATATGCTTTCTGATACATAGTAACGTAATTCCTTCGACCATGAGATCATGCTTATCACCATCACCCGAAGGATGCTTTGATGACATCAAACACCACACCGTAACTGGGTGGCTATAAAGGTGGCATTGAGTGTTCGGAAAGTATTGGTTGAGACACATGGATCAAGAGTGGGATTTGTCCATCCATATGACGGATAGATATACTCTGGGCCCTCTCGGTGGAATGTCATCCAATTAGCTTGCAAGCATGTGACTGGTTCACAAGGGATCACATATCACGGGAACAAGAAAAGAGTACTTATCAGTAACGAGGTTGAACTAGGTATGCAGAGATACCGACGATCAATACCTCGGATAAGTAAACTATCGTGAGACAAAGGGAAATTGGTATCGTATCTAAGTGGTTCATTCGATCGCAAAGTAATCATTGAAATATGTTGGAGCCATATGAATTTCCAGATTCCTCTATTGGTTATTGTTCGGAGAAGTGTCTCGATCATGTCCGCATAATTCACGAACCGTAGGGAGACACACTTAAGGATTCGACGTTGTTGAGTAGTTATGGAATGATGAGTAAGAGACCAAATGTTGTTCGGAGTCTCGGATGGGATCTGGGATATCACGAGGAGATCCAGAATGGTCTGGAGAATAAGATTCATATAAGGAAAGTCCTGTTTCGGGGTTGGAGAATGGTTCCGGTGTTTTCATCGGGAATGTTCTAGAAGATTCCGGAATGTCCGGCACTCCGGAGGGGAAGGGTACATGAAGGTTTCATAACAAGTTGGAATGGTTGCATCATGTACTAGGTGTCATCGCTAAGCAAAATAAAGGGATAAATCAAATCCTAGTTTGAAAAGTTAAACGCCAATTTGAAAAGTCAAACGGCTATTTTGCTTGGTGGAGAGAGAGTATGAAACCTACTTGGGGAGGAAGTCCCTCTCCCTCCACCGCCGGCCTTGGAAGCCGAGTTGGGGATGGACTCCCCTCCCCTTGGCCGCCGCCCTCCACATATATAAGGAGGGGCAGGGCTGCCCCTCCAAGCACACAACTTGCACCCTGCAAACCCTAGCCCCAAGCCGCCGGCGCCGCCACCTCCTGCTGTCGCCGCCGCCTAGGGCAAAACCCTAGCCGCCGAGTTGGGGCATTCCCTTTACCTAGCCGTCGGCCTAGCCTCTCCTCCTTGGTGCGTCTAAACCCTAGATCACCAAGGGCTCTCTCATAGTCCACCATACTCGCTCCGGCTTAAGGCGAAGCCCTGCGAGATCTCCCCTCTACTTCTGGTACCACGCCGTCGTGCTGTCGGAATCGCGAGGAGAGTGCTACAACCTCCGCTGCCTGCTGGAACAAGGGAGAGGAAGGTCTTCGTCGAGTACCGAACGTGTGACCGACTGCGGGAGCGCTGCCGGAACGCAGCGCCGGAAGGATCATCTACGCGATCTTGAGATCGGGAAGAGTACGACTACATCACCCACGAGAATCCGCTCTCGTTAAACACTTTGGAATCTTCGATGGTGAGTTATTCCATTGACTCGTTGCTACAATCTAGTAGATAGACCTTGTCTTGTTTGTTTGTATGCGGTAGAATTTTTTTTCCATGCTACGAGCCCCTAAAGTGGTATCAGAGCCGTGTCTATATGTAGATCTGTTGCACGAGTAGAACACAATGGTCATTGTGGGCGGTGGTGTTTTTATTATCAATTGCTTCTTGTGTACTTTGCATCTTGCGGTATGATGGTATGAAGCGGCCCGGGATAACTTTACATGACATCGTTCATGAGACTTGCTCCACGCTCAATATGCAACTTGTATTGCATAAGTGGCTTTGCGGGTGTCTGTCTCTCCCATTATAGTATAGATCCAATTTACAATAGGCACTTGATTGTTCAAACATCAACATTGTGGTTCTTGTTCGTAAGTTAGATCGACACTTATTGAAAGCCCCAAACCAAGTAAAACATTCAAAGAAATTAGAGGCGTCTAACTTTGTTTTGCAGGGATGTGTTGTGATGTGATATGGCCATGATTGTGATTATATTTGATGTATGCAATGTTCCTTATTGTAAGTTGGCAACCGGCAGGAGCCATATGGTTGTCTTTAATTTATGCTAAGACCCGCGTGTCTATTCAAAGTAGTTGTAATAGTTGAAGCTGGTGGACGACAACCATGGAGCAGCGTCATTAACCTTGATGCAATGCCGGTGATGATGGAGATCATGTTCGTGCTTCAAGATGGAGATCGGAAGCACAAAGAAGAAAGGCCATATCATATCACATATTATGAATTGCATGTGATGTTAGTCCTTTATTCATCTTGTATTGCTTAGTTAACGACGGTAGCATTATAAGATGATCCCTCATGCACATGAATTTCAAGTTCTATAGTGTTCATCCTTAGTAAGCACCATTGCTAAAGCTTGTAGTTTCGAAGCACCACGTGATGATCGGGTGTGTTAGATTCTGCAAGTGTATACAATGTGAGCAAGCCAGGTTTGCTCATGCGGAAGCTAAGGTTTGATCTTGACGAGCCTAGCATGAATCATATAGTAGATATGATGAACATGTCGATTGTTCGCCATTGAAGCTACATCAACTCTCGTGATGATCGGTTTTGATGTAGTGGATTTGGTTCGTGTGATCACTAAAACAATGTGAGGGATATTTTTTTGAGTGGGAGTTCACCTAGATTAATTTAATTATTAATTAGAACTCAATTTGTCATAAACTTAGTCTAAACTATTGCAAATATGTTGTAGATCAATGGCGGCCCCTACCATCAATTTTAATGCATTCCTAGAGAAAGAAAAGTTGAAAAACAATGGAAGCAACTTCGCGGATTGGTTCCGCAATTTGAGGATTGTCCTCAATGCTGGTAATTTGACCTATGTGCTGGACGCACCGCTAGGTGACCCGCCTGCAGCTACTGCTACCGATGAAGTAAAGAATGTTTACCTCGCTCGGAAGACTCAGTACTCCACAGTTCAGTGTGCTATCTTGTATGGTTTAGAATCAGAGCTTCAGAAAATGTTTGAGAATTCAGACCCACACGATATTGTCCGTGAACTCAAATTGATTTTTGAGACTCACGCGGCAGTTGAGAGCTATGAGGCTTCTGAAAAGTTCTTTAACTGCAAGATGGAAGAGGGCAGCTCCGTCAGTGAGCATGTGCTTAAGATGTCTGGGCACGCAAACAAACTTCAAAGCTTGGGTATAGTGATTCCTAATGCTTTGGGGATTTACCGTGTCCTCCAATCACTACCACCAAGTTACAAGAACTTTGTGATGAACTACAATATGCAAAGCATGAACAAGCAGTTGTCAGAACTCTTCTCCATGCTAAAATCTGCAGAAGTGGAGATCAAGAAAGAGCACCAAGTGTTGATGGTCAATAAGACCACCAGATTCAAGAAAGGCAAGTCTAAGCAAAAGGGACACTTCAAGAAGGGTGGTAAGAAAGTTACCACACCGACGAAGAAGACCAAGGCTGGACCTAAGCCTGATACTGAGTGCTTTTACTGCAAGGGAGAAGGTCACTGGAAGCGGAATTGCCCAAAGTACTTGGCGGATTTGAAGAACGGCAACATCAAGAAGAAAGGTATATCCGATATACATGTTATTGATGTGTATCTCACTAGTACTCGTAGTAGTGCCTGGGTATTTGATACTGGTTCGGTTGCTCATATTTGTAACTCGAAACAGGTGCTGCAGAATAAACGGAAGCTAGCGAAGAACGAGGTGACGATGCGCGTAGGAAATGGATCAAAGGTTGATGTGATCGCGGTCGGCACGCTACCTCTTCATCTACCATCGGGATTAGTTTTATACTTAAATAATTGTTATTTGGTGCCTGCGTTAAAGCATGAACATTATATCGGGATCTTGTTTATTGCGAGACGGTTACTTGTTTAAGTCCGAGAATAATGGTTGTTCGATTTATATGAGTAATATGTTTTATGGACATGCACCTTTGATAGATGGTCTATTCTTATTGAATCTCGATAGTGGAAATACACATATTAATAACATTGAAGCTAAACGTTTGAAATCGAGCGATAACTCGACCTATATGTGGCACTGTCGTCTTGGTCACATTGGAGTGAAGCGTATGAAGAAACTCCATTCTGATGGACTTCTTGAATCACTTGATTTTGAATCACTTGAAAGATGCGAAGCATGTCTGATGGGAAAAATGACTAAGACTCCATTTTCTGGTATGATGGAGCGAGCTACGAACTTATTGGAAATCATACATACCGATGTGTGTGGACCAATGAGTGTAGCATCGCGCGGTGGTTATCGTTATGTTCTTACCTTCACGGATGACTTGATTAGATATGGGTATATCTATTTCATGAAACATAAGTCTGAAACTTTTGAGAAGTTTAAGGAATTTCAAAGTGAGGTTGAGAATCAACGTAACAAGATGTAGAGGTCCCAACCTGAAAAGGTAGAGATCCCTGTGTTTACAATGCTAGTCCCTGGATCAATAGCTAGCATCCATAGTTTAAGATGTAATATCAAGAAACAAAGGTCATAATACAACTTTATAACCAGGAATAAAATAATACATTACATCTTACATAGCTCATTTGGCTATGTCATTACAATGCAGCAGGAATAACTATAAGCATGGGGTCCTTCATCTTCAAAGTGCCACAGGCAAACATGTTGGTTGTAGACTTTGCAATCCTAATCAATCAACTTCACTAATAGCAATCAAACCTGCAACAATACAAGTTACAGCCACAAGGGTCAATACATTTGAATTGTATTGGCAAGTTTCACTACTATGTAGTATATAAGTGGATCCTATCAATACATGCATAATTGGCTAAGTAGGGTTTAAGGCTCATTTGCAGAAAGCAATAATTTATCCTATCTTTTAAAAATGGTTTTGTTCTTTTGTCAAATCTTTCTGAACTCCTTGGAATCCACCAAGTGTCTTTGTCAAAATCTCTTGAGCTCCTTGGTAACCCCAAGTGCTTCAAGTTTTCATCAAAACCTCTTGAGCCCCTTGGTAAATCCCCAAGTGCATCAAGTTTTTATCCAAATCTCTTGAGCCCCTTGGTACCCCCAAGTGCTGCAAGTCTTTTGTTATCACTTTAAAGTTTTTCTTTTAGAAATTTGAATGTCGAGATTTCCCATAGCTTCAAGCTTTAGTTGCTCAGTATTGTCCATAACCGGGGACACGGCTAAGTACTTAGATTTTTATCTTCTGCAGAAGTTGTACACTTTACCCACATGACACACTCTCATCTTGTTGCCACCAGTGGCCGCTGGATAGGTACTCACCAAGATGGAGTACTGGCAGATTGAGAATGTGACGAAGTCTTTCCAGAGGGTCCTCCCATACATCATTGCTAGCTTGTATTCAGACACCCATGTAGGGTTTCGAGTTCCCTCATTTTCAGTGACCTGAAGACAATGCATGGATCTTCCCAATGTAGTTGACCAAGCCAGAGCCATAAGTAGCATGTGGTTGTACACGAAAGCCACAATTGGAGAAACATGTTCAATCTCTAAGTTCCTGGGTGGTTTTCTTTTGGTGCACAACACAAAGAGATAGCCATAGACATGGTTCCTTTTGTTGCCACCTTATCCAAAACTCAAAGTATCCTTGTCCACCCAGGTGGTTCATTGAGTCCTTGTTTTATTATATAAAAACACAAGTCCTTTTCTCAACTTCATAAAATCTCAACATGTGTCTCTTCTCAAAATATCTGGCATGGCTAAGCATTTTACAACTACATTGTTTTCACTAAGGAATATATAAGGTATCCTATTAGGATTAGCATAGCATAAGTATAGAAATTCTTTTCATGCATGTTTCAAAATCCACTAAGTATAATGAAAGTAGTAGGACTTTAGATGATAGTGTAACTTGCCTTTTTGGTAGGAAATGTTGGTTCACTTCTTGATCTTGCTAGTTTCACACCTTTCTAACTTCACTACAAATCAATCAAGCAAACACAATATCAACTAGCATTCCATCCATTACTTCAATCAAACACACATAAAATAATAGAAGCTAAGTTATGCATGCAAGCATGCAAAAGATAGTTTTATTTGCAAAGGTGGTCTCCACTAGGCTCTAAACTTTGTAAGGTTCACAATGGTCATTTTCTAAAGTGGCAAAGTCATTTGCAAAAGGGTTTTGTCTATAAACCATTTTTAAATCCATTCATTATTTTATGTGGTGGAAAATGTTTTTAGTAAAGCAACAATTTTATAATGCTCACCAAATAAGTTGCTAATTCACAAAACTTGGTGTTTTGGGTCAGTAGGTTTGAATCAAAACATTTTCTAAAGATTTTGCTAAAGAAATCAATTCCATAACAAAACCAATACTTTTATTTGACTAGAATTGGGCTAGTTCAATTTTTCAATCCTAATCTTCAAAAAATCCATTTTTAAAACCATGGGTTGGTTCCTAGGGTCAGTAGGTTCTCCACAAACCAATTTGCCAAGATTTCATTCACAAAAACATTTTGGAATAATTTTTCTAACCTAAACAAGCATACAAATCTTTCTGCAAAAACAAACAATCTAACAGAAACTTTTTACTAAACAAATTGCATGGTTGGCTAGGTCTTGTTCCACTGATTCCATTTATATAAAGTTTGCAAATTTTGGACGTGTGGATCAAAAGTTACAAGGGTTTCAAATCTGCATCTAAATCAGATTTCAAATTCTGTTTTAAATCGTCTGGTGCCACGCGGCGTGATGTTATGGCTGGTACCGCTTCGGTCGGATCGTGCTCTGCGGGGCATTGGATCTAAACTGATCGCACGGCGCGGGTTGACTCATACCGCTTTGCTCCATTCTAATAACAGCCACACGATATCGATCTAACGATGCACAGCACGCTTGCCAACTAGTGGCGGCGACAGACGGCGGAGCACGCTCAGACGATGGGCTAGCGGTGGTTCTAGGAAGCAAAGAGAGAGGGGGAGGTGCTCACCGTGCTCAGGGGATCTTGGCGATGCTCAACGTGGTCGCGAGGAGGCGAGGGGCGCACTGGAGCGGGGTTAATCGCTCGCCGGAGTGGAGGACGGCGTCGGGTTCGTCTGGTGGTCGTCGTGGGCGGTGTTGTGGTTCACTCCGAGGCAAAACGAGGATGCAGTTAGATGCGCAAGACCAAGGCGAACCTGCATGCGTGAAGGAGAGGGCGCGGGGTGGTCCATGCTTACCAGGGGACGTCGCCGGAGAAGGTAGCAGACGTGGCGGCGCTCAGTCGAAGTGGTTGCCAATGTTCTGGGGCGCCCGCGGTTGAATGGGAGGTACAAGGAGAAGCGTCTAGGTCTGGGGAATGTACCTGTGTGCTTGGGAAGGCAAAGGGTGGCGAGGTTCGGCCGGAATCGAGCAGGGAGCTCGTCGGAGCAGTGGGAGTGCGGCTCGAAATTACGTCGGCCTAGGGGCAGAGAGAGGGAGCCGCTGGCGCTTTAGTAGGCGTCATTGCAGGGGGAGTTAAAGCCGTGGTTAACGTGAATTGACTGCCGGCGTTACTGGCGTCAACGGCAGTGCGTCGTCTGCGCGAGGAAGAAGGGGTGAGCTGGCTGCGTGGATCCGCTTCGTCAGCGAAGGAGAGAGACAGGGAGAGGTTCCACCAGACAGTGTCTGCGCGGGTGCGAGTTTAAGTGGAAAACGTTTCGCAGAGGGGGAGAGAGACTGGGCTGCGAGTGGGCTTCCTGGGTCAGGTGGGTTGGGCTGCTGTCTGATCCCTTTTTTTTGTTCAGTAATCTTTTCCTTTTCTATTTCTATTTTCTGTTTTGAAATTCAAACAACAAATCAAAAATTCAATTCACATCAAACTTTCACCAAATTTTTCAATTGAATTTGGTTCTGTTTAACAACATAAACCAAAGTCCAAAGATCAAAATAATATTTTTATTTTAGGGTCCATTATTAATTAAATAAATAGACCTTGTTTATTAATCAAATAGATTTTGATTTATTCAAAGCTCCATTTTTGAAATCTAAATATTATCAAAACCAAATCAGTAGGTTTTATTTGAAAATAAAGAATACTTGGAAAACTTGTTTAAAATAAATAAATAAGTTTTGATGTTTAATTAAAATAGTAAAACCTTTATTTTCAATAAACTGGGATATTAAATCCTTATATTTTTTTATTTAAATAATCCCTTACTATTTTTATCAAATAGAAATATTTTATTTCAAAGGCTTGGCCAAGTTTTAATTTGGCTTATAAAATAATCCTTATTTAAATTTCTTCCTTTTTCATTTGAAAACCAAATCTTTTTATTTAAAGATTCAAAATAGTATTTCCAAATATTTTTATTTTCCTTTATTAAATGTTTGTCTTTTTAAATCCCTTTAGGATTTATTTGATCAAAATAGGTTTGAGAATTTCCAATTGAATTCAAAAAGTTTCTTCTCACCATGAAAATCAACAAAGTTTTATTTTATTCATTTATTTTTCACATTACAAGATTTGGAAAATCTTGGGATGTGACACAAGAAGATTAAATTTCTGCGTTCTGATCGTGGAGGTGAATATCTAAGTTACGAGTTTGGCGAGCATTTGAAGAAATGCAGAATACTTTCACAATTGACACCGCCGGGAACACCATAGCGTAATGGTGTGTCCGAACGTCGTAATCGAACTCTCTTAGATATGGTCCGTTCTATGATGTCACTTATAGATTTACCGCTATCATTTTGGGGTTATGCATTAGAAACAGCCGCATTCACTTTAAATAGGGCACCATCTAAATCCGTTGAAACGACACCGTATGAATTATGGTTTGGGAAGAAACCTAAATTGTCGTTCCTTAAAGTTTGGGGTTGCGAAGCCTATGTAAAGAAGTTACAGCCGGAAAAGCTTGAACCCAAAGCGGAAAATTGCGTCTTCGTAGGATACCCAAAGGAAACTATTGGGTATACCTTCTATCATAGATCCGAAGGCAAAATCTTTGTTGCCAAGAATGGATCCTTTCAAGAGAAAGAATTTCTCTCGAAAGAAGTGACTAGAAGGAAAGTAGAACTCGACGAGGTTGTCGAACCTTCTCTCGAACTTGCGAGTAGCGCAGCACCGGAAGTAGCTCCTGTGGTGCCTGCACCAATAAGAGAGGAAGCTAATGATGATGATCATGAAACTTCGGTTGTAGTTTCTACAGAACCTCATAGGTCAACGAGAACTCGTACCACTCCTGATTGGTATGATCCCATTATGAGTGTCATGTTGGTGGACAACACCGATGACCCTGCGACATATGAGGAAGCGATGATGAGCCCAGATTCCAATAAATGGCAAGAAGCCATGAAATCCGAGATTGGATCCATGTACGAAAACCAAGTATGGACTTTGGAGAACTTACCGGATGGCCGGAAGGCTGTCGAGAACAAATGGATTTTCAAGAAGAAAACAGATGCTGATGGAAATGTTACTGTCTATAAATCTCGACTTGTCGCAAAAGGGTTTCGACAAATTCAAGGAGTTGACTACGATGAGACTTTCTCACCTGTAGCGTAAGGATTATGTTAGCAATCGCTGCATATTATGATTATGAGATATGGCAGATAGATGTCAAAACAGCGTTCCTCAATGGAGACATTGATGAAGAGTTGTATATGATGCAACCCAAAGGTTTTGTCGATCCTAAGGATGCTAACAAGGTATGCAAACTTCAACTGTCCATTTATGGATTGAAGCAAGCATCCCGAAGTTGGAATCAACGTTTTGATAAGGTGATCAAAAGTTTTGGTTTTATACAAACTTATGGAGAAGCTTGTATTTACAAGAAAGTGAGTGGGAGCTCTGTAGCATTCTTAATACTATATGTAGATGACATATTATTGATTGGGAATGATGTAGACCTTCTTAATAGTGTCAAGGTATATTTGAATAACAGTTTTTCAATGAAAGATCTTGGCGAAGCAGCTTACATATTGGGCATAAAGATTTATAGAGATAGATCGAGACGTATAATATCATTGTCACAAAGTACATATTTGGAAAAAGTTCTAAAGAGGTTTGGAATGGAAGATGGCAAGAAAGGGTTCTTGCCCATGTTGCCCAATACGACCTTGAGTAAAACTCAAAGTCCAACAACGGTAGAAGCTAGAGAAAGGATGAGTAAAACTCCCTATGCCTCAGCCATAGGATCTCTAATGTATGCCATGCTATGTACTAGACCCGACATTGCATATGTTGTTAGTTTAACTAGCAGATATCAAAGTGATCCAGGAGTGGATCATTGGACAACGGTCAAAAACATCCTTAAGTACTCGAGAAGAACTAAGGATATGGTTCTTTCTTATGGAGGTGATGAACAACTCGTTGTTAATGGTTACACCGATGCTAGTTGGAACACCGATCCGGATGATTCTAAATCACAATATGGATACGTATTTATTTTGAATGGTGCAGCAGTTAGCTGGAGAAGTGCAAAGCAAAGCGTTGTGGTGAGATCTTCAACTGAATCGGAATACATGGCTGCTTCGGAGGCTTCACAAGAAGCGATATGGATGAAGGAGTTCATTACAGAGCTCGGTGTGGTTCCAAGTGCGCTGGACCCAATGTCTATCTACTGTGATAACATGGGCGCCATAGCCAATGCGCAAGAACCAAGGTCACACAAGAAGCTGAAGCACATCAATCTACGTTTCCATGCTATTCGAGAACATATCCAAGATGGTGACATAAAGATTTGCAAAGTACACACAGATCTGAATGTGGCGGATCCGTTGACTAAACCTCTCCCGAGGGCAAAACATGACCAACACAAAACTGCCATGGGTTTTCGGCATATTACCATGTAATCTAGATTAGTTGACTCTAGTGCAAGTGGGAGACTATTGGAGATATGCCCTAGAGGCAATAATAAATGTAGTTATTATTATATCTTTGTGTTTATGATAAATGTTTACATTCATGCTATAATAGTATTAACAAGGAAACATTAATACTTGTGTGATTTGTAAACTTAAATTGAAGTCCCTAGTAAAGCCTCTTCATAATACTAGCTTGTTGGTTAATAAATGATTGTGGTTTCCCTATCATGAACATTGAGATGTTATTAACAACAAGATCATATCGTTAGGAGAATGATATGATGGACATACTCCTATAGATAAGCGTAGCATAAAGATCAAGTCATTTTAATAGTTCAATTGCTATATGTTTTCTGATACATAGTAACCTAATTCCTTCGACCATGAGATCATGCTTATCACCATCACCGGAAGGATGCTTTGATGACATCAAACACCACACCATAACTGGGTGGCTATAAAGGTGGCATTGAGTGTTTGGAAAGTATTGGTTGAGACACATGGATCAAGAGTGGGATTTGTCCATCCATATGACGGATAGATATACTTTGGGCCCTCTCGGTGGAATGTCATCCAATTAGCTTGCAAGCATGTGACTGGTTCACAAGGTATCACATATCACGGGAACGAGAAAAGAGTACTTATCAATAACGAGGTTGAACTAGGTATGCAGAGATACCGACGATCAATACCTCGGATAAGTAAACTATCGTGAGACATAGGGAAATCGGTATCGTATGTAAGTGGTTCATTCGATCACAAAGTAATCATTGAAATATGTGGGAGCCATATGAATTTCCAAATTCCTCTATTGGTTATTGTTCGGAGAAGTGTCTCGATCATGTCCGCATAATTCACGAACCGTAGGGAGACACACTTAAGGATTCGACGTTGTTGAGTAGTTATGGAATGATGAGTAAGAGACCAAATGTTTTTCGGAGTCTCGGATGGTATCCGGGATATCACGAGGAGATCCGGAATGGTCCGGAGAATAAGATTCATATAAGGAAAGTCCTGTTTCGGGGTTGGAGAATGGTTCCGGTGTTTTCATCGGGAATGTTCTAGAAGGTTCCGGAATGTCCGGCACTCCGGAGGGGAAGGGTACATGAATGTGTCATAACAAGTTGGAATGGTTGCATCATGTACTAGGTGTCATCGCTGAGCAAAATAAAGGGATAAATCAAATCCTAGTTTGAGAAGTCAAACGCCAATTTGAGAAGTCAAACGGCTATTTTGCTTGGTGGAGGGAGAGTAGGAAACCTACTTGGGGAGGAAGTCCCTCTCCCTCCACCGCCGGCCTTGGAAGCCGAGTTGGGAAGGGATTCCCCTCCCCTTGGCCGCCGCCCTCCACCTATATAAGGAGGGGCAGGGCTGCCCCTCCAAGCACACAACTTGCACCCTGCAAACCCTAGCCCCAAGCCGCCGGCGCCGCCACCTCCTGCTACCGCCGTCGCCTAGGGCAAAACCCTAGACGTTGAGTTGGGGCATCCCCTTTCCCTAGCCGCCGTCCTAGCCTCTCCTCCTTGGTGCGTCTAAACCCTAGATCACCGGGGGCTCTCTCATAGTCCACCATACTCGCTCCGGCTTAAGGCGAAGCCCTGCGAGATCTCCCCTCTACTTCCGGTACCACGCCGTCGTGCTGCCGGAATCGCGAGGAGAGTGCTACAACCTCTGCTGCCTGCTGGAACAAGGGAGAGGAAGGTCTTCGTCGAGTACCGAACGTGTGACCGACTGTGGGAGCGCTGCCGGAACGCAGCGCCGGAAGGATCGTCTACGCGATCTTGAGATCGGGAAGAGTACGACTACATCACCCACGAGAATCCACTCTCGTTAAACACTTTAGAATCTTCGAGGGTGAGTTATTCCATCGACTCGTTGCTACAATCTCTTGGCTTGTTTCTTTGTATGCGGTAGAATTTTTTTGTTTTCCATGCTACGAACCCCTACATTCAATTCATTAATAAGTTACAAAAAGTAACTCATAAACTCAATAAATAATCTTACAGTAATAAAATTACAAAAAGAAGAGGAATATTTACATATTAAGAACTATTACAAAAATTCCTTACAAAGGAATAAAATAAACATTACAAAGAATTACATTTGTCTAAAAGAAAACCTACAATACTCTTGAATCTTTAAATCTTGTACCTGCAAAACAAAGAATAAACAAAAATAAAAAAAATAAAGGATTAGTTATTAACTTTTACTCTCAATAGTGAGCAGTGAGATGCACTTCTCCATTTTACATCATTGAGTAAATCTTTTAGGGGCAAGTTTCACCAATATGAAAGAATCAAATCTTTCATAACAAATAAGCCATAAGTCAAATGATTCCAATTAGTAAGAGGGGCAAATTTCACCAGGCAGGTTATTAGTAACCAGATAAAAGGTAGAACACCTCATTGAGCATATCCACCACTATGCAGCAGACACACAAGCAGTTCACACACCAAAATGCATGGATGTGCTGTCGACACAGCCATAGCTGCTTCTACAAGTAAAAGATCCAAGCACAACCATGGGCAAGCACAAGAGCACCACTCCATTGCTCACACCACACCAGAACCAGCAGCTTAGCCAAAGCCCAGCAAAACCAGCAAGCAAAACTCCACACTTGATAACCCCAAACATCATCAGATGGTGACATAAGGAGGGGGAAGAATCAGGTGGACAGCAAGGACAAGCCATAGGAGCTAGGAGGAGCAGGATAGATCAAGGCCAAGCACAGGAACCAGGGGAACAAGAACAATATCAGGAGGTGAAGGACAGTATCCAACCAGCAACACTAACATCACCACCAACCACAACAATCAACAGTTTTTGTGGTTAGTATCATAAAACTACCACATGATCTATTCATCTTATCCAGACAGAAACATGTGTTGTTTGATGAAACAATCTCTCAATGATCACCCTGGTGAGGTGAATCTATCCTAGAGGTTTTGAGTATAAAGATCAGAAATCGAACCTAACAAAAACACCAAATTCTTAGACCAGCCTCATAGATTTGGTGTTAACACATGCAACTTCTATAATATATCATTTGTTCTTGCAAGATCAGGGCACATCTCCTAGAAGGAGTAGCACCTCAGATCTTATAAGTTACAAACAAACCCAATCACTTAACCAACTAGTGTAGGGTTCACAGCATAGAAAACAAAAAAAAATCCTACGATGGGAACAATTATGTACCAAGATCTATCTACTAGATACAAACAACGGGCGGATGTATATCCGTAGAGAACATACCCTTGAAGACCGACAAAGCTTAACGAGTTCAACTCGTGGTTGATGTAGACGATCTCTTGCCGATCTCAAGATCGAGAGGAAGTCCTAGCGCTGCAAATCGGCAGCGCATCCGTGCTCGCACACACGTCTGAGGCACCGAGCAACCTCCACCTCCTCACTCCAGCGATGCAGTGGAAGCACAATTCTTTCTTGCCGAATAGCCACCGGGAACATATATCTCGCTGGTCCGAGACCATGGGGATAAATTCTAGAGGGGGAGAGAGATACTTCACGAGGAGGTGTGAGTGAGAAGTAAGGAGGGGGTTCCTTTAATAGGAGAGGGGGAACCCCAAGGGGGTGGCCGGCGCATGGGGGATGCCCCCTTGCCCTCCCCTCTTCATGTGGGTGGACACTCCACTCACAAATTTCCTTTAAATTCCCTCCACTCAAACTGGCCATTAAATTTCCACCAAATTTAATGCAAACTCACATTAAATAAAACTCTTTTATTTATCCAGAATTTTGTCAATTACTTTAATGACAAACATTCAATATAACCCCTTTCTAGTATTTTATTTCACATGCAAAACCACTTTCTCCAATTTCACCCGAAAACCTGTTTCGGTATCTAGTGAAATAAATTCATGCGCTTGTTATTCTTTCCGGCATGAAACTTTTACTCCAATTAGATGTCGGTGTCTCTGTGTCACCCTATGGTTCGTGAATAATGCGGACATGATCGAGACCCCTCTCGGATCAATAATCAGAAGCAGTATATGTAGACCCATACTGACTCCCACACATTCAACGATGACTTTCTTGTGATCGTCGGAACCTTTTATGCTAGTATCGTAATCCCTTTGTTTCGCGATATATTACATGTCCGAGATTTGATCATCGGTATCTCCATACCTAGTTTGATCTTGTTACTGACATGCACTCTTTTCTCATTCCCGTGATATAACATTCTAGTGATCTAATCACTTGCTTGCAAGCTAACCAGTGTGATATCACCGAGAGGGCCCAGAGTATATCTATCCGTCATCGGGATGAACAAATTCCACTCTCGATCCATGGGCCTCAACATAACACCTTATTAGTTCTGAACCCATCTTTATAATCACCCTGTTACGGTGTGACGTTTGATGTTATCAAGAAACTCTTCCGGTGTTAGTGATTGACATGATCTCATGGTCTAAGGATTAGGATCACTTTGTAAGTTGTTATAGCAATATAAACTCAATGACTTTGATCGTAATGCTATACTTCGGATGAATGTTCATCACATCATTACACTAATGTTGTGATCCCGCTATTAGCAACATCCAATTTTTATGATCAGGAAACCTTGATCATCTTGTTAATCAACGAGCTAGTTTATGAGAGAGGCATAACTAGGAACTTTCTGTTTGTTTATTAAACACACATGTATTAACGTTTCCGTATTGATACAATTATAGCATGCAAAATAAACATCTATCATATACTTGGAATATACATAATAAACACTTTATTATTGCCTCTCAGGGCATACTCCCTTCAACTAGGACCCTAGATCCTAGAGCCTCGGACCAACATCATAGGCATGATCAAACAATAAGCTTTCCAACTTATTAATAAGCATCTATTATGTTCCAGTAATGACCATAAGTGAAGCCAGCAACAAGATCTACCTGTGTACCACTCTAAGAAGGTTTCAGAAGCACTGATCTTACTACTAAGACAACCAGATAGTCCAGTTTTTATAAATCAACTAGCAAATCATTTCCCTGAGATCAAACTCAGAGATCATATCATATATATCTATTTATTTTCATAAGAATCATCAAACTCTATTGAGTAAAAAACCAGACTATGAAAAAAACAGGCAAGTCACAAACACTAATGCAATGAATCATCACTGACAGTGATACTGTCAGTTTCAAGATACTGACAGAAGATGAACATATCAATTTACAACATCACCAAATCAGATTACCATAGCATCAGATCAACCCCAACATAACTGTTGGAGATATGCCCTAGAGGCAATAATAAATGTTGTTATTATTATATCTTTGTGTTTATGATAAATGTTTACATTCATGCTATAATAGTATTAACAAGGAAACATTAATACTTGTGTGATTTGTAAACTTAAATTGAAGTCCCTAGTATAAGCCTCTATACATCACTAGCTTGTTGGTTGATAAATGATTGTGGTTTCCCTATCATGGACATTAAGATGTTATCGACAACAAGATCATATCGTTAGGAGAATGATATGGTGGACATACTCCTATAGATAAGCATAGCATAAAGATCAAGTCATTTTAATAGTTCAATTGCTATATGCTTTCTGATACATAGTAATCTAATTCCTTCGACCATGAGATCATGCATATCACCTTTACCGGATGGATGCTTTGATGACATCAAACACCACACCGTAACTGGGTGGCTATAAAGGTGGCATTGAGTATTCGAAAAGTATTGGTTGAAACACATGGATCAATAGTGGGATTTGTCCATCCATATGACAGATAGATATACTCTGGGCCCTCTCGGTGAAATGTCATCCAATTAGCTTGCAAGCATGTGACTGGCTCACAAGGGATCACATATCACGGGAACAAGAAAAGAGTACTTATCGGTAACGAGGTTGAACTAGGTATGCAGAGATACCGACGATCATAACCTCGGATAAGTAAACTATCGTGAGACAAAGGGAAATTGATATCGTATGTAAGTGGTTCATTCGATCGCAAAGTAATCGTAGAAATATGTGGGAGCCATATGAATTTCCAGATTCCTCTATTGGTTATTGTTCGGAGAAGTGTCTCGATCATGTCCGCATAATTCACGAACCGTAGGGAGACACACTTAAGGATTCGACGTTGTTTGAGTAGTTACGGAATGATGAGAAAGAGACCGAATGTTGTTCGGAGTCTCGAATGGGATTCGGGATATCACGAGGAGATCCGGAATGATCCGGAGAATAAGATTCATATAAGGAAAGTCCTGTTTCGGAGATGGAGAATGGTTCCGGTGTTTTCATCGGGAATGTTCTAGAAGGTTCCGGAATGTCCGGCACTCCGGGGGGGAAGGGTACATGAATGTGTTATATCAAGTTGATATGATTGCATCATGTACTCGGTGTCATCGCTGTTCAAAATAGAGGGTTTATTCAAATCCTAGTTTGAAAAGTCAAACGGCTAGTTTGAAAGTCAAACGACAAGTTTTGGAAAGAGGAGGAGGAGTGGGAAACCGAGTTGGGGAGGGTTTCCCTCCTCCAACCGGCGGCGCACCACCCAAGCCGAGTTGGGGAGGGACTCCCCTCCCTACCCTTGGCCGGCCGGCCCCTCCACCTATATAAGGAGGGGCAGGGCTCCCTCCTAGAGACACACAAGTCCCTTGCCCCGAAAATCCTAACCCTAGCCGTCGCCGCCCTCCAAGCCGCCGCAGCCTAGGGATCTCCTTGCCGCCGACTTGGGCACCACCAAGCCCTAGCCGCCGGCTCTAGCACCTCTTCCTCGGCGTGTCTAAACCCTAGATCATCGAGGGATTTCTCATAGCCCACCATACTCGCTCCGGCTTAAGGCGAAGCCCTGCGAGATCTCCCCTCTACTTCCGGTACCACGCCGTTGTGCTGCCGGAATCGCGAGGAGAGTGCTACAACCTCCGCTGCCTACTGGAACAAGGGAGAGGAAGGTCTTCGTCGAGTACCGAACGTGTGACCGACTGCGGGAGCGCTGCCGGAACGCAGCGCCGGAAGGATCGTCTACGCGATCTTTGTTTTCCATGCTACGAAACCCTACAGTGGTATCAGAGCCGTGTCTATATGTAGATCTGTTGCATGAGTAGAACACAATGGTCATTGTGGGCGTTAATGCTTTTGTTGTCGGTTGCTTCTTATGTACTTTGCATCTTGCGGTATGTTGGGATGAAGCGGCCCGGGCTAACCTTACATGACATCGTTCATGAGACTTGCTCCACGCTTGACATGCAACTTGTATTGCATAAGTGGCTTTGCGGGTGCCTGTTTCTCCTAGCATAGTTAAGATCCAATTTACAACGGGTGATTAACAATACTAGTATCAATGTTGTGGCATGTTCGTAAGTTAGAACGACACTTATTGAAAGCCCCAAACCACGTAAAACATGCAAAGAAATTAGAGGCGTCTAACTTTGTTTTGCAGGGGTGTGCTGTGATGTGATATGGCCATGATTGTGATTATATTTGATGTATGCAATGTTCCTTATTGTAAGTTGGCAACCGGAAGGAGCCATATGGTTGTCTTTAATTTATGTAAGACCCGCGTGTCTATTCAAAGTAGTTGTATTAGTTGAAGCCGGTGGACGACAACCATGGAGAAGCGTCATTGACCTTGATGCAATGCCGGTTATGATGGAGATCATGTTCGTGCTAGAAGATGGAGATCGGAAGCACAATGAAGAAAGGCCATATCATATCACATATTATGAATTGCATGTGATGTTAATCCTTTATGCATCTTGTATTGCTTAGTAGACGACGGTAGCATTATAAGATGATCCCTCATGCACATGAATTTCAAGTCATAAAGTGTTCACCCTCAGTTAGTACCGTTGCTAAAGCTTGTTGTTTCGAAGCACCACGTGATGATCGGGTGTGTTAGATTCCGCAAGTGTATACAGCGTGAGCAAGCCAGATTTGCTCATGCGGAAACTAAGGTTTGATCTTGACGAGCCTAGCATGTACAGACATGGTCTCGGGACACGGATCACCGAAAGGTAAAGCATGAATCATATAGTAGATATGATGAACATGTCGATTGTTCGCCATTGAAACTATATCAACTCTCGTGATGATCGGTGTTGATGTGGTGGATTTGGTTCGTGTGATCACTAAAACAATGTGAGGGATATTGTTTTGAGTGGGAGTTCACCTAGATTAATTTTATTATTAATTTGAACTCAATTTGTCATAAACTTAGTCTAAACTATTGCAAATATGTTGTAGATCAATGGCAGCCCCTACCATCAATTTTAATGCGTTCCTAGAGAAAGAAAAGTTGAAAAACAATGGAGGCAACTTCGCGGATTGGTTCCGCAATTTGAGGATTGTCCTCACAGCTGGTAATTTGACCTATGTGCTGGATGCACCGCTGGGTGACCCACCTGCAGCTGATGCTGCCGATGAAGTAAAGAACGTTACCTCACTCGGAAGACTCAGTACTCCACAGTTAAGTGTGCTATCTTGTATGGTTTAGAATCAGAGCTTCAGAAAAGGTTTGAGAATTCAGACCCATATGATATTGTCGAGGATCTCAAATTGATCTTTGAGACTCATGCGGCAATTGAAAGCTATGAGGCTTCTGAAAATTTCTTTAACTGCAAGATGGAAGAGGGCAGCTCCGTCAGTGAGCATGTGCTTAAGATGTCTGGGCACGCAAACAAACTTCAAAGCTTGGGTATTGTGATTCCTAATGCTTTGGGGATTTACCGTGTCCTCCAATCACTACCACCAAGTTAAAAGAACTTTGTGATGAACTACAACATGAAAAACATGAACAAGACGTTGCCAGAACTCTTTGCCATGTTGAAATCTGCAGAAGTGGAGATCAAGAAAGAGCACCAAGTGTTGTTGGTCAATAAGACCACCAAATTCAAGAAAGGCAAGTCTAAGCAGAAGGGACACTTCAAGAAGGGTGGCAAGAAAGTTACCACGCCAACGAAGAAGACCAAGGCTGGACCCAATCCTGATACTGAGTGCTTTTACTGCAAGGGAGAAGGTCAGTGGAAGCGGAATTGCCCAAAGTACTTGGCGGATTTGAAGAACGGCAACATCAAGAACAAAGGTATATCTGATATACATGTTATTGATGTGTATCTCACTAGTACTCGTAGTAGTGCCTGGGTATTTGATACTGGTTCGGTTGCTCATATTTGTAACTCGAAACAGGTGCTGCAGAATAAACGGAAGCTAGCGAAGAACGAGGTGACGATGCGCGTGGGAAACGGATCAAAGGTTGATGTGATCGCGGTCGGCACGCTACCCCTTCATCTACCATCGGGATTAGTTTTATACTTAAATAATTGTTATTTGGTCCCTGCGTTGAGCATGAACATTATATCGGGATCTTGTTTATTGCGAGACGGTTACTTGTTTAAGTCCGAGAATAATGGTTGTTCGATTTATATGAGTAATATGTTTTATGCACATGCACCTTTGATAGATGGTCTATTCTTATTGAATCTCGATAGTGGAAATACACATATTAATAACATTGAGGCTAAACGTTTGAAATCGAGCGATAACTCGGCCTATATGAACTCGACCTATATGTGGCACTGTCGTCTTGGTCACATTGGAGTGAAGCGTATGAAGAAACTCCATTCCGATGGACTTCTTGAATCACTTGATTTCGAATCACTTGATAGATGCGAAGCATGTCTGATGGGTAAAATGACTAAGACTCCATTTTCTGGTATGATGAAGCGAGCTACGGACTTATTGGAAATCATACATACCGATGTGTGTGGTCCAATGAGTGTAGCATCGCGTGGTGGTTATCGTTATGTTCTTACCTTCACGGATGACTTGAGTAGATATGGGTATATCTATTTCATGAAACATAAGTCCGAAACTTTTGAGAAGTTTAAGGAATTTCAAAGTGAGGTAGAGAATCAACGTAACAAGAAGATTAAATTTCTACGATTTGATCGTGGAGGTGAATATCTAAGTTACGAGTTTGGCGAGCATTTGAAGAAATGCGGAATACTTTCGCAGTTGACACCGCCGGGAACACCACAGCGTAATGGTGTGTCCGAACGTCGTAATCGAACTCTCTTAGATATGGTTCATTCTATGATGTCACTTACAGATTTACCGCTATCATTTTGGGGTTATGCATTAGAAACAACCGCATTCACTTTAAATAGGGCACCATCTAAATCCGTTGAAACGACACCGTATGAATTATGGTTTGGGAAGAAACCTAGATTGTCGTTCCTTAAAGTTTGGGGATGCGAAGCCTATGTAAAGAAGTTACAGCCGGACAAGCTTGAACCCAAAGCGGAAAAATGCGTCTTCATAGGATACCCGAAGGAAACTATTGGGTATACCTTCTATCATAGATCCGAAGGCAAAATCTTCGTTGCCAAGAATGGATCCTTTCTAGAGAAGGAATTTCTCTCAAAAGAAGTGACTGGAAGGAAAGTAGAACTCGACGAGGTTGTCGAACCTTCTCTCGAAATTGCGAGTAGCGCAGCGCTGGAAGAAGTTCTTGTGGTGCCTGCACCAATTAGAGAGGAAGCTAATGATGATGATCATGAAACTTCGGTTGAAGTTGCTACAGAGCCTCGGAGGTCAACGAGAACTCGTACCACTCCAGATTGGTATGATCCCGTTATGAGTGTCATGTTGGTGGACAACACCGATGACCCTGAGACATATGAGGAAGCGATGATGAGCCCAGATTCCAATAAATGGCAAGAAGCCATGAAATCCGAGATTGGATCCATGTACGAAAACCAAGTATGGACTTTGGAGAACTTACCGGATGGCCGGAAGGCTGTCGAGAACAAATGGATTTTCAAGAAGAAAACAGATGCTGATGGAAATGTTACTGTCTATAAATCTCGACTTGTCGCAAAAGGGTTTCGACAAATTCAAGGAGTTGACTACGATGAGACTTTCTCAATAGTAGCGAAGCTAAAGTATGTGAGGATTATGTTAGAAATCGCTGCATATTATGATTATGAGATATGGCAGATGGATGTCAAAACAGCATTCCTCAATGGAGACATTGATGAAGAGTTGTATATGATGCAACCCAAAGGTTTTGTCGATCCTAAAGATGCTAACAAGGTGTGCAAACTTCAACGGTCCATCTATGGATTGAAGCAAGCATCCCGAAGTTGGAATCAACATTTTGATAAGGTGATCAAAAGTTTTGGTTTTATACAAACTTATGGAGAAGCTTGTATTTACAAGAAAGTGAGTGGGAGCTCTGTAGCATTCTTAATACTATATGTAGATGACATATTGTTGATTGGGAATGATGTAGACCTTCTTAATAGTGTCAAGGAATATTTGAATAATAGTTTTTCAATGAAGGATCTTGGCGAAGCAGCTTACATATTAGGCATAAAGATTTATAGAGATGTATCGAAACGCCAAATATCATTGTCACAAAGTACATATTTGGACAAAGTTCTAAAGAGGTTTGGAATGGAAGATAGCAAGAAAGGGTTCTTGCCCATGTTTCCCAATACGACCTTGAGTAAAACTCAAAGTCCGACATCGGCAGAAGATAGAGAAAGGATGAGTAAGACTCCCTATGCCTCAGCCATAGGATCTCTAATGTATGCCATGCTATGTACTAGACCCGACATTGCATATGCTGTTAGTTTAACTAGCAGATATCAAAGTGATCCAGGAGTGGATCATTGGACAGCGGTCAAAAACATCCTTAAGTACTTGAGAAGAACTAAGGATATGGTTCTTTCTTATGGAGGGGATGAACAGCTTGTTGTTAATGGTTACACCGATGCTAGTTGGAACACTGATCCGGATGATTCTAAATCACAATCAGGATACGTATTTATTTTGAATGGTGCAGCAGTTAGCTGGAGGAGTGCAAAGCAAAGCGTTGTGGCGAGATCTTCAACTGAATCGGAATACATGGCTGCTTCGGAGGATTCACAAGAAGCGATATGGATGAAAGAGTTCATTACAGATCTGGGTGTGGTTCCTAGTGCGCTGGACCCAATGTCTATCTACTGTGATAACATGGGCGCCATAGCCAATGCGCAAGAACCAAGGTCACACAAGAAGCTGAAGCATATCAAGCTACGTTTTCACGCTATTCGAGAACATATCCAAGATGGGGATATAAAGATTTGCAAAGTACACACATATCTGAATGTGGCGGATCCGTTGACTAAACCTCTCCCGAGGGCAAAACATGACCAGCACCAAACTGCCATGGGTGTTCAGTGTATTACCATGTAATCTAGATTAGATGACTCTAGTGCAAGTGGGAGACTGTTGGAGATATGCCCTAGAGGCAATAATAAATGTAGTTATTATTATATCTTTGTGTTTATGATAAATATTTACATTCATGCTATAATAGTATTAACAAGGAAACATTAATACTTATGTGATTTGTAAACTTAAATTGAAGTCCCTAGTATAAGCCTCTATACATCACTAGCTTGTTGGTTGATAAATGATTGTGGTTTCCCTATCATGGACATTAAGATGTTATCGACAACAAGATCATATCGTTAGGAGAATGATATGGTGGACATACTCCTATAGATAAGCATATCATAAAGATCAAGTCATTTTAATAGTTCAATTGTTATATGCTTTCTGATACATAGTAATCTAATTCCTTCGACCATGAGATCATGCATATCACCTTTACCGGATGGATGCTTTGATGACATCAAACACCACACCGTAACTGGGTGGCTATAAAGGTGGCATTGAGTATTCGGAAAGTATTGGTTGAAACACATGGATCAAGAGTGGGATTTGTCCATCCATATGACGGATAGATATACTCTGGGCCCTCTCGGTGAAATGTCATCCAATTAGCTTGCAAGCATGTGACTGGCTCACAAGGGATCACATATCACGGGAACGAGAAAAGAGTACTTATCAGTAACGAGGTTGAACTAGGTATGCAGAGATACCGACGATCATAACCTCGGATAAGTAAAATATTGTGAGACAAAGGGAAATTGATATCGTATGTAAGTGGTTCATTCGATCGCAAAGTAATCGTAGAAATATGTGGGAGCCATATGAATTTCCAGATTCCTCTATTGGTTATTGTTCGGAGAAGTGTCTCGATCATGTCCGCATAATTCACGAACCGTAGGGAGACACACTTAAGGATTCGACGTTGTTTGAGTAGTTATGGAATGATGAGAAAGAGACCGAATGTTGTTCGGAGTCTCGAATGGGATTCAGGATATCACGAGGAGATCCGGAATGGTCCGGAGAATAAGATTCATATAAGGAAAGTCCTGTTTCGGAGATGGAGAATGGTTCCGGTGTTTTCATCGGGAATGTTCTAGAAGGTTCCGGAATTTCCGGCACTCCGGGGGGAAGGGTACATGAATGTGTTATATCAAGTTGATATGATTGCATCATGTACTCGGTGTCATCGCTGTTCAAAATAGAGGGTTTATTCAAATCCTAGTTTGAAAAGTCAAACGGCTAGTTTGAAAGTCAAACGGCAAGTTTTGGAAAGAGGAGGATGAGTGGGAAACCGAGTTGGGGAGGGTTTCCCTCCTCCAACCGACGGTGCACCACCCAAGCCGAGTTGGGGAGGGACTCCCCTCCCTCCCCTTGGCCGGCCGGCCCCTCCACCTATATAAGGAGGGGCAGGGCTCCCTCCTAGAGACACACAAGTCCCTTGCCCCGAAAATCCTAACCCTAGCCGCCGCCCTCCAAGCCGCCGCCGCCTAGGGATCTCCTTGCCGCCGACTTGGGCACCACCAAGCCCTAGCCGCCGGCTCTAGCACCTCTTCCTCGGCGTGTCTAAACCCTAGATCGTCGAGGGATTTCTCATAGCCCACCATACTCGCTCCGGCTTAAGGCGAAGCCCTGCGAGATCTCCCCTCTACTTCCGGTACCACGCCGTTGTGCTGCCGGAATCGCGAGGAGAGTGCTACAACCTCCGCTGCCTTCTGTAACAAGGGAGAGGAAGGTCTTCGTCGAGTACCGAACGTGTGACCGACTGCGGGAGCGCTGCTGGAACGCAGCGCCAGAAGGATTGTCTACGCGATCTTGAGATCGGGAAGAGTACGACTACATCACCCACGAGAATCCGCTCTTGTTAAACACTTGGAATCTTCGAGGGTGAGTTATTCCATCGACTCGTTGCTACAATCTAGTAGATAGATCTTGGCTTGTTTGTTTGTATGCGGTAGAAATTTTTTGTTTTCCATGCTACGAAACCCTACAATAACATCATCTAAGGATGATAAGAATCACTAAGGACAGAGAACACAATCTTGCCCTGCACGAGCGTGGACCAGGACCAAATCGAACTGGACCAGATGGACGAGCGTGGTCGACAACCTCGCCCTGCACCACGACAGCGGCCAGGGAGGACCACGGCGGCGAGCAGCGCACGACGGCAGCGCCATCGACCACGGGGTGGAGGAGGAGAGGAGGAGAGGTCGAGAGAGAGAGAGAGAGAGAGAGAGAGAGAGAGAGAGAGAGAGAGAGAGAGAGAGAGAGAGAGAGAGAGTGAGTGAGTGAGTGGGTCGATGGGGCCAGAACCCTTCGGTGTGTCCTTTTGGTCAGGGCCACTTGGGCTAAATTGGCCCAATAAGCCAAAGGGAACCAGCCCAAAACCTAAAAGAAGATGTAATAATTAATAAAAGACCAAAATACCCCTAGAGTTAAATACAAACTCTAAAAATAAAATAGAATCTCAAAAACTACAAATAATATATTTCCAGATTCATAATAATCGAACCTATTTAATTAAATTAAGAAATAAATATTTATGTATATAATTTTTGATCAAGAATTTTATAATATAATTATGCTTTATGGAATTTTATAAAATTAATGAATAAATATAAAAATAAATAAAAATTACTTTTATTATATATTATTATCCTAGTATTTACAAAAAATACTAAATAAATGTTTTGAGTCATAAAAATAAATTCTTTTATATCAATCCTTAAAGAATTATTAAATGAATAAATATAGGAATTTATATTAAATTTTAAATTTAAAAATAATTTATTATCTTGTATAATGGCAAAGATAGTATGCAACAATTATTAAAGATTATTTTTTATGAAATCCTTTATTCTTAAAGGAATTATTGTAACTAAAATGATGGGTAAAACACACAAAGAGAATAAATGATAAATAATGCATTGCATTACTATGCATATTCATTTTGCCTCTTTAAATATTGTCCTTACCGGGCAATAATGATGTTTTGTAGACATAGAAGCTCAAGGTCCACTATAAGCATCCGACTTCACTACCTTGCAATCACAAGGCAAGTTTATCACTTGCTCATGTCCTTTGAGGAGTCTTTATCAAAGTATTTGCAAATTGTGTGTTATCATCTATGTTTTGAAGAAAGAAAATATTATTTTCTCAAATAAACAAATTATAGATATCATCCTAAGTGATGATATAATGAAGCAATGGAACTTAGTTTTCTATTTGCAACAATGATGACCAAGTAGGGACTTAACAACCCATGACATCAGTGATTCTAGCGTCGTATATTACGCGTTAACCATGAGATTTGAAATGGGACAGAGAAGTCAGCTGTATCTTCTTCCTCTCGCATGTAGCCGATGTGCAGGTCGTGGCTGTTATCACTCGTAGCATGCATATTAATTGGTAATTCGTAGAGATATGCAGCATATAGGTGGGAACCCTCATTGTCCCACGATAGTTCTGGCATCTAACGGTCTGTACAAACCATTGTCGTAATTCAATGGGTGGGCATGGTGTACACCAAGGAGGCATGCGAGGTCCCGAAGGGGGAAGTGATTAGCTTGGATCACCTACTGGGCCCCACATCATGGAATTGAGGACAGGAAAGTACGCCCGGTTGTGCAAAAAGGAGTTGACCTCTTATGAGTAAAGTAATGCACCTCTGTAGAGTGTAAGAACTATAACTTGTTACTCCCTATTCCAGGAAGGAGCTACGAACGCGGCAGGAAAGGAACTCGATGAAAGTTCTGGTAAACCTGCGAAGGCTAATGGGCATAGTTTTTTTTACAATAAAATCAATCTTTGAAGAAAGATTTACGGAAACTGCATAGTGCCAAGGACTTATAGTCCGAGGTTGTAGTTAGAGCATCAAACTTCCCACCTTGCATATAATGAACTTTGTGGGTAACGATGTTACTCACCCTTTCCTTTGATTCCTTTCTTAGACTTTGAGGATCCCGAAGATACTCCAATGTATGCAGCAGAATGCCAAGAAGATATCTTCTATGAGGAGCCTGAACTGTCAGGTGGTGTTGAGGGAGTGGATTACGAGATCTGCTATGGAGTAGATGGCAACGAGTCAGCTTAGTTGCTCTACTTAATAGTAACCAACAGAGCCGAGCAGCAGGAACATTATATAATAAGCTGCTGAGCTCAACCTTTAGTTTGAGTTGTTACTTTTAAATTCTGTTGAAACACTTTATATTTTGGTTTGTAAGTTGAATCTTCTGGAAGTCTTGAACTCTCGTATTGTAATAATAAGAATGTGTGTATGTTTGTAATATGGAGCCGCAATATTTCTGTTGTACCACTCTGAGGGATGTGATATTTACGGAACGGTGTTCTGTGGATGTCATGTCAACGACTATAGTGTACTACACATGCAGTGGTATGCTGAGTCACCGCAGTTATATTCCCTAAAGTTTGCATATGGTGATATGTAAATCATTACGATCGATGTGATCAGTTCTATGGCGGTGGTTAAGGATTAATCGAAGATCTAATTTTGTGATCGTGCTACACGAGAGGAACGACATACCCCTACTAGTGGTTGCCACCATCGGGATAGACTGTGATACGTATTATGGACATACAAAATGGGTATAACTTAGGGCTGATGTCCGAGGAGCAGACTACTCTCCTCTAGTCCTTCCAGACCACACGCCTGCGGGATTTGGAGGCCTCCGATCTACTCATCGAGAACATCGTTGTTGCGTTGTCGCACACGACGACCTGGGCTGGAAGAGCGCGACCTTCGTTTCATGGCAGACGAGTAGTGACCGACGATGCTAGGCAGATCATAAGTCTACGTCGGGGCGTCAGAACATGCACGCTATCAGTAGGCTGCCCTTCTTGCAACGCTGAAGGTTAAAGAGGGGTGCCGCCAAAAGATTTCCCTCGTTGTCGCGCAGATGGCAACCGGTCGGTGCGTGTGAATGCGACTGCCATGATGCATGATCACGCATTCGCCGTGAAAGCTGCTATGGCCGCCCAAGCGGAAGCTGTTGCAAAAGAGTTAGCTACCGAGCGAGCTCGCATGAGCCTCGCTCGGCTCAGCAAGCGCAGACTAGCCGTCTAGAGGCATCACCAGGCCAAGGAAGCCACGTCGGCGTGGCATTCTAGGGAGAACGGCGACACAAAAGCGAAGGGCCAAGAAAGCTTCGGCTACGGGGCTGGCGAGGGCCAAGGAATCTCCGATGGCACATAGGGCGACAGTAAAGAAAGCTACGCCAATGCGGACAACGACCAAGCTAGCTACATCGACGCGGGATTCTCGAGGCCTATTTAGTTTTGCTAGATTAGGTTTATTTTGTTCTATTTTTAGTTGTATAGACTCTATCCAATAAATGAATGAAAAGAGACGAAAGAGATGATGTCATTGAGGACTTTGAAGCTGTAGTTGTGGTACTTTCAAATCCGACTTGTCGATGGATGAGCATGGTCATTTGGTTTCTTCGGTAGTGTTGTTACCTTGTGGTATCATTAACTATTTCTGGGTTGTACCTCTATCTCGTTCTATTTTTCTTAGCCACGATGTACCATGTCCGTTAATATTACTATATCTTTCTTTCTATTAAAATAAAATCTACAATGCACATGGTCACCCAACACTGTTGTGGATAAATACAAACTGTTTTAATAGGGACTAGTAGTGTAGTACAAGGTGCTCTATTATTTATGCAGGCCTTCATTAGGCTGATCATAGTGCAAAGTAAGATAGAATAGTAACATATATATATATGATACTAGTCTATGTTACTATCTTCATAGTGAATAGTAACATGTGTGTTGTGTCATACAAATAGTTATTTATTAGATTATAAACTCATTTGATCTGATTATGTGTAATGTTACAATAACCAAATATGTTACTCCATCCCCTCATTAACTCACTGCTAGTAAGCAATTTTGTCGAATTAGACCCTTAGTTACTACTGAAGGGGTCCAGTCTATTCGATGAATTCATTCATTATTCTGGCAGGCCTCAAAGTGTACACAAAGCATAACAAAATAGATATTAAACAAGCATGAAACATAAAAAAAAATATATACGTTTACGACAATCACTACATCACGCGTGCCCACAACGCCGCACCCGCTTCGACAAGTGGTCATCTGCTCCCGCGAAGTGCTCGACGGTATGTCGCGTCCCGATGAGTAGATGAGTTTGTTGTTTTATCGGTTTATAGTTTGTTTGTCCAATGTATTATTAAAATTGTGTAGATGAGTTCGTCGTATGATTCGTCCGATAAGGCATGGTATATTGAAGAAGAAGAAGAAGATATAGCCATTATATGTGCAATAGGCGTCAAAAAGAGGCCGAAGCATGGTGGTTTCATTTTCGGTCGACAAAAATTGTGGCAGGAGAGGATATAAGCCCATGACAAGCTGATGCATTGTTATTTTGTTGAGAATCCAACCTACCCGGAGAACTATTTTCGCTGTCGTTTTCGGATGAGCATCCGATTGTTCAAGTGTATCTCCGAGGAGGTGAAGAAATATGACAAATTTTTTCAGCGATGAAGAAATGCCGATGGAGAACTTGGGCATAGCACTGAGCAAAAGGTCATCGTTGCTTTGCGTATGCTAGAATATGGGATTCCAACGAATCTTGTTGGTTATCATTTGGTGATGGCTAAGAGCCAAGCTATCGAGTGTGTAAAGCACTTTGCAGTGGCCATTGCCAACGTGTTTGGCGAGGTGTATTTGAGAGCCCCCAATGAGCAAGATACAACTAGGCTACTGGAGTTCAATGTAAATCATGGATTTCCAGGTATGCTTGGTTCTATTGATTGTATGCATTGGAGTTAGAAAAACTGTCTGACGGCATGGCATTGACAGTTCAAAGGCCACGAGAAGGATTTCACTATAATCCTCGAAGCTATGGCTGACTATGAGACTTAAATTTTGCATGGTTTCTTTGGATTGCCTGGTACGTTGAATGACATCAACGTTCTCCAACGCTCACCACTAATGAACATAATTGCATTGGGTGATACTCCACCGGTTGAGTTTGTAGCCAATGGGCGCACTTACAACTACGGGTACTTCCTAGTCGATGGCATCTACCCAAAGTGGTAAATATTTGTGAAGCCAGTTGTGAAATCATCTGGTAAGAAACAGATTCAATTCCATAATATACAAGCGGCGGCTAGGAAAGATGTGGAGAGAGCATTTGGGATTTTACAAGCCCAATTTGCTATTGTCAGGTGACCGGGGATATTTTGGGATCAAGACATCCTTTGGTATATCATGACAGCTTGTGTCATCATGCATAAAATGATCATCGAGGATGAGCATGGTCAACAGAATGACTGTTTGCACTATGAGTTGATGGGACGCCTTGTACGGATCCGTAGGAGAGAGGAGAGATTAGCCTAGTTTATTGCCTCGTACAAAGCTATTCGAAAGGAAGATGCGCATCTGCAGCTTCAAGAAGATCTCATCGAGGAGTGGTTGACATGGAATGGACAACAACAGTTTCATCTTATCATTTGTATGTTTGTTGTATTCTTGAAAATTTATTTGTTCTATGTTTGTATTCCATTTGTTGTATTGTTGATGATAACTATATGTCGTACTCTTGAGGCACAATTTTTGTTTGTGTTGTAATAACAATAAAATTATTTATGTATGTTTTTTGGTTTGAGTTTGATCTTCATTGTCCTACATTTGTTGTTGTTTGCTGTTTTTTAAGCGTCGGCGTGCTGCGTTTTACTGCGCCTGGTAAAGCGATAGATGCGTGCGCTATAAAATTTAGGGTGTCCGGAGAAGCTAATCATCCTCGCACGCACAATACTGCAAAATCAGGCGTTGTAAACATAATTTATAGCGTCGCGATTTATAGCGCCCGTTAGAGTTGCTCTTAGTCCATGGTCGAGTCTATTTGATGAATTCATCATTTTTGGTAGACCTATTTAGTTTTGTTAGATTAGGTTTATTTGTTATTTTTAGTTATATAAACTCTATTCCAATAAATGAATTGAAAAAAACTACCACACTGAGAGCGTCTCCAGCAGTAGCCCAAAAATGCAGCACTGCAAATCAGTTTTGAAGCACGCGCTATCGCATTCGAGCGCTGCAAAATCGCGCGAACTCCGCCGGAGGCGTTAAAATGCATCGCCCGAGTGTTCGCGAGTTTTTTGCCCCAACCAGGTGCTGTAAAATAGAGCGCGCGCTACAGACGCAAACACAAAAACAGCAATTCCATACATTCAACAAGATCAAACAAACACCGAAAAATTGACAATAAATTGTCTAGAAAATTTATTACAACAAATTTTGTATCACCAATAGCACAAATAGTTTTACAACACACCAACAAATAGTTTTACAACAATACAACGATGTCGTTCATCAACAAATACAACAAATTGTTTCACAACAATACAACAAACATACAAATGAACTACCGGCCTCCAAACCATTTCCACCACTCCTCGATGAGATCATTTTAAAGCTCATCATGTGCGTCATTGGACCGGATTGCATGATAAGAGGCCATGAATCGTGCAATCCTATGTTCTGATCATTGAACTTGTACGGGCACACCCATCAAGTTATAGTGGGTGGTTTCTTCTATATCTTTCCCACGGTCATCCTCTATGATTATGTTATGCATGATTACACAAGCATTCATGATATACCAAAGGAAATCTTGGTCCCAAAATCTAGCAGGTCCTCTCACAATAGCAAATTGGGCTTGCAAAATCCCAAATGCTCTCTCCACATCTTTCCTAGCCGTCGCTTGCGCTGCATGAAAGTTGGTTTGTTTCTTACCTTTGGGCTTGTGGACCGGCTTCACAAATGTTTTCCACCTTGGGTAGATGCCGTCAGCAAGATAGTAGCCATAGTTGTACTTACAGCCATTTGGTTCAAACTCCACTTGTGGACCTTCACGCAACGCGATCCTTGTCATAAGAGGAGACCGTTGGATGACATTGATGTCATTGAAAGACCCGGGCATACCAAAAAATGCATGCCAAAACCAAGTCTTGTGGTCGGCCACCGCTTCAAGGATTATAGTTGAATCCTTTTTGTGCCCTTTAAATTGGCCATGCCATGCCGCAGGACAATTATTCCAACTCCAATGCATGTAATCTATGGAGCCAAGCATTCTGGAAAATCCCCGAGCCGCGTTCTTCTCCAAGAGCCTAGCCGTGTCCTCGGCATTGGGGGCTCTCAAATATGTGGTGCCAAACACTTGCACAATAGCCACAACAAACCGCTTCACGCACATGATAGAGGTGCTCTCACCCATGGCCAAGTGGTCATCAATGAGATCCGCCGGTATACCGTATGCCAACATCCTCAAAGCGGCGGTCACCTTCTGATAGGTGCTATGCCCGAGCTCTCCGGCGGCATTCCTCCTCTGCACAAAGTATGTATCATACTTGGTCACCTCCCACGCGATGTGCTTGAATAAACCGGTGCTCATCCGAAAACGACGATAAAAATAGCTCTCGAGAAATGTTGCATCATTATTGAAATAAATCCGCATCAACTTGTTGTGGCCTTCAGTCCATTCCCTCCATAATTTCAGCCTACCAAAAACCGAGCCACCTATCTTCGGCTTCTTGTTATCTCGCCAAGCCAATAGCATGGAAATGGCCTCATCTTCCTCCATATCGAACTCATCATCGAAGTCATCGTAGGATGAACTCATCTACACGTATGCAAAATAATTGAAACAACTTCTACCATCTAAAATGCACAAAAAATGAGCGTGGGCGTGGCGAAACGAACCATGCGGTAATTTTGACGAACACCTTATGTGCGCCAAGTTGCCTCCCGTCTCTAGGAAGACATCAGCGTCGACGAGCTTCAGCACGGCGCCTCGGCAGCACGCCGCCAACGAATCAAGTCCGCGCGGGCGCCAAGCTTCGCGAAATCCATCCGTGCCGCGCGGCGGCCGGGGTGGTGGGCGGGGGCGGGGGCGGGAGGTGAGCGCGGAGCGCAGGCCGGCGAGCGGGGGCGGAGGGAGGTGAGTGAAGTGCCGACGGGTGGGTTGGAGGTGGCGGCGGCGCCGACGGGGTTGGTGGGTGGCGCTAAAGTGGGTGGGGCAAAGAAGAGAGTGCGCGCGCGGGAGAAAAAAGTCCAGCGGTTGGTTCTTCTCGCACGTCGCCAGCGATAGCGCGCGCTGTAGCTGGTGACGAGGTTTAATCTCGTCAATGCCCATTGTTATGAGCTTGGGTTTTGGAGAAGATGGGGATGCTGGAGATCGCAGAACGGTTAGCAAACAAGCAACATGGGGACACGAGGTTTACCCAGGTTTAGGCCCCCGGAGGGAAAACCCTACTCCTGCTTGACTGCTCTTGATTACGATGGAACCGAAGGTTATAGGGGTGCGCAGATGCAATCTGGCGTGGAGGTGTGTATGCGGTGGTGTGCGATAGATTGTAAGAGAGCCTCCTCGTCGTGCCCTCCTGGCCTTTATATAGAGATAGGCAGGTCCCAGGAACAGATCGAGTCGGTTATAGGTTTTAGGGTTTACCCCTTTGAATTTCCTATCTACTCTAGTCTTGCTCTCCAAGGATCCGAAGGCGTCATGGGCCTTGGCCACCCGAAAGTCTTCATGGGCCGGCGTATATTTGCCGTGGGCCTTCCTTGGGCTGGACCAGGTATGCTGAGATCGTGTACCCGCGGGGTATAACCATGTCAGTAGCCCCCGAGTGTTTAGTCGAATCATAGATTCGGCTGAGGACTCTTCAATCCTTCGGGTGCAACTCTGTCTTTCAAGAGAATGTGTAGGGATTGTTGATGCGTGTGCCTGACTCTCCCGATGGATCAGGGTCAGTTAACTGTCTTAGGACAAAACAACACGATCTTCTTTAGGTTCGAGTCCCTCGACTCGAACCCGGAACATATGCTGGCATAATTCGACTCAGGCCGTGGAGGACTTACATGACTGGAATTTCAATGAATTTAAATGACGTACCCAACGCGTCCGTCGGGATTTTTCATCGCGCCTGTTGGCACGGATTCTTACTAGCAGAGCGCAGTCGTGTGCGTTACCTGGCCATCAGACGATATCTGTAGGTCTTATCTTTGTGTCGCAGACACAACATCCGAATGTTTATCACCGCAGAGGTGCTTCGGGTGGCCAAGGAGAATGTTGCTCACTCAGCGTTTAATTAGGGCAAAGTTGCCGAAAAAATGTTGCATGTTGATCCGACGGATCGCAGTCGAAGAATTCATAGGGTGCGCGGCCAGCGCTCCCTATGGGAGTAGCCCCCGAGTGTCTGTTCGAGTTGTAGACTCGAGCAGAGACTTTAATTCAGCCGTTGTTCAGCTTTAGGTCCGTGGAACACAAAATTTTCGGATGCTTGAAACCATTCTCCCTATGGAAGTAGCCCCTGAGTCTGTAGTGGAGTCGTAGACTCGACGTAGGACTCGAAGAAATAATTCGGTGATGTCATGTTTTTGTTCGCTTATCGGGTGCGCGGTCAGCACTCCTGATAGGAGTAGCCCCCGAGTATTTAGTCGAATCATAGATTCGAGTGAGTACTCTTAGCTGTGTAGCCGAAGAATTGTGGCTTTTGCTAGTATAGCATTTGATGACGTCAGTGCTGACGATCGGTGACCTCAAGCATCTGCTGCGCCAGAGATGACGTGACTAGACGAACATGGGTCCCACCTTCTGACCTTGAATTGACCGGTCACGAGCGGCGTGGAGATAATTACAGTGTCGCCTCAATTTTCGCGCGTAGTGGATGTCGTGTGAGCGACGGTTCACTGCTGTACTGACACGTGGTCGGTCAGATCTTGCATTTGACGCTAGGTCTTCTCGATGGACGGTGGTCGTGCATCGTCTTTGTCCTTATAATCTATGGGGAAAAATAATTTGTTTTCACCGCAGCCATTCTTGTTTCACTGCTCCAATCTTCTCTGAGCGTTCTTGCTACGCGTTGGAATATCCTCGAACATTTCCTTCTTTGATCCTACGTTCTCGCCGCCGGCGCCGCCACACCGCAATGGGGAAGCCTAAGAAGTCCTCTTCTGCGGTTGGCACCAGCGCTGCTGGTGGAAAAAAATGTTCTACCGCTGCCCGTGTCACCGACGGTGGCTGGCGGCGATCAGAGACGTGGGAGAGTGATCTCTGCAAGCTTCGTGAGCGAGGCTTGATCCCGCAGGATAGGGAGGCTGTCAAACTCCCTAGCAACAAGGTAATTCCCCGTCCCCCCGCTGGGTTTCGGGTTATGTTCCTCGCATTTGTCCTTCGGGGCTTTTCCTTCCCAGTCCACAATTTCCTTTGTGGACTGCTTTTTCTTTACTGCATCCAGCTGCATCATATTCCCCCCAACTCTCTTCTGCATATTGCTTGTTTCATCACTTTCTGTGAGTGCTGGCTCGGTATCGAGCCACACTTTGGCCTCTTCAGGAAGCTCTATTCCATGAAGAGGCAATCTAGTTCTGATGGTGTTTATCCCATTGGGGGTTGCATCATCTCCCTTCGATCCAATATTCTTTTCTTCTCCTTCTCCATGTCCAAATCTGTCCAGTACTGGCGGAGGCGATGGTTTTACATCCGCGACTCCACGGTGGCTGGGCCGGATTTTGGTCTTGCTCCTTTCGACCCTTCCCAAAAGTTCGAGCCGAAGAGGTCCTGGAAGAACCAGATCTTGGATGGCGAGGTAGCGGAGATAGAGACTCTCTATCATCGAGTGGAGGATCTTCAACTGACTCCGGATAAAGAGGTGAACGGTGTGGATATCATCCGCACTTTTCTCAAACGTCGGGTGCAGCCGCTCTAGGCTAGGGCGCACCCGATGTTCCTTTATGCTGGTCGTCGTGATCCGACTAGGGTTTCGACTGAGGAATTCTCCAAGGGAGATCTCGACGGGGTCCTTCGTCCGCTGCTGAAGTTCAAGGCTGGAGAGGATATCCCGGGGAAGTCGCTGACTTCTCCGTTCTCCGCTTCTCGTCCGGTTCCCCAGGTGTAGATCTGGGACGTGCGCGTGGTGCTATTTTTGACTGCGTTTTACTTGTCTTTATTTGTCTGCTGATAAATTTGCTTCTTTTGTGCAGGAGTTCAAGGTGTCGGGCATGTCGCCTCCATTGCTCGAAGTATTCCCGGATGCTCTGGATAATGAGGTGGTGGACTCCATGTCCGAGCTGCCATCGGCGCGATCTCCGACTGAAGAGGCCAACGAGTCGAGCGAGGATCACACTCGCAAGCGGACACGGAGCTCCAGCGAGTCTTCAGATGCTTCGACTCCGCCGACGCCGAGGAATCCGCTGGGCCTTGAACGTCACAGTGGAGATCATGGGGTCTCTTCTTCTCCCATTCCTGCCGTTCCCGTGCGAGTTGTGGCACCGCACCCGCCGGCGAAGCGGAAGAAGGAAGAGAAGAAAGAGGAGAAGAAGGGCAGGAAAACCCATGCTGTCTTCGACCTTAGCGATCTCGACTCGTAAGTTCCTTTAGCTTTTTTTGCTTTCTCTTGTCTTTTTACCTTGCGCTATGCTGAATTTTATTTCTTGTGTAGCCACTCCTCCGATGGCTCCTCTAGTGATGGTGCTCGGGAGATGATGGGGGAGTCTAAGGTCGTTCTTCCTCCTCCTCAGACGGTGGCCACCTCTGAAGGCGCTTCTCCAGACCCTTCTCCGCAGGAGATTCAGGTGGTTGCGCCTCAGAAGACTGCGAGCGGGCCTTCGGAGTCGCCGTCAAATCATGTAAGTAATTCTGTTTTCTGCCATGGGGGGGAGCCCCCGAGCCTTTTCGGATGATCTGTTGATCTTTCTTTTCTTCCCACCTCGAGGGGAGCCCCCGAGCATTTGTAGGATGCTTTGTTGTTCGTTTTTCCTTCGAGTCTCGGGGGGAGCCCCCGAGCATTTTTCGTATGTGGAACTTGCTTCTGCTCGTTCTTTTGGGCGTAGCCCCGAGCCGTTCTTTTGACTGGTAGTTCTTTCAGCCTTTTGTGCAAGGTGCCAACCAACTGGTGCAACAACACCTGGCGTTGGAGGCCAGCCTTAAACAACTTCAAGGTATTGAAGAGTTTCGCGGCATAGTAAATCAAAATTTTCTACGGATGCGAATAGAGGGAAGCCAAGATCTAATCTAGGAGACGCAAACAACGAGAGAGATTGGATTAGATCTTCATACCCTTGAAGATTCGCACAGCGGAACGTTCGTCGGAACGTGGGTGATGTAGTCGTACTCGCTTCTCCTCCTCGCGATCCGATCCGATCTAGCACCGCAAGTGGCGATGCCTCCGTGAGATGCACACGTGCAGCACCTCGACGTCTCCTCCTTCCTCGGTCCAGCAAGTATGGTGGAGAGATGGATTGGATCTACAACGCGACGGCGCGGTGCAAGTGGTGGAGAGTTTCTGTAGCAGGGCTTCGCCTACACGCAGTCGGGAGGGAGAGAGAGAGGAGGGCAGCAGGGCGGCTAGGCTTGAGGGAAAGGTGTGGTGGGGTGGTGCGCCCCCAGCCCTCTTTATATAGAGGGGTGGGCGCCAACCCTAGCCCCTCCCCCAAGCCTAGGCCGGCGGCCAAGGAGGGAAGAGTGGGGGGGGCAAGTTTCCCCTCCTCCTTCTAGAAGCTCCATTAGGGTTTCCCCTTGTTTGGTCGGCTGGGCCCTATGGGGCCTTGTGCCCCTGGCCCAATGCGGCTAGGGCACTCCCTCATAGGACCATGCCCCTCCCGGCAGGTGGGGCCACGTTGGCCC
The DNA here is from genome assembly GCA_910589765.1 of Avena atlantica. Lineage (NCBI taxonomy): Eukaryota > Viridiplantae > Streptophyta > Magnoliopsida > Poales > Poaceae > Avena > Avena atlantica. The sequence goes on along the minus strand of OU342738.1, from coordinate 255,553,922 downwards.
CCCTCCGGAGGGTTCTAGAAGCTTCCGGTACAATACTGATTAACCTGAAACAATTCCGAACTCCAAAAACTGCATTGCCTTATATGAATCTTATTCTCCGGACCACTCCGGAACCTCTCGTGATGTCCCGGATCCCATCCGAGACTCCGAACAAAAAACTCATAAACCAATTATCCAATCTATCCTAGCGTCGAGACACGTTAAGTGTGTGACCCTTCGGGTTCGAGAATATGCGGACATGATCTTCTATCAATAATCAACAGCGGGGTCTGGAAACCCATATTGACTCCCACACATTCATCGATGATCATATCGGATGAACCACGATGCCAGGATTCAATCAATCCCATATATATATTCCCTTCGTCTCGCGATATTTTACTTGCCCGAGATTTGATCGTCGGTACCGTCATACCTAGTTCTATCTCATTCACAGCAAGTACTTTACTTGTTCCGTAATCCGATATCACTTTGTGATTAACTCCTTAAACACATGCTTGCAAGCGTTGTTGATATCGATTACCGAGTGGGCCCGAAGTATATCTCTCCGACTTGGGAGGGACAAATCCCATCTCGATACATACAACCCAACAGGTACTTTCCGATCACTGAGAGACACCTTTATGATCACCCTCTCATAGGATGACGTTTGATGACCTCAAAGCTTTCTTCCGATACCAGGGAGTTGTATTATCTCATGGTCTAAGGAATTCAATATTTGACATAAGAAAAGCTTCACAAAGATGAACACGATGACACGATCTAATTGCTCCGCTTAGTTTGGGTATGTTCATCATATCATTCTACCAATGATATGATCTCATTATTAATCGACAACTGATGTCCATGGTTAGGAAACCTTAACCATCATTAATCAATGAGCTAGTCCATAGAGGCGTACTAGGGACACGGTGTTGTTCACAAACCACACAAGTATTAAAGTTTCCGCTTAATACAATTCTAGCATGGAATATAAACATTATCATGAACAAGAATTATAATAATAACATCTTTATTATTGCCTCTAGGGCATAATTCCAACAGTCTCCCACTTGCACTAGAGTCAATAATCTAGTTTACCTTTGGCAATAATCTCACACCCATGGCACTGAGGTGTTGATCATGTTTTACACGTGGAAGAGGTTTAGTCAATGGATCTGCGACATTCAGATCTGTATGTACTTTGCTAATCTTCAGATCTCCATCTGCTATATAATATCGGATTATATGAAACTTGCGGTTGATATGCTTGGTCTTTGGATGATATCTTGGTTCCTTAGCGAGTGCTATGGCGCCAGTGTTGTCACACAATATCTCCAGTGGGTCCAATGCACTTGGAACCACGCCAAGCTCAGTGATGAACTTCCTGATCCAAACTCCTTCACTTGACGCTTCTGCAGCAGCCATGTATTCCGCTTCTACTGTAGATCCCGCGATCACGCTTTGCTTGCAGCTTCTCCAGCTCACAGCTCCTCCATTCAAAATATACACGTATCCTGTCTGAGATTTAGAATCATCCTTGTCAGTGTCGAAACTAGCGTCGACGTAACCTTTTACGACGAGCTGTTCATCACCCCCATAGACTAAGAACATTTCTTTAGTCCTATTTAGGTACTTTAGGATGTTCTTCACGGCTGTCCAGTGTTCCACTCCTAGATCACTTTGATATCTGCTCGTCAAACTAAGAGCATTGGACACATCCGGTCTAGTTCGGATTTCATGGATTCTACCCATTTCTCAGGGTCTGGGCTCATCATCGCTTCCTCATAGTTCGTAGGTTCACTGTCTTCTACCAACAAGACAGTCAAGACAGGGTTGCCATACCACTCAGGAGGGGCACACGACCTTGTCGACCTGCGACGTTCAGTAGCAGCATCGTCCGAAGCTTCATGATCCTTGTCATTAGCTTCCTCTATTGTTGGTGCAGGCGTCACTGGAACAATTTCAGGTGCTGCGCTACTCTCCAATTCAAGAGAAGGTTCAATAACCTCGTCTAGCTCTACTTTCCTCCCACTCACTTCTTTCGAGAGAAACTCCTTCTCAAGAAAGGAACCGTTCTTTGCGACAAACACTTTGCCTTCGGTTCTGTGATAGAAGGTATACCCAATAGTTTCCTTAGGGTATCCTATGAAGATGCATTTATCCGCTTTGGGTTCGAGCTTGTACGGCATCAACTTCTTGACGTAAGCTTTGCATCCCCAAACTTTAAGAAACGACAACTGAGGTTTAGCACCAAACCACAGTTCATACGATGTCGTCTCAACGGATTTAGATGGTGCCCTATTTAAAGTGAATGCAGCGGTTTCTAATGCATAACCCCAAAATGATAACGGCAAATCAGTAAGAGACATCATTGATCGGACCATATCTAATAGGGTTCGATTCCGGCGTTCAGACACACCATTGCGCTGTGGTGTTCCGGGTGGCGTGAGTTGCGAAACGATTTCGCTTGCTTTAAGATGCGTGAGAAAATCATAACTCAAATATTCACCTCCACGTTCGGATCGTAGAAACTTAATCTTTCTGTTACAATGGTTCTCCACTTCATTCTAAAATTCTTTGAACTTTTCAAATGTTTCAGATTTATGTTTCATTAAATAGATATACCCATATCTACTTAAGTCATCGGTAAAAGTGAGAAAATAGCGATATCCACCGCGCGTCGAAACACTCATCGGTCCGCATACATCGGTATGTATGATTTCCAATAAGTTTGTTGCTCGCTCCATCATACCGGAGAACGGGGTTTTGATCATCTTGCCCATGAGGCATGGTTCGCATGTGTCAAATGATTCAAAATCAAGAGACTCCAAAAGTCCATCAGAATGGAGTTTCTTCATGCGCTTTACACCAATATGACCTAGACGACAGTGCCATAAATAAGTAGTATTATCACTATCTACTTTGCATCTCTTAGCCTCAATGTTATGGATATGTGTTTCATCCCTTTCGAGATTTAGAAGAAATAAACCATTCACAATAGGTGCATTACCATAAAATATGTTACTCATATAAATAGAACAACCATTATTCTCCGATTTAAATGAATAACCGTCTTGCAATAAACAAGATCCAGAAATAGTGTTCATGCTCAACGCAGGCACATAATAACATTTATTGAGGTTTAAAACTAATCCCGAAGGTAAAACTAAGGAGAGCGTGCCGACGGCCATCACATCAACTCCCGTTGCCAACGCGCATCGTCACCTCATCCCTCGCAAGCCGTCGTCTATTCCGTAGCTCCTGTTTCGAGTTACAAATATTAGCAACTGAACCAGTATCAAATACCCAGGCACTACAACGAGGAATAGTAAGGAAAACATCAATAACATGTATATCAAATATACCTTTGATGGTGCCAGCCTTCTTGTCCGCTAAGTACTTCGGACAGTTGCGCTTACAGTGACCCTTGTCCTTGCAATAGAAGCACTCAGTGTCCGGCTTAGGACCAGACCTGAGCTTCTTCTCAGCAGGGGCAACGCGCTCGCCGACGCCTTTCTTGAAGGGCTTATTTGCACCCTTACCTTTCTTGAAGGTGGGGGTCTTGTTGACCATCAACACATCATTATCCTTTTTGATGTCCACCTCCGCAGCCTTCAGCTTTGCGAAGAGCTCGGTGATCGTATCAGTGGAACCAATCTGATTGTGAGTCACTACAAAACTTTTGTAGCTGGGAGGGAGTGATTGCAAAACCCTGTCAATCTTGAGCTCTTCTGGAATCTTGCAGTCCAGTTGCTCAAGGCGTTGAGTGTAGCCCGACATCTTAATGGCGTGCTCACTAACGGAACTCCCTTCCTCCATCTTGCAGTTAAAGAATTTCTCAGAGATCTCATATCTCTCAGAACGGGCCTGAGTCTAGAACATGGTTTTCAGCTCCTCGAGAATCTCAAAGGGCCCGGGATAGTCTTCAAAACGATTTTGAAGGTCCGATTCCATAGCAAACAACATGGTGCTCTTAATCACACCATAATCATCTTTGCGCGACTGATAAACAACTTTCTCATCAGCCGGCGCATCTACAGCAGGGGCGTCACCTAGCGCATTTTCAAGGACATAGTCCTTTTGACCGCTAGAGAGAATGATTCTCAAATTGCGGAACCAATTGGTGAAGTTAGACCCATTGTTTCTAAGCTTTTCCTTCTCAGCAAAAACGTTGAAGTTGAAGTTGGACTTAGCCATTTGATCTACAATATTTGCAAGTACAAATTAGACTATGTTCATGATAACTAGTTCAACTTTTAATCAAATTACTAGATGAACTCCCACTAAATTCAACATCCCTCAAGTTTTTAGTGAACATGATCCAAATTCACCACACCTAATCCGATCTTCACGAGAAGAGATGTGGTTTCAATGGTGGACAACTAAGTGTCGATCATATCATTCATATGACTCATGCTTAACCTTTCGGTTCATGTGTTCTGAGGCCATGTCTGTACATGCTAGGCTCGTCAAGTCAAACCCAAGTATTTCCGCGTGTGCAAAACTGGCTTGCACCCGCTGTATGTGAACGTAGAGTCTATAGCACCCGATCATCACGTGATGCTTGGACACGATGGACTTTCGCAACGGTGCATACATGGGGAGAACACAGCTTTATCTTGATCTTTAAGTGAGGAATCATCTTATAATGCTACCGTCGCGATCTAAGCATAATAAGATACATAAAAGGATAAACATCACATGCATATAACTTTATGTGACATGGTATAGCCAATCTTCGCGCAATGATCTCCATCTTGTGCGTGCCGGCATGATCTCCATCACTCCACCATGATTGCCTCCACCGCGAATAGCAACTACAACTATTGCTAACTACTTAGCGATAAAGTGAAACTATTACATGGCGCATAAGAAGTTGACACACAGGTCATACACAATTATAAAGACAACCATATGGCTCCTGTCGGTTGTGTACTCATCGACATGCAAGTCGTGAAACATTACAAAACATGATCATCGCATACATTATACACATCACATCTTGGGCCATACCATATCACAGAAAACACTCCCTGCAAAAACAAGTTAGACGCCTCTACTTTGTTGTTGCATGTTTTACGTGGCTTATGGGAGTAGCATGCTAAGAACGATTCTTACCTACGAAAAGCCACAACGGTGATATTATGGTTGCCAAACTCCGGTGTAAATCCCATGACAACTATAGTGAGAGAAACTGGCATCCACCAGCCGCATGTGTGGAACAAGCCACACGTCAAGTGCGGAGCCGGTCTCGCGAACGACGTCGCGTAAGGTTGGCCTGGACCGCTTCAATCTCACTATCCCGCGTCATAAGAAGAACACAAACAAGAGGCTTGCAACAGAAAACATCAACGCCCGCAACAACCATGTTGCGTTCTACTCGTGAAACACATCTACGCATAGATCTAGCTCTGATACCACTGAAGGGTTTCGCGGCATAGTAAATCAAAATTTTCTACGGATGCGAACAGAGGGAAGCCAAGATCTAATCTAGGAGATGCAAACAACGAGAGAGATTGGATTAGATCTTCATACCCTTGAAGATTCACACAGCGGAACGTTCGTCGGAACGTGGGTGATGTAGTCGTACTCGCTTCTCCTCCTCGCGATCCGATCCGATCTAGCACCGCAAGTGGCGATGCCTCCGTGAGATGCACACGTGCAGCACCTCGACGTCTCCTCCTTCCTCGGTCCAGCAAGTATGTGTAACACCCTCAGAATCGGACCTATGCAAGTTTGAGCAAAATTCGCCAAACCCGCATAGAAACGATTCAAAGGTGCCCACCAGGCACTTTCGTGCGGGTGGAAAACGAAGTAATAACATTACACAACAGTCCTCGATGGGACCCACAGAACAGATATATATAACAGCGACTCAAAGAGTCAAGAATACAGCTATAAGATACAAAGATCCAAATCACCTTGAAAACGATATAGCGTCCGGCTACGGACAAGATGCAAATGGGGCTAAGAGCCCTGAAGAATAACCAATGGCGTCCATAACCCTGCCCAGGCCAAGCCGGAAGGGTAACCCTGCTAACGGCGTCGATCTCAAAACCTGCTTAAACAAAAGGGGTGCCGACAAAGGGCAAAGGAAAAAGAGGAGCGTCAGTACTGAGGCCAGTACACGGCGAGGCTAGAATTCGGCGATCCTCGCCTACATAGGTATGGTGGACTGAAGCGGCAGCGGCAGCATGCACTAAACAACCTATGGAGACTCGATACAACTGGCGGATATCAGAGAGGGATAAGAATGACCTAACCGGATCCAACCTGAAGCTATCACCAAACAAACCCATCCTGGTGTTTCCCCCTCGAGACCAAACGAGGAAGTCAACCGAGGAACTCACACAGTTGGCAGTTTTATTTATTCAGTTATCGTTGTAGCGATTACTAGTCAGATGTAGATAATCATCCTGATAAAGTAGGCAGTGGGCACTTTTAGTTAATCATTCCGTTATAGTTGCAACACTTACTAATCAGATACCAATAGCATGATATAACCCTTAAACCCAGCAGTTGTTGGTACTTTTATTCAGCCATTCCGTTGTAGTTGCAATACTTACTAGTCAGATACATTTGTCGCAAGCGGCAACCAAACAAGCAATTGTGGGCAGTATTAATCAGCCATTCCATTATAGTGAAGCTGATTACTAGTCATTATAAGTCAAATTTATAGCAGTAAACTTTAGTTATGCTTGTCTATGATCAAGAAATTGTGCTCCAAGTCGTCCATATCCGCGGACACGGCTTTCAGAAAGTTTTACCCGGCCGGGGTGCACCAATAGCAACACACACTCGATCAACCTCGGAAAAACCAAATCAAAACCCAACGAGGCCTTCACGACAAAGCAATCACAAGATTCAGAAATATTTCAGGGGGCCACCCCATTAAGCTACCCGCAACAAAGTAAGCTAGCTCCGAGACGGACTCAAGGTCTGGGTAATACGGCTGTGAACGACTGGGAACCCCAAACGGGGCTTGTCGACACCGCGGAATCGTGTCCCGATCCTAAACAGTACAGTGTGCAGTACCTCGCACAATCGTAAATAAAGCAGTAAAACATGGCATAAGTACAGGATAGTAATAAAGCCCCAAACTAGTTTGTGGCCCCAAGAAATAAGACGGAATCAAGCTCTGGCTCAGGGGGGTCCCATATACCTCCCGGATGTGGATAGCGCGATAAATCAAGGAACAGGAATCAAGTACTCGGGGTCTTACGGGACACAAGTGGGCGTTCGGAAACCAAATATTATCTATCACCCACCGATGCCTCTGCTTAATTCAATTTTAGTTGTTAAACAGGAATTAAAGTGAACAATAAGTAAAACTATGATCAGCTCCAACAACAACATGCGGCAATACATCAACAGCTGTGGCATTTGACAACACGCAACATCACTTGAGCAAGCGACTACGACGCGCAAGTCTAACTATCTACCAAACAACAGATAATAGGATGTGTCCAAGGCAATATGGGGCTGCAAGGAATATCACGGGAACGAAAACTAAAGCATCGCAACACAGATAGCAATAGATCAATAGGAGGGAAGTAAATACTATAAAAGTAAGATAGGTAGAAAGGGGGAGATGCTCGCCTGAAAACATTGTCGAAGGGTTCATCCGAAGATCGGGGCGAAGCTCACATCAACTCAACGGCCTTATCCGCGAAGAAGCAAAACACTAGCAGAAAACCGGATGCACTATTTAATACAACGGCAGAAGATCGGCATGATGCATGCATGATGCATGGCATGGCAAAGGTGCGATGCAATTAGGCCAGATTAAGCGGAACCGGGGTCCGGACAATTAATTATATTGTTCAAGTTATTTAATTACCCAGCAAATTAAATGTTGTTATAACAAGGCAAGGTAAGATACCGGGTTCGCTACACCAATTTAAATGAGGCCGATATGAGACTAGATTTGCCCGCATATGGGCCCCATATTTAATTATTAGGTGAATCGGCATAAGGCCCCCAAACCACATGATAAGATGCATGCAAGTATGACAATTCAATATGCAATCAAGTTGATATGTTATAAAATAGGGTTCGGGGAAAAGGGTCACACATTTAGGGTTCGGCGATCTTGGGGTTCCGGGGTTCAGGGTCTAGGGTTCGATGGCCTCGGCGGAAGCGTTCTCGGTAGACTGGGGTAGATCTTGTCGCATCGGGGTCTCGGTCATGTCGACGGTCGTGGCGTTTAGGGGGAAGTTCTCGGTGTTCCGGATCGGTCTCGAATCCATGAAGCAGATCTTGTCGGGGCCTCATGTCGGCCTTGTCCGCGGATGAACTTGTCTTGACGGTTCGGTGTCGTTGCAGCGCTTGGCGTTGGCGGAATCGTCTTCGGCGTCGGTCGATGGTCTTGTCGTACCGATGGGTCGGCCTTCGGGTGGTGATCTTGGGGGGTACCGGTGTCCTTGGTTCCCATGACGGCGGGCTTGTTCGGTGACGGGGTTTTTCCGGGGATCTTGGTACGGCGCCGGTTGCGGGATCGGTCTCCGGGATCGAGGTTGCGACGCCTTGAATCCGGAACTTGGCGTCTGCGGTCTTCGGCCCTGTGTAGCGGTACTTGGCGTCCCGGAACCACCGGATGTCCTGGACGGTTATAGTCCTCGCCTGCAGGCCAGCACGCAACAGGGCCCACCACAGTGACACGGCGGAGGCCCTGCACGGAGGGTGCGGGGTCCACCAGCGGTCGGTGGGTCGCTCGCGGGCGGCGCTGTCGGGGACCGGGAAGCCGGCGGTTGGCGGCGACGGTGGGGCCCTGCGGCGGCGACGGACGCGGAGCTTGGTGGCGGGCCAGGGCGGTCCGGTGGCGCGGCGGTCCGGAGGCGAGCACGGGGTCAGGGGTGCGGAGGCAGGGGTCCGAGGACGCGGCGGCGGGAGGGGCTTGCGGGGGTGCGGGGCTGCTGCGAGGGAGAGGGAGCGAGCGCGGAGGGGAGGGCGGCTCCGCGGCGGCCGGGGCCGGCGAGGGCGGGCGGTGCAGAGGTCGAAGAGGGAGGTTGCGGGGAGAGGGTCGCGTGGGGGTGGGCGCGCTGCGGGGCGGAGGCGGCTAGGCTGGCACCGGGGAGAGGCGACGGCGAGGCACGCGATGGAGGGGCCGGCGGAGCTCGAGACGGAGGCGGCGAGCTCGCGGTGGGGCGGTGAGGTCCTGGGCGGCGCCCGGCGATGAAGGCGAGCGGGGGCGTCGCGGCCGGCGGCGCGGGGCTCCGCGCGCGGGGACGGCGCCAGGGAAAGGCGGCGGGGAGCTTGGGTGGCGAGGGAGGCGTGCTGCAGCGGCGCGGCAGGTGAGGGCAAGGCGGAGGGGGTCGCTGAGCGGGGCGAGAGGAGGGGTCGGGAGCGGTCGAGCGAGCGAGGAAAGAAGGGGAGGAAGAAGAGGCACGGTGCACGGCTGGGGGTGGTGGGTCCCGCGTGGGCCAGGGCTGCACAGGGGAGGGCGCATGCGTGGGGCAGGATCTGCTGCGTGCGCGGCGTGCGTGGGCTGTGTTGAGTGGGGTGGGGTGGCTGTAGTGTGTGCGTGGTGTTGGGTTGGGGTAGGCCATGTGGCATCTAGGGAGTGGCTAGGAAAGAGGGGAGAGATGAGGTGGCGTATGGGGATTGGTGGGGGTGATGTGGCCAGGTAGGGTGGGTAGATTTCTGGGTAGGTTTAGGTTTTGGGGGCGGGACAGGTTGGGCCGTTTTAAAAAAAACCTGGGGCGGTCGTTCGGGTCTATTGGCCCGTTCGACTGCCCCTATCAAAATAATTTAAATTTTTATTTATTCTAATTGGGCCGTTTACAACCCGATAGCAACAAACAAATTAACTCCGGAGACCCGGGTTTTGGCGTTTGAATAAAAGATGGGTCGTTTGGAAAACAAAACGGGGTTTGCAAAATAGTTTTATGCAAACTATGCACGATGATGACGATGCAATGCACAAATTCAACGCGATTTTCTAGTAGTGGTTTTGCGGGATGCCACAGTATGGTGGAGAGATGGATTGGATCTACAACGCGACGGCGCGGTGCAATTGGTGGAGAGTTTCTGCAGCAGGGCTTCGCCTACACGCAGTCGGGAGGGAGAGAGAGAGGAGGGCAGCAGGGCGACTAGGCTTGAGGGGAAGGTGTGTGGGGGGTGCGCCCCAGCCCCCTATATATAGAGGGGTGGGCGCCAGCCCTAACCCCTCCCCCAAGCCCTAGGCCGGCGGCCAAAGGAGGGAGGAGTGGGGGCAAGGAACCCCCCCCCCTTCTAGAAGCTCCAAACTAGGGTTTCCCCTTGTCTGGCCGGCTAGGCCCTATGGAGCCTTGTGCCCCTGGCCCAATGCGGCCAGGGCACTCCCTCATAGGCCCATGCCCCCTCCCGACAGGTGGGACCACGTTGGCCCTGTTCCGGAAGGTTCTAGAAGCTTCCGGTACAATACCGATTAACCCGGAACAATTCCGAACTCCAAAAACTGCACTGCCTTATATGAATCTTATTCTCCGGACCATTTCGGAACCTCTCGTGATGTCCCGGATCCCATCCAAGACCCCGAACAAAAAAACTCATAAACCAATTGTCCAATCTATCCTAGCGTCGAGACACGTTAAGTGTGTGACCCTTCGGGTTCGAGAATATGCGGACGTGATCTTCTATCAATAATCAACAGCGGAGTCTGGAAACCCATATTGACTCCCACACATTCATCGATGATCATATCGGATGAACCATGATGCCAGGATTCAATCAATCCCATATATATATTCCCTTCGTCTCGCGATATTTTACTTGCCCGAGATTTGATCGTCGGTACCGTCATACCTAGTTCTATCTCGCTCACAGCAAGTACTTTACTCGTTCCGTAATCCGATATCACTTTGTGATTAACTCCTTAACCACATTCTTGCAAGCGGTGTTGATATCGATTACCGAGTGGGCCCGAAGTATATCTATCCGACTTGGGAGGGACAAATCCCATCTCGATACATACAACCCAACAGGTACTTTCCGATCACCTGAGAGACACCTTTATGATCACCCTCTCATAGGATGACGTTTGATGACCTCAAAGCTTTCTTCCGATACCAGGGAGTTGTATTATCTCATGGTCTAAGGAATACAATATTTGACATAAGAAAAGCTTCGCAAAGATGAACACGATGACACGATCTAATTGCTCCGCTTAGTTTGGGTCTGTCCATCATATCATTCTACCAATGATATGATCTCATTATTAATCGACAACTCATGTTTATGGTTAGGAAACCTTAACCATCATTAATCAATGAGCTAGTCCATAGAGGCATACTAGGGACACGGTGTTGTTCACAAACCACACAAGTATTAAAGTTTCCGCTTAATACAATTCTAGCATGGAATATAAACTTTATCATGAACAATAATTATAATAATAACATCTTTATTATTGCCTCTAGGGCATAATTCCAACAGGTATGTTTACGACTTGGTCTTTTGTTTCTTCTTGTATTTTTGTCCTTTGATTCGATAGGTGTGTTGCTGACTGCAGAGGACCACAACGCCTCTCTTCGTGAGATTGATGCTCTCAAAAAGAGCCTTGGTCAAGCGGAGAAGAAGGCCGAGGTCGCCGTTGGTGCAAGGGAGCGCCTCGAGCTGGAGCTAGCCAACGCGGCCGAGGCTAAGGAGCACCTGCAGTAGGAGGCTACGGACCGCGAGGAGCATCTCGCCACCGCCACGGCTTCGCGCGAGCGAGAGGTGGCCAGCAAGCTTAAGGCGGATGCCAAGGCTGTTTCGGGTCAGTGTCTCCGCCTTCCTCTTTTCGACTTCCTTGTCTTTCTTTTGTAGTACTTTTATTCATGCTGCTTCCTTTTGTTTCTTTAGATGCCACGGGCATCGAGTTTGATCGCGGTGCTCTGGAGCACGGGAGTGCTTTGGATGATGCTGTTGCGGCGGTCGAAGACCGCTGCAGTACCATCGTTAGCTTGCTTGCCAAGGCCAGTGAGGTCCTCAGGCGCTTCTACAAGGAGCTCGTCCCCAAGGGCACGACCCTCGAAGATGTCGATGCGCTGGCGGAGGCACTGTTAGCCGAAGCACCTGCGGCATACAAGCGCAAGCATAAAGGCATCGGCTCGTCCGTCGGGCTGGCAATGGCTTTGGCGGCTGGAGCGGAGCTGGATCTTCCTCAGGTCACTTCCCGGATGCCGACGACCGCTGATGGATCCGAGGTAGCCTTCGCCACCTATGCTGCTCGCTGTAAGCGTTACGGGCCGAATATGATTGATCTGCTGACCGAGTATGCGCTAAGGCAGCAGGGGGAAGCCAAGGCGAGGCAGTCCGGCTCCGAGGCTACTCAGGGTGCAGCTTCGTAGGCGTTGTAGTTGTAGGATAGTTGTAGCTTCTTTTGTTGTAATTATTTTGATGAACGATCCTTGTGCCACGTAGTGGCTTTTGCTGCACTTAATGAATTTGCTGAGTTCTGTGCTCCTTCATCTGCTTGTTCATTTCTTTGCCTTCTGTTATTCTAGGGTCCTTCGGGTGATGATCCCGTTGATACTTCGTCTGCGGCGCAGCTGCGGCCATCCCTGGATGGTGTATCGCAGCTCGTGTTTCTTCGAGACCGTATCCGTAGCCTCGAGAAAGAGTTGCTTGGGGTGCGTGGCCACGCTGATGTTTGGAAATCCAAAGCGGATCGCGGCGCTGCCAGAGAGGAGTACTTGATGGCGGAGCTGCTTCGTTTGTCGAAATAGCTTCAGTGTGAGTTTTCGAGCTGTTGCATGTTACTTCGGATGCGCCTGCCGGCCTTTCATCTTACTCTTCTGCAAGTATTGCAGGTGCTAACATTGCTCCAAGGGAGGAGAAAGAGCGTGTTGCTGTTCGGATCAACTGCTTGACTCAGCAGGACATGGAGGCCGGCTGGTTCTTCTGGATGGACCGTGATCGTGCCCTGGTCCTTGCGACGATGCAGGATCGCGTCCATCAGGTATCGCGGGTGCTTTGTCAAGTGAAGTCTTCGCTCGCGTCGGTTCTGCATGTAATGTTTCCGCTGGATGATGCGCCGTCGAATCTCTCTGGTCTGTTGTCGAAGTTTCAGAATGTGGATCATGTCAGGGAACTGGTACGGCATCAGCTCGTCGCAGGGGTGAAGGTCGCACTCTCCCTTGTGCGGTTACATCGTCCTGATTAGATCTATCTGTTGTGGCGGTTGGGCCGCCTCTTCGGCCAGATGGTGGCGAGTGGGATATGCGTCCGCAATATGCGTCTATAAGGCAGTATGCCGAACAGATCGTGGATCTGTTTGAGCAGCGTGCTCAGGCCATTCTTCAGAATAGGTAGTACCTGTAAAAATTATAGATGTAAAATTTGTATATATTTGATTGGGCGTGTTCTGCCCTTTGTTGTAAAGGTTATGTTGTTGTCTGGCACGTAGTGCTTTGTTTATATACGTGTCCTTTTCGTTAGCCTGACGTGGTCAGCTACTCAGGTGTACACGTGTTGTCCTTAGTCTACGAAGTCGTGAGGTTGGGGGGAACCCCCGAGTGCTTTGTAGCATGGAGTAAAATGCGAACAGTAAACAAGAACTTTGGGGCGAGACACTTAGCTTTATTCATATCGTAATGGAGGAGGTACAATGTTCGGCGGAGTAACCTTGGCTGAATAGCCTTATTGAAAGTAAAAGAGGGAGGTAGCTAGGGGTAGAACCGTCGCAGCTGTGCGACGTTCCATGGGTTGGAGTATGCGACTCCAGACTCCACGTGTTTGAGGCGATAGGCGCCACCTGGGATGACTTCAGTCACGATGTAGGGTCCTTCCCATGGTGACTCAAATTTCTTCGGTCGCTCTTGCTTGAGTCGCAAGACTAGGTCTCCTTCGATGAAGGACCTTGGGCGCAACCGTCAGATGTGGTAGTTGTAGAGACTCTATTGGTACACCGTTGATCGAGCTGCTTCTATGTATCGCGCTTCGTCAAGTGTGTCGACGGCGTCTTCGAGTACGGCCATGGATTCGGCTTCGCTATAGGTGATGACCCGTGGGGCCTTGTGGCGTACCTCTGCTGGTAGCACGGCTTCGGCTCCATGCACCATGAAGAACGGCGTGTAGCCGGTTGAGCTGTTTGGCGTTGTACGCAGGCTCCAGAGGACGGAGGGCAGCTCTGTCGTCCAGGCTCCGGCAAGTCGCTCGAGTGGGCTCATGAGGCGCTTCTTGATGCCAGCGCCAACGAGTCGGTTGGCCTTCTCCACCTGCCCGTTCGTTTGTGGGTGCGCCACTAAGGCGTATGTGATATTGATTCCGAGGCCTTCGTAGAAGTCCTGGAATTCTTTGGAGATGAATTTCGATCCATTATCGGTGATGATGTTGTGCGGCACGCCGAACCTGTAGACAATGGATTCAAAGAACTTGATAGCAGTTTTGCCCTTTTGGTTAGTGACCGGCATGTCGTCAATCCACTTGGTGAATTTGTCGACTGCGACCAGGAGGTAGACGTGTCCCCCTTTCCAAGACCTTGGCAGCTTGCCGATCATGTAGAGGCCCCATGGGGCGAAAGTCCAGGCCAAGGGTATGGGCTTGAGCTCTGATCCAAGTGCGTGTGGTTTGTCGGCGAACCTTTGGCACCCGTTGCATCTTCGGACGATGTCCTTGGCGTAGTTCATGGCCGTTGGCCAGTAGAATCCAGCTCGTAGAGCTTTGGCGACAAGGGAGCGGCTGCCTGCATGATGGTCGCAGATGCCCTCGTGGATGTCTTGGAGGATAGTTTTTCCGTCGCCGATGGTGATGCACCTTTGTAGTACACCCGAAATGTTGCGCTTGTACAACTCGCCATTGATGATGGTGAAGGCCTTGGACCAGCGAGATATGCGCCGGGCATCTGTAGGGCTGTCAGGCAGTTCTCCGTCTATCAAGTACTGGAGGTATGGTCGTGTCCAAGTTTCTTCAACTGTCATGACCTGCATCAGGTTGACCACAGCGACCTCTGTGTCTAGCTTTTCGGGTCCTTCCTATCCTTCGGGTAGCGCATCCCCCGAGTGTTCTGCTTCTTCGGGTGATCCTTTTGGGAATTTACGTTTGATGGATGGCACGCAGATCTGTTCGAGGAACACACCTGGTGGCACCCGTGCGCAGGTGGAGCCGATGTTGGCGAGTCTGTCGGCCTCCTTGTTGCTTTCTCTTCCAACGTGCCGAAGCTCGCAACCGTCAAAGTCTCCTTCAAGTGCATTGTAGAGTGCGCTGCACGCAATCATGTTGGCGGCGTGCGCGTCGCACTCGTTCATCGTCTGTTGGACAACGAGGTTGGAGTCACCGTAGATGACCAGGTGCATTGCGCCGCAGATTTTTGCCATCCTCATTCTATGGATGAGGGCCTCATATTCTGCTTCGTTGTTGGAAGCTCGAAACTTCATCCGGAGGACGTACTTCATCTTATCGCCCTGCGGGGAGGTCAGTATGACCCCGACTCCTGCTCCGGCTTCCCGCTTGGAGCCGTCGAAGTGCATCGTCCATGACTGTGTCATGTCTGGGGTTTCTGGCAGCTGCAGCTCCATCCAGTGTACAAGGAAGTCCGGGAGGACTTGAGACTTGATCGCGTGGCGTTTCTCATAGATGATGTCTAGAGGTGACAGCTCGATGCCCCACAGGGCCATGTGTCCTGTGGCCTCCAGATTGTTCAGGATGCTATTCAGAGGTGCCTCGTTGACGACCATCACCTGGTGCTCCTGAAAGTAGTGGCTCAGCCGACGAGCCATCATGAACACGCCGTAAGCGAGCTTTTGGTAGTGAGGGTACCTCTGCTTTGTCGGCATCAATACCTCGCTAAGGTAGTAGATTGGGTGTTGGACCCCATGAGTCTTGCCCTCTTCGGGTCGCTCGACCACCAGTACGGTGCTCACCACCTGGTGTGTAGCTGCTATGTACAACAGTAGAGGCTCGCGCTCCTTAGGAGTAACCAAGACGGGCGAGGTAGAGAGCAGCCGCTTTAGATCTTCGAATGCGTCATCCGCCTCGGGCGTCCACTCGAATTTTTCTGCCTTGCGTAGCAGCTGGTAGAATGGCAGGGCTTTCTCGCCCATGCGGCTGATGAACCTGCTCAATGCCGCTATTCGTCCTGCAAGCTGCTGGACACCCTTGAGGTTTTTCGGCTTCTCCATGGCCATTATGGCCCGGATTTTATTCGGGTTCGCCTCGATCCCTCGCTGGGAGATGAAATAACCAAGCAGCTGGCCAGATGGGACGCCGAAGGCACACTTTTTAGGGTTAAGCTTGATCCTGTAGCGGTCAAGATTATCAAACGTCTCGCGGAGATCGTCGATGAGTGTTCTCGCCTCCCTGGTTTTGATGACTATGTCGTCGACATACACTTGGATATTGCGACCGATCTGGTCCTTCAGGCATGCCTGCATGCACCGCTGGTACGTGGCACCTGCGTTCTTTAGCCCGAAGGGCATTGTGTTGTAGCAGAATACTCCGAATGGCGTGATGAACGCCGTTTTCTCCTGATCTTCGACCTTCAGTCGAATCTGGTTGTAGCCTGAGTAGGTGTCGAGGAAGGAGAGTTTCTCACATCCTGCAGTCGAATCGATGATCTGATCGATCCGAGGGAGAGGGAAGTGGTCCTTCAGGCAGTGCTTGTTCAGCGACGTGAAGTCCACGCACATCCGCAGGATGTCCGTGTCCTTTTTGGGGACCATCACTGTATTGGCGAGCCACTCGCTTTCCTTGATCTCCCTGATGAAGTTTGCAGCGAGTAGCCTGTTGACTTCGACTCCTATGGCTTCGGCCCGGGGCTCAGACAGTCGTTAGATCGACTGCTTGATGGGCTTGGTGTCTGGAAATACGTTGAGTGCATGCTCGGCGAATTCCCTGGGAACTCCTGGCATGTCCGCAGGACACCAGGCGAAGATTTCCCAGCGCTCATGGAGGAATTCGACGAGCGCGCTTTCCTATGCGGGACTGAGATCGTTAGCGATCAGCGCCGTCTTGGAGGCATCCGTCGGGTGGACCTGCACCTTCTTTGTGTTGATGGTGGAGTGAAAAGACATATCAGGTGCGTTTTGCCGTGCGACAGGGGGTGCCCCATTGTCCATCACCTCGCGGAGCCTTACAAGCTCCTCTTGCATGCTGAATGACTGGGAGATTCTATTGAAGTCCCTGTCGCAGTGGTCCGATCGGGTGAAGCTCCTGTGGACCGTGATGACGCCCCTGGGTCCTGGCATCTTGAGTATCAGGTACGCGTAGTGTGGTACTGCCAGGAACCTTGCGAATGCTACACGCCCGAGGATGGCGTGGTATTGTGATGGCCAGTCCACCACTTCGAACTCGATCCGCTCGCATCGGAAGTTATCCGGGTTGCCGAAGATGACGTCGAGACATATCTTTCCCAGGGGGAATATGCCCTTTCCTGGAACGATGCCATGGAACGTTGTCTCTGATTGTTCCAGGCTGCACAGCAGGATCCGCACTGCTGCTAGGGTGCTTGCGAACATCAGGTTGATGTTGCTGCCACCGTCCATGAAGACGTGGCTCATTTCGAAACCTCCGATCTGCGCCTCAAGCACCAGGGCAGCATGACCTAGGCGAGGGACCTGGCAAGGTTGATCCGAATGGATGAATGTGATGCAGGACTCCGATCCACTGAGGTACTCAGGGATGGCGGGTGGTGCTGTTACCGCCAGATTGATTTGATTTTCTTCTGCACCCTATTCGTTGGGCGCCCTTTTTGGATCATCAGCGCTCCTTTCGGCGGGGGATATCCGTGCCCACCGTTATTCTGTGCGGGTGCGACTGGGTGGTTCGGGCCTCCCGCAGGTGGTGGTGGAGGAGCTCCATGTGCGATCTCGCCTGGTGCGGGTGCGTTCCCGTATCCAGGGTTCGGGGCTTCCTGCCTCATCTGAGCCATGCTTTCGCTGAGTTTCTGGAACTCGCGACAGTCCTTGAGCATGTGGCTCGCCTTCTTCTCGCCATCCTGCTTGTCGATGTAGAAGTGGATGGTGCATGGACCCAATAGCTTTTCGTATGCTAACGGTCCGTCATCGCGGCCGCGGTGCTGCCATGACTGCGTTGGGCATCCTCCGTCGTGGAAGTTTTCTTCTGCGGTACCCACTGTTGTTGCGATTGCCGTCACTGCGGCGATCGGCGTAGCCAGCCGCGACCATGTCGGGTCCATCGCAGTCGTCGTAGACGCGCGATCTTCTCTCGCTATGGCGTTCATGTCTCCTGCTGTAGTCATCTTCCTCCTCCGAGTGTGCTCGATGAACGGAGTCCTCTCCGTCGGTCCATTTGTTGGCGATGTCCATGAGGTGATCAAGTGTCTTGGGCTTGACGCGCCCAAGTTCTTCCTTGAAGTCTTGGCGCTTGACGCCGTCCTTGAAGGCGTCTATAGCCCTCTCCTCAGAGATGTGCGCCGCAGAGTTCTTGGTGTTGGACCAGCGCAGTATGTACGAGCAAATGGATTCGCCCATTCGTTGAGTGCAGGCCCGCAACTCCTCGATTGAGGCAGGCCTCTTGCTGGTGCCTTTGAAGTTTCGGACGAAACTATACGCCAGCTCCTCCCAGCTTCGGATGGATCCTGAAGATAGGCTGCTAAGCCAGATCCGAGCTGCGCCTGCCAGCTGCAGCTGAAGGCATTGCGTGGCGGTTTCTTTGTTTCCACCGTGCAGTTTGACAGACGACAGGTGGTGGCCGAGCCACGCCTTGGGGTCTTGTGTGCCATCAAACTTCGGAGTGTCCGA
This sequence comes from Avena atlantica, assembly GCA_910589765.1. NCBI lineage: Eukaryota > Viridiplantae > Streptophyta > Magnoliopsida > Poales > Poaceae > Avena > Avena atlantica. The sequence continues at coordinate 255,535,278 of OU342738.1, read as the reverse complement.
AGGAAGCTTGAAGTTCCGCGGCATCCTCGTTCGTCGAACAGATCTGCTAAAGCATCGTGCTCCGCAGATTTCTCCTTCATCTTCATCCATCTCGGATTCAGACGAGCATGCGCGCTTGGCACGTGCCTTGTCGATTTTTCGCTGGGTGAGTTCGCTTAGAGCGTCGTAATCGCGGCTGCGATGGCGCGAGCCCTTGTGCCTTCGAGGAAGGTCGTGCTCTTCATCTTCGGATGAAGGTGTGGGGCTGCGGTTAAACTTGACCTTAGCCTTCTTTTTTGATTCCGCAGGAGCTTCTTCGTGGAGCGCAGCTCCGACGAGTCCGAGTCCGGTAAGCTCGGACTTATGCATGGCCCTTTTCGGGTCCCTCTCCGGAGGTGAGTGAGACGCGAGGTACACGGTGGCCGCCATGATTGCGGCCTGGGGCGTATTTGGGATGACATTGCCGTCAGCACCCATCTCCATGAAGGACGCATTGAGGGCCCGAGTCACCTCGCGACGCTCCTTGGGGTCCATGTTCTCCATCCGAGAACGGTGCTTGTTGCCGTTGTTGCCATGCGAGCTGGAGCCAATTCCCATGGCGGAGAGCGCAACTCGCCACGCGCTGGACTCCGAGGCTGCTTGCTTGCGTTTGTCAAGCACCTCCTGCATCTTCACCTACTTCTTGTGCTCCTCGATTAGGAGCAGGTGGTATGCCATCAGCAGATCTCGCGAGGCATCAGCGGGCAGGATCTTGTTGCCTGCCACGGCCTCGCGTGCCTGAGCCCATCCCTCCTCGCTGAGGTGGATGACTTGATCATTGTTGTCCCCGTTGGGTGGGGGGATTGGCTTCTTCTGTTCCCGCTGTTTCTACCCTGCGGGTTGGGTGGCGGGTTGTGTTCCTGGTCCTGGATGACCGCGGCGCACTGGTAGCGCTCGTAGATTGGTTTGCTGCTGCCGCAGCTTTCGGATCCGGAACCGTAGGTCCCCTCGTCCGATGGTGGATCGCATAGATCGGAGTTGTAGCTGCTGCTGTCATAGGACTCGTCTGTCGATGATGATGTGCGTAGCACAGAGTGTGGAGCCCATGAAGCGGGCCTGATCGATGGCAGGGGAACCCGCTCTGGAAGGCGGAGAGTGCCGGTCTGCCCCACCTGGAAGCAGAAGCTTCCGAACAGGATCTCGAGTCCGTCGCCAACAGGCTCGAAGTCCTTCATGGTGGCTGGTGAGTGGGAGGTGAAGTCGAAGGCGCCGAAGAGGAGGTGACTCTCCGTCGTCGTGGAGTTGTAGATCGCTCGGGTTGGGACCGTCACGATCGCACAATCAGCGTCCCCAGTCCCCACGGTTGGCGCCAATTGACGAGGTTTAATCTCGCCAATGCCCATTGTTATGAGCTTGGGTTTTGGAGAAAATGAGGATGCTGGAGATCGTAGAACGGTTAGCAAACAAGCAACACGGGGACACGAGGTTTACCCAGGTTCATGATGGGTTTCGCAGCATAGTAAATCAAAAAAAATTACGGATGCGAACGGGAAAGCCAAGATATAATCTAGGAGATGCAAACAACGAGAGAGATTAGATGAGATCTTCATACCCTTGAAGATTCGCACAGCGGAACGTTCGTCGGAAGGTGGGTGATGTAGTCGTACTCGCTTCTCCTCCTCGCGATCCGCTCCGATCTAACACCGCAAGTGGCGATGCCTCCGAGATATGCACACGTGCGGCACCTCGATGTCTCCTCCTTCCTCGGTCCAGCAAGTATGGTGGAGAGACGGATTGGATCTACAACGCGACGGCGCGGTGCAAGTGGTGGAGAGTTTCTGCAGCAGGGCTTCGCCTACACGCAGTCGGGAGGGAGAGAGAGAGGAGGGCAGCAGGGCGGCTAGGCTTGAGGGGAAGGTGTGTGTGTGTGGGGGGGGTGCGCCCCCAGCCCTCTTTATATAGAGGGGTGGGCGCCAACCCTAGCCCCTCCCCCAAGCCTAGGCCGGCGGCCAAGGAGGGAAGAGTGGGGGGGGAAGTTTCCCCCTCCTTCTAGAAGCTCCATTAGGGTTTCCCCTTGTTTGGCCGGCTGGGCCCTATGGGGCCTTGTGCCCCTGGCGCAATGCGGCCAGGGCACTCCCTCATAGGCCCATGCCCCCTCCCGGCAGGTGGGGCCACGTTGGTCCCCCTCCGGAAGGTTCTAGAAGCTTCCGGTACAATACCGATTAACCCAAAACAATTCCGAACTCCAAAAACTGCATTGCCTTATATGAGTCTTATTCTCCGGAACCTCTCGTGATGTCCCGGATCCCATCCGAGACTCCGAAAAAAAACTCATAAACCAATTATCCAATCTATCCTAGCGTCGAGACACGTTAAGTGTGTGACCCTTCGGGTTCGAGAACATGCAGACATGATCTTCTATCAATAATCAATAGCGGGGTCTGGAAACCCATATTGACTCCCACACATTCATCGATGATCATATCGGATGAACCATGATGCCAGGATTCAATTAATCCCATATATATATTCCCTTCGTCTCGCGATAATTTACTTGCCCGAGATTTGATCATCGGTACCGTCATACCTAGTTCAATCTCGTTCACAGCAAGTACTTTACTCGTTCCGTAATCCGATATTACTTTGTGATTAACTCCTTAACCACATGCTTGCAAGCGGTGTTGATATCGATTACCGAGTGGGCCCGAAGTATATCTCTCCGACTTGGGAGGGACAAATCCCATCTTGATACATACAACCCAACAGGTACTTTCCGATCACCTGAGAGACACCTTTATGATCACCCTCTCATAGGATGACGTTTGATGACCTCAAAGCTTTCTTCCGATACCAGGGAGTTGTATTATCTCATGGTCTAAGGAATACAATATTTGACATAAGAAAAGCTTCACAAAGATGAACACGATGACACGATCTAATTGCTCCGCTTAGTTTGGGTTTGTCCATCATATCATTCTACCAATGATATGATCTCATTATTAATCGACAACTCATGTTTATGGTTAGGAAACCTTAACCATCATTAATCAATGAGCTAGTCCATAGAGGCATACTAGGGACACGGTGTTGTTCACAAACCACACAAGTATTAAAGTTTCCGCTTAATACAATTCTAGCATGGAATATAAACTTTATCATGAACAAGAATTATAATAATAACATCTTTATTATTGCCTCTAGGGCATAATTCCAACAGTCTCCCACTTGCACTAGAGTCAATAATCTAGTTTACATTTGGCAACAATCTCACACCCATGGCACTAAGGTGCTGATCATGTTTTACACGTGGAAGAGGTTTAGTCAATGGATCTGCGACATTCAGATCTGTATGTACTTTGCTAATCTTTAGATCTCCATCTGCTATATAATCTCAGATTATATGAAACTTGCGGTTGATATGCTTGGTATTTGGATGATATCTTGGTTCCTTAGTGAGTGCTATGGCGCCAGTGTTGTCACACAATATCTCCAGTGGGTTCAATGCACTTGGAACCACGCCAAGCTCAGTGATGAAGTTCCTGATCCAAACTCCTTCACTTTATGCTTCTGCAGCAGCCATGTATTCCGCTTCTACTGTAGATCCCGCGATCACGCTTTGCTTGCAGCTTCTCCAGCTCACAGCTCCTCCATTCAAAATATACACGTATCCTGTCTGAGATTTAGAATCATCCTTGTCGGTGTCGAAACTAGCGTCGACGTAACCTTTTACGACGAGCTGTTCATCACCCCCATAGACTAAGAACATTTCTTTAGTCCTATTTAGGTACTTTAGGATGTTCTTCACGGCTGTCCAGTGTTCCACTCCTGGATCACTTTGATATCTGCTCGTCAAACTAAGAGCATTGGACACATCCGGTCTAGTACACAACATGACATACATGATAGAACCTATGGCCGAGGAATAAGGCACTTTGCTCATAGCTTCCCTATCATTTACCGTAGCTGGACACTGAGCCTTGCTCAATATCTTACCTGGCAACATAGGCACTGAACCTTTCTTTGCCTTATCCATTCTGAACCTTTTCAGAACTTTGTCTAGGTATGTACTCTGGCTTAAAGCTATCAGGCGTCTTTGTCTATCTCTATAGATTTTGATGCCCAATATATAAGCAGCTTCACCTAGGTCTTTCATTGAAAAACACTTGTTCAAATAACTCTTCACATCGTTAAGCATGTTAATGTCATTTCCAATAATCAATATGTCATCCACATATAGTACCAGAAATGTCACCGAGCTCCCACTCACTTTCTTGTAGATAAAGCTTCGTAGCAATTTGGAACAAATCCAATGCTCTTGATCACTTGATCAAAACTAAGGTTCCAACTCCGAGATGCTTGCTTCAGTCCATAAATGGAACGCTGAAGTTTGCATACTTTATCAGCATCCTTAGGATCGACAAAACCTTCGGGTTGCATCATATACAACTCTTCATTAATGTTGCCATTGAGGAACGCAGTCTTGACATCCATCTGCCATATTTCATAATCATGAAACGCAGCAATTGCTAACAAAATCCGAATGGACTTAAACATCGCTACGGGAGAGAAAGTCTCATCGTAGTCAACACCTTGAACTTGTCGAAAACCTTTCGCGACAAGCCGTGCTTTATAGACGGTAACATTACCATCCACGTCCGTTTTCTTCTTGAAAATCCATTTGCACTCAACTGCCTTTCGGTCGCTAGGAGGGTCCACCAAAGTCCATACTTGGTTTTCGCTCATGGATCCCAGTTCGGATTTTATGGCCTCTAGCCATTTCTCAGAGTCTGGGCTCATCATCGCTTCCTCATAGTTCGTAGGTTCACTGTCTTCTACCAACAAGACAGTCAAGACAGGGTTGCCGTACCACTCAGAAGGGGCACGCGACCTTGTCGACCTGCGACGTTCAGTAGAAGCATCGTCCGAAGCTTTATGATCCTTGTCATTAGCTTCCTCTATTGTTGGTGCAGGCGGCACTGGAACAATTTCAGGTGCTGCGCTACTCTCTAATTCAAGAGAAGGTTCAACAACCTCGTCTAGCTCTACTTTCCTCCCACTCACTTCTTTCGAGAGAAACTCCTTCTTAAGAAAGGAACCGTTCTTTGCGACAAACACTTTGCCTTCGGTTCTGTGATAGAAGGTATACCCAATAGTTTCCTTAGGGTATCCTATGAAGACACATTTCTCCGCTTTGGGTTCGAGCTTGTCCGGCATCAACTTCTTGACGTAGGCTTCGCATCCCCAAACTTTAAGAAACGACAACTTAGGTTTAGCACCAAACCATAGTTCATACGGTGTCGTCTCAACGGATTTAGATGGTGCCCTATTTAAAGTGAATGCAGCGGTTTCTAATGCATAACCCAAAAATGATAACGGCAAATCAGTAAGAGACATCATTGATCGGACCATATCTAATAGGGTTCGATTCCGGCGTTCAGACACACCATTGCGCTGTGGTGTTCCGGGTGGCGTGAGTTGCGAAACGATTCCGCTTGCTTTAAGATGCGTGAGAAAATCATAACTCAAATATTCACCTCCACGATCGGATCATAGAAACTTAATCTTTCTGTTATGATGGTTCTCCACTTCATTCTGAAATTCTTTGAACTTTTCAAATGTTTCAGATTTATGTTTCATTAAATAGATATAACCATATCTACTTAAGTCATCGGTAAAAGTGAGAAAATAGCGATATCCACCGCGCGTCAAAACACTCATCGGTCCGCATACATAGGTATGTATGATTTCCAACAAGTCCGTTGCTCGCTCCATCATACCGGAGAACGGGGTTTTGATCATCTTGCCCATGAGGCATGGTTCGCATGTGTCAAATGATTCAAAATCAAGAGACTCCAAAAGTCCATCAGAATGGAGTTTCTTCATGCGCTTTACACCAATATGACCTAGACGACAGTGCCACAAATAAGTAGTATTATCACTATCTGCTTTGCATCTCTTAGCCTCAATGTTATGGATGTGTGTTTCATCCCTTTCGAGATTTAGAAGAAATAAACCATTCACAACAGGTGCATGACCATAAAAGATGTTACTCATATAAATAGAACAACCATTATTCTCTGATTTAAATGAATAACCGTCTTACAATAAACAAGATCCAGAAATAATGTTCATGCTCAACGCAGGCACATAATAACACTTATTAAGGTTTAAAACTAATCCCGAAGGTAAAACTAAGGAGAGCGTGCCGACGGCCATCACATCAACTCTTGATCCGTTTCCAACGCGCATCGTCACCTCATCCCTCGCAAGCCGCCGTCTATTCCGTAGCTCCTGTTTCGAGTTACAAATATTAGCAACTGAACCAGTATCAAATACCCAGGCACTACAACGAGGGCTAGTAAGGAAAACATCAATAACATGTATATCAAATATACCTTTGATGGTGCCAACCTTCTTGTCCGCTAAGTACTTCGGACAGTTGTGCTTCGAGTGACCCTTGTCCTTGCAATAGAAGCACTCAGTGTCCGGCTTGGGTCCAGACTTGAGCTTCTTCTCAGCAGGGGCAACGCGCTTGCCGCCGCCTTTCTTGAAGGGCTTCTTTGCACCCTTACCTTTCTTGAAGGTGGGGGGCTTGTTGACCATCAACACATGATTATCCTTTTTGATGTCCACCTCCGCAGCCTTCAGCTTTGCGAAGAGCTCGGTGATCGTATCAGTGGAACCAATCTGATTATGAGTCACTACAAAACTTTTCTAGCTGGGAGGGAGCGATTGCAGAACCCTGTCAATCTTGAGCTCCTCTGGAATCTTGCAGTCCAGTTGCTAAAGGAGTTGAGTGTAGCCCGGCATCTTAATGGCGTGCTCACTAATGGAACTCCCTTACTCCATCTTGCAGTTAAATAATTTCTCAGAGATCTCATATCTCTCAGAACGGGCCTGAGTCTGAAACATGGTTTTCAGCTCCTCGAGAATCTCAAAGGGCCCGGGATAGTCTTCAAAACGATTTTGAAGGTCCGATTCCATAGCAAACAACATGGTGCTCTTAATCACACCATAATCATCTTTGCGCGACTGATAAACAACTTTCTCATCAGCCGGCGCATCTACAGTAGGGGCGTCACCTAGCGCATTTTCAAGGACATAGTCCTTTTGACCGCCAGAGAGAATGATTCTCAGATTGCGGAACCAATTGGTGAAGTTAGACCCATTGTTTCTAAGCTTTTCCTTCTCAGCAAAAACGTTGAAGTTGAAGTTGGACTTAGCCATTTGATCTACAATATTTGCAAGTACAAATTAGACTATGTTCATGATAACTAGTTCAACTTTTAATCAAATTACTAGATGAACTCCCACTAAATTCAACATCCCTCAAGTTTTTAGTGAACATGATCCAAATTCACCACACCTAATCCGATCTTCACGAGAAGAGATGTGGTTTCAATGGTGGACAACTAAGTGTCGATCATATCATTCATATGAGTCATGCTTAACCTTTCGGTTCATGTGTTCTAAGGCCATGTCTGTACATGCTAGGCTCGTCAAGTCAAACCCAAGTATTTCCGCGTGTGCAAAACTGGCTTGCACCCGCTGTATGTGAACGTAGAGTCTATAGCACCCGATCATCACGTGATGCTTGGACACGACGAACTTTCGCAACGGTGCATACATGGGGAGAACACAGTTTTATCTTGATCTTTAAGTGAGGAATCATCTTATAATGCTACCGTCGCGATCTAAGCATAATAAGATACATAAAAGGATAAACATCATATGCATATAACTTTATGTGACATGGTATAGCCAATCTTCACGCAATGATATCCATCTTGTGCGTGCCGGCATGATCTCCATCACTCCACCATGATTGCCTCCACCACGAATAGCAACTACAACTATTGCTAACTACTTAGCGATAAAATGAAAATATTACATGGCGTATAAAAAGTTGACACACAGGTCATACACAATTATAAAGACAACCATATGGCTCCTACTGGTTGTGTACTCATCGACATGCAAGTCGTGAAACATTACAAAACATGATCATCACATACAATATACACATCACATCTTGGGCCATACCATATCACAGAAAACACTCCCTGCAAAAACAAGTTAGACGCCTCTACTTTGTTGTTGCATGTTTTACGTGGCTTATGGGAGTAGCATGCTAAGAACGATTATTACCTACGGAAAGCCACAACGGTGATATTATGGTTGCCAAACTCTGGTGTAAATACCATGACAACTATAGTGAGAGAAACTGGCATCCACCAGCCGCATGTGTGGAACAAGCCACACGTCAAGTGCGAAGCCGGTCTCGCGAACGACGTCGCGTAAGGTTGGCCTGAACCGCTTCAATCTCACTATCCCGCGTCATAAGAAGAACACAAACAAGAGGCTTGCAACATAAAACATCAACGCCCGCAACAACCATGTTGCGTTCTACTCGTGAAACACATCTACGCATAGATCTAGCTCTGATACCACTGATGGGTTTCGCAGCATAGTAAATCAAAAAATTTCTACGATGCGAACGGGAAAGCCAAGATCTAATCTAGGAGATGCAAACAACGAGAGAGATTAGATGAGATCTTCATACCCTTAAAGATTCGCACAGCGGAACGTTCGTCGGAACGTGGGTGATGTAGTCGTACTCGCTTCTCCTCCTCGCGATCCACTCCGATCTAACACCGCAAGTGGCGATGCCTCCGAGAGATGCACACGTGCGGCACCTCGATGTCTCCTCCTTCCTCGGTCCAGCAAGTATGGTGGAGAGACGGATTGGATCTACAACGCAACGGCGCGGTGCAAGTGGTGGAGAGTTTCTGCAGCAGGGCTTCGCCTACACGCAGTCGGGAGGGAGAGAGAGAGAGGAGGGCAGCAGGGCGGCTAGGCTTGAGGGGAAGGTGTGTGTGTGTGGGGGGGGGGGTGCGCCCCCAGCCCTCTTTATATAGAGGGGTGGGCGCCAACCCTAGACCCTCCCCCAAGCCTAGGCCGGCGGCCAAGGAGGGAAGAGTGGGGGGGGGCAAGTTTCCCCCTCCTTCTAGAAGCCCCATTAGGGTTTCCCCTTGTTTGGCCGGCTGGGCCCTATGGGGCCTTGTGCCCCTGGCGCAATGCGGCCAGGGCACTCCCTCATAGGCCCATGCCCCCTCCCGGCAGGTGGGGCCACGTTGGTCCCCCTCCGGAAGGTTCTAGAAGCTTCCGGTACAATACCGATTAACCCGAAACGATTCCGAACTCCAAAAACTGCATTGCCTTATATGAATCTTATTCTCCGGACCACTCCGGAACCTCTCGTGATATACCGGATCCCATCCGAGACTCCGAACAAAAACTCTTAAACCAATTATCCAATCTATCCTAGCGTCAAGACACGTTAAGTGTGTGACCCTTCGGGTTCGAGAACATGCAGACATGATCTTCTATCAATAATCAATAGCGGGGTCTGGAAACCCATATTGACTCCCACACATTCATCGATGATCATATCGGATGAACCACGATGCCAGGATTCAATTAATCCCATATATATATTCCCTTCGTCTCGCGATATTTTACTTGCCCGAGATTTGATCGTCGGTACCGTCATACCTAGTTCAATCTCGTTCACAGCAAGTACTTTACTCGTTCCGTAATCCGATATCACTTTTTAATTAACTCCTTAACCACATGCTTGCAAGCGGTGTTGATATCGATTACCGAGTGGGCCCGAAGTATATCTCTCCGACTTGGGAGGGACAAATCTCATCTCGATACATACAACCCAACAGGTACTTTCCGATCACCTGAGAGACACCTTTATGATCACCCTCTCATAGGATGACCTCAAAGCTTTCTTCCGATACCAGGGAGTTGTATTATCTCATGGTCTAAGGAATACAATATTTGACATAAGAAAAGCTTCGCAAAGATGAACACGATGACACGATCTAATTGCTCCGCTTAGTTTGGGTCTGTCCATCATATCATTCTCACAATGATATGATCTCATTATTAATCGACAACTCATGTCTATGGTTAGGGAACCTTAACCATCATTAATCAATGAGCTAGTCCATAGAGGCATACTAGGGACACGGTGTTGTTCACAAACCACACAAGTATTAAAGTTTCCGCTTAATACAATTCTAGCATGGAATATAAACTTTATCATGAACAAGAATTATAATAATAACATCTTTATTATTGCCTCTAGGGCATAATTCCAACAGTTCAGGCCCCCGGAGGGAAAACCCTACTCCTGCTTGTCTGCTCTTGATTACGGCGGAACCGAAGGTTACAGGGGTGCGCAGATGCAATCTGGCGTGAAGGTGTGTATGTGGTGGTGTGCGAGAGATTGTAAGAGAGCCTCCTCGTCGTGTCCTACTGGCCTTTATATAGAGATAGGCATGTGTCAGGTACAGATCGAGTCGATTACAAGTTTTAGGGTTTACCCCTTTGAATTTCCTATCTACTCTAGTCTTGCTCTCCAAGGATCCGAAGGCGTCATGACCCTTTGGCCACCCGAAAGTCTTCATGGCGTATATTTGCCGTGGGCCTTCCTTGGACTGCACCAGGTATAGATCGTGTACCCGCGGGGTATAACCATATCAGCCGGAGCCAATATTTTATGCTCCAAATAACGTAAAATGCAGAGCCGCGCTAAAATTTACATCGCGCCTTATTTTAACACATCTGCTGAAGACGTTTACAGCATACGCGCAATAAAAAACAGTTATTTTTGCTTTGCGCTATTATAACGTCTACCGGAGATGGCGATGGTTTGACTTGCGAGTCGTAAGAGGTGACCATCTACCGCGCACATGTGGTCACCCAGAACTGTTATGGATAAAGACAAACTGTTTATAGTGAGTAGTAGTACTGTAGAGCATAGTACGAGGTGCTCTTTTAATTTTGCAGGCGTCTGACGCTCCATAGTCCATGGTCGATGAATTCATCATTTTGCTAGTCCCTATGCTTGACACACTGGGCCGCACAGACCACTACCGCCAAACAGAAGGGTCGACTGATTCTGGCAAACCCCCCGCTCATACTTTGCGCTTTGCGGTATGCCGCCCACCACCGCCGAATCAGAGGCCGCCGCCCGCCTCTCGCCGACCGTCGTTGCCGGTGGAGGCAATGAGGCCTCTGAGGCGGCGATCGACGTCAGCAGCAGCGACACGGAGTCGGACTCCGGCGGCGCCAAGAGGCCCCGGCGCCGGCGGAGTGACGGCCGGGAGGAGAAGAGGGCTAGGGTGCTAGCCGCCGTACCACCCGGGTTCCTCGAGCCGCTTCCGCTGCCGAGGAGTGTGACGAAGCAGTTCTGGAAGGCCGGGGATTACGATGGCAAGGGGGAGCTGCTCTGGAGCGACCATGCGCAACACTCTGGTACTGTTCGTCTGTGAAGTCTCTAGCTAGCGTATCGTCATTGCTTCAGATCTGTAGAAATCGAGGTTCTGCTACTTATTGTGGAGTTGCTGCAGGAGCACGGGAGCACATGCACATGGTCCTTCGCTGTATTTTAGGAAAAAAAAATGTTTTCTTGGAGTTCTTTTTTGTTAAGGAATACCCATGCGCAGTGCGCCTGTGAGCAGGCCTACTTGTTTCTGTTGAAATGCGTGTGTAATATCGAATCCAGTGCCGAAGGACTGTACTAATAGTATTTGGGTTTCTCTGAATGTTTGAGATTTTGATAACTCTTAGGGTATGTTTGGGAGAGGAGTAGTTTTTGGTATTTACTTCAAAATTTCGCAATTTTAAGCTCACTACCGAGAGTTTCAAACATTTTGGGCAACTGGCAATGAGCTAGTAAATAAGACAGATTAGCTAGGCAGTACGGATAATAATTCATTAATTTGCATGCAGAGTAAAAGAAAGATACATGGAGATTGTTTTCCTATATGTTTTGCGCATCTGCAATCTGGTCTGAGAAGTTTTGGTTGGAACTTTGGTGCTCTGTTTCTAGAGTGCCTCTGTTTGTTGAGTGTTTGCTGTTGAAACTATTCTATGGGTTATTGCTCTCTGGCACGTCTTATCTTCGTGTATGTCTGTTACTTTGGTTGTTGTTGCTCACTTGCTCACTGAAGTTGTTTTGCGGATTCCTGTTGCCAGGGGAAGGAATGGAACATGTCCGTGTCCATCCTAGATTTCTACACTCGAACGCGACAAGCCACAAGTGGGCTTTAGGAGGTATGGTCTGCCTCCCCATGTCATATATCTTAGAAATGCATTCTGAGAACCCAGCTATTTATTTTTCTGTCCTCGGAAACTAAATTGTGCTGTTGTATGGTCTTATTAACGTGCCAGCTTTCGCCGAGCTGCTGGACAACTCTCTTGATGAAGTATGCTTGACTGAAAGAGAGCACGGTTCTTGTTTCCAGTTTCAAATCCTCGTGTGCTCACTCAGTGGTATTTCTCTGCAAGGTTTCAAGTGGAGCTACCTTTGTGAACATTGACATGTTGCAAAATAAGAAAGATGGCACTCGGATGCTGCTTGTTCAAGGTGTGAAACTGTCTCACTTTGCATAGCTACTTAGAAGGATATGACATGTCACATAATGATATTTCAAAAGCTACGAATTAGAACAACAATATTGTCCTCTGGCAATACAGAAAAAAATGAATGCCTTACTTTTCTGCTGATACGAACATTACTGGATGATATTGACTAGTCTTCATTCTGTAGCATATTTGCTCTGCATATATCAAAAGTAGATTGTAGGATAATGACAACTTAAATACAGTGAACCAGTACTGAAGTGCCATATTGAAGATTTGATATATATTTTCAACATTGTATATGAATGTGTATGTGATTCACACCTGAGGTTATTTTCATGTTCAATTGTTGCATAGATGATGGTGGCGGGATGAGCCCAGATAAAATGCGGCACTGCATGTCCTTGGGTTATTCGGCGAAGAGCAAAGTTGAAAACACCATTGGACAATGTATGTAGGGAAGGGGAACTTTCAGCAACAGTACATATAGTTGCTCTGAATCCACCTTTTTTGGTACATTCATCAATATACAAGAGAATCAGTTTTCTTTCAATTGTACTATTGCAGATGGAAATGGTTTCAAGACAAGTACAATGAGACTTGGAGCTGATGTCTTGGTATTCTCACGTAGTCATAGTAATGAAGAAAGAAGGTTGTTTTCTGTTATCTTGGTTACTGCAAACTAAAAACATCATCTCTCCAACTTTAATCTCCATCTAAGTAATTATTTTCAGTTCAACAGTTTATGATTCATACAATATAAAACACACTCCACAATTTCGGATAGTAACTTCGACAGATGAATACTAAGATTGATAGTATTTTGGTAAAAAACTAAATTTGGTTACTTGACACCGGAGGCGGCAGAGTTTATGCATCCACGCGAGGTAGAAGTACTTGTGAAACCACATGTGTGTAAAAATTCTCTGTTTCAGTAAATCAAGGTCCCAGTTGAAACAATATTAAGAGTTCCAGGTTAAAAGTTGAATTATTTTCTAAAGTTGAGGGTTGAAAAGTAATTACTTTATTTAAATTTTTAAATAATGATCAACAAAATATTTCATTGTCATTTAGGGACAATGAATATACAGCTGTGTACCTGTAGCTGTAACAGCACACATAAACTAGTGATTTTTCCCTGTTTACTATCTGCAGTTGTAATAAACTATCTCTGGACAGTTGTTAGTAACTAATTTATTAGGTTATTTCCCAATTGTGTCACTACCTATCAATATTTGCTAGAAGTTATTACTCCTTTTGATGCAAATTAATGGACTCGGATTTGACTGGATACATCCAAATCTAGACAAATCCGAGTCCATTAATTTGGATCCGGAGGGAGTACTTATTTTCCTTGCACGAGGTGCTAATCCTTTTCCCCACTCCTTGGGTGGCATAAAAGGCTTACACAAAGCATTGGGATGCTGTCTTATACCTTCCTGAAGAGCACTGGTAAAGATGACATTATTGTTCCAATGGTAAGCTCGATTTCATTCTCTGATTTCTTCAAGATACTACTACCATTTCACTTGAGTTTGGTGATTGGGTTTCACCAGTAAGAATAGTCCAGTAAAACATGTAGTATGTCATGTCTCCTGATCTAACATTTAGCTGTTGTCATTTTGTCTGTATCAAATATCAAGCTCTCAGTATCTATCTGCCATTTAGTTTGTATCCTTATTTGTGAGAATGGCCAAACTAGCAAGCGTCCTGACTTGTATAAAACTTGTAGATTGATTATGAAAAAGGACAAGCGTGGAAAAGGAAGGTGCGGACAACATCAGGTGACTGGTTTACAAGCTTACAGACGATAATTCAATGGTCTCCTTATTCTAATGAAGGAGAGCTTCTTCAGGAGGTATAATACATGTTATTGCATACCGTTGTTTTTGTTGTAGATATAGCTGTGTTTGCTGTTCTTAGTATTGTCATGAAACCTATTTATTACAGTATCTGGTTTTGCAAACGAAAACCTATCTTGTGCTATGCATTAGTTTAGGATCATGCCATTCTACACAGTTGCAACATGAATGGTCTCGGATCATGTTAGCAGTTCCAAGTTCCAACGCCGAAGGATGACACCCATACATACAAGTTAGCTAAGAAAGTAATCCTTGTGTGTGGTTCGTGGAATCGGTGGCGGGTTGCAGACAGCTTGTGTCGTGCGCTTACGGATCTGCGCAGTGTGCCACCCATGCCACACGCCTCCGGTTCACCAGCATAATCGGCACTGTCTGGCCTGCCGACAGTCCTATCAGTTCCTATGTGAATATGGTGCGTGCTGCCACATCATGTGCTGTCGGCCGTCGCGGCCTTGCGAAAAAAATTCCTGCTCATTTCAGCTTGACGGCGACTTGTGCTGGTCGGCTTCTCTACTCGAAACAGGCTTTCGCCCTGCTATATTAATATAGAAACGACACCATACAACCAATGATGGTTTTGAAACAAAGAAAATGCTGGGGCAGTAGCAAAAACATGTGTCATGGGCTAGGGGTGGATTGGATCGGAGGTTGTAGTCGTGAGACGTTGGAGGACGTGGGGGAAACTCATGTCGACCTATGGTCGAGAAGGACTGAAGGAGGTGAGGAGAGGAGCACGAGGTGAGAAGATAGATTGTTTTCTGCTTGTTTTCATTGATAGCATAGGGGTGACTATAAATAGCCGATTACACGTGATGGACAGACTCCCTAGCAGACTCAAAACACTAATTGGGTGTTGTTGTTTTTTGCGAATTGGGGAAACTCTAATTGGGTGTTAGCAGGGTAACCTTCTTCGGGACTAAACCTTTCCAACTTAAGACTCAGACTCTTTATCCTAAATCTAGGACTCAACGAGTATTAAAATAGGTAACCTTCTTGCGGGTATATGTCTGGCCCCACATGACATCTCCCTCTCCATTCTGAAACAGCTCGTCCTCGAGCTGGAAACTGGGATAACGGTCGCGGAAAGCTGTGACATCCTCCCAAGAAGCAGCAGATGTGGGCTGACCCTCCCAATGAATTACCACCTGCTGCACACCCCGAGCAATACGAGCACACAACGCCTGGACGGGAGTGGGATGTACTCGACCTTGGAATAGCAGAGGTAGCATCTGCGGACCTTCAGGAGGCAGACCATGGTATTTTTTCAGTACCCCGACATGGAAGACATCATCAATGCAGGCACGAGGAGGTAACTCCAGACAGTAAGCAATTGTATCAATTTTAGCCAGGACCTTGAAAGGCCCATAGTATTTGGGCGCCAATTTGCCCTTTGCTCTTGCTCCGAGAAATGTTGCTGGACGATTATGAAGACGCAGCCAAGCCCACTCCCCAATATCAAAGGAAAGGTCCCGATGCTTTGCCATCATAGTAATGTTTGTACTTCTGCGCTGCTTGAAGAAGACACTCGTGGACGTCGAGTAAGAACTGGTTGCGGTCTACAATCTTCCGTTCCACCGCCTGATTGCGAATTTCGCCCGGAGTATAGTATCGGAGAGACGGGGTCCCGTCCATAAACCACCCTGAAAGGAGTGTCCTTCAACACTGAATGATAGGAAGTGTTGTAGCAGAATCCCGCCCAAGGCAACCATTGGAGCCACTGGAGTGGTCAATACCCAGCGATGCAATGAAGCTACATACCGATGACGCGATTCACTGCCTCCGATTGTCCATCTGACTGCGGGTGGAAGGCAGAACTCATGGGAAGGCGTGTGCCAGCGGCTGCGAATAAGGCCTTCCAAAATCCAGAAGTGAACACCACATCTCTGTCAGAAACGATGGATGCAGGGAAACCATGAAGACGGACGATGTTGGAGAAGAATGCCTTGGCGAGAGACTCGGCCGTGTACGGATGCGCCAAAGGAATAAAATGTGCATACTTGGAGAAATGATCCACCGTAAGGATAACACTCTTGCCTCCCACTTTAGGCAATGCCTCAATGAAATCCATGGAGATGTCCTCCTAGACACAAGATGGCACTGTCAAAGGCTGTAGCAGGCCATCCGGGTGAAGTTGCTCTGTCTTGTTGCGTTGACAGAGCGTACATGCACGAATATACTGCCGAAGTGCTTTACGCGCTTGAGGCAGATGAAAATCCCTACGGAGACGGTGCAATGATTTTTGGATGCCTTCATGGCCATCATCATGGGCTGCAGCCAGGACCAACGCTACCAACGGTGATGAGGGCGGCACATAAGCCTACTGCTGGAAGGTAACGACGCCATCGACGAGAGCCCAAGGATGCCCTAGCTCACCAGACTCCAGCTTCTCCCGGAACGTTACCAGCGCCGGGTCTGTTTGCGCGGCCTGGCGGAGGGTGTCAAATAGGTCGAAAGAAGTCCCGGTGATGGAGGATGCGTGGCTTGCAGGAACGTCACGACGAGAGAGAGCGTCTGCAATGATGTTTGGCGTCTTGGTTTGTATTCAACTATAAAATCAAAGCCCAAGAGCTTGCCCACCCAATGATGTCGTGGTATGGTGGCAAGGCTGTTACAATCGCGACAAGAAGATAACGAAGAACGAAAACGAAAAACACAGCAAGGGGACACAGATTTAACGTGGAAAAACCTCTTCAACAAAGAGAGGAAAAAACCACGAGCGCCAGCCAGCGAAACTTCACTATATCGAGGAGTGTTTACAAACGCCGGGGATTTCACAGATGCAACTCATCCCAACCGGCGGCTTACAAGGGGTTTATATATCGGTGGAAACCTAGGTCTTCGACGATCCGTACCGTACCGCGGGGGGCTGTCGGCCCAAGCCTCCCGGCGACGGGCCTCACTCCACTCGTCAGAAGTTGGCCTATACTTTGTAGAATTTGGATCAACATATAACAAAGGCGTTGGTACAGTAGGAACTTAAGGCTATAGTGGTCAGTTTTGACGATGAAGGCATGCCCCTAGAGGTACGGCATCCAGTGTCGCACAGCTTGAACCGGACCAATGAGCTCCCGCTCGTAAGCAGCGAGAGAGGCGTGTCGAGGAGCTATAGCTTTGCTGAAATAGGCTATTGGCCCCCCACCTTGATGCAGTACCGTACCAAAACCGGACCCAGATGCATCACATTTTACAACAAATGGAATTGCAAAGTCAGGTAAAGTGTGGTTGTAAGTGCAGTCTTGAGAGTGTCGAACGCGTTGGCTGTCTCAGAGGTCCAGATAAACCCATCTTTCTTGAGTAGCGTCGTGAGGGGTGCTGGCAATGGTGTCGAACCCACATATGAACTTGCGGCAGTAGCCTACAAGGCCCAAGAAACCATGTACAACGCGGACAGTCCTTGGAACTGGCCAGTTGGCTACGGCGAGGACCTTGTCGCGGTCCATGGCAACCTCCGCTGCAGATATGACGTGTCCATGGTAAGCCGTGGATTCCTCCCCAAAGGAGCACTTGGAGCGCTTGAGGAAGAGTTGATTTGCTCGCATAGCCTCCAAGACGAGCTTGACATGATGAAGGTGATCCGACTAGGAGGAGCTGAAGATCAAAATATCGTCAAAGAAAACAAGCACAAAGCGACGGAGTACTTCGTTCATCAAGGCCTGGAACATCGCCGGAGCGTTGGTCAGACCGAATGCCATAACCACAAACTTGAAGACACCCTCATGGGTGCGGAATGTCGTCTTGTGGATATCTTCAGGGGTCATCCATCCTCACCTGATGGTAGCCGGGATGAAAGTCCAGTTTTGTGAAAAAGCGGGCGCCCATCGGCTCATCTAGCAACTCATCTACGACTAGAATAAGAAACTTGTCCTTGATGGTGACAAGGTTGAGACCACAGTAGTCGACGCAGAAGCGCCAAATGCCATCATGCTTTTTGACCAGAAGTATGGGTGATGAAAACGCTGATGAGCTACGATGGATGAGGCCATGAGCCAGCATCTCAGCACACTGGTTCTCCAATTCATCCTTTTGAATAGTCGGGTAGCGGTAGGGCCATACGACAATAGGATGTGTCCCGGGAACAAGATGAATATGATGGTCATGGGCGCGAGGCGGCGGTAATCCCTAGGGCTTGGCGAAGATGTCTATGAACGCCGCCAAGAGAGTGTCGAGTAGGTCCTTGCTATCGCACACATGTAGTTGAGTGGGCTGTCCAGGCGAGCCAAGTCCCGACCACTCCACGCGGTGATCCGTGTGCCAAAATGACATCCACTGGGTAGAGAAATCCTGGAGAATTGGCCCCAGGGTTTTGAGGAAGCGCGTGCCGAGGACGACGTCAAATTCTCCCAAGGGTATGGCGTGCAGGTCGACGATGAAGTGTTCCTTGTCAATCGTGATGGCAGCGTGCTTGATAAGCCCACGACAGGTAACCTTGTCACCATTAGCAATAGTGACGCTAGCCGGCGGCCAGAGGAGAAGGGCATCCCCACGACTGTGGCCAACTCCTTGTGGATGAAGTTATGAATGTTGTCGGAATCAAGCAAGGCGACGAGTTCACGATCCCCGATGCAAAGAGCGACCTGCATGGTGTCACTGGTGGGAATCCCTGTGACCGCAAGGAGCGAGATGGTGATATCCTCCTGTGAATCCTCGAGTGGCTCCTCTTCCTCGCCTGCTGATTGGATGTAGAAAAGGCGTTTACAGCGGCGTCCCTAAACGAACTTGTCACAGTTGAAACAAAGGCCTTTAGCGCGCCGGTCGTCCATCTCGGCTGAAGTGAGCTTCTTGAACACTAGTGTCGGAGCGGTGCTAGCGGAGTCCGGCGATGTCGTGCCAGGGTTGGCCGTGGGGCGAGGTTGGCAGCTCGGTCGAGCGGCGGCGGCCGTGGCCCCGGTGACAATGTTGAGGTGCTCGAACGAAATAGCCAGGTCCATAGCCACGTCTAGGGTAGCGGGTTTCAGCATCTCGACCTGGGTCTTCATGGTCTCGCCCAAGTTGTTGATGAAGATATCACACTCCTCGGTGTCGGAAATTGGGTGCACGCGAGAGAGATTCTCAAGAAACGCTTGGAGTACTTTGCGATGGTACCGGCTCGCCAAAGGGGTTGGCGCGTGTCGGAGGGCCAAAGTGGTTAGAGATGAGTGTTTGGAACTCTCCCTAGGACGGCCGTTGGCCCAACTTTGCCTTGAGGTGGCCGTAGCATAAGGCGGCGATGTTGGTAAGGTGATAGGAGTCGAGCCACGTGTTGTCAGAATCCTGCTTCCGCTAGCCGAGGAAGAACAGATTGCAGCGTGTCAACCACGGTCGTGGGTCGCTTGCCCCGTTGAAGAGGGGAAATAGATCTTGCAGAGGTGTGGTGCACGATCAGAAGGATCCGACAGGGAGGACATGTCCCGGGAGTTGGGTGTAGCCGCAGGTTGCTGCATGAGTCCCAGCCTGCCAAGTCGCAGCGCGCCGCGTCCCTTGAGCCGGAGGATGGCCAGATTCTGTGCGTGTTGTTGCTGCGACGTCTTGGCGAGCTGGGCTTGGAGCTTTTGGAGCGCCTCAGGGATCATCGTGAGGGTGGCGCAGTCCTCGGCGCGTTTGGCCCTCGTGGTGTGACTTTCGTTAGAGAGACCGGTGAGAGTTGCGATCACGGCCTCGGTCCTCATGCTGCTTGGCGGCAAGTTCTTCTAGGGTTTTCGAAAGGGGCGCGGAGTGGCCATGGCGTCCGCCAGGGTTGATGATGAATCTAATACCAAGTTGACGTCATGAGACGTTGGAGGACGTGGGCGAAACTCACGTCGACCTACGGTCGAGGAGGTGAGGAGGGGCGACGAGGCGCGGGAGCACGAGGTGAGAAGATAGATTGTTTTCTGCTTGTTTTCATTGATAGCATAGGGGTGACTATAAATAGCCGATTACGAGTGACGTACATACTCCGTAACAGACTCAAAACTCTAATTGGGTGTTGGCAGGGTAACCTTCTTCGGAACTAAACCTTTCCAACTTAAGACCCAGACTCTTTATCCCAAATCTAGGAGGACTCAAGGAGTATTAAACTAGGTAACCTTCTTGCGGGTATATGTCCGACACCACATGACAACATGCCTAAAAGAAAAGAAGAAACAAAATGGAGACTAAGGCAGATCGACTAAGCGACGGTGACCTGCAACCGATGTGCCTCCGAATATGTTCCATCATGCTCCTAGCAACGACACGTCAAGTACCAAGCAGCACCTTCAAGAAGGAAAGCGAGACGCTGCTGCCCGGACCAACTGATCCTAGGGTTTCCCCCGACACACACAGAGGGAAGTGGACATAGGGTAGCCATGACACCCTCTAGGAAGGAATGGTGCTACCCGAGAGGCGGCACCACGTCGGTGTCGGTCGAGCCGACAAGGATTTCTCTCGAAAAAAAACCCCATCCACAACCTTGGGACCATTCAATGCACAGGAGCTCCACAAGGTTGAAACCTGAACACCACCAAACTCGCCGCCCACCAGCATGCGCCACTACGATCATGAAGCCGCCATCATTGTCTCACCGAAGCTACCGTCAAGAAGCCTGGAAGAAAGAGGCGAATGGTAGCTTGAATCGGGGCCAGCAGTACCGCGACCACGTGGAGAGAACAACCTCCACCCCGAGGGGGGTAGTCGATCGGATGTGGCATTGGGGCACACCGGTCCAGTTGGATATCCATCTAGACAAAAATAAGTTCATTGTACCACTGAAGTTGTTTGGATGTACGCGCTTTGTGAGAAAATGGTATCCATGTACTGTTAAATGCATCTTCATGGATACCCATCTAGACAAAAGGGCTACAAGTGTTGGATCCCTGGTGTATATATGTACTGATACTTGTAGCTAGCAGAATAGTGAGAGTTCCAGAAATATCCCCAAAATACCACAGTTTTCAAATAATTAACCAAACATTGGGACTTGGCAACTTTGCAGAATAAGGGAACAAACACACGGCATTTGAAATCTTTCTGCAGATTAATCAAACTTCAGAACTGAAATGATGTTGTCTATTGTGCTTCAAGTGGCAAAAGCAAGCAACTGTTTCACTACAAGTAAAAGGACCTAGAAGTACCATATAATCTATAACTTAGAAAGATGTATTCTTCAAATCAGTACTTGTTCTTGTTTGTTTCTTCTCATTGTTAATTTGAGATTTTGATTATCTTCATTCTTCCCTTTCAGCGCGTGCATCGTGATATTTTCTTTTTCATGATCTTAACTTCTATGTACCTATATGGTACTGCAGTTTACCTCAATTAATGAACAAGGAACTCGAATCATTATATACAATCTGTGGGAGGACGAGCAGGGAGACTTGGAACTCAATTTTGATGCTGATGTAAATGTACGTCCCTACTAATAACTGGTCAGGTATTATTGCCATCAATAAAAAAGATATGGCTAACCATGAATTTTTTCGTTATCATTGTGAGATGGCAGGATATTCAAATCAGAGGGGTTAATAGGGATGAGAAAAACATCTTGATGGCAGAGCAGTTTCCAAACTCGAAGCACTTCTTTACATATAGACATTCACTAAGGGTATGTTTGAGATGTACTTGTCTGTTTGTGCTTAAGAAATTATTACTTTTGTATTCGATGGAAAGAATAATTATTATTACTATAGCAGGATATGATAACTGCTATTCCATACAGTATGGTTGATTATTTAGTTCGTCATACTACAAGTGCTAATGCAAAAATGTAATGAAATTTGTACCGTAGCAGAAAAGAAACTAGATAAACTTCGTCTGAAGAACAAAACAAGCATGTACTGGAACGGTTTTCACAGTTCTAGAAGCATTACAGTGGCTACATGATATTTCAAGACAAAGACTTGTCTCCTTTATTAGTCTATTTTGCTCCTTTTGTGCAGAGTTATGCGTCTATTTTATATCTCCGAGTCCCATATGTCTTCCGGATGATTTTACGAGGAAAAGAGATTGAACGCCATAACATTATCAATGATATGATGCTAAAGAAGCAGGTTACTTACAAGCCAGTCATGAGTAATGGATATCCAAATGATACAGATGTAAATACTATGAGCTTTTCTACATACTGTTACCTATACAATGATGTACCCAGCATTCAGGTAATAACTTGATTTTGCCCTCATATTTTGAATGCCAGATGGTGGCTAATGTTATAATTGGTTTTGTTAAAGACGCAAAACATCATGTTCCCATTCAGGGATTTAATGTTTACCACAGGAACCGCCTAATAAAGGTATTCATTAACCATGCCCTTTTATATTGTGGGTTTGTTTTGTTAAAGACGCAATGTATATATATTTTTTAGAGCAACCACCAGGAGCTCTGTCTATTCAAAGACGCAAAATATAGCTTGTATTTTATTTCATGCGTCGACATTGACTGTAGTAATATGCACATTAAAGTTCAAAGAGTATATTTAGTGGAAAATTTACACAAGTTCCGTATGTTTCGTCAGCAATGTGTTTCATTGTAAAATGCCTATATAATGTGATGGATTTTTCTGGGCGTTAACCTAGAAGTTCTATTGTGGGTTTTATTTATTTGTTATTGAGTGAATTCCACTTTTTACCCTCTATTTGTGCATTTGAGACACTAATTACCCCATTTAGTAGAAGTTGTACCCAAATGTCCTATTTAAGAAAATTCTAAGCATGATTTTGTCCCGTTTTAGCATTCAACACTTGTTCTTGGATAAGGCTGACATGTTAGAACGATGTGCCGCCACAAAATATGTCAATATCGGAGGACGTCGTCGATCATATCTACCCTTCTCTGCACCAAATGTTCTATTCTTTGTTGCCATCTCGATAATTTCGAAGTTCAGTCGTCACCTCACACCTTACCCAATAGATATGTATCAGAAAATGAGGGTTTAAAGTTTCCAAACATGGTAGTTTAGATGAATTTTCACTGCATAGGGTAATTAGTGTCACAAATGCACAAGTAGAGGGTAAAAAGTGGAATTCACTCTTTGTTATTTGATGTCCCATGTTTATTTTAGCCTTTCTGGAGAGTATGGACTCTTCCTGGATCTCAAGGACGCGGTATTATAGGTAAGTAAACATGTTGCATGTCTGTTTTCTAAGGTCATGTTTCTTTCATCATTATAAGTGGCTATTCTTTTTCTGTGCAGGTGTACTTGAAGTTAACTTTGTAGAGCCAGCTCATGATAAGCAGGACTTTGAACGCACAAATAGTCTCTCAAGACTTGAAGCGCGATTAGCATTAATGCAGAAGAAATACTGGTTCGTTTTGATGATATTTGGCATGGTTATTTTGTGGTCAATTTGCATACCAGTTTGTTGGAAGAAAAAGTTTCTTGAAATATTTTTCATTATTCAGGTCCGAGAATTGCCATCGAATAGGTTATGGTGGCAATGATGCTAACAGAAGTTCTGGGAAAAGAGACAGAGGTATGAAGGTCTCCGTTTGGTTTATTTTGATATTTTTGTTTGGTGAGTGTAGCTTTTCTATCTTACTATAATACAGAACAAAATGAAACAATCTTTTGCAAAGCCTTGAAGTCATTTATCCATAGAAACCAGAAACTGATTTTGATTTCTTAGTATTCAAGTCATAGCAAAAGAATCTCAAATGCTCAACATGTTCTAATGAGTTAACATCTGTTAAGTAGTTCATGGCATGTTGACTATTTAGCAATACATGTTGACAACTTGGGTGCTATAACTTAATATGAAACCTTTACTCCTACAAACAAACGAGTTAGTTGTGATAGTTTGTTTGCCCTTGGGTTGCATTGACCTCCGACTTGCTAGATGTGACAACTTACTACCCTTAATTATGTTTTACAAGTAACAAGAACACTCCAGTGTACCATGAATTTTGCCGAAACTCTGTGCAGCAGCTGCATCCAGTACAAGTAGTTAGTCTTTTTTTTACCCGGTAAATGTAGTTAGTCTTGTAGAACATACTGTATTATCTTTTAAATTCGTAGCACCACAAAGGTTCTATCATAGTACAGATAACATGTAGACAATAACTGTCGTCCCTGAAACTATAATTTGAGCAAATTACTTATGTTTAACTACATCAATATGCATCATCACGAGGAAGACACAATGACATTATGTGGAGTTTGAAATACAAATTTCTGGTGCCTGAAACAATCACATTGAGTGAAAATTTGTGCCGTGTCAATGGAGGCGGATTTATTTTTAGTGTTGAGTTATACTGTACAAAGAACATCACAGAACTACCAATTAAGTGAATAATGTAGTACAGTTTGGTGTATTAAAAGGTTTTCCATTGAGGAAATATGTTGAAGATGGGTTAAATTTGCTAAATTTTATGGTTGACATGGTAAATTTTGGTTAACTAAGCATGCATATTTTTTGTCGGGATAGGGAGTTCACCTGGATATAGCCCCAGCACAGCTCCATCATCATACCAATCTGCGAAAAGGTGTGGAATGTCAAATTATTTGCAAAGATCTCAAGCTGCTGATATATTATATTCTGGGTCAAGTAATAAGTTTATTTCCAACGTCTCGGGAAGCAGGTCGAGATAATATGACAACACCTTTTTGTCCTATTTCTTACTGGGGAAGCACACTTCTCCTCTTATTATAACCCCTTTTAATCGTAAGATGTATCTGAGGGATGATGACAGGAAAACAAGAGCTTCACGCTTGGCGATAAGAAGGCAATCCTCTTCAATAAAAATGGCCCAGCGGGCAGCTGAGAAGTCCCCAAAGACCGTAAAATCTGCAGGATTAGTACAGCCTAGTCTGTCATATATAAGTGGTGATAGTGATATTGAGATTGCAGGCACTGCATCAAGATCAATTTCTGATATCCTGGATGAACCAGAAAGAACTTTTAGTGGTACTGTTGCGCATTTACCTCTATCCGGTGGAGTAATAAGAATTGAAAGGATGGCAACCAGATTGCAGTCAAAGGTAATTGTGCTTCCTGTTTTGTACTGAATTGTTTGCTCCAGCTGAAGCATTTGGTTGTATACATCTGTCGCATTTACCGACTATTGTCAAAAAGGGAATTGTCCACTTTTCAATCGTGAATTTTGATAAATATGAACTCCTAGAAAAACACAACAACAACAAAGCCTTTTGTCCCAAGCAAGTAAAACCAACAGAAAGCTATGGTAACCAAAGAGTGAAGAGAGAGAAAATGTACAAGCACACTAAGTTAAGTTTCTGGCACATTGATGCCAAATCTGTAGGTACATTCCAATCCTTCAAATCCCTTCTTACTGCCTCTTCCCATGTCAATTTGTGTTGCCCCTGGTTCTCTTTGTATTTTCACTACCCTTCAGAATCCCACTATTCATTGGTGCTTCAGGAGTCGGTGTTAGACAAGCTTCTATTTGTTCGCCGTCCTACCTATCTCATATTACCTCGTTCCTAATTAGGTTATTTCTTGTATGGCCACACATCCACTTTAGCATGCGCATCTCTGTGACACATTTGTGATGGATAAGTCTTTGTCCTATGGTCTTTGTGGGGCTGTAACACACATGGTCCTTGTAGCAAGGACTGGCAGTTAGGAGCAGCAAGGACCAAGCATCCTTGACTGCTTTTAGGCAGCATCTTAGACTAGCATTTGCATATTCTTGGCTGGCTAGCAGCCTATATATATGTACCCCAACCAGACTTCGTATGACATTTGTGTGAGGAATAAAAACCAGAAAAAATTGCCCCAACTCCTAGTGTCATCCTCTTCTTCAATGAGAGTAAATCTAGAGATCCTATCAAGTGGTATCAGAGCGAGGTTGTCTTGTAGGCTGAGTGTTTCCTGCTCATCCCTTTCATCGGGTGTGTAGCAGCCCCAGCGGGCAAGTGCAGCAGCTCAAGCTGTCCCTGGTGGTCTCTCTCCTTCCGCGGAGTCGAGCAGTAGCTCGTTAGCAGCAGCTCTCCCTCCACGCAACAGCCCCCCAGCGGCCAGCCATGTCCCAAGGTCGCTCTCAGCACTCGGCTACCTCGAGCGTGCGGCGTCGGCAGGAGGCCGAGCTCGCCGCGGCAGAGGAGCGTGAGCGGGCGGCGGCAGCAGCCGTTGCGGCGACAGCCAGGGCATCAAGGCTGGCAGCGGCGGAACTGGTAGCAGCCAGAGCGGAGGCAGCAGCAGCAGCAGCGGCAGAGGTCCAGGCTCTGCGCGGCAGCATCAACGACTCCATTTCAGGCGACATCAGCATCGACGCAGCCCACGAGCGGACGGCGCGGTGGGCAGCCGAGCATGCCCAAGCACATGGCAGTGTCGCTCCCGGAGGAGGCAAGCACTGCGGTGGCGCTCCCGGAGGAGGCGCGCACGGCGGTGGCGCTCCAGGAGGAGGCGCGCACGGCGGTGGCGCTCCAGGAGGAGGCGCACACGGCGGCGGCGGACAAAACGACCAAGACCGCGGCCTCTACGAGGTCCGGGCTGTGGTCAGGGACGTCGGTCCCGGTGCTGGGTGGCCTACCCTCACCAAAACCAACTACGTCGAGTGGTCCGCGGTCATGAAGGTCCGGCTCCAGGTGCGGCACATGTGGGAAGCAGTCTAGGATGCCAACGTCGACCACCATGACGATCGACGGGCGCTGGACGCCCTCCTTGCCGTAGTCCCGGCCGAGATGCAGTTCTCGCTTTCCAACAAGCGGACTGCCAAGGAGGCCTGGGAGGCCATTGCTGCGTCGCGCATCGGCAGCGACCGTGCTCGCAAATAGACTCTGCAGGCACTCCGCAAGGAGTGGGATGACCTGGCCTTCAAGCCAGGTGAGGACGTCGATGACTTTGCTCTCCGTCTCAACACTTTGCTGCAGAAGATGGTGCGGTTCGGCGACGTCACCTACGACGAGGAAAGAGCTGTCGAGAAGCTCTTTCGCTGCGTCCCCACGAAGTACAAGCAGATGGCTCGCTTGATTGAATCCCTGCTGGACCTCAGCACGATGTCGATCGAGGAGGCAATCGGTCGCCTCAAGGTCGTCGACATCGACGAGCCACAGCCTCTCTCATGGCCCATCACCACTGATGGGAAGCTGCTCCTCACTCGGGAGCAGTGGGACGCCGGCCACGGCGACAGGAAGAAGGGGGAGTCCTCTTCCGTGACAGGCGGCCGCAGGCGCGGCAAGCCGCGCAAGGGCCGCAAAGACGGACAGGGCAGGGCGCAAGGCCCTGAAGCGGCTCAGCATCAAGGAGATGGTGCGAGGCCTGCCGTGCCTCAAACACGTGGAGCAGTTCTGCGATGTCTGCGTGGTGACGAAGCTGAGGCGACTCCCCTTCCCCCAGCAGGCGAGCTTCAGAGCTAAGGAGAAGCTCGAGATCGTGCATGGGGACTTGTGTGGACCGGTGACTCCGGCCATACCGAGAGGGGGAGGACGACGCTACTTCTTGCTGCTCGTCGATGACTTCTCCCGCTACATGCGGGTGGTGCTTCTCGGCAGCAAGGGAGAAGCAGCGGACGCCATCAGGCGTGCGCAGGTTGCTGCAGAGGTGGAGTGCGGCTGCAAGCTGCACGTGCTGCGCACCGACAACGGCGGCGAATTCACAGCAACTGAATTCGCGCCGTACTGCGCTGATGAGGGCATTTAGCGCCACTACTCCGTCCCTTACAGCCTGCAGTAGAACGGCGTCGTCGAGCGGCACAACCAGACGGTTGTGGGGATGGCCCGGACCCTCCTCAAGTAGTGAGGGATGATGGCTGTCTTCTGGGGGGAGGCGGTGCTGACAGCCGTCTACATCCTCAACCGCTCACCTACGAAGGCACTCGACGGCAAGACGCCGTACGAGGCTTGGCATGGGCGCAAGCCGGCGGTCTCCCACTTGCGGGTCTTCGGCTGCCTCGCGTTCGCCAAGGAGCTCGGCCACATCGGCAAGCTCGACGACAGGAGCACTCCGGGAGTGTTCATCGGCTACGCAGAGGGCTCGAAGGCCTACCGCATCCTCGACCCGAAGACACAGCATGTGCGCACGGCGCGAGACGTTGTGTTCAACGAAGGGCGGTGGACGACGGCTCGACTCCGACGTATGGCGACTTCATTGTCGAGTACGTCCACTTCGAGGGAGCCGGGGGAGCAGGCAGCTCCTCCTCGCCGAGCACGTCTACCTCAGTTCCCAAGTCTCGGTCTGTCTCGGTGGCTGCCACACTGACGGCACCATAGCCGCCGACACCAGCACCAGCAGTCACACCTCCGGGCACGTCTACACCAGCACCAGCTCGCGTCGAGCGCAGCCCGGTGGAGTTCGCTTCCCCGCTCGCTCACGACGAGGAGCGCATCGACGCATATTACGACGGCGAGCCGTTGCGGTACCGTACGATGGAGGGTCTTCTCGGCGACCAGCCGGTGCCGGGACCGGTGCCACGAAACCTGGAGGCGCAACTGCAACTTGCATGTGACGACGGTGAGCCTCGGTCCTTTGTAGAAGCGGAGCAAGACGCGGCATGGCGCGCCGCGATGCAGTTAGAGATGGATGCGGTCGAGAAGAACCGCACATGGGAGCTCGCTGACCTCCCTCGAGGTCACCGGGCGATCACCCTTAAGTGGGTGTTCAAGTTGAAGAGGGATGAAGCCGGCGCCATCGTCAAGCACAAGGCTCGCTTGGTGGCCCGAGGTTTCTTGCAGCAGGAGGGGGTCGACTTCGACGACGCCTTCGCTCCTGTGGCACGGATGGAGTCCGTGCGACTCCTCCTTGCGCTAGCCGCTCAGGAGGGCTGGCGCGTCCATCACATGGATGTCAAGTCTGCCTTTCTCAACGGCGACTTGAAGGAGGAGGTCTACGTGCAACAGCCACCGGGATTTGCGATTCCTGGCCAGGAGGCCAAGGTACTCCGTCTACGCAAGGCTCTCTATGGTTTGCGGCAGGCACCAAGGGCATGGAACGCCAAGCTGGACTCCACGCTCAAGACGATGGGCTTCGGGCAAAGCCCGCACGAGGTGGCCGTCTACCGACGGGGCAATGGAGGAAATGTCGTGTTGGTAGGTGTCTACGTCGACGACTTGGTCATCACCGGCACCAAGGATGCAGAGGTGGCGGCGTTCAAGGAAGAGATGAAGGCCGCCTTCCAGATGAGTGATCTAGGGCTCCTCTCCTTCTACCTGGGGATCAAGGTGCACCAGGACCACTCCGGGATCACGCTTCAACAAACCGCCTACGCCAAACGCGTCGTTGAGCTAGCCGGGCTCACCGATTGCAACCCAGCTCTCACTCTGATGGAGGAGAGGCTGAAGCTGAGCCGCGACAACACGACGGAGGAGGTGGACGCTACACAGTACCGGCGTCTTGTGGGGAGCCTTCGCTACCTCGCCCACACACGGCCGGACTTGGCATTCTCCGTCGGCTACGATAGTCGGTTCATGCAGCGACCGACGACGGAGCACCAGCATGCTGTGAAGAGGATTGTCCGCTACGTTGCGGGGACTCTCGACCATGGCCTCTACACCCTAGGTGCCCTGGGGCGGCACACTTCGTCGGGTACAGCGACAGCGACCACGCCGGCGACATCGACACCAGCAAGAGCACAAGCGGGATCCTCTTCTTCCTCGTCAAGTGCCTCGTGTGCTAGCAGTCGGTCAAGCAGCAGGTGGTGGTCATGTCTAGCTGCGAGGCCGAGTACATAGCGGCCTCCACTGCCTGCACTCAGGATCTCTGGCTTGCTCGACTGCTTGGTGATCTCCTCGGTCGAGACACCAGCGCAGTGCAGCTCATGGTGGACATCAAGTCCGCTCTGGCCCTAGCGAAGAACCCCGTGTTCCACGAACGGAGCAAGCACATCCGGGTGAGGTACCATTTCATTGGACGCTGTTTGGATGAAGGGAGCATCATGGCGAGCTACATCAACACCAAGGATCAGCTTGCGGACCTGCTCACCAAGCCTCTTGGGCGGATCACGTTCCTTGGACTCTGCTCCAGGATTGGGATGGCCCAGCCTTCCCACAAGACGACGTACTAGACTTAGGGGGAGAATGATGGATAAGTCTCTGTCCTATGGTCTTTGTGGGGCTGTAACACACATGGTCCTTGTAGCAAGAACTGGCAGTTAGGAGCAGCAAGGACCAAGCATCCTTGACTGCTTTTAGGCAGCATCTTAGACTAGCATTTGGCATATTCTTGGCTGGCTAGCAGCCTATATATATGTACCCCAACCAGACTTCCTGGTATGGCATTTGTGTGAGTTTGTGTGAGGAATAAAAACCAGAAAAAATTGCCCCAGCTCCTAGTGTCATCCTCTTCTTCAATGAGAGTAAATCTAGAGATCCTATCAATTTGTTGGTGTTGGTGTATTTTACTCAGCCAACATTCAGCTCCATATAGCGTCATGGGTCTGACTATAGTCCTAGTAAACTTATTTGTTAGCTATTGAGGGACCTTCTTGTCATAGAGGATGCCATATGCTTGCTGCCTTTCATTCACCTTGCTTTATTCTGTGGCTAACATCCTCATAGATACTACTATTGCTTTGCAGCATATTGATCTCAAGTAAATGTGTCCCTCTTGGTCACTATTTGTCCTTTAGACTAAACTCCCCCTCGTCGCCCCCAACACCACTAAAGCGGCACCAAATGTACCTGGTCTTGGTCCTACTAAGTCTAAACCCCTATATCCCAAAGCAATTCTCCACAGCTCCGATTTGCATGAAAGCCCCTTCTTTTGCATTCCACACATGGTGTGCTTTTCCGATCAAGTCCTTCTCGCTATGGCAGAATCTTGCATTTCGAATGATCTAATTCTATTGACGCCCACCCTACTTTCATATACTAGCAACACATCATCAACGAAGAGCATATACCAAGGAATATTTCCTTGTATATCGACCTCATGCATCACTAAGGCAAAAATGTATGGGCTCAAGGCTGGCCCTTCATGTAGTCCTATAATCATTGGTAAGAGCATCTCCAACAGGCGCTCTATAATGCGCTCGCGCTATAAAAACCGCTGGATTAGGGTGCCGAGTAGAAATTTGTGTCCTCTAGCAGGTGCTCTAAACATAGGCGCGTTGTAAATTTTTTTGGGCGCGGGGCATTTTGCGCTATCCTGAGCAGCATATGTTGCGCCTCGGCTGCAGCGCTCTCTATCTCGTCTCGCGCGCGAAGAGGCAACCACCGGGAACATTCACCCGCGCCCTCTCCATCGCCAAATCCTCCACCCCGTGCGGCCGCCGGCGCAATTCTGGCGATGGACGCGGCCTCCGACACCCCTCCAAACCCTCCTTACTCTATTCCGCCCGCAGCCGCATGGGCCAAACCCGAGGCTCGGCAAAGACATCGGTGTAGTCGGCTAGGAGGCTGTCAATTAGATCTCGCCTAGAGCAAGCAAGGATGTGGTGGGGTCTGCTAGGCGCCGTGATGCCGTACCACTCCACTTGATGGTCAGAACGCCAAAAGGACATCCAGAGACGCGTGAAGTCCCAAAGTATGGTCCGAGTGTCTTGAGCCAGCGTGTCCCGAGAACAACATCAAATCCACCCAAGGGAATGCGTAGAGATCAACCACAAAGTCTTCATGGCCTATGTTGATGGCATCCTGTCGGAGAAGGCCGCCACATGTGACGTGATCCCCATTGGCTACCGTCACGCGGAGGCGGCGCCCAGTGGAGAAGTGGCTGCCCACTTGTGCAACAGCTCCTCATTGATGAAATTGTGGGTGCTATCGGAGTCAAGGAGAGCAGCCTCACGCTCGCCTACACGCACAACCAGTTGCATTGTGTCGCTAGTACGGACACTTGTGATCGCGAGCAGCGAGATCTATAGGTTGTCGCCTTTATCCTCATCCTCGGCGTCTTCGTCAGCGGACTCAATGTAGAAGAGGCGTTTGCAGCGATGTCCCCGAACATACTTTTCATCGCAGTTGAAGCATGGGCCCTTGCTGTGGCTGTCCTCCATCTCGGCAGCAGTGAGTTTCTTGAAGACAGGGCCGCCCCCGGAAGAGGAGTCCGCTGTGGCAGCGCCTGGGGCTGCTGGGACCAGGCGAGTAGGACAGACAGACCGTGTTAGAGCGGCGGCAGCCATGGTCACCGCGGCGAGATGATCGTAGGAAACGGCCATGTCCATAGCATCCTCGAGTGTAGCTGGACGCAGCAACTCGACCTGCGTCTTTAGTGGTTCGCCCAGATCATTGGTGAAAATGCTGCGCTCCTCATCATCAGGGATGGTGTTGATGTGGGACAATAGTTGGAGAAACTGCTTGGTGTACTCCGCCACCGAGATCGTATGCCGGAGAGAGATGAGCTCGCCAAAGGGATTAGCACGTGTGGGAGGGCCGAAGTGCTGACTGACCCGTGCAACGAAGTCTGACCAAGTTGGTCGGCCAATTTTCGCCTCTAGATGGCCATACCAAAGGGCAGCCACATCTGTGAGATGGTACGAGGCCATCCAGGTCTTGTCCGTGTCCGGCGTGCGCTGGCCGAGGAAGAACAGATTGCATCTAGTCAACCACGGCCGGGGGTCGCCTTCGCCGTCGTAGGTCGGAAAATTGAGCTTTTAGAGGCGAGGCGTACGCTCGTCGGCGGGACCCAGTGGCGCTTGCGGCTGGCGCGGACCCCCGACTCGGGCATTCAGTAAGGTGGTATCAGGGTTAACGAGGGCGGGCTCTCCCCGGCTAGCACGCTCCAGCCTGGTGATGGCTACGTGTTGTGTCTGCTGCTGCTGGGAGAGGTCTCTGAAGTCTGCCTTGAATGCTGTCACGGCGTCTGTGACGTCCTGGAGGGCCTTGGTCATGTCACTGCGAAGAAGCTCGACGCCCTGCGCCAGGTCGCCCAGATTCTGGTGGATGCCCTCGATGTCGTCATTCTTCGAGGGTTTGAGGAAGATCAGACTTATCGATGAATCCGATACCAAATTGTCAGATGCTTTGGAATTATGAGGGTTGAGACTTGATTGTAGGTAATAGGTGTGCTCTATGGGAGGACAAGGTATGTAACCTCGTCGCCCCGTGGCAGATAGAGGGAGGCGCCCAACGCGCAGGGAGTGACCAGGTTTGGGTAATTTCTTTGTTGCCTCGTTCCTCCACAAGGGGGCAATATAAATGTCTAGATTACAAGAGTCCTAACAGAAATAGAAATGAACTCTTAATTTTATTTGGAAACGGTAGGAGAACCTTCTGCGGGAGAAAACCTTTCCGTTTCCAAAATACAAACTAAAACTAATTCGAACTCTCATTGACTGCAGATCTGTCCTTTGCAGTATGTCTCCTGTACGTACGCCCCCACATGACACCTATATATATACGGAAAATACAAGATATACATGGAATACATACAATCAATCCTAATCCTAACCATAATGGCTTGTTTATATGCAAAGATACAGGGCGCTAGAATGGAAAGGAATAACTGAATATAAATGCTATTTGGTTTGCCTAACACCCATCAATTGTCAGCACCACAGTAATCGCAGCTAAAGATGCCATGGCGACGTACCTCTTGGTGCCAACAAAATTGGATCCTTAAGACGTGCCTCCCTGAAGCCGCACATGCAGACTCACTCTACTTCCCTCGTCTTTTGACCTGCCCATTTAGTCTCCTGGACACAAAAGAATATTTACATGCCTCCTCATTGTAGCATCAACTAACTCTCTAGTTTCCCTGTCAGGGACCCTACGTTCCAACTATGCACCAGAATCCTAGTTGCCTCGGTTAGCTTCATTTCCCTCCACATCCGTCAAGTGAAATGTGAAGACCCTTGCTCATTTATCACTACACCCAGGTGATGATGTAGCACGCCACTAAGGGAGTGACGTCCTGCCCTTTGCTCATTTAACACCACACCCGAGTTCCGATATGGCGTGTCGTTAATAGGTTTGCACCCCAATGAGTTTCTATGGGGTTTCATTTCCATAGGAATGGCTAGTTTCTATGTTAGCTAGTGCTTGGGACAGGCTATGCGTAGAAAAAGAACCTAGGCGGAGCTAACTCCCAGAAAAACACAAGATAGATAAATGAAGTCCAAAAAATAAAATATGGATTAACTTGGAGCATGCAAAAATGAAAATGCGGGCATGCACATTCAGTGGAATAAGAATGTTTGCCTTGTAAAAAATGTATCGATGCCTCTTACAGGATTTGAAATTTGTTGAGGGAATTACAAGTGTACCCGTAAATAATGATGTAGTGATGTATCCCTTTTGCAAATCTCTTCAGTTTGTCTACTTATGAAGGTAATCATTTATCCATTCATGCACTATCCATTTTCCAGGAAGGAACTGTGAAAAATAATGGACATGGAGGAACTATTAATGATCCTGAGAGTGTTATCAAGCAGCTGAAGGATGAAAATTCATCATTGAAAGAATGGTAGATATTACCAGTGCTTCATTCACTTCTGTTTGTAATTTATGAATAGCTGATGGGCAATAATAATCAGTCATTACCACTCAAAATACTGTCAAAACTTCGAGGGACCAAAAGTTTGTTGAGTTAAGATTTGGGTTTTGTGTGTCAGGACTTGCCTTTGGCCACCTTTTTTTTCGTTCCTTTACTGAAGGGCAATTCGATATATGTCAGTGCCAACTTCCAGTATTTGGAAAATGCCACTGCAAACAAAATTACAAAAAGGGCCGCTGCCAACACTTGGATAATTCTATAAATGACACTATGGCAGTGGCATGTATCAAATTAACCCATTTTGCAGTGGCATTTTCCATATGTCATTTTTCCTCGTGGCATTTTTCAGATACATGAAGTCGGCAATGGCATATATGGAATTAAACCCTTACAAAAAATGGTGTTTGAGGAGTGACCAGATGAAACTAGTTTTGACTCAAAATCTCTAGACACAAACCTAATAACAAAATTCTTATTTTTCCGTGCGACAGTTTCTCGAAAATGGAGGAGTTGTTATCAAAGGAGCTGCAGATGGAGCGAGAGAAGAACAAGTCTATGCTTGAAACAGTAAGCAGTATTAAGATTTAAGAGTTGAGCCCTTGGTAGTAATACCCTTTTTATATCTTACATTCATCACTAGTTACCTTGGGTTTATTCAGTCTGTTTCTATTACAATCATGTGTCCAAAGTTATTTTTTCTCAAGTGATTGTTAGAATAAATCCTGGAGGTGCCACGAAACAGATATACTGAACACCAGGATGCCGTGTTGAGCAGCCAATCACTGGCTAAAATTGGAGAATATATAGATTAGATCACAATTATGTAATTCACCTACTAGTTCTATATGTTCTACTAATATGGAACAATGTTGTGTTTCTACTTCCAACACGGTTTAGCATCATTTCATTATTTTTTCTTTTTCATGGCATGGTTATTGGCTTCACCTATTACATGTTCTACGAAGCTTCTGTGATTGTATTTTGTCTATCCACTATCCTATAGGTTAGCAGTTCTTATGTTTCTTTGAGCACACGACTAATTACAAACTTGAAGGCCAACAGGCCAGCTTGCGTTCTTCGTAAGTGACCAGTGTTTCTGTCTTGTTTTGTTTTCCAGATGGAGAATCTAGAGGCGAAGCTTGAAACAGCAAAAAAGGAGCAAGAAGCGTTGATGGACGCCTATGCAGAAGAGATGAAGCGTCGAGACCAAGAGGAGCAGAATTTGCGAAACAAGATAACGGTTAGCTGGAACTCTGCAACTGTGGCGCTTTTGTTTGCACATATGCCCTCGCTACGCTCGGTTGTGACGTTAGCCTCTCCGCGTTCTTGCAGGAGGCGTCTTCCACCATCCAAGACTTGATAGGGCAGCTGAATGCAGCTAGGAGCTATTGCAAGAGTTAAAAGGAACCGACTTGATAGGGCAGCTGAATGCAGCTAGGAACTATTGCAAGAGTTAAAAGGAGCCGACGGAATAACCTTCGGCTTGGCGGTGTTGCTATCGTCTTTAATAATCGATCTGTGGTGCATCTTAGTTATGTCCAGGTCATTAGAGCTGGAACAGTTGTAGTAGTAGTAGTTGTACCATGATCTATGCCCCAGCCCTGTTGTATGATCGACGGGTATGTGTATGTGTATAGTATGTACGTAGATGCCGGTGAGTCATCTCATCGAGACTGAAGATGTATTGTCGCCGAGGGCCGCATTCATCAATGTACCTTCAGGGGCACCTTTACTTTTCCACGACATCGTCAATTTCTCTGTAATGAATTGGACATTCTGGTAGAGGTTATTCATCCAATCAAGTTGTTGTGTCCTTTGCCGGAAGAAATGGCTGTTATATTCTCTCCTGTAACGAAAATAGCTTGTCAGAATGGACAATCCCTATATTTGTATAATTTTTCAGTTTCTCGTTCCTCCTGACACCCGTACATCAGTATGCTAATTTGGTCATGTATCCTAGTCTGAGGATCTGAACTGTCAGCTCCATCGGTCTAATCTGTGCGGGAATGACGCAGCAAGGAGTTACTATCCCAATACTCATGTATTTCCTGTGAGCCGGTACATGGATGCTTACCCTATTTGTACCTGGACCTCTCCAGTCCATCTGTGCTCCGGTAAATTCCGCAGGTACGCATTTGTCTTCTTTTTTTAGAGTACCCCAATGAGGTACTCCTAGTACATATTTACGCATTTGTCTTTTAAAAGTAGGCATCAGCAGTAGGTTTGGTCTCCATTTTAGGGTCAGTTCTTTTGGACTTGGGAAAACTCCTATCCGTATTCCTTAAGGTCATGTTTGGTTGGTATGCCAGAATGGCCACACTTTAACCCTGTGCCAAGGTTCGCTCAACTGCAGCACGCCCCTGTCAGGATTTAACCCCGTGTCGAGGTTTGCTCCAACTGCAGTAGGCCCCTGCTTGCATTTTCTACTCCTCCGGTGGCGGCCTCAGCGATCGCTAGCCCCATCGAAATGCCGGCTTCCACATCGACAACTTGTGTAGCAACTTCATCATGAGCATCGTCACGACATGCATCGGCGACTCCACGACCTCCAATAAGCCCATTTGCCCTTTGTCCAATGGTAAGTTCGATTTCCCCTTTTTGATTTTGGTTAGATTTTTTGTAGATCTGTTTGAATCCCTGCTTATTCGGTTGCATCTAGATGCGTTGTTAGATTAATGTTGTGAATGATTAAGCACGCCATGGATATGAACACCGTGTTGGCGTCATGATGCAAGCACAATGATCACCGTCATGGCGTTGTCATTAGTGTGTTGGCATTGACAAGCATGTCAATGCTAGCACGGTGGTCATCGCGATGACACGGTGATAAGTGCATTGACATTGACATGCATGTTATGTTGTCCATTTGGTATTGACAAACATGTACATGATAGCATGGTGATCACCATTGGAAATGACATGCATGTTAATGCTAGAACACTGGTCACCATCATGACGTAGTGATCGGTGCAATGGCAATGCCATGCTTGTCAATGAGTACACTATGGTCACCGCCACAATGTGCATTTTGTGCACTGCCATTGACATGCCTTTATGCACTGCAGTTGACGTTGCTCTATTGCAGAAATAGCAGTTCATGAATAACTACAACCCTCCTCTACTGGAGATGACAGACTTTATTCCCCAACGTGCGACTGAGGCCTGAAATACCAGGCCTGGCGGAGGCTATGGAGAAGATGGAGCAGCCAAAGAAGCATATGGGAAGGCCTCAAGGCTTGGGGAACAAAGATGTCCCTGTGGTGCCACTCTGATTCTACGTGCATGCGAGCTTCAGGGACCTACAATCCCTGGCCGCATCGCAAACAATGGCAGAGGTGTTGGCCAAGAAGCTGAAGATCATGAATCAGGCTGTCAAGGTGCCAATCTGGACCACTAGATTTTGCGAGATCCGTGTGCAGGTGTAGTGGTTCAACAACCTGGTGTTCTTCATGTGGTGGGATAAGTTTGCCGCCAAGAACAAGATGGTCGTCGACGACAACCTGGTGTTCTTCATGTGGTGGGATAAGTTTGCCGCCAAGAACAAGATGGTCGTCGACGACACCCTCGTGTTCAGGTACAAAAAACGAAGGTTTCAACATTTAGATGTACAGGTTCAACACCTCTGTGGAGGTGTTGTTCGACTGTAATCGCCATGGCAGGTAATCGACGTCATGATGTATTGATATTCCTTTTGTTGTTGCTGCTACTGATGTTCTGATGACGTTGATGTTCTTATGTTGTTGTGATGTCATCCTATAGAGGCTAAAAACGGCTCTTTTGTTCCAGGGGTGTGTACCATTGGTGTAAGTAGTACTGAGGTTGCATATGGGATGCATATGATAGTAACTTAAGTACTATGTTAGCTGTTAATATGCGATTCATCTACAAATACAGAGTCGGTCCTTCATGTACTAGGTGATGAATATGACATCTCATCGCCTCAACGTTGCATATGGTGGCACAAGCCATTTATGATCTAGTGCTAGTGTCCTCCATCTACATCTTTCCTCCCATCTCTAGCTGCTTTCTAGCCGGTACCGAGGTGGCATGTAGTTCTAGTATTTTGTGTTAGTTTTTTGTGTCATTGGTGGCGACATCTCGAGATGGAGGCGATGTTGTGTGTAATATTGGGTTTCCTTCTGAAAGTGCACAGATGCCGCCTAGAGAGGGGGTGAATAGGCGGTTAAAAACTTTTACGAGATGATCTTAACAAAAGCGGAATAAAACTAGCGTTTTATTTTGTCAAGCACAAAGCCTATATATACTATGGTTCACCTATGTGCACCAACAACTTATGCTAAGCAAAACAAGCAACAAGACGATAGCAAGATAGATTACTTCAAACACGAATGCTATCACAATGTAAAGTGCATAAGTAAAGGGCTCGGGTATAGAGATAACCGGCACGCAAAGACAATGAAATTTTACCGGGTTCCTCCCTAAATACACCAACACCACAAGAGGCCTCACCCTATTCTCCAGAGCACCCGCCGCACGGCAAGCACCCAATCCACTATGGGACACTTGAGGGCGGTTACCAAACCCGTACAAGATTGAGGCAAACTCCACATCTTAATTGGAGAATCCCAATAATCACCACCAAGGCCACTAACTTGGGGAGAACTCCACAACTTAATTGGAGGTCCCAAGAACTCACCACAAAGGCCACTACACCGTCTAGGGTTCCAGAACCCAAGATAAACAAGCTTCTTGATTTAAACAACCAAATTCTCCGAGGAGAACTCAAACCTATGCACCTAATGCAATGGAAAGTCCTACACTCCCAAGTTGTACCAAAGCTACAAAAGCTATTGGGGAAATAAGAGAGAAAGAACAAAAGAGGAAATCCACAAAAGACTCCAAGATCTAGATCCAATGTGTTCCCCTCACTTAAAGGAGAGATTGATTGGTGGAAATGTAGATCTAGATCTCCTCTCTCTTTTCTCTCAAGAAGATGCAAGAATCATTGGAGGGATTGAGATAAAGAAAGCTTGGGAAGGTAAACAATGGAGTATAAAACTTGCAAGAAAGGTTAGGTATCCATTAGGGAAGAAGGGGCCCTTAAATAGGTCCCTAGAAATCCAACTGTTATGTACAGAAATCGCCCAGGCCGGAGTCTCCGGACCCCCACCGGAGTCTCCGATGCACCCAACCCACAGGGAGACAAAGCTGCAACCCTCTAGTGTCCATCTGGAGACTCCATACGGGCCGGAGACTCCGCTCCCCCGAGACCGGAATCTCTTCCCCCCCCCCCCGAAAACTGACAGAAACATCAATACCAAAACGACCATAACTTTTGCATTCGGACTATGATTTCGATGACCCTGGGCTCATTTTGAAGATGACAACAAGATCTATAATATTATGCGGGGAACCATCATAGACCAGCAAGTTAAGATAGAACCAAATTATAAAAGGTTTAACCTATCTATAAAAGACAAACCGGTAAAACCTCTAACATCGAAAACGCAATAGAGAATACATATGAAATCCGTTTTCGATGAACTTGAGCTTGTCATGGAGATTAGCACAAGCTCTAAATCTTATCATGGATAATAACCAAACAAGAACCAAGAAATATTATGCCAAGTATGCAGAGGTTTGAGCTCTCTCTGAAGGATATGATCAAGTTACTCACTCGAGAGATTCTTAATAGTACGGTTATCTATCCTATAAACCGGTCTCCTAACTAACAACATGAGACCGGCAAAAGGTAAAACCTATCAAGATCATACCTTTGCCTTGAGCATTCCACTTGATCTTGATTTAGATGATCTTGTCCTTCTCAAGATGGAACTTCTTTCTTGATTGCTCTTGCTCACGCTTGCTTAATGAAGACTTGCGAATTGCTCCTCCATACACCATGGGGAAACCACTTCTCTAAACTTGTCTTCATCAATCTCTAATCACCGAGGATGACAAGCTTCAAGCATGTGCTCTCCTAGAGACGGAGCATCTTGAGCTTGCACTTCATTTCTTCTAACTCCATTAGGATGATGTCTTGAAGATACACATGAGGAAATCTATTTTTTTCAACACACTTTTGATCTCCTTTTCTTTATTCTCCTTATTCTACATGATTCCAATAGGCCCAAGGC
This sequence comes from Avena atlantica, assembly GCA_910589765.1. Lineage (NCBI taxonomy): Eukaryota > Viridiplantae > Streptophyta > Magnoliopsida > Poales > Poaceae > Avena > Avena atlantica. Next base: position 255,494,658 of record OU342738.1, on the reverse strand, counting down.
CCTTGGATAATGCTTCTTCTTTATTTCTTCTACCTTGAAGCCAACACATGACCCAAGCGATTCCAATGCACAATTCCTACAAGTGTAACTTAATGCAAATATTAGTCCATAGAGATTTCCATTAATTACCAAAACCACACATGGGGGCACACATGCCCTTTCACCTTCTCCATGATCATCCTGATGTGCCTTTTTGGTTGATGCTAAGGAGCTAGTGGTGTCTTTGCTTCTCTGTTTCGTCATATCATCTTCATGGTCCTCCCATTTGTTGGTTCATGTGTGACCTCTCTTGCGAGGGATGTGCATCTAGCTATCAACAATCTAAGATTCTCACCCATGCGGTGGGCAGTTCAGGTGGCTATTCAAAAATCTTCAATGGCTATTAATTCAAGCTTGTGTGTATCTCTTATACAAATTCTTACCGGGAAGAACATCGAGATGACATGAGATATTACGACTTGAAAACCCTTGACCTTGATTATGATGATCATATAGAATAGACAAGGAGAAACCAAGACACCACTTGCTCTTTGGTGCAGTCTTCTAGGGCCACACCAGGGCGGAGATGGAGCTGGTGAGCATTGTTCCGCCGCGCCGCCTCCAACATGTAGGAGTCACATCTGATGATACAACAAACTAGCATACAAACACGTAATTAACACGCCATGCAAAAGGTCTAGGATTCACTCCCCTCCCATTCATGAAAAGGCCACGAGAGATAAGGACATATAAAGACAATATTTCTTATTTATTCAATGTTATTTAGAGAAGATGAAAAAACATAATGTGCAATGATTCATCTCTCAAGTTATCTTTACTAATTAATGTCCGCATGCTACTAAAATTATGTGGTTGTTAAATCGAACAAAAAACTCGTAAGTAAGAGAAGATGTCTTGTAGCATGGAGAATATATTCTTACTAAGTGATCATCTCCTTACTTTTTTGCGGATAATGGAGTATATAATTAAATGATTGGGTTGTAGACTTTGTCGGAAAGGTGGAGAGTTTCTCTTGGACAAGAACCAAGCCATACTACAATTAGATGTTGACTACCCCTATATGATATAAACTATGGCTAACTTCATTGAGCTTCCTACTAATGTGCTTGCATTATAAGCAAGTCTACTCACCTTGTTGACTAGACCTGAAACCAAGGATCTATGGACCACTCGGTCTTGGATCATCGCAGTCGGTCTTGGATCATCGCAGCCGCCTCCGCACAATCTGTCTCTAAGATAATCAAGAGGGTGCTCTAGTCAAGCGCAAGAGCTAGGACATCCTCCTAAACAACCATTTGGCTTCGAGAGCAGAGGCGCGTGAAAGTAAATACTTTCTCGGGGAGAAGATAGTAGATCCTTCTTCATTACTACTACATTAGATCAATGCGGTTCCACCCTGTCCCGCCTTCTCACGAAAAGCACAATGCATCCAACTTGGCGCTTTTGAGGAGCTTTGGACCAGTTCACCTGAAGGTTATTATCATCGGTCATCCCTCTACTTGTGAGAGTTCATCTCTTATTTATTTTTCACAATCAGCCAAATCACATATTTTCCTTCTGTCGGGCCCACACCCAGACAATGCTTGATGCTCTGGAGCGAGTTGAGATAGTTGCACATGAAGCACGATGAGCTCTCCATGCGGTTGTTGGCTATAGTGGATCACCTTGTTTCGGACATGGCAACATCGCCACGAGATCATCAATATCATAGCACACTCATCCTTCGTGCTAATCTACCGATATGCTCTCTAGATTCCGAAACACACCTCATGCATGGCCTCCCATAGCGCTCATGCCATCGAACATCTACAGAAGACACGTGAGAGTGTTCTCGTAATCCACCTTGAGAAGACATTTTTTTTCGTTTCTCTTTCTTCTAACTCATTAATCATCACTATGTGGCTTTCCTAAGCTAGCACCATTCTACATGCCCTAAGACATGAAAGGAACCGATGTAGATAGGCAGTTGAATGCTGGTAGGCTAGGGCGAAATTGAGGTGCCATGGATCTGAATTCTTCTTGCTGTTTTCCATATTTCGATTTATAGGGATCCCTATCTTTATCTCTACTATCCTCTATCCGGATAGATATGTCCCTATGAGCGACTAGGCCGATCTTTTTTTATATGTTTTGGCCACGTCCGTTTCCACTCCGAAGAGGAAGGTTTGGATCGTGAGGCGGGATCTTTTCTTTTAGAAAAATATCAATTGCGAAGCCCCGCAATTTGACCCGGACCATGAAAAGCACGTTTCGGCCCATGGCAGCACGCCTAGCCCATTAGGATTAGGGTTTGATGCGCGAAAACAGGGACCCGCGTCGGCTATAAATTGCTCCCACCTCCCCGTCCTTTAGCCTCATCGCCTCCGCCGCCTCCTTCGCTCGCATCCTTCAGACGGCAAGATTTCAGCTCGCTCGTTGCTTGGTTTCTCGCAAATCTTGGTTTGCTTTGCTCCGCCTTTCTTTCTGTGTTCTTCCCTTCTCTACCCGTGATTTGATTTCATTGTGCTTCGTCATCTGGTCATTGGGATGATCGGTCTCTCGAGTCTGATCGGTTCCCAAGAGACTCGTTCCCTTGAAGCAACATCATCCCGTTGTATCTCGAGTTGCCCCTCTCGTGTGCCCTCCGAGTCCCTCTCTCAGGGCACCGGCGGCTCTTACATACATTTAACATAAAACAATTTTTTCACTTTTGATGTGTCGATTTATGACAACCGTGATGAGCCAATTCTACAGTTACAGACCTGTAATGACTCCTGCGGAAATGATCGCATGGTCAAAGAACATCTAAGGGACTGAGTTGTCTTCTGAAATCGAGTCTCGTATCGTGGATCTTCTCTCTATTGATATAGATTAGGTCTCGTCGTTTGTGTTTTGATCTGCTTCTCTTAAAAGTATTCGTATTCTTGCCTGTGAACCCACTTCATTGGTTCCTGGGCAATTATTAGACGGGAAGCAGAAAGCAATTGTTCCTCTCGCTATCCAGCGCGGAATTTCTTGATGTGATTGGACGTCGAGGAACAACAATTGGATTTGATGGATTCTAACCTCGTGATTTACTGCTGGATCTGAGCATTTGTTTTGCACATCTCCTTCGCTTATTGGACATGTAAATATCTTGAAATGAAAACATCCGCAATAAAAATTGGTCAAAAGAACATTAACTTTGTGCTTCATAAGCAGCCGTCAAATATGGTGGATATGTTGCCGTTGCGCACTTGTTCTGTCGGCTGGAGATTCGTAGCTCGAGACGTGATCTCCGGGTCGCTGCAGTCTGAATATCAGGTGTGACGGTGTGGAAAGAATGGACAGCATTTTCGATGAAGAGCTTCGGTCATCGATCGTGTCCTGGCCCGTTAAGTTTTTTACAAATTTTGCTTAGTTGGTTTAGGATGTGGTGAACTATATGGCAATGATGATAACTTCAAGGCTTGTTTCTCAAAACATTCGCAGTTGCCGCCTAAGAGCTTTCGCCCTTCCAGGCTTGAGAGCTAATGCTGCTAATTCCTTCCTTGGATGTCTGAGCCTATTAATAACCCTTATTGAATTTTTAAAATTAAATTATCTGTCTGTTGTTGCTGTTATATCCTTTGTTCCAAAAGTTCTGTACTGATTTATGTAGTTTAAGTTTGATCATGTTGTTGATCATATTGAGCTTCTGGAGGCAAATTGTAGTGATGTTTACCAGATTGTACTGATTTATGTAGAGTATGCTTTATTGTGAATTTTAATTCTTATGCTAGCTGCTCTTGCACTATAAGATTGAGATGAATTACTCTATGTGACTGCAAACCCTGAAAACTACCTGGAGAACAGAAAACACAGTTACAAACTCTTGGCCAGCCTTGTTGACTCAGACCAACTGTTATTCTTTCAGAACAAAGAACAAACATCTCTCTCTTATCCATTCAGCGTTTCACCGTAAACTACTAGAAAGGCCATAATGTAAGCAAACTAATGTAACATATTTAGTAAGCAAACTAATGTAACATATTTAGCGTTTCACCGTAAACTACTAGAAAGGCCATAATGTAAGCAAACTAATGTAACATATTTAGCGTTTCACTCTAAACTACTAGAAAAGCTTACATTGTAGATTATGGAATAGAGGGAGTACCAAATATTAAGTCCATGGTCAGCTTTGCAAATAATTTCTCCCTCTTATCCATTCAGAGTGGATTTTGCGCACCTCTGTAAATTCCTTGAGATCCATGCTAACCTGACTGAGCAGAGGAACATAAGAAATAACTTGTTCAGCAATTGCAAAAAAACAGAGATGACTTAAAAGAATGGTTTCAGCAAAAAATTGTTTACAATGTTGCCTCTGGATAAGGCTACGTTTCTTGATTTCTCACAAAGCTTGATTTACTTTGCTTTTTCTTTTTTCTTCCACATCTGGTCTTGATCTGTAATTTGATTGTGCTTCGTCATCTGGTCATTGGGATGATTGGTCCCTGAGTCTGATCGGTTCCCAATGGACTCGTTCCCTTGAAGCAACAGCATCCTGTTGTATCTTGAGTTTGCCCCTCTCGTGTGCCCTTCGAGTCCCTCGCTCAGGGCACAGGCGGCTCTTACATACATTTACATCATATAAAACATTTTTCCTCATCTATTTTGATGGGTTGATTTCAGACAACCTGTGATGAGCCAATTCTACAGTTACAGACCTGTAATGACTCCTGAGGGAATGATTGCATGGTCAAAGAACATCTAAGGGACTGAGTTGTCTTGTGAAATCTATACTCTTATTGTCGATCTTTGTGTTTGATAGGTTTTTAGATCTAGCCGTTTGTGTTTTGATCTGCTTCTCTTAAAAGTATTCGTATTCTTGCCTGTGAACTCACTTATGGTTCCTTCCTCTCAGCTATCCAGCGTGGAATTTCTTGATCAAGGAATGACATTCGGTTTTGATGATTTTGAACCTTACGTTTATTCTGTTTGCTCTTATATGGAATTACATATTATGCAATGATGCGACCTGAACCTAAGAAAAGAATCACATCCATCAACATGACACTAAAATTTGACATTCAAGGTTTCAGTTTGAGTCGTCAGGTTGAAGTGATAATATTGCTGAAATGTAGCCTTTGCAGTCTTCTGTCCGCCGCAGATTTGAAGCTACTCTATGGATCATGGTACTCTGTATTCCTGACCCCATGGCACAGCAATAAGAGGCATACATTTTCTGTCGTTGTCACTATTCCTGACGGTGCTGTATTTTGGACTGATTGTCAGTTTACCTATATATACGGCCTGTTATTTGTGATTCCAGTGTATAGGTCACTACTGATTTAGGATGAGGTTAACATTAAGGTAATGATGATAATCTTTAAGGCTTGTTTCTCAAAACATTCTTAGTTGCCGTCTAAGAGCTATCACCCTGCCAGGCTTGAGAGCTAAGAGCATCTCCACTCGGGTTTACACGATGGTGTTCCCAGGCCGTTTTTTATCTGGATGATGGGTTTTCGCCCAGTGATGTTCCTAGGAGGTTGATTTCGAACTTTTATTCTGCGTTTCATTCCGGAGCGCTGGGAACGTCCTGGAAACGCCGGACGAAGCGAAAAAGTGTGTGGCAACCTTGTCGCCGATTGGAGGCCGAGCTCTCGCCCCTTTCTTTTTCCCCTCCCGCCTTTGCTCTCCATTCCTCCGCATCTCTTGCTATTTCGCCGAGCTACCGACCACCATGTCGTCCAAGATTTTTGTCAAACCCCGATCCATTGTCAGCGAACCAAAGGAGAAAAAGGAGAGGAAGCCGATGCCGGAGGGCTTGACCAACGCCGAGTGGCTGGCCTTTGTCCAGAAGAGGAAGGTCGAAACAGATAGCCGTAGAGACACGACGACAAGGTCGAAGGAGGCGAAGGCGCTCGTCGAGGCCCAAACGATGAGGAAAATACAAGCGTGTGTGGTGATGTCGCGCTTGACGTTGACACCCCCCCTCGCAGTGCGCGTCAGCCAAGGGTCGGTTTGCTAGCCGTGTTCTCGCAAATCTTGTTGTCCCTGTTCCAGGAGAGCTAGCTGTGTTCCCTGCCCCGCGCCTCGCTCTCCTTCGGCTTCAACATTGACCGAGATTTTGTTGGCGGGAACAAAAAAAACTAATATATTGCCGTTTTTGCTTCGCCTGAGAACTCGGTCTCGGAATGCGAGTGAGGAACTGGGTTCTAGTCGAAAACTAGCTTCGTATGGTGCTAAATAGCGCCAGATTTCGGCCTGAGAACACCATCGTGTGCATGTGCTTAATTCCTTCCTTGGATGCTTGAGCCTTGTTCACTGGCCATGTGCCCCTGTTAGTATTTTTGAAAATTTAATTTAATGAATTGTTCTTGGAACATTTGCAGGCTTGAAAACAAATCATGGTCGACCAATTTTTCCAAATCTTGTGCAATGAAAGACATTTTAAAAAAATTAGTTAGTCAAGTTAAATCTTGTGCAGTGAAGTTTGATAAATGTGGACCGCATGTAAATTAGTTTTGAATGCAGATGCTCGTTTTTATATTTCCCATTGCTTCGTCATCTGGTCATTGGGATGTTTGGTCTTTTGAGTCCGATCGGTTCTCAGTTGTCTCGTTCCCTTAAAGCAACATCGTTTTGTTGTATCTTGAGTACTCTCTCGTCTCAGGCCGCCGGCTGTTCTTACATATATTTACATCAACATTGATATTTACCTTTTGGTGATATATTTTGACAACAGTGACGAGCCAACTTTACTGTTACAGACCTGTAATGACTCCTGCGAAAATGATCCCGCCAAAACGGCTACCTTGGGTTCATGCCGTCACCTCCTTGTCATCGCTCCGTTGGAGAGTCTCAAGCACCTGTCACGCCTCCTTGTGCCCTCTGCTGGTACTACACCTGCCCCATCCATCGCTGCCTTGACTCCTCCCCTTTCCACCGTCAGCTCGATGAGTTGGGCGTCGCTATCGCCGCTAGCGTCGTCTAGGAGGGCAAAGAGGTTTAGGATTGAGGGAGGAAGTCTCTGGAGTCGCTTGAGCGAGGAGGGCCCCTGTTGTATCTTTAAAAAATATTTATTATATGAAGTATTTATAAAGTAATAAAGCTTATAAAAGTCATATTTTATTACTTGAAAATCATAAAAATTCATATAATATACCAAAATGATGACAAAAATAATTACTACAAGTTAAAAATATAATATTACACTTTTGAAGTAATAAAATTTTAATCCTCTAAAACCTTGAATTAAACCTATTTATTTTATTATTAATTCATAAAAGAGTAAATAAAAATTTGCTAATAATTCTAATATTATCCATTTGATGTCTAAAAATAGTATTAGTCTTGAGTATTGATAGAATGAAGTTAAAATGGTCCAAAACATCTTATATACAATTTTATTATTATCATTCACAAATAAGTGTATATTCTTTCCCAAAAGGATTTTATCAAATATAAAACCCTCAAGGATAATATATTGACTTATTAAAACCTTTTACCATTATCTCACTCACATGTTTATAAATATATTAAAAATCCAAAGTTGAGAAACCACTAAGTAAGGTTGTTTCGATGTTTATAAGTAATTAAGTAAGGTTGTTTCCATGTTTATAAGTAATTAAGTAAGGTTGTTTCCGTGTTTATAAGTAATTAAGTAAGGTTGTTTCCATGTTTATAAATTATAACTACTCATTTGTAAGAAGATAAATGATTCCATTCAATCATAATGTTGAGAAACCACTACTCAAATAGAAGTATTACCACTCTTAATTAACCTTTAGGAAACATAATGAGGTGAATAAATTATAATATCATCTAATATCAAGAATAAACAAGTCTTAAGTATATGTAATTCACTTAACTTAATTAAGTCTACGTTTCTTATATAATAACTTGAGTTAACAGAAAAAACTTAATAATACCTATTCACAAGTTTGAATGTTTTTACTTTGAAAAGGAAGCTTTTCTTTAAAAGTTATTCTTTTAACATGTATTAAAAATCAAGACTTAAGCACTTCCATAAAGGCTCTAATTGGTTCACAATCTCTATAGAAGAAGTCTTTGGATACCATTCCAGACTTGAGTGCTTTGTTATTGCATACTACTTATCATACTTGTTGTTTCACACACACTCATAAGTCTTACTAAGAAGCGCAAGTGTGAAATTTATCTAAAATGGCAACACATTGTAAATAAACCATTTCCAGTTTCCAAATCCTAATTAATCGACGTTTATTTCAGGGATTTGAGTTTACAAAGTTGCATTATATTACTCATGCATAATAGCATCTTGCTTTTTTAAACATTAATTTTTACCGGACAAATGATGCTGATTTTAGACGTTGGATCTTCTATTATCTCAAGGACCGTGAGTGCATAATCTTGCAATCACAAAAGGCAATTCAAGAAGTTGAAGGAGTATAAGCAAGAAGAGTGGCGCCGCAAGGAAGACTGTCGTGGATGATTGATGTATGTCTCTCATCTTTTGGGTTGTCCTATCTGAGATCCTTATTCTTGTGTTCTTTCAGTGGGTTTTTCCTGTCGAGAGTTCGCGATTATGGAAGGTTGGGAGAGTTGGTCGGTACACCTTGGCAGTTTGTGAGTCGCGTGATTTGAGAGTAGTCCGCTCGTATTGTTACTGTAATGGTTTTTCTCAGTTTTCCATTAATTAACTAAGCAATTATCTTCTTCTTAATTAATAGACTGGAGCAAAGCTTTTGCCCACGGTTAATATTGATTACTCGAAAGTATGCAAAATTTGAATACAAGTGCATGATAGCTTGCTCCTGATTTTTTCAAAAATCATTTTAAGATACCCTAGTAGTTGTATACGGGTGAACCATTGAGATTTCTACAAAATTGAGCTTCTTGATATGAATAATATCGATAAATTTAGGCTCATTTTAAAAAATATAAGAAAATAAAGATAAATTGGAAAATTATCATTTTCTTTGCTTGATAGCCTATTATGTGTAGCATTTCCCATGAAAAATGATAAACTTGAATTTTACAACTTTTGAAAAAGCTTGCTTCACAATGTAGCCTACCATGTATGAACATTTATGGCTTTCAAGCCAGATAACACCAAGACCATGGTCATATCTTTGTCATACTTTATGATAACGTGTCCATATGTAGTAGATGAGTGCATCTTGGTATTTCAAGCAATATTTACAAAAGGTGTTTTCAAATTTGAAATTATTTTCAAATTTTCAAGTGATTTTTTTGTGAAGCAATTACAAAGAATATGGCTCAAACTAATACCGCCACAATTTTCACATAAAGCATAACCTATTTAATTTATAACATCCAAGTTTTATAAATTTTTGAGCTTTGTACTCCCTCAGTTTACTAATGACCTCGACTTTATCTAAATTCATATATATCGAGTTAAATATTTAGACTAGATATATGTGTATCTAGATAAAATTAAGGCCATTAATATGGACCGGGGGAAGTAGCTTATTTCACCCATTTAAACGAGTTTATGCCGATTTAGCAAAAATATATCAAATTTAAGATGTAATCGCAGGGTGCTGATGCTGATTTACCCTAACTTTGGGTCGGCGGGTCAGGCATCTGGTGGGCCCATATGTCCCATGGATGGAAAAATGTCATGAACGGGTAGAGAACATTTTTCCAACCATTTCCTTCTATTATTCATCTTACGGAGTTAATATCAACTTTTTTATTAATTATACATGTTTTTGAGCATGCAATTCTTTAAAAAAAGTCTAGGAAATCATTTATACTTTTTTTCTAAGTGTGCAGCTACCCAGAGTCGATGAAGGGTGAACTGTGAAGCCACATACTGTAAATGTCAGACTGATCGACTCGAGAGTGGACACGCCGATACAGCGCGCGTAAGCATGCTCTCTCCATGATTTCATCAGGTTTTCTCGACCGTGTCAGATAGGGCAGCATGTCGGCAAGCAACTATGCGGCGGCGGGCTGATACAAAACGGACGGACGGGAGACAACGACCATGGTGCACGTGGTCGAGGCGAGGCATGGGCGCGCCGGCGAGAGACGTGCGCGACGGCGTGAGGTCCTGACCAAGGCTACCCATCACCTCCGCTCCGCCTCCTATTTAGTTTTCCTACACCCTCAGATCCATATTAATTGATTTAGATTTTTTAAAATTTAAATAAATCTAGACACTATTTAATATATAGGTTTATTTAAAATTTAACAAATCAAAGTTAATTAATAAGGGCCAGAGGAAGTAATTAATTTCGGATTTCATTTCGTTGGCTCAGCTCGCGCATGGCCCCACCTGAACGGCGCCTAATCCGTCGACGGTGGTCACAGATTAAGATATCTCTCGTCGATCATTCTGTCCACGTACTCCATTAGCAGGACCAGCGAAGCTAAAGCGTTCTTAGCGGAGCACGAAAGCACCGTAGATATTTTTTTTCCTCAGGTCAGCAGTCAGCACCGATCGCTAGGCTGGGCCCCATCTAACCAAGTGGCTCCCTCAGTCCGGCGGCTCGAGCCTCAGCTGCCGTCGCTCTCACGGGGAAGGGCACCGGCGCTCGTGTCGCCACCGCGTGAGACGCGGCCCCTAGCGAGCGGCCGAGATCGCGCGGCGCGTGCACACAGTCCCTTCCGGCTTTAGCTCCAAGCGCGCCGAGCCGTGACCGCTCAGCTCGGCGTGTCTTGGCTTCTCCGCTGCGGGGCCAGGCAGGCGGCGTGTCCCCCACCCCATGGTGGAAAGCGGGGAAAAAAGGCGACGAAAATATCTAAGACTAAGAGTGGACATCGCACCGTCGCCAGCCAGCCAGCCACCGTCCTGAATAGATTACCCGCAGATAATGGAGCGGGCCGGACTACGACGGGCGGAGGCAGCCGCCGCCGGGCGCGGCCGCCGTTCCTAGTATCCGATACTGCTGACTGGCTTGGCCGTAATTTCTAGACTCCGGGCGCAGGAGCTCGGCGGGAGCCGAATTGATTGGGGTACAGGTGGCCGCGGCACAGGCACAGATGGAGGAGGAGGCGGCCGCAGATCCAACGTCCGCCTCGTCCTCCTGCGTCTACCTCTCTGGCTCTGTCCTCTGCTGATTTGAACTCGCTAGGATTGGAACACGCGCGTGGGGATTGGAGTATGGCCGGCGAGGGGGGTCGCGTTGGCGGAAGCGGCGCCGGAGCAGGGGGAGGACAGTCCTTCGTCGATCGAAGCAAGGTGAGGATCCTCCTCTGCGACAGCGACCCCGACAGCTCACAGGATGTGCTTCGCCTCCTCTGCAACTGCTCCTACCAAGGTCAGTTCACCTTAGGCTCTTTAGTGTTGTACCCTTTCCTTGTTAATCAAAGGATTATTTTCTGTTTGATGTGGCCGTAACTGTTATTGCTAATACAGTAGTATACCTTCATGTTCTTTTATAACGATGTGTCTGTGGCTGTGCCTTTTGTTTCAGTGACCTGCGCCAAGTCTCCAAGGCAGGTGATCAACGTGCTCAACTGCGAGGGGGCAGAGATGGACATCATCCTGGCCGAGGTCGATCTGCCCATTTCCAAGTGCTACAAGATGCTCAAGTACATTGGCAGGAACAAGGAACTGCGCCACATCCCCATCATCAGTAAGCTGTCTTCCGGTTCCACGGTTTTGTCGAATTCATGTGCCATGATTGCAGTGATGATACTCCTACGGATGCAATCGTGCAGTGATGTCAAACAGAGACGATGTTTCTGTCGTTGTCAAGTGCTTGCGGCTAGGGGCAGCCGAGTACCTGGTCAAGCCGCTGCGCATGAATGAGCTGCTGAACCTTTGGACCCATGTCTGGCGACGGAGAAGGATGGTAATTGGCACTTTGTTTGTTCACCTTTTCACTGGTGCTAAAAGCATGCTCTAGGATGGCATGCGTATGGTTATTGCTACACTGTTTAACTGGATGTTGTGTTGGCAGCTTGGGTTGGCCGAGAAAAACTTCTTCATTGACAATCTTGAGTTGGTGCTATCGGAACCCAGTGACGGCAATACCAATAGTACCACACTCCTCTCGGACGAGACATATGATAGGCCAAAAGAAAACAGAAACCATGAAACAAATACCTCGAATCAACAAGAATACGAGGTAATCAACTAATTTATCTGTAGGAAATTCTACATTGGTCCAACGAATAGTTTTCTCTCTCTGTCTATTTAGCTCTTTCAAATTTTGTGTTTCTTCTGAAGTGTTCCTTTCTATGCTATATAATGATGAGATGCTGATCTCTGTGCATTAAGCTACTATTGAAACCCTTACATTTCTTGCTATCTCCAGTCTCCTCCTGTTGCTGACGCCCCCAAGACAGAACAATTGGAGACTCTACCAAGCATTACTGAATATGGCGATAAAGCACGTAAGTCTCTTCAGTCTGACCTATATTTCCCCTTTAGCTCTCCTTGTTATATATTCCCTATTATACTAACTCACTCATAGTTCTCAGCTGGTTTCTAAAGCTTAATCTTTTTACCAGCATCTCCAGGAGGAATGTTTTCACGCCCAATAAAGACTAATTTGAGATTTGCTGAGTCATCTGCATTTCTAGCATACGTTAAGTCAAGCACTCCAACCAGCACCCCATTGGATAATGAACTACATAGAGGGGGTAATCAATTAGATATTAAGGATCAGCAGGTTGATTTCTCCAAAGTGGCCGGCAGAATTGACACTAACAGCAGTATAACTATTCGGGACGAAAACACTTTTGAGATGCCTACGCAGTATCCGTTGGTATGTTTTTCTTCCTCTAACTTGCATCCGGAGCAGAGAACTGAAGGCCAACAAGATGTTTCAGGAACTCCTCCTGTATATCATTTCCCATATTATTATCCAGGGATGGTAGAGCATGGCATGGCACTTCATTCGGTACAGCATTTTCAAGGAAATATAAACAATGCTCAAGCACATACACCACCAACATTGCTCCATCAATACAGTGTTTATCCTCATACCCATGGTGTATCTACAATGCCGTCCTTTCAGTATAATCCTGCTGGTATGAGTGTCCATTCAAGTCATCTGTCAACAGAAAATGCATGGCCACCGGTATCAGGCACACCAATTCCTGAGGGAACACATAGTCGCTCTGACAGGAGGGCTGCAGCACTTGCCAAGTTCAGGCAGAAAAGGAAGGATCGCTGCTTTGATAAGAAGGTGAGGTATGTAAATCGGAAGAAACTTGCTGAAACAAGGCCGAGGGTGAGAGGTCAATTTGTCAGGCAGACAAGCAATGCAGATATAATTAGCACCGGAGATGATATCTCTGAATATGAAGACGACGATCCATACTCCAGGGAGGTCGAGGTGGTTTCTTCGTCAGAGTAGTGTGAAAGGTCATCCTATATGTGAAATGGTGTGCTGATGATCATTGCTCACTTTGTGACTCGGTACAATACATTGGTCTTCCCGCTACTAGCAATACATCATTTGCTCGTACAATACATTCTCAGCATCCACCCCCCAAAGGAACTTGTGGCATATCTACGATTATTATAGTGGACATCTTTGGGGATTTGTCTTTTGACAATGTAAGTTTGTTATACTAGTCAGTGATGCGCATGGCATTATGACAATATTAACCCATCATATTATTGCAGGCTAATATCGTAACGACCTCTTTCTCTGTACTCATCATGTTTAGTTTATTTTTCTCTATGCTTTAGTGCTTTTTACTTTGTGTCTACCAAAACCAAGCCGAATAGTACTATCCAAGGATACTGTTGCACAGTTCTGCCTAGTGGCAATGATTCTCGTGTAGTGGTTGTTTGATATTGCCCATGCACATTTTAGGTGAAAGCACGAAGATGCAAATTGGAATTGGAATTTCCAAGTTGGTTTAAGACACGATCACATGAAACAGCTTCATTACTGGTTGTAACAAGAAGTGGTTATGCGACCATCATCTTTACATGGGGAAGTTGTAATTGTCCGTTACAATCAGGTATCTTTGAACAAAAAAAAGTGAGAAATTTCACAAGTTTTACAAAGAAGACAGATTTCAGTTCCACGTGCTAACAAATGTAACAACTATCATTGCTAAAAAGAAGGATCTGGTAGCCCTCAACCATCTGAAGGTAAAATATTTCAAAAGATGGAATGAGACAGGTTAAAAATTTGTTCAGCACTGTCAGAATTTGTTCAAGTCAGGAAGATTAAAAATTTGCACTTTACTTGTACATACTTGTCAAATAGATCATATTCAGCACAATAAATTAACCGATGTTGCTCACTTGCTTCAAAAGCTATACCTGATGCTTTGGAGACAGATTCAGCACTTCGCCCTCAACGACCAACCTGACCAACTCATTTGGAAGTGGAATTCGAGTGGAATCTACACAGCAAAATCCTGCTACATAGCCTCGTTCCAAGGCTCTTCAACTTGCCAATCTTGGAAGCTAATCTGGAAAATATGGACGCCTCCACGCGTAAGTTTTTCCACTGGCTTGCCAACGAAGACAAATGTTGGACAGCAGAGAGGAGGCGACGCCACAGAGTGGATCATCACCCATGATGCCTGCCCCTTCTCAAGGCAGGTATGGCATGAGATGCTGGCATGGCTCAGGAACGCCGCCCAAAACCTCTTCGCAAGGGTCTCGCCTCCGCTATGCCGTGTCTTCGATGGAGAGCGACCATCAGTCCCACAGCTCATTAGGAAAATCCAAGATGAGTCAGCGGTATGGGGATCTTAGAGTGGTCATCCCTACAGACTGGGACGTGCATTGATTAGTAGTTGTAATCCTGTATCCCACTACCAATCAGGTGGCTTGTAAAACTGAACTCTTCTTTGCAATGAAATGAAACGCAATGTCATTGCGTTTTTCAGAAGAAAAAAACACTCATAGCATAGGAAAAACATGTTGCTCAGAGTCTGATTTTTTATTTTAGTGAGATTAGTTAAGAGCAAGGCAGAGCCCAAATGATCCAGTCTTGTACGAAGCGCATAGAACGAAAGAGTATGATCCATCAATAGCACAGCATTACATTCAGAGTTACTGCGAGAACAAGCAAGATAAGGAAGTAGCAGTACTGTTTCTCTCTTCACATAGCTGATCGCCTAATCTACACTCCAAAGAGCAATTCCGTGAAGCAAACGTCTCTTCAGAGGACCCATCCGGCGATTGCTTCAGTACTTTTGTGCTGGCTGTTGGGTTGGCAGCAATCCAAACCTCTTCTTCAACAGGTAACGCTGGCGGGCGTACTTGTCATCTGGGGAGAAGCGAGCTGCATCACGAGTGAAGATGTTAGATAAAAAGAGCAATCCACTACATTTTGCTTATGCACACAAGAACTTACTGTTGATATGTCAACAATGCAGTACAGATGTTTTACTAAAAGGCTAAACTCTCACAATTCTATCTACAGCCTAAAGGACATTTGAGATCAGCTCTTATAAGAGGATGAATCTCGAATATGAAAGATAGTGTTGGAATAAACATCAATCGAGCTCCGGGACAATATTCTAGTGTACAGCTCTCATAAGACGGCTTTCACTATCCCAGGACATAGAAAAAATGTAGGTATTCTACAAATACATACCAAAGTAGGTTAGTCCTTAATGCAAGCACGACGACAACTTCTTACTCTGACCGCTTAGTAACGAATCTAATCAGACAAAAATGCGTATCCATCTCCAAAACATTGCTAAATAACATAGAAACATCAGCTTTATGCAGCAAATTCCAACCTCCAACACCAAAGGTAGTAATAAAAAGCAGATGAACCAAGGTGAATAATTTGCTTAGATGATGTGTGGTATGAAGTAGTGTTCCTAGCATGGATCATCATCGCTTTCATAAGTATATCGTTTGAATAACAATGAGTAAAAAATGCCTCCTCATAAGCAAGAACTTTATTCTAGGAAAGGACCGAGAACGACAATACAGCCTGTACGATTTCTCCAAAACCGTGCCTACATGTTCAACGTTTGAGATCAAGCAGGTATGTGCTACAATCAGACCTAACAAGCAAAGGTATGGCAGGGAGAAGTGGACGCTTAACAGACACATGTGCAAACCTTCTTTTAGATGACAATAATTTGGCATACTATGGCCAACCTCAAACAAAGGCACATATTTACAAGACCGAAAGCGGCAACGATAACGAAGCCAGGGAAAGGAAGTTAGCCTACCTGGGTGGGCAGACTGCGTCGGCACACCGAGAGGGGATTCCTTCTGCAGTCCAAGAACAAAGAAATCATCAGAACGTGCCCATCATAAACCAAAATAAAAAGAAACATCCACAACAGCAAGTGAGCCAAAGGGAGAAGCTTGGACGACCTTGGTGGTGTACACCTTGACACCCTTCTCGTTGGTGTAGTACTGGAGATACATGTTGGTTTAAGGTCCGAGATTCAGCCCTGAGATAGATCCGACGAGACAGAAGCAGTCTTAGTTGTGATTACAATCGTAGAACGGAGGCGGGATTGAAAGGGGGAAGAGGAGCAATTACCAGGAGGTTCGGGGAGGCGGCGAGCGGAAGAGGGAGCTGCACGACTATCTGGCGGCTAGGGTTCGTGGGAAGCGGGGGTACAAGAGAGGGAGGAAAAGGGTTTGTAGCTGGTTAGTGGGACCAGATTTGAGGGGTAGTGGGTTGTCGCACTACATCTGTTTTTCCCCGACGAATCGACGATGCTGAGACTCGTGGCCCGTTATAGGTCGACTCGGGCCACCCCACGGCCCAGATAATCTGGAATCAAATCAGGATATTGTTTTTGAGGGATTTTTTTAGGGTCAACCACCTTATTTCATATCTCAACAACTATGGGAATACAAAGGTCTAGGGGTGGTCTATCGAGCCATAGTTGGCGACCTGGTGCATCATGCATCACACTACGAGCTAGTGTATGAGCCTCCTTATTACAAGTTCTTCTCTCGTGAATATAAGATAACGATATAAAGTCTTGCTTCGCCTCCTCAAGCTCCTGAACCACGTGGGTATAAGCTCCCATCATGCCTTCCGAGATGCTGTAGATGACCGCCTTGTAGTCACTTTCCATTCGGATCTTCCTAGCGTTGATATCGTATGCAGAGCGACTGCCTCCCTGCACGCCATTGCCTCCAGAACCTCCGTGACCGTATTCCCTGGGATTACTACCGTGAATGCTCCCAGGAACAGGCCAACATCCAATATTGCCACTGCTTCCACCTCCGGTGTTCTTTCCAATGGCAGCATCAACATTGATTTTGATCATCCCCCTGGGGCGGGATCTAGCCGATCACCTCTGCCGCTCGTGCCACGACCACTCCTCCTTCGGTCTTGCCAGTGCATGTTCAAGATCAGCCAAGAACCTCTCCACAAACAGGTGCGTCGACAAAGGGCTCTGGTACTACTGCTCATGTATATCTTTACGTCGTGCATGCCATATAGCCCATAGGGTAACAAAAACCCAAGTCTGGTCCTCCCAGATTCAGTGTCTCCATCATGTTGGATAGCCAGATCCTCGCATTTCCTTCATCAGAGCATGACATGTGCTTTGTAACCTCCTCGTCAACCAAATCCCATATGCACCTCGCCATGGTGCAGTCTAGAAGGGTGTGACGCCATGAGTCTGCTACTCCACAAAAGTGGCACTGGTCGTTATCAGCCATCCCCCCGTGGTGCCGCACATCTCTTGTGGGCAGCAATTTCTTAGCCAATCTCTAGAGGAATACTTTTCAGTTTGTATGGCACCATTGTTTTACAGAGCACCGTCCATTGTTTCTCTATTGCCCGACCATTTGAGGACTCCGATCATCCCTCAAGCTAGGCATCCCTCTTCTCCCTCATCCACACGAGCATCCCATAAGACGATTTAAACTTCCCTCCCTTGAGGGATCTAATCAGACCAAGAGCTTCTAATTACGAAGCCCACGACCTTGCTAGATTTTCTTTGACTTTGGGAGTAGGACGCCACCTGTGGTTGGGTACTAGGTATTCTTTCTTTATCACCACTACTATTAAACAAGCAAATATTATCTTTCTTATATGCACCCGTTTATGGTACACAAACCAATCAGCACCACATGATTACCCCAACTAATCTCAATCAACGATCAACATTAATCTAATAGGTCTACCGTGTGCACTTAGCAATTTACCAGGACTGACCAACTCCACCGACATAGGAAAATAGGATCTCCATGTCCCGCTTCCACACCCCAACAACCATGCAAGTTTTTTCGTCTACTCAAAACGCAAATCACGCCGTCCCCGAATCTCAATAATTATCTCTCCATTTATTAGCGATTGCATCTTGTATCCCAAAGAATAGAATCCGGCGAGAGACTCTCCACGCCACGCAACTTCACCGGCGACAATACCTCCCTCTAACAGTGCGACGCCACTCTCCACTCCCATCTTACCGGCGGCGACTTGCGACACCAATGCCCCATCCCTCGAGCCCCTCATGCTCAACCGCGACGCGTCGCTCCTCTTGCCGGCAACGATGTTGATTCCCCGACCAACCGACTTCTGGGACACCGCATGCCCCGTGACGGCGCGCAACCGCTCCCCGGGCGCCGTTGCCGTTCCCCACGTCGTTCAGATCTGTGCCGTTCTGATGCACGTTTTGCAGAATTCATTCTACACCGAATCCACCTGCTCTTACGATCTTAAGCCCCTCTTTCCAGCGGTCGGTCATTCCTGCCCCTCCTTCTACGTGTGTTAATCCAACAATACACTTTTTTTCTTTGGTTGTTGTGTGCTTGCTAAATACTTGATGAAATTCCCGTACGAGAGATGCTTTCATGGAGGTGATCAGGCAAACGAGTGTAGATCAACTTTATACTCTGGTAGGAAAAGCGGTACTTGTTGCCGGTTCAAATATGTGGTGCCTTTTAAGTTCCACATGCTAACATTTTTTTTGTATTGTATACCAACTTGTGTGTAAAATTTCTGTAGATATGAACTCAGAACATGTTGTCTCTAATGGATTATCAGAGTGGAAAGAGACAAATGATACATGGGTGCAAAAACATTTCTATAATTGAGCATGTACAATGCAGAAGCTTCTTCTAAGTTGATGTAGGAGTACAATATTCCAGAATTTGCATGTAGCATACTTGAGATTGCTGAGATGGCTGATACTGAATTTGGCTTGTCAAAAGATGCATTTACAATTTTCATGAAAGGGTTAGTGATGGGGATGAACCTACCGGGGTATACCCAGCAGGACGTTTTCGACTGGCCCAGGAACTGGCGAGTGGGCCTGCGAGACGGCGACTGGGTCAAGGCCCGGCGTGGATCCAAGCGACTGGAAGCTGAAGGCCCAGGCGAGTAGATAGGCCCAGTCGGATTAGGTTAAAACAAGTACCGAAGCCTTAACTAATTCGGTTGAGATATGTAAACCCTAGGGGAGGTGAGCCTATATAAACCTCCCTGCGGGGCGTGTAGAGATACGTTCCATCATACACCCAAGCGACTCGCCGCCTAGCCGTCGAGCTCGCCCATTGTACCACCATCATAATACAATCTAGCAAGAGTAGGTATTTACCCTCCGGGGGGCCGAACCTGGGTAAAACCCTGAGTCTCCGCCCTCATCTCGCACCGCAGATGGCTGGCCGCCCTTGCCCCTCGTTCTACTACTCGCTGCCGATTGCAGCATCTGCTGTGACCATTCCCACGACAGTGGCGCCCACCGTGGGGCCTGGCCGGTCTGGCCGGTGTTCTGCGGCGAGATCCAATCTGCCCATCAACGAGACGGTCGCCACCGGCCGCATGATAGCGATCGGCGAGATGCTCCAAATCTTGCCGAGCAGCTACGTCCCGGCGACGCGACCCGTCACGCACAGCGTGATCCTGCCGGTCGGCACGATCAGCCTCTTCGTCGGCCTCACCGACGTCATCGTCTCGGAGGACTCGGCTCGCATCCGCGAGTCGCCGCCACGCGATCGGCTCTCCGAGAGCCAGATCCGCACGATCCATCGCCTCGCCTCCGAGTACAACTCGTCCCACAGCAACGTGGCCGAAAACTCAGCAGCCGCAGAAGACGCGGTCCTCAACGACGACGCCGACTCGGCGACCCCGACGTCATTCGCCGGATCCATCACCGCGGCTTCACCCGTGGGCTCCATCACCCAGGTCTCCAACATAGGAGACTTCGAGGACCCCTCCATCCTTGGGATCTTCGACTTCGACTCCGGGTTGGAAAATTCCGCTGACCACCGCGAAGGGACCGGTCGCCACGCCGCGACCTACATGGCGACCGGCACCGATCCGCCGGAGGATCCCTTCTCCACCCCGATCCCTCCTAACACCACAACAACGGAGGTCGAGGAACTCCGCCTAAAGCTGGCGGAGGCGGTGCGCAAGGAGCAAGCCGAGCGCGAAAAATTTCGCCTCGAGCAGGTGACGACGCAGGAGCTATCGCGCTACCACCAGTAGCGAATCAGGTCGCGCCTGAACCCCACCGTCCAGGGACGCGCCCTGAACTTCGATGACGAAAACGACCCGGCCCGCGTGGCCGAGCGCGCGATCTGCGAGAACGCTCCACCAGGAGGAAGCGCCAGGCCCCCGCCAGGGTCGACGGCGATGGGCGCCCCACCTCCACCCAACCGCACACCCCCCAGGGATCAGCCGCGGATAGTAGTCTCCTCACGGGAGCGAGAAGCGAACGACATCCCACTGTTCTCCACCCCGATGGACAACCTTGTGGCGGGCCGAGCAGCAGCCGACAACATCACGGCCACCGGCGACGGCGCCCTACAGATCCAGTACGTCAGGGCCCTGCTCGCAAAGGCCATCGAGCAGCAAAACGCAGGCGCCGACTCGCAGGGTCGAGTGTACTCGCGTTCTTCGGGAAGCAGAGCGTCCTCGAGTGGCCGCCCAATGGCGGCAAACACCCTCAACTGCCCGCCACCAGAGCCACTGCAGCTCCAACACCGACCCGCGAACGCGGCACTCTCCACCAACGACCCTAGGCCAGCGACCAACTTCGTCGCCGCCAACGGTCAACCCATCGACGCCCGCACCCACATCATCAACAATCAAAGCTGGTGCGCACGCCAGCCCGACGACCTGCGACACACCCTAACCAATCGCCGCGACGGCGAGCCAATGGGGTCGCTAAGTTGACTCGGCCCCAAGTGCTTAGGACCCATGATCCGATGCGAGAAGTACCCACCGAACTTCAAGGCGCCGAAGGAGATAGAAAAGTACGACCCCTCGTACGACCCCGCCGTCTGGCTCGATACATACCTCATGGCGATGGGGATTGCAGGCCACACCGACCTGCTGACCGCCCGTTACCTCCCCCTGATGATGGAGGGGACATGCAGGCAGTGGATCAACACCCTCCCCCAGGATAGCATCGACTCCTGGGAGGAGATGCACGACGACTTCGTTAGGCACTTCGAGTGCTCCTACACCCGCGCCACCACCATCGAGGACCTGGAGCGATGCGTCCAGGGACCCCGCGAGTCGACCCGCAACTGGGTCCAGCGGTGGCAAGAACTTTGGTACAACGCGGTCGGCATCCACCCGGACACCGCGATCCATTGCTTCAAGACCTCGTGCCGCTACGAGCCTTTGGTCGCCAAGCTCAAGCGACATTCTCGCACACTCGACAACATACCGGACCTCCTCGAGATCGCCAAACGGTACGCGGAGGAAGATCCAAACCAGGAAACCGATGCGAGTCGGGAGGTCAACGCCGCGCGAGCGGCAACGACAGCGGACGACGGTCCGACCTACGCTACAGCAACACTCGCCTCACCGGCAAGCGCCGCAGTGACGGGCGAGTCGACTTCGTCGGCAACACCGGGCACGCACAACGCGAGCCCAAAAGCTTCCGCCGCGACGGCGGCAACTACAAGGCCAAGCCAAGGTTCGACCCTGCGGCCCTCCTTAACCAACCTTGTGCGTTTCATAGCAGGGAAGGCAAACCCGCAACGCATACGACCGCCGACTGCCACACCCTCAGGGAGATCGAGAAGGCACGGCGAGCACGGGAGGACCCCGACAACGACCCGCCAAACGGCGGAAAATTCGGCAAAGTGGCCGGCTCGCTCCATACCTTCACAGGCTTCAACACGAAGCGCGAGAAGAAGGTCATCACCCGCGCCGTCGCCGTCAACACGGTGGCTCAGGTGGGAGTTCCCCAGTTCCTCAACTGGTCGGAGCAGCCCATCACCTGGAGCCGCCAGGACCACTCGCCACGCATCGAGTACCCAGGCCGAGTCGCCCTGGTGGTCAAGCCTAAGGTCGGCGACTACTGGCTCCCCAAGACATTGATGGACGGCGGCAGCTCCATCAACATCCTGTACCTAGACACCTTCAGGCGGCTGCGGCTTTCGCAGTCGATGATCGAGACAACTCACACCACGTTCCACAACATCGTCCCCGGTCGGAAGGTGTACCCGATCGGCAAGGTCACGCTGCCAGTTACCTTCGGCACACCAGCAAACTTCCGCACCGAGTGGATCATCTTCGAGCTGGTGCCCTTTGACAGCCCCTACCACTGCGTCCTGGGGCGCCAGGCGTTCGCCAAGTTCATGGCAGCGCCACACTACGCGTACAACGCGATGAAGCTCCCTGGGCCGTGCGGCGTCATCACCATCAACGGCGACCCCGACATGGCTGCCGAGTGCGAGGCCAAAGGAGCCGAACTCGCCGATGCCGTCATCGCGGCAGAAACCAACCACGCCGATGAGCTCGCCAAGTACGCGAGCAGGGTCAACAACGACGACCCCACCATACTCAAGAAGCCCAACACGGAGGGCGCAAACACCTCAACCTTCGAGGCAACGACGCACACCCACACCGTCGAGCTGGTCCCAGGCGACTCCAGCCAGACGGTGACGATCGGGACGGGCATGAGCCCAGCCTAGGAAGGCGCGCTCATCGAGTTCCTCCGTGAGAACAGGGACATCTTCGCATGGAAGCCCTCTGACATGCCTGGTGTCCCTAGGGAGCTCGCTGAGCACAAGCTAAACGCCGACCCCAAAGTGCGACCCGTCAAATAGTCGCTGCGGCCCTTCAATGAAGAGCGCCGCCGAGCCATCGCCGAGGAGGTGCAGCGTCTACTCGCTGCAGGCTTCATCCGGCCAATCAAGTACTCCAAGTGGCTGGCAAACCCAGTCCTGGTCGATAAGAAGAACGGGACCTGGAGGATGTGTATCGACTACACAAACTTGAACAGCGCCTGCCCAAAGGAGCAGTTCGTCCTCCCGCGGATCGACCAAATAATCGATTCCACCGCGGGCTCGGAGTCGCTATGTTTCCTCGACGCCTACTCTGCGTACAACCAGATTAAAATGGCTGTCGAGGACGAGGAGAAGACGACGTTCATCACGCCATTCGGAGCCTTCTGCTACACCGCCATGACCTTCGGCCTCAAGAACGCCGGGGCAACCTACCAGCGATGCATGCAAGAGTGCCTCGCGAGCCAAATTGGCCGCAACATCCACGTCTACATCGATGACATGGTCGTAAAAGTCCGCTCGCCAGGGTGACCTACTCGCCGACCTGTCGGAAACGTTCGCCAACCTGCGAAAATACAAGATAAAGCTCAACCCGGGCAAATGCACCTTCGGTGTACCTGCAGGTCAACTACTGGTGTACGTCGTCTCCAAACGAGGAATCGAGGCGAACCCCACGAAGATCGACACGATCGCCCGGCTCGGCAAACCCGAGTGCCTGCACGACGTCCAGAAGCTGGTCGGGCGAGTAGCGGCTCTCAGTCGCTTCATCCCCCGCCTAGGCGAAAAGGCGATGCCCCTATACCGCCTGATGCGCAAGAACCCCACCTTCCAGTGGGACAAGGAGGCGGATGACGCGCTTCGCGACCTCAAGAAGGTGCTACTCGCCGCACCGTTACTCGCCGCCCCCGCTGACAAAGAACCCATGCTGGTTTACGTCGCGGCTTCCGAGCGCGTCGTCAGCGTCGTCATGGTCGTTGAGCGACCGGAGGAAGGAAAGGAGCGCCCAGTATAGCGACCGGTGTACTACATCAGCGAGGTCCTCACCGAGTCGCGCCAGCGATACCCGCAGTACCAGAAGCTGGTATATGCGGTCTTCAGAGCACAGCGGCGCCTGCCGCACTACTTCCAGGAGCACCCGATCACGGTCGTCTCCTTAGCACCGTTGCAGGACATCATCCGCAACCGTGAGGCGACTGGGCGAGTCGCCAAGTGGGCCGTCGAGATCGGCGTCCACAACATCAAGTACGAGCCACGAAAAGCGATCAAGTCGCAGGCCCTAGCGGACTTCATCGCCGACTGGGAAGAGGCCCAGCAGCCAGAGAAGCTGCCATACCTCCATTACTGGAGCCTGCACTTCGACGGCTCCAAGAACGCGGACGGCGCAGGCGCAGGGATCGTGCTAACTTCACCGAAGGGCGACAAGCTCCGCTACGTCCTCTGCCTCGACTTCACACCCTACACCAACAACATGGCCGAGTACGAGGCCTTACTCCACGGCATGCGAGCTATCAGGGAGATGAACGTCAACCGCCTACGCTGCTACGGAGACTCCGACCTCGTCGCTGGGCAAGTCGCTGGCACCTGCGACGCCGTCTCCCCCACCATGGCGGCCTACCGCCAATCAGTGGACAAGCTGGGCGGACACTTCGCAGGCTACTCCGTCGAGTGGATCGATAGGCGGAAGAAGCTGGGCGGACACTTCGTCGAGTGAATCGCAGGCTACTCCGTCGAGTGGATCGCAGGCTACTCCATCGAGTGAAGCAGGCTACTCCGTCGAGTGGATCGATAGGCGTACCGCCAAGCAGTGGACAAGCTGGGCGGACACTTCACAAACGAGGAGGCCGACGCACTCTCTCGCATTGGGTCGGCTCGACTCGCACCACCCGCCGGCGTCTTCCTCGACACAATCACCAAGCCATTAGTCTCTCCCTCGAGGGAGATCGACATCGGAGTCCCGTTACAACCGGAGGCAGCCCTGGTCGCACTCGTCACCGAGCCAGACGACTGGACCAAGCCCTACGTCGCCTACCTGGAGGCCGGCACCTTGCCGGCAGACGAGACGGACGCTAGGATGATCGCACGCCGATGCAAGTCCTACACCATCATCAACGGCGAGCTCCACAAGCGCAGCATCACCGGCGTGTTCCAACGCTGCGTCCAACCCGCCGAAGGACGCAAGATCCTCCACGACATCCACTCCGGCGACTGCGGCCACCACGCCGGCGCCCGCTCTCTGGTCGCCAAGGCTATGCGGCATGGCTTTTACTGGCCCACCGCACACGCCGATGTCGTCGACATTGTCCAGCGGTGCGCCGGGTGCCAGAAGTACGCCAACCAGACGCACGTGCCGAGCTCAGCGCTCAAGACAATCCCCATCACCTGGCCATTCGTCGTATGGGGCATGGACATGGTAGGCCCCTTCAAAAAGGCTCCCTCCGGCTACACCCACCTCCTGGTCGCGGTCGACAAATTCACAAAGTGGGTGGACGCCAAGCCAGTCCGGAAATGCGACGGGAAGACCGCCACTAAATTCCTACGCGAGCTCATATATCGCTACGGGTTCCCAAATAGCATCATCACGGACAACGGCACCAACTTCGCCAAAGGAGCCATGGCCGAATTCTGCGAGGAACACCACATCCGGCTCGACCTCGCATCAGTCGCCCACCCGGAATCCAACGGCCAGGCGGAACGGGCCAATCAAAGCATCCTCCACGGGCTGAAGCCACTACTCCAAGTACCACTCGAGCGCACCGCCGGGTGCTGGGTCGAGGAGCTACCCTCCGTCATCTGGGGCATCCGCACCTCGGTCAACAGGTCGACAGGATTCACCCCCTTCTTCATGGTGTACGGTGCCGAAGCAGTCATGCCCATCTACCTTGAGCACGACTCGCCGAGGGTCGTCCACTACACGAAGGCTGCGAACGAACTCGCACGACAGGATGGAGTCGATCAACTCGACGAGGCACGCGACCTAGCTCGCTCGCGCACCGCCATCTACCAACAAGGACTCCACCGCTACCACAGCCGGCGGGTGAAAACTCGCACCTTCCAAGAAGGCGACCTGGTGTTGCGCCTCATCCAGGACAAGAAGGGCATGCACAAGCTTTCCCCTCCGTGGGAGGGACCATTCGCCATTGGGCGCGTACTCGGCAACGATGCCTACTACCTCATCGACGTCCGCGGGGACGGCAAACTCGACGTCAAGCGACCATGGAATGTAAACCTCCTACGGAAGTTCTACTCCTAGAACCCCACATATGTACTCTCCAGTCGCTATGAAATAAAAAGAATTGGTTACCGCAAATTGCGCCTACTCTCCGTGTCTTGTGCCACTCGCACTCGTAATAACAGCGTCAAGCTAACCGCAGAAGTCAACCTTTGGTAAAGCGATCGGCACGACCAAGTAGTGCGACGCAAGAGCACTGGGTCACCTCAGGTCTTGCATCGTTCATGAAAAACGCCTACCCGGAGCCCCATTGGAGTCGCCTAGCCCGACTGGCTCTACGAGCCAAGACAACTGCCTTCGCTTCTCATAGCGACGACGATCCTCCGCATCCTCGACATAGCGACTCGAACGGCCACGTACCACGCTCGGGGACTGACGACCAGTTCAGCGCGAGCGGCTCGGGAAAACTCCAAGTATGAGAGCATGCTCTGGACTCGCCACGCGACTGACCCAACGGGCCAGGCAGGAGTGATGCGCTCAAACTAACGCGCCAAGTCCTCACCCACCCTCGAGTCACGCCTAGAACAACCAAGTACCACGCTCGGGGACTCGGCTACCCGACCTCGTTCGCGCAAGGGAAAACGGTGAAGTACAGAGCACTCAAAGGAGTCGCTTTGCGACTGGCTCTCCGAGTCCGGGCGAGTCGACCACAATACCAAAACATTCAAAAACCACAAACACATCACACACGAGGTAAACCCCACAAAAAGGGCGGACGCGCTCGGGGACTCGTTCAACCCTCAATCGGAAAACACATGACAAGTCACAAAGCAAACACGATATCTCATTAATAGCATGTTGCAATCATCTCAGAATATTAAATATGCCCAAATGGCAGGTCTTCTACTAACGCCCCAGGGCAAACTACTCTATTCCGCAGGCTTCGACGACGACTCGCCAGCACCCTTGCGATTGCGGATGAACGGCGTGTACGGGTTTGACGGGTACGTCGTCAGCTCACCCGCCATCGCCGCGCGGAAGGGCTGCTTGTGGCATCCCGCAAAACCCCTACTAGAAAATCGCGTTGTTTTTGTGCATTGCATCATCATGACCGCATGCTCATGTCATCATGCCACATTGCATTTGAGCATCGTCATCATCTTGCATTTGCTTGCATAAAACTATTTTCGAAAAACCTATTTTTGTTTTCTAAACGCCGCGTCTTTGTTCAACACGCAAACCCGGGTCTCCGGATTATTTTGTTTTGTTTGCTATCGGTTTGCAAAAGTCTGTATGAAACAAATAAAATTATTAAATTATTTTAATGGGGGCAGCCAAACCGGGCCGATCCGACCCAGTCGGCCACCCCCAGTGCAGAACGGTCCACCCAAAATCCTAAAGCTACCCAACCTACTCTACCCACCCCTCCAGCCACCTCACCCCACCCAATCCTCACTCGCCACCTCACCTCTCTTCCTCCTCCCCACCACTCATCTGCCGCCACCTCATCCTGCCACCTCTCTCTCCCCCACTCAACGCCACCCACACACTCACCCACACAGCAGATCCCAACCACCCCACCACACGCGCCCTCCTCTCTCTCACACCGAATCCCCACCGCCAGCCCCAGTCCACCCCCTGGCCACTCCCCACGCTCCCTCTCCTAGCCTGGCCCACCCCGACCCCACCTCTCCCAACCGACCCGGTCCCACCTCCCCACCTCCCGTTCCTCTCTCCGCTCCCCATCCTCTCCCTTCCCCGACCACGCTCCCTCCCTCTGCCTCACGCGCGCCCCGCTTCCTCCTTCTCTCTCTCTCTCGCCGCCGGCGACCTGCCCCCGTCCCTCCTTGGCCCCCACCTCCCCGCGCTCGCCGACGACCCCCTCCCCTCTACCGCTCACCCCGCTCCCTTCCACGCCCGACCACCTCGCCCTGGACCCTGGTCCCGCACCGATCCCCGCTTCCCCCCAACAACCTCCCGACCCAGCGTCCTCCGTCCTCGCCTCCCTCTCGGGTGCTCGCCTCCGCCGCCGCAGGCGCCTCACCTCCCGGCCTCCTCCCGCGCGGGCCGCCGTCGCCTTCCGCCGCCAGGGAGCCGCCCGCCTCCGCCGCCTCCATCCTCACCACCGTCACCCCCTCGAGCTCCTCTGGCCGGAGTCCGGCCACCCGCCCCCTCGTCCCCGTCCTCTGCGCGGCTTCCTGCCGCCGGCGCGCCCTCCCTCGAGCTCGCCCTGCCGCCTCACTCCTCCTGGGATCCCCGCAGCTGCGCAGGCCCCCCTTCTTCGAGCTCGTCGCCGCCCGTGTCGCCTCCCTCTACCGCAGAGTGCCGCCTGCTCCTCTTTGTCCGCTTCTCCTGCTTGTGAACACCACCGCCGGCGCTAGCGCATGTGCTTCTATGTCCACCTCGTCTCTCTGTTCTCCGTGGCCACCGTCCCCTCCTTGGCCCTCGACGCCTTGAGCTTGACCGTCTGCGTGCCCTCGGCCCGTACTACTGCTGCTATATGTTTAAGTACATAATAAGTTGGAATGTGCCTCTGCTGTCGGTGTAAGCTTGACTAAGTTTTCTGACAATCTTCGACATGGATATGCCGAGGTTGCTATGGTACTGAACAAGATCGATCCTGGAATTGGTGTGGCCCGAAGACCATCGGTCAAGTTTGCAATGAAAGAAAATATGACCGACAAGATCTACCTCACGGAACACCACGATCTCCAACCCGGAACACCGAGAACTTCCCCTGAACGCCAAGGTCGTCGACACGGATACGACAAGTACTCCCTCGAGGATGCGAAATCGAGAACCCGAACGCCAAGATCGCCGATGCGAATACGCCAAGTTCGTCTACCCTGAACACCGTGCGACGAGATCTACTTCACGGATCCGAAGACCCCGGTACCCGATCCACTCGAGTTGCCATCGACAACAAGAACGACATCGACCAGGGCGAGTCCGATGCGCCCCGACGCAAACCAAGTCCTGCTTCCCGGATGCGACAAGATCTACCTCAGTTATCCGAGACCGATCCCGTCGAACCCTGAGACCCGACCCTGAACCCCGGAACCCCAAGTTCGTCGAGACCCCCTAATGTGTGAACCTTTCCCGAGCCCCTATTTTATAAATGCTAAATATAAAACCTGTTGCATAATGAATTGCCATGCTTGCACACATCTCATATGGTTTGGGGGCCTTATGCCGATTCACCTAATAATTAAATATGGGGCCCATATGCGGGCCAATCTAGCCTTATATTGGCCTCATTTAAATTGTGTAGCGAACCGGAGCTATATTTTGCCTTGTTAAAACAACATTTAAAATGCGGGGTATCTAAATAACATGAACCTATTAAGTAATTGTCGGGACCCCGGTTCCGCTTAATATTGCCTAATTGCATTGCACCTTTGCCATGCCATACATCATACATGCATCATGCCCGATCTTTTGCCGTAGTATTAAATATTGCATCCGGTGTTTCTTCTAGTGTTTTGCTTCTTCGCGGATAAGGCCGTTGAGTTGATGTGAGCTTCGCCCCGATCTTCGTTTGAACCTTCGGCAATGTTTTCAGGCGAGCATCTCCCCCTTTCTACCTATCTTACTTTTATAGTATTTATTCCCTCCTGTTGATCTATTGCTATCTGTGTTGCGTTGCTCTAGTTTTCGTACCCGTGATATCCCTTGCAGCCCTATATTGCCATGGCCACCTCCTATTACCTGTTGTTTGGTAGATAGTTGGACTTGCGCGTCGTAGTCGCTTGCTCAAGTGCTGTTGCGTGTCGCCATGTACCACAGTTGTTGGAGTATGGCCGCATGTTTGAGGTTGGAGATGATCTCGGCTTTATTTATCGTTCACTTTAATTCCTGTTTAACAACTAAAATTGAAGTAAGTAAGCAGAGGCATCGGTGGGTGATAGATAATATTTGGTTTCCGACCGCCCACTTGTGTCCCGTAGGACCCCGAGTACTTGATACCTGTTCCTTGATTTATCACGCTATCCACATACGGGGAATTATGGGACCCCCCTTAGCCAGAGCTTGATTCCGTCTTATTTCTTGGGGCCACAAACTAGTTTGAGGTTTTATTTACTATCCTGTACTTATGCCATGCTACTGCTTTATTTACGATTGTGCGAGGAGCACACTGTACTGTTTAGGATCGGGACACGTTTTCGCGGTGTCGACAAGCCCAGTTTTGGGTTCCCAGTCGTTCACAGCCGTCCACCCAAACCTCGGGTCCATCTCGGAGTCAGCTAGCTTCGTTGCGGGTGTACTCCAAGGGGTGTCCCCCTGAAATATTTCTGAATCTTGTGATTGCTCTGTCGTGAAAGCCTCGTTGGGTTTTGATTTGGTTTTTCCGAGGTCGATCGTGTGTGTGTTGCTATTTGTGCACCCCGGCCGGGTAAAACTTTCTGAAAGCCGTGTCCGCGGTTATGGACGACTTGGAGCACAGTATCTCGATCATAGACAACTATAACTAAAGTAGTGCTATAAATTTGACTAAGTAACTGACTAGTAATCAGCTTCACTATAATGGAATGGCTTAATAAAACTGGCCACAATTGCTTGCTTGGGTTGTCGCTTGCGACCATTGTATCTGACTAGTAAGTATTGCAACTACAACGGAATGGCTAAATAAAAGTACCAACAACTGCTGGGTTTTGGGTTATCTCATGCTATCTGTATCTGACTAGTAAGTGCCGCAACTACAACGGAATGGTTAACTAAAACGGCCCACTGCTTATTTTATCAGGAGAATTATCTATACCTGACTAGTAATTACTGCCACGATAACGGAATAAATAAAAATGCCAACTGTGTGAGTTCCTCGGTTGACTTCCTCGATCGGTGTCGAGGGGGAAACGCCAGGATGGATTTGATTGGTGGTAGTATCAGGTTGGTTCCGAATAGGTCTTTCTTACCCCTCTCTGATTGCCGCCAGTTGTATCGAGTCTCTATAGGTTGTTTAGTGCATGCTGCCGCTGCCGCTTCAGTCCACCATACCTGTGTAGGCGAGGACCGCCGAATTCTAGCCTCGCCGTGTACTGGCCTCAATACTGACGCTCCTCTTTTTCCTTTGCCCTTTGTCGGCACCCCTTTTGTTTAAGCAGGTTTTGAGATCGACGTCGTTAGCAGGGTTACCCTTCCGGCTTGGCCTGGGCAGGGTTATGGACGCCATTGGTTATTCTTCAGGGCTCTTAGCCCCATTTGCATCTTGTCCGTAGTCGGACGCTCTATCATTTTCAAGGTGATTTGGATCTTTATATTGATATTTGTATTCTTGACTCTTTGAGTCGTGTTGTATATATATCTGTTCTGTGGGTCCCATCGAGGACTGTTGTGTAATGTTATTACTTCGTTTTCCACCCACACGAAAGTGCCTGGTGGGCACCTTTGAATCGTTTCTATGCGGGTTTGGCGGGTTTTCGCTAAAACTTGCATAGGTCCGATTCTGAGGGTGTTACACTGCTCGACCTTGAAGTCCCGTTGCTGCGGCTCGGGGTCGTTGGGCGCGACGACCGTTTCCTGGTAAGGAAGGAGGTCGCCCATTGCCCAGACGCGCTCGGAGTACACCGTGGCGCGACCCGTCAACTTGAGCACCTCGGAGATCTCCACCTCGCCAGTCGACGACGAGTAGCCACTCGTCACATCGTCCAGATCAAAATATTCTGGAAAATGAGCAAGCCCAAGGCTAAGCGCCGTCGCCGCTCCACGCTGGAACGCCGATCGCGTCATGAACTCAACGACCGACGGCGCCTTCTCCAAGTACTTCCACACCTCGACGAGGTCGCTGGGAATTACTTCCATGGGCGATATCTCTTGGAGGTAGGATCGGATGCATGTCGCCGACAACGTCGCCGAGTCGACGAGCGTGGTCACACATTGCCGCGCGTCGAACGAGCTCGCCTCTTCCGCGCTATCAAGGATGCGACCTGCGGATAGAAGATAACAGTGAGTACATCGGATATTACGAAAAGACACATGCAATAGGCAAGGGCAGACAAACTCACCAATCAAGGGACGGGAGAGATCCGTGATGATGCTCTAAAGAGAAGTATAGTCGTCCTGAAGCCCAGCAACAAGGGCGTCAGAAACTTTACGCTCTTCCGCGGCGGCCGTATCGGCAGCCTTGGCTCGACCATCCGCCGAACTCGCCTCCTCTTTCGCCTCCCTAAGCGCTAAGCTCGCGCTCGAGCTCGGTGATCCGCTTCTCAGCTGAGGTCAACGCCTATTGAGCCATTGCTAACTCACCCGCGGGGACAAGTCCCTGGCGAGCCTCCTCTGCCTTCGCGGCAACTGCCTGAAGCCCCCTATTCGCCTCTTGGACGGTGGCCAGTTCCTTCTTCGCGTGGTGTTTCGTTGCCAATTGGTCAGCTGACTCACGTTGCATACCCTGCACACAATTCAAACAGTTAACCAAAGCGAAATCCTAAGTGCCCACCCGCTGAAATTCAGCGAGTGCGTACTCGGGGACTGGCAATCAACAAATCCTAAGTGCCCACCTGCTGAAATTCAGCGAGTGCGCACTCGGGGACTAGACGCGAAAATAACAACAAGACACTAAAAGAATCAGACCGCTGCAACTCACCGGCCTGATCCTCAGGGACTAGACATACCTGCATGGCTGCGCCAAGCATGCCGTGAAGCTGTATCGCATCTACGGACGCGAGGAGAGCCAGCGTGTGCCCACGACGCTGCTCGACCTCCGCGTCGGCGACCCCAGGTGCACGGCTCGAGGGCGAGGTCCCACTCGCTGTAGCCGATCTAGCTATGAAGCGTGGGAATGTGGCAATGGAGGCACCGGCACCAAAGGAGACCGGCTCGGTCACCCCAGGCGAGGGAGCACCCTCCTTCGTGGGTACGGCCGCCTCCATTGCGGGTTCATTCGGCGCGACCGCCGTGTCGTCGGAGATCGTGACGACATCGTCGCCCTTGGCCTTCTTGGCGTCATCCGCAGGGACGACGACTTCGTCCGCCTTCCTCTTGCGGGAAGGATCCTCCTCGCTGACAACGGGTGGCACCTTAGACACGGTCGGGTGGCCTATCTTCTTCACTCCTGTCCTGTAAATCGATCGTGTGAGCGAGGTAATTCAAGATGCTATGAAAGACAAAAGTAGGTGAGCGAACTCACTTGGCGACCGGAATGAAGCGTAGCCCCGTGCGGATGCCGACCGGCTTCTCCAGTTCGGGGCCCAGTCGGCGGCTGAGGCCCATCTCCGGGACGTCGCGTGCCCAAGACACGGACGGCTTCTTCGTCGTCGAGGCTGCAACGGGAGCTTCTGGGACATCTTCGGCAGGAGCTTCCCTGCGAGGTGAAGCCGCCGCGGCCGGAGCGGCCCCTAGCCCAGAGACCAGGGCGAATGGCGGAGGCATCGAGGCCAGTGGCACCTCGACAGTGGCCGTGTCCAGCGCGGCTGCCGTTGGCGGCGCCTCGTCCTTGGCCGGGCTGGGGCGTCGGAGCTACTCGCCGAATGCGGTGGCGAGGCCGGCCTCATCGGCTTCGTCTTCTACTTCGGAGGAGCCTTCGCCTCCTTCTCCTTATTCTTCTTCTTATTCTTAGACGGAGTAGCCTGGCGGCGCGAGGTGGTCTCCGGAAGTTCGTCATCGTCATCATGACGCTCGAGGCTTTTACTCGCCTCAAGCTCACGCTGACGCTGCCCACGAGTCTTGCGGACCAGCGGGGCGACCTCCTCCTCGGACTCGTCGTCGCCGTTGCTCTCGTCGCTCTCGGTGTCGCCCTTGGCGAGAGGCGACTAGCCCATGTCCTGGACGGACGAGCTCGAATTCTCGTAGTCGGAAGGCGGGAGCCATCCTTCCACCACTTGGAATAGCTGCAATGAACACAAAATGGAATTAGAATGACCGCGACTGCAAAAAACTACAACTGCGAATGATGCGAGGTGATTTACCGTTGGGGCTGGATGCTTTGCGGTGTAGGGGGCGACCCCAGCCTTTGCGTCCAGGTACACCGCCTGGGTGATATTCTTCAGTGCTGGGGTGTAGTCCTCGAGCTTCCACTCGGCGAGGCAGGACTTCGTCGAGTCCTCCCGGCCCGTGTATTGATACATGTAGTGGTCGCACCGAGCCAGAGGGACGAGCCGCCGCCCGAGCCAGCAGTTGTACAAGTTAATTGTCTGGAGGCCTTTCTTCTTCAGATTGCGGATGGTTTGGAGCATTTCGTCCACGACCATCCGCTGGTCGGTGGGGAGCTTGCCGACTTGGAGACGGCGCGGTTCGGACCGGTTGGCGGCGTATCGTGGGATCGCCGTCTTGCCCTCTGGGGTCGCCTCGGCAACGTAGAACCAAGACTTCTTCCAGTCGCTCGCCGCCTTGACGGGCAGCATCAAGTCAAAGAACGAAGCCTTCGACTTCAGCTGGAACGTTAGGCCGCCCGCGGCAAGCATTGGGCCGCCCGCTTCCTCGCGGCTGATCCGTCCGTGGAACAGATCTTGCCATAGAGGGAAGTAGGGCCGGCAGCCCAAGTAGCACTCGCAGAATGCCACGAAGATGGCGAGCTGCTCGATGCTGTGTGGACCCAGGTCCGACGGTTGGATCCCGTAGTAGGCGCAGAAGCGCCGGAAGAACAGGGACGTGGGGAATCCTAGCCCCCGTTCTAGGTGGCTGGTGAAGCAGATGAATTCCCTCTCGCGCGGGTTCGGGATCACCTCTCCGGCCGCGGGGATGCGCCAACAGCCGGCGCGCAGGATCCCGGCCTCCTCGAAGGACGCCAGTTGCGCCCTCGTACACTTAGATCTACCCCAAGGCTCGGTGGAGAGGGCCATGGCGGAAGGATTTGTGGGGGGGGGGGGTCGGAGGATTTCGGGTCGGCTGGATCGCGATGCGAAGGGAGGCGAAAGTGTGTGCAATCGGAGGAAATGGCGAGAAGATGGTTCTCTGATCGCCTGCCATTCCCCTTATATAGCGGTTGTTACCCGCCAAATCAGGGAGCCGTTACTACGCGGCGATTACGCCAAAAGTTACCGTTGGATTACCCTAACGGCTAGTTTGACCATGTTTAACGGTCCAACTTCAGCCACTCGGCTCGCCGACCCGATCACTATGACAGTGTTTCGCCGACTCGACTCGCCAAAGCTGCGATCAGGATGACTAGTTTTCTCCTTTATACAGGAGCCCGTCGACGATTCGACTGGATGTCTACTCTGAAGCCGTATACTCCGACTGCCAGCAGCCACCTACGCCCAATCAACGACGGCCTCGGGGACTACTGATGGGGATGTACCTACCGGGGTATACCCAGCAGGACGTTTCCGACTGGCCCAGGAACTGGCGAGTGGGCCTGCGAGATGGCGACTGGATCAAGGCCCGGCGTGGATCCAAGCGACTGGAAGCTGAAGGCCCAGGCAAGTAGATAGGCCTAGTCGGATTAGGTTAAAACAAGTACCGAAGCCTTAACTGATTCGGTTGATATATGTAAACCCTAGGGGAGGTGAGCCTATATAAACCTCCCCGCGGGGCATGTAGAGATACGTTCCATCATACACCCAAACGACTCGCCGCCTAGCCGTCGAGCTCGCCCATTGTACCACCATCATAATACAATCTAGCAGGAATAGGTCTTTACCCTCCGGGGGGCCGAACCTGGGTAAAACCCCGAGTCTCCGCCCTCATCTCGCACCGCAGATGGCTGGCCGCCATTGCCCCTCGTTCTACTACTCGCTGCCGATTGCAGCATCTGCCGTGACCATTCCCACGACAGTTAGTGCTTTAATTCTCTGTGCCCAATATAATATTTCCTCTGATATGCATGTTCTTTAAGTGCCAAGTCTCAATTTTTAGTAAAATTTAAACGTCTCGGTGGGTTCAAAGGCGTGGTGCAAGATCTTTTGATTTTTTCGGCACTTTTAGAGGTATGCATGTTCTTTAAGTGCAAGTCTCAACTTTTAGTAAAATTCAAAACCTTAGCGGGTTCAAAGACGCGGTGCGAGATCTTTTCTTTTACACTTTTAGAACTAGAAGTGCACTCATGTTTCCTCAAAAAAGATCGTATTAATCATTTAGAAGTTCTTTGATCATCCTATTAACATTGCACAATATTCTTGTGTTTCAATAGGGGTCGTACCTCCTAACAAGAACTTTTAAGTGATCTATTGTGCCATGGTTCTAAGGGATCCTAGGTTCCATTATGATCTTAAATTCTTGACCATATATGGCAGAAGCGGATTTCTAGGCCTGGACATTTTATTAAAAATGGTAAAAAGATTGCAGTGATTATTCCAGTTGGCTGTCAGAAAATATTTTAACTTTGCCATTTGCACTGGATACATTTTGAGCTGATCTACATTCATGGGTTAAAGAAGGGACATGCTTAGCCATATTGGTTGTAGAGGTCAGCTATCTACTTTATGACATTTCCTTTAAACCTTCATGTTTGGATACCTTCACTTTTTTTGTCACTCCAATGAAATAATCAATTTGATTTATAGAGTTATATTCGTCATGTTTATCTTGTTCAAATATTTCAGCATGTTATGCTTGACCTACCTGGGTTTTATTGTGCACTACCTAAGTAAAATCGACCGAATTATTTTTACCTGCAGTACCATTAATGTCTTGTAGAGTTGTGTAGTCTATTTTATCTGCAGTACCATTTGTTTTGACTAACATTTAAATTATTTTTTCCTTCATATCCTACCAGCTTTCTATGCATGAAACTAATAAAGGATGTTGAAGAAAAGGTTGTTCTTGAATTTAGTGGAAGAGAACCACTAGAGAAATAATATTCATCGTGTGCATCTCTCTTCTTTCTTTGATCACATTGATTTGCAGACATCCTACATGTTTTGTTTTTGCTTTTTTAGCGAGAGGCATAGATGGCAACAGCTGGTGTCAAGTGCATGGTAGAGAGAGTATAAGATATGGGTTAAGTGACAAATGAACATATTGAGTATGATTCGTAGACCAACCTTCTTCACTAAATTATTGAGTAAGTGAAAATGAATAAAAGCTTAGCTAAAATTTGACCCTGTTCCAACGGATATGCAGCGTATGATCTGATGATTTGATTGGAAGTTTGGTCAGACGGTGCTTGAGACAGATAAGAATAATCGGTGTTAATACGCCACATAGGATAAATATATCAGACAAAGTTTGCAAAAAAATCATTTGAACTTGTCATCTGATGGTGCTGGTTTAGCACTTTGTTGGGAACCCCAAGAGGAAGGTGTGAACCAAGGTTATCGAACCAGTAGGAGAAAGGAAATGTCACACAGGTGTTGCAAGCAACACGGAGACCTGCATAACACAAACTTAAGACTTTGCCCCAACTAAACAATGAGGTTGTCAAGCTCACCGGTTTGCTGTAACAAAGGATTAAACATACGGTGTGAAAGGTAATGGTTTGCAACAAGTAAAAAAGTAACAGTGGAAGATGTATCAATGGTAAAGATTGGACCGGGGTCCATAATTCACTAGATGTGCTCTCCTTAGATAAACAACATGGCATGAAGGGTAAACAAATTACAGCAGGGCAATTGACAGGAACTGAGCAAGGCATAACAATGCAATACTAGTCAGAAAGATCCTATGAGATTCGATTGGGCAATACAACAATATACATAGACTTCTATCTAACTGCATCTATGACTAGAAGTCCACATTCAGGTTATCATCCGAACCCCTTCCAATATTAAGTTGCAAGCAATAGACAACTGCTTTAAGCAAAGTGTGTAAGGTAAACAGTCTACATGTTCCATGAACAAGAGACCATTGTTTCTCCCTAGTATCAACAGCACATCAAGAACCGAAGAGATTATTGTCACTTCCCTTGGAAACTAGATGCATGAACTCACTATCGAGCATCAATACTCCCTCTTGGAGTCACTAGCAACTACTTGGCCAAGATAGCCACTAACAACGGAGAGCATGCAAGATCACAAACAACACATACATGATAGAATCATAAAGACAAAACATTAATCAAACCAACATAATAATCTCAATATACATCGGATCCCAACAAACATAACATGCATGATTACAAATAGATTAGATCTTGATCATGAACGGAGCTCACAAGATCTATACATGAAAGCACAAAGGAGGAGATACACCCATCTAGCTAGTACATGGACCCATAGTCCAAGGTGGAACTACTCACGCATCATATCAGAGAAGAAGGCCTCCGGGATGATCTCCCCTTTGGCAGGGTGCCGAGAAGAACTTTAGATCCCCCTGATCTAGGGACGATGGTGGTGGCGGCTACAGATGTCGTGGGAATGGTCACGGCAGATGCTGCAATTGGCAGCGAGTAGTAGAACGAGGGGCAAGGGCGGCCAGCCATCTGCGGTGCGAGATGAGGGCAAAGACACAGGGTTTACCCAGGTTCGGCCCCCCGGAGGGTAAAGACCTACTCCTGCTAGATTGTATTATGGAGGCGGTACAATGGGCGAGCTCGGTGGCTAGGCGGCGAGTCGCTTGGGTGTATGATGGAACGTATCTCTACTCGCCCTATAGGGAGGTTTATATAGGCTCACCTCCCCTAGGGTTTACATATCTCAACCGATTCAGTTAGAGCTTTGGTACTCATTTAACCTAACCCGACTGGGCCTATCCACTCGCCTGGGCCTTCAGCTTCCAGTCGCTTGGCTCCTTGCTGGGCTTTAATCCAGTCGCCGTTTTGCAGGCCCACTCGCCAGTTCTTTGGGCCAGTCGGAAACGTCCTGCTGGGTATACCCCGATAGGCATATCCCCATCAGTAGTCCCCGAGGCCGCCGTCGATTAGGCGTAGGTGGCTGCTGGCAGTCGGAGTATACGGCTTCAGAGTAGACATCCAGTCGAATCGTCGGCGGGCTCCTGTATAAAGGAGAAAACTAGTCACCCTGATCGCAGCTTTGGCTAGTCGAGTCGGCGAAACACTGTCATAGTGTTTGGGTCGGCGAGTCGAGTGGCCGAAGTTGAACCATCAACCGTGGTCAAACTAGCCGTTTGGGTAATCCAACGGTAACTTTTGGCGTAATCACCGCGTAGTAACGGCTCCCTGATTTGGCGGGTAACAACCGCTATATAAGAGGAGTGGCAGGCGATCAGAGAACCATCCTCTCACCATTTCCTCCGACTGCACGCACCTTCCGCCTACCCTCGCATCGCGATCCAGCCGACCCGAAATCCCCCGACCCCCAGCAAACCTCTCGGCCATGGCCCTTTCCACCGAACCGTGGGGTAGGTCTAAATGCACGAGGGCGCAACTGGCTTCCTTCGAGGAGGCCGGGATCTTGCGAGCCGGCTGTTGGCGTATTCCGGCAGCCGGAGAGACGACCCCGAATCCGCGGGAGAGGGAGTTCATCTTCTTCACCATCCATCTCGAACGGGGGCTAGGGTTCCCCATGTCCCTGTTCTTCCGGCGCTTCTGCGCCTACTACGGGATCCAGCCTTCGGATCTGGGTCCCCACAGCATCGAGCAGCTCGCCATCTTTGTGGCGTTCTGCGAATGCTACTTGGGCTGCCGGCCCTACTTCCCCTTGTGGCAAGATCTGTTCCACGGACGGATCAGCCGCGAGGAAGCAGGCGGCCCAATGCTGGCCGCGAGCGGCCTAACCTTCCAGCTCAAGTCAAAGGCTTCATTCTTCGATCTGATGCTGCCCGCCAAGGCAGCGAGCGACTGGAAGAAGTCGTGGTTTTACGTGGCTGAGGCGACCCCGGAGGGCGAGGCGGCGATCCCGCGGTATTCCATCAGTCGGTCCGAGCCGCACCATCTCCAAGTCGGCAAGCTTCCCAACGATCAGCGGATGGTCGTTGACGAGATGCTCCAGACCATCCGCGGTCGGAAAAATAAGGGCCTCCAGACGATAAACCTGTACAACTGCTGGCTCGGGCGGCGGCTCGTCCCGCTTGCTCAGCGCGAGCACTACATGTACCAGTACACGGGCCGGGGAGACTCGACGAAGGCCTGCCTCGACGAGTGGAAACTGGAGGACTATCTCCCAGCACTGAAG
This sequence comes from Avena atlantica, assembly GCA_910589765.1. Taxonomy (NCBI): domain Eukaryota; kingdom Viridiplantae; phylum Streptophyta; class Magnoliopsida; order Poales; family Poaceae; genus Avena; species Avena atlantica. The sequence continues at coordinate 255,454,715 of OU342738.1, read as the reverse complement.
AAAATTACCCAGGTGGTGTACCTGGATGCACAGGCTGGGGTCGCCCCCTATACCGCAAAGCGTCCAACTCCAACAGTAATCGCTTCACTTCGCTCGCAGTCTCGGTAATTCTAATTTCATCTTGTATTTATTGCAGCTATTCCAAGTGGTGGAAGGATGGCTCCCACCTTCGGACGACGAGAACTCGAGCTCGTCCGTTCAGGACGCAGGCGAGTCGCTACCCGCCAAAGGTGGTTCTAAGGACGACGAGGACGACGACGATGAGTCCGAGGAGGAGGTCGCCCCACTGGTCCGCAAGACCCGCGGACAATGACAGCGCGAGCTCGAGGCAAGCAGAAGCCTCGAGCGTCACGATGACGATGACGAACTCCCAGAGACCACCTCGCGTCGTCAGGCCACTCCGTCAAAGAAGAAGAAGAAAGAGAAGGAGTCAAGGGCCCCTCCGAAGAAGAAGACAAAGCCATCGAGGCCGGCCTCGCCCCCGCACTCGGCGAGCAGCTCTGACGCTCCTAGCCCGGCCAAGGACGATGCGCCACCAGTGACAGCCGTGCTGGACACGACGACCGTGGAAGTTCCGCTGGCTTCAATGCCTCCGCCATTCGCCCCAGTCTCCGGGCTGGGGGATGCTCCGGATGCAGCGGCTTCGCCTCGCAAGGAGGCTCCTACCGAAGATATCCCAGAGGCTCCAGCTGTGGCCTCAACGACGAAGAAGCCGTCCGTGTCTTGGGCACGCGATGTCCTGGAGATGGGGCTCAGTCGCTGACTGGGCCCTGAACTGGAAAAGCCAGTCGGCCTCCGTACGGGGCTACGCTTTATTCCAGTCGCCAAGTGAGTATACTCACCCTTCTTTGTCTTTCATAATTACTTGAATTATTTTTACTTGTACGATTGACGCACAGGACCGGAGTGAAGAGGATGGGCCATCCGACCGTGGCTAAGGTGCCCCCCGTCGTTAGCGAGGAGGATCCTTCCCGCAAGAGGAAGGCGGACGAGGTCGTCGTCTCTGCGGATGGCAGCAAGAAGGCCAAAGGTGACGACGTCATCACTATTTTTGACGACACGGCGGTTGCGCCAGCCGGACCCATGACGGAGGCAGCCGCGTCTACGAAGGAAGGCGCTCCCTTGCCTGGAGCGGCCGAGCCGACCTCTTTTGGAGCGGGTGCCTCTATCGCTACCTTCCCACGCTTCATGACCAAGGCGGCCGCGGCGAGTGGGACTTCGCCCTCAAGCCACACTCCTGGGACCGCCGATGCTGAAGTCGACCAACGTCGTGGGCACACGCCGGCTCTTTTCGCGTCCGTGGACGCGATACAACTCCACGGCATGCTTGGCGCAGCCATCCAGGTACATCCAGTCCCCGAGGATCAGGTCGGTGCTTTGCAGCGGCCTGATTCTTATAATGTCTTATCTTTATTTTTTCGCATACAGTCCCCGAGTGCGCACGCGCTAAATTTCAGCAGGTGGGTATTTAGGAATTTCTTTGAATACCAGTCCCCGAGTGCGCACTCGCTGAATTTCAGCAGGTGGGCACTTAGGAATTTCTTTGATTACCAGTCCCCGAGTGCGCACTCGCTGAATTTCAGTGGGTGGGCACTTAGGAGTTTTGCTTTGATTAACCTTTTTGATGATATGCAGGGTCTACAGCTTGAATCGGCTGACCGATTGGCCGTGAAGCAGCGCGCGGAGAAGGAATTGGCCATCGTCCAGGAGGCGAACAAAGGGCTTCAGGCTGTTGCCGCGAAGGCAGAGGAAGCTCGCCAGGGGCTTGTCCCCGCTGGTGATTTGGTGGCGGCGCAATCGGCTTTGAGTGCGGCTGAACAGCGGGTCGCCAACCTCGAGCGCGAGCTGCGGGAGGCAAAAGAAGAAGCGAGCTCGGCTGACGGACGAGCCAAGGCCGCCATTGCAGCCGCCGAAGAGGATCGCAAAGTGTCCGATGCTCTTGTTGCTGGGCTTCAGGACGACCATACGTCGCTTCAAAGCTTCATCACAGAACTCGCCCGCCCGTTGATTGGTAAGTGCATCTGCCCCTTCCGGTGGTTGTGCCTTTTGTGGTGTCCGTCGTATTCATTATTGTCTTCTACTTGCAGGTCGCATCATTGATAGCGAGGAGGAGGCGAGCTCGTTCGACGCGAGGTAGTGTGTAAGCATGCTTGTCGACTCGGCAAAGTTGTCGGCGATGTGCATCCGCGCCTATCTCCAAGAGATATCGCCCACAGATGTGATTCCCAGCGACCTCGTTGAGGTGTGGAAGTACTTGGAGAAGGCGCCCATGGTCGTTGAGTTCATGACGCGGTCGGCTTTTCGGCGCGGAGCGTTGACGACACTTAATCTTGGACTTGCCCACTTCCCCGAGGACTTCGACATCGACGATGTGACGAGTGGATACCCATCATCGACTGGCGCAGTGGAGCTGTCCGAGGTTCTCAAGTTGCAGGACCGCGCCGCCACGTACTCGGAACGTGTTTGGGCAATGGGCGATCTCCTTCCGTACCAGGAGACGGTCGTCGTGCCGAACGACCCCGAGCTGCCGCATCGTGACTTCAAGGTCGAGCAACCTTTTCGCACGACGATGGCGGGTGAACTGACGACGTATCCATCGAATCCGTACACGTCGTTCATTCGCAATTGCCGGGATGTTGGCGAGTCGTCATCAAAGCCTGCAGAGTAGGATAGTTTGCCTTGTGGCGTTAGCAGCAGGTCTGCCATGCAGGCATATTTTGTAACATGAGACAATGCGATATGCAATTGAATAAGACATCGTGTCTATTTTGGTATTTGTCATGTGTTTGTGATTGATGTTTGAACGAGTCCCCGAGCGCGTCCGCCCTTTTTGTGGGGTTTACCTCGTATGTGATATATGTGTTGTTGTTATGTGTTTTGTTATTTTGGCCGACTCGCCCGAGCTCGGAGAGCCAGTCGCTAGGCGACTCCCTTGAGTGCTCTGTACTTTACCGCTTTACCTTGCGCGAACGAGGTCGGGTGGCCGTGTCCCCGAGCGTGGTACTTGGTTGTTCTAGGCGCGACTCGAGGGTGGTTGAGGACTTGGCGCGTTGGTTTGAGCGCGTCACTCCTGCCTAGCCCGTGGGGTCAGTCGCGTGGCGAGTCCTGGTCATGCTCTCCTACTTGGTGTTTTCCCCGACCGCTCGCGATGAACTGGTCTTCAGTCCCCGAGCGTGGTACTTAGCCGTTCGAGTCGCTATGCCGAGGATGCGGAGGACCAAGGTCGCTGTGAGAAGCGAAGGCAGTTTTCTTGGTTTGTAGAACCAGTCGAGCTAGGCGACTCCAATGGGGCTCCGGGTTGGCGTTTTTCATGGACGATGCAATACCTGAGGTGAATCAGTACTCTTGCACCGCACTACTTAGCCGTGCCGATCGCTGTACCAAAGGTTGACTTCTGCGGTTAGCTTGACGCTGTTATTACGAGTGCGAGTGGCACAAGTCATGGAGAGTAGGCGCAATTTGCGGTAACCGTTTCTTTTTATTTCATAGCGACTGGAGAGTACATGTGTGGGGTTCTAGGAGTAGAACTTCCGTAGGAGGTTTACATTCCATGGTCGCTTGACGTCGAGTTCGCCGTCCCCGCGGACGTCGATGAGGTAGTAGGCGTCGTTGCCGAGTACGCGCCCGATGGCGAATGGCCCTTCCCACGGAGGGGAGAGCTTGTGCATGCCCTTCTTGTCCTGGATGAGGCATAACACCAGGTCGCCTTCTTGGAAGGTGCGAGTTTTCACCCGCCGGCTGTGGTAGCGGCAGAGTCCCTGCTGGTAGATGGCGGTGCGTGACCGAGCGAGGTCACGTGCTTCGTCGAGTTGGTCGATCCCGTCTTGGCGGGCGAGCTCGTTTGCAGCCTCCGTGTAGTGGACGACTCGCGGTGAGTCGTGCTCGAGGTCGGTGGGCATGACTGCCTCGGCGCCGTAGACCATGAAGAAGGGGGTGAACCCTGTCGACCTGTTGACTGAGGTGCGGATCCCCCAGACGACAGAGGGCAATTCCTTGACCCAGCACCCGACGGTGCGCTCAAGTGGTACTTGGAGTCGTGGCTTCAGGCCGTGGAGGATGCTTTGGTTGGCCCGTTCCGCCTGGCCGTTGGATTCCGGGTGGGCGACTGACGCGAGGTCGAGCCGAATGTGGTGCTCTTCGCAGAATTCGGCCATGGCTCCCTTGGCGAAGTTGGTGCCGTTGTCCGTGATGATGCTGTTTGGGAACCCGTAGCGATATATGAGCTCGCGTAGGAATTTAGTGGCGGTCTTCCCGTTGCATTTCCGAACTGGCTTGGCCTCCACCCACTTTATGAATTTGTCGACTGCGACTAGCAGGTGGGTGTAGCCGGAGGGGGCCTTCTTGAAGGGGCCTACCATATCCATGCCCCACACAGCGAATGGCCAGGTGATGGGGATTGTCTTGAGCGCTGAGCTCGGCACGTGCGTCTGGTTGGCGTACTTCTGGCACCCGACGCACCGCTGGACAATGTCGACGACATCGGCGTGTGCGGTGGGCTAGTAAAAGCCATGTCTCATAGCCTTGGCGACCAGGGAGCGGGCGCCGGCGTGGTGGCCGCAGTCGCTAGAGTGGATATCGTGGAGGATCTTGCGTCCTTCGGTGGGTTGGACGCAGCGTTGAAACACGCCGGTGACACTGTGCTTGTGGAGCTCGCCGTCGATTATGGTGTAGGACTTGCAGTGGCGGGCGATCATCCGGGCGTCCGTCTCGTTTGCTGGCAAGGTGCCGGCTTCCAGGTAGGCAATGTAGGGCTTGGTCCAGTCGTCTGGCTCATTGACGAGTGCGACCAGGGCTGCCTCTGGTTGGAGCGGGACTCCGATGTCGATCTCCCTCGGGGGAGAGACGGATGGCTTGGTGATCGTGTCGAGGAAGACGCCGGCGGGTGGGGCGAGTCGAGCTGACCCGATGCGAGAGAGTGCGTCGGCTTCCTCGTTCTTCCGCCTATCGATCCACTCGACGGAGTAGCCTGTAAAATGTCCGCCTAACTTGTCCACTTCTTGGCGGTACGCCGCCATGGTGGGGGAGACGGCGTCGCAGGTGCCAGCGACTTGCCCCGCGACGAGGTCGGAATCTCCGTAGCAGTGGAGGCGATTGACGTTCATCTCCTTTGCAGCTCGCATGCCGTGGAGTAGGGCCTCGTACTCAGCCATGTTGTTGGTGCAGGGTGTGAAGTCGAGGCGGAGGATGTAGCGGAGCTTGTCGCCGTTTGGTGAAGTTAGCACGATCCCTGCGCCGGCGCCGTCCGCGTTCTTGGAGCCATCGAAGTGCAGGCTCCAGTAATGGAGGTACGACAGCTTCTCTGGCTGCTGGGCTTCTTCCCAGTCAGCGAGGAAGTCTGCCAGTGCCTGCGACTTGATCGCTTTTCGTGGCTCATATTTGATGTTGTGGACGCCGATCTCGACGGCCCACTTGGCGACCTGCCCGGTCGCCTCACGGTTGCGGATGATGTCCTGCAGCGGTGCCGAGGAAACGACCGTGATCGGGTGCTCTTGGAAGTAGTGCGGCAGGCGCCGCTGAGCTCTAAAGACCGCGTATACCAGCTTTTGGTACTGGGGGTACCGCTGGCGCGACTCGGTGAGGACCTCGCTGATGTAGTACACCGGTCGCTGCACTGGGCGCTCCTTTCCTTCCTCCGGTCGCTCTACGACCATCACGGCGCTGACGACGCGCTCGGAAGCCGCGATGTAGACCAGCATGGGTTCTTTGTCGGTGGGGGCGGCGAGTAGCGGTGCGGCGAGTAGCACCTTTTTGAGATCGCGGAGTGCGTCGTCCGCCTCCTTGTCCCACTGGAAGGTAGGGTTCTTGCGCATCAGGCGGTATAGGGGCATCGCCTTTTCGCCCAGGCGGGGGATGAAGCGACTGAGAGCCGCTACTCACCCGGCCAGTTTCTGGACGTCGCGCAGGCACTCGGGTTTGCCGAGCCGGGCGATCGTGTCGATCTTCGTGGGGTTCGCCTCGATTCCTCGTTTGGAGACGACGTACCCCAGTAGTTGACCTGCAGGTACACCGAAGGTGCATTTTCCCGGGTTGAGCTTTATCTTGTATTTTCGCAGGTTGGCGAATGTTTCCGCCAGGTCGGTGAGTAGGTCGCCCTGGCGAGCGGATTTTACGACCACGTCGTCGATGTAGACGTGGATGTTGCGGCCAATTTGGCTCGCGAGGCATTCTTGCATGCACCGCTGGTAGGTCGCCCCGGCGTTTTGAGGCCGAAGGTCATGGCGGTGTAGCAGAAGGCTCCGAATGGCGTGATGAACGCCGTCTTTTCCTCGTCTTCGACAGCCATTTTGATCTGGTTGTACCCAGAGTAGGCGTCGAGGAAACATAGCGACTCCGAGCCCGCGGTTGAGTCGGTTATCTGGTCGATCCGCGGGAGGACGAACTGCTCCTTTGGGCAGGCGCTGTTCAGGTTTGTGTAGTCGATACACATTCTCCAGGTCCCGTTCTTCTTCTCGACCAGGACTGGGTTTGCCAGCCACTTGGAGTACTTAATTGGCCGGATGAAGCCGGCAGCTAGTAGACGCTGCACCTCCTCGGCGATTGCTCGACGGCGTTCTTCATTGAAGGGCCGCAGCGACTGCTTGACAGGTCGCACTTTGGGGTCGGCGTTTAGCTTGTGCTCAGCGAGCTCCCTAGGGACACCGGGCATGTCGGAGGGTTTCCATGCGAAGATGTCCCTGTTCTCACGGAGGAACTCGATGAGCGCGCCTTCCTATGCTGGGCTCATGCCCGTCCCGATCGTCACCGTCTGGCTGGAGTCGCCTGGGACCAGCTTGACGGTGCGGGTGTGCGTCGTGGCCTCAAAGGTTGAGGTGTTTGCGCCCTCTGAGTTGGGCTTCTTGAGTATGGTGGGGTCGTCGTTGTTGACCCCCCTCGCATACTTGGCGAGCTCATCAGCGTGGTTGGTCTCCGCCGCGATGACGGCGTCAGCGAGCTCGGCTCCTTTGGCCTCGCACTCGGCGGCCATGTCGGGGTCGCCGTTGATGGTGATGACGCCGCACGGCCCGGGGAGCTTCATCGCGTTGTACGCGTAGTGGGGCGCTGCCATGAACTTAGCGAATGCCTAGCGCCCCAGGACGCAGTGGTAGGGGTTGTCGAAGGGCACCAGCTCGAAGACGATCCGCTCGGTGCGGAAGTTTGCCGGTGTGCCGAAGGTGACTGGCAGCGTGACCTTGCCGATCGGGTACGCCTTCCGACCGGGGACGATCCCGTGGAATGTGGTGTGGGTCGTCTCGATCATCGACTGCGGGAGCCGCAGCCGCCTGAAGGTGTCGAGGTACAGGATGTTGATGGAGCTGCCGCCGTCCATCAATGTCTTGGGGAGCCAGTAGTCGCCGACCTTGGGCTTGACCACCAGGGCGACTCGTCCTGGGTACTCGATGCGTGGCGAGTGGTCTTGGCGGCTCCAGGTGATGGGCTGCTCTGACCAGTTTAGGAACTGGGGAACGTCCACCTGGGCCACCGCATTGACGGCGACGGCGCGGGCGATGACCTTCTTCTCGCGCTTCGTGTTGAAGCCTGTGAAGGTATGGAGCGAGCCGGCCACTTTGCCGAATTTTCCGCCGTTTGGCGGGTCGTTGTCGGGGTCCTCCCGCGCTCGCCGTGCCTTCTCGATTTCCCTGAGGGTGTGGCAGTCGGCGGTGGTGTGCGTTGCGGGCTTCCCTTCCCTGCTATGAAACGCACATGGTTGGTTAAGGAGAGCCGCGGGGTCGAACCTTGGCTTGGCCTTGTAGTTGCCGCCATCGCGGCGTTGTCCTCCGTCGCGGCGGAAGCTCTTGGGCTCGCGTTGCACGTGCCCGGCGTTGGCGACGAAGTCGACTCGCCCGTCACTGCGGCGCTTGCCGGTGAGGCAAGTGTTGCTGTAGCGTAGGTCGGACCGTCGTCCGTTGTCGTTGCCGCTCATGCGGCGTTGACCTCCTGACTCGTCGTCAGTTTCCTGGTTTGGATCTTCCTCCGCGTACCGTTTGGCGATTTCGAGGAGGTCGGGGATGTTGTCGAGTGTGCGAGAGTGTCGCTTGAGCTTGACGACCAAGGGCTCGTAGCGGCACGAGGTCTTGAAGCAATGGATCGCGGTGTCCGGGTGGATGCCGACCGCGTTGTACCAGAGTTCTTGCCACCGTTGGACCCAGTTGCGGGTCGACTCGCGGGGTCCCTGGACGCATCGCTCCAGGTCCTCGATAGTGGTGGCGCGGGTATAGGAGCACTTGAAGTGCCTGACGAAGGCGTCACGCATCTCCTCCCAGGAGTCGATACTGTCCTGGGGGAGGGTGTTGATCCACTGCCTGCACGTCCCCTCCATCATCAGGGGGAGGTAACGGGCGGCTAGCAGGTCGGTGTGGCCTGCGATCCCCATCGCCATGAGGTATGTGTCAAGCCAGACGGCGGGGTCGTACGAGGAGTCGTACTTTTCTATCTCCTTTGGCGCCTTGAAGTTTGGCGGGTACTTCTCGCCTTGGATCATTGGTCCGAAGCACTTGGGTCCGAGTCGACTGAGCGACCCCATGGGCTCGCCGTCGCGGCGATTGGTTAGGGTATGTCGCAGGTCGTCGGGCTGGCGTGCGCGCCAACTTTGGTTGTTGATGATGTGGGTGCGGGCGTCGATGGGTTGCCCGTTGGCGGCGACGAAGTTGGTCGCCGGCCTGGGGTCGTTGGTGGAGAGTGCCGCGTTTGCGGGTCGGTGCTGGAGCTGCAGTGGCTCTGGTGGAGGGCAGTTGAGGGTGTTTGCCGCCGCTGGGCGACCGCTGGAGGCCGCTCTGCTTCCCGAGGAACGCGAGTATACTCGACCTTGCGAGTCGGCGCCCGCTCTTTGCTGCTCGACGGCCTTCGCGAGTAAGGCCCTGACGTATTGGATCTGTAGGGCGCCGTCTCCGGTGGCCGTGATGCTGTCGGCTGCTGCTCGGCCTGACACGAGGTTGTCCATCGGGGTGGAGAACAGTGGGAGGCCGTTTGCGTCTCGCTCCCGTGAGGAGACTACTATCCGCGGCTGGTCCCTGGGAGGGTGCGGTTGGGTGGAGGTGGGGCGCCCATTGTCGTTGATCCTAGCGGGGGCCGGGCGCTTCCTCCTGGTGGCGCGTTTTCGCAGATCGCGCGCTCGGCCAGTTCTTTGGGCCAGTCGAAAACGTCCTGCTGGGTATACCCCGGTAGGCATATCCCCATCAACAGACGGTTTCGTGGAGATTTGATCGAGTGCTTAGGGTTTAGGCATCGGGGGCTTCTTTTAGGCGAAGGGGAAGGCTGAGGAGGCAACCAGGGGGCCCACACCCCACCCAGGTGCGGGACCACCCCTGGCCGCGCCTAGGGGGGTCTGCTGCCCTGGTTTGCTTCTCCGTCTCCCCTCCGGACTTCTTGTTCCCCACGGAAAGTTATTGACTTTGGCGTTTGTCCCGTCCAATTCCGAGAATATTTCTTTACTAGCTTTTCTGAAACCAAAAACAACAGAAAACAGGCAACTGACACTGTGGCAATTTGTTAATAGGTTAGTACCAGAAAACATGTAAAAAGCACCTCAAAGTGTGGACAAAGCAGATCAAAGTAGATACTATCAAGCATGGAACATCAAAATTATAGATATGTTTCCGACGTATCAAGCATCCCCAAGCTTAACTCCTGCTCGTCCTCGAGTAGGTAAGTGATAAAAAGAATAATTTTTGAGGTGACATGCACCCTCATAATAAAGATCTAACCATTTGCAAGCATTGAAAGCTGGGATCAAAGAACTCTAAACATGAACATGAAAGAATGGAGTTCTAACAGTAAGACAGAGAAACTATTGTTGCAATAAGACAATATACAAACAAAGATCATGAATAACATGCATTGAAAAATGTTTGTTTGTTTCACATACAGAAAATATAGCATAGTGGCAATCAGCTTGTCCCTCATGGAGTAGCAAATAGATGCATAGGAAACCTTCAAACTTCACAAGGGTGACTAGAAACAAGTAGCACAAGAACAAGTAATAACACAATATGCATCAATAAATAAGCTTTGGGACACTGCACATAACTAAGAATGACAACTATGCTCTCTTAATGGTTCCTAAAGGTAGAAGGTGGAGACTCAATAGTGGTGGAAGAAAGGCCTTTTCATAAAGGAAGCAGGGATTTCAAGTTTCAAAAAGAGCTTCCAAAATTATGGTACTTGTTAGCTTTCAGCCCTCATTGCCCCTATCATAAGCATCTTGAAGTGATTAAGGTTAAAGTGAACAAACTATGGAGTATATGCTTGACAAAGTATAAGTTGGCAATCTCAAGTCCCTTGAATATGAGGGCCACACCTCATGCTACTCAACTTCAGGCCCATGTAAGTTCTTGTCATTGTAAGTATTTGCATATCATTGAGAACCGCCAACGGGGTACCCCTTGCACATGGTACATGAGCTTTCCCATAACCAAAATGACAAGGCAAGCAGACAATGAGCATCTCAGCGATCTTTTTATTTACTATATGCATAGCTTTTTATTGAGGATGCTTCATAGATAGCTCACTATGGTGATGCTGCAAGTTTCCACCATGATTAGGCATGGCTTAGGCTAGCGGCCCAGGCGTTTCTCTAACATACAATACAAACTCCATGGACTTACAAGTTCCCTCTTTATTTCACACCAGTGACATCCATAGACAAAAGAGCATGATATCAACTGAGTAAAGAGTACAAGTGCAATGTTGAAAACGTTCCCCATGACAGCATGGTTCTGCTAATTCCAAAGTATAAGTGCAAGCATATACAACATAGAGACACAATGGTTCAAGTTTATTAGGGGCAAAGAATATAAAGTGTGCCATCAAGTTTGTGAGGGATTTAATCACTAAGTTTTCACATAACAAAATAGTTTTTATTTGGAAGATAGCTGAAAATAAGAATATACTTGGAATGGTGTAACACACCATGCATAGGAGTTTATAGTGGACACTTTGGAATAACTTGGTTTCTTGGGAGTTGGAAGCATGAGTAGATCTTACTCATACAGGTGGAGGCTAGCAAAAGACTGGGAGCAACCAAATAAGAGAGCAATAGTGACTATAATCATGCAGAGCGACAAAACATTATTAATCAAAGCATAGAGGGGTACTACAAGTCAAGGACTAAATGATCATAGAGGCTAATGGTGAGTTGTGAGAGTCATAACATGGTGTGAGCATGTGCCAAGTCAACCCAAACAAACCTCAAAGGAGAATACCACAATACTATGCTTTTGTATGCTAAAACAACGCATAATTTCTTCAAGGCACACTAAGCAATCCCAATGACTTGGAGCAAGCCATGCTACAACAATAAATACTAAGCATAAGGTCAAAACAACACCTAACATGGCATGATAAAGTCTAAGTCACAGTCAATGCAAGCTCCTCTTGCACTTCCAAGCAAGAACTTACTACTCCTTTCCAACACCAAGCAAACTTATTTGCAACAACACAACGAAAGAGGGGGTCCAAACTACTCAAGAAAACTAAACAACTAAGCAAATCAAATGAAAACTAAGATGCTCCAAGAACAACACAACTGTGCATGAAACAATAAAAGTGAAGTGTCTAGACATACCTGAGCTTTTTATTGATGAAGAAAGGGGATGCCTTGGGCATCCCCAAGCTTTGACGCTTGTACCTCTTGGATATTTCTTGGGGTGACACCATGGTGGCATCCCCAAGGTTGAGCTTTTGTCCATTCTTAATCTCATTGCATCATTCTCTCTCTACACCTGAAATTTTTTCCTTCATACAAAACTTCACACAATCTTCATTAGCAACATTAGTTTATTCAAAAGATATTAGACCTATGGGAAAGCTTTGGAACAGCAAGACTTTTCACTAAAAACACAAGCTACTGTAGTAAATCCTTCAAAAAGTTCAATTCCCCAAAAGAGAACTCAAAAAGGAATCAATAAGAAGCAAATGCAAATAATGGCAGAAATTTGTCAAAACAGACCAGTAGGCAGAAACCGATTTTTTCGAAAATCTTATGTTGCTCAAATCAAAAAGTGTTGAACTAACGAAAGTTATATAACATACTGGGGGAGTTATTAGTAAATTATCAGCTCAATCCGAGGTACAGAGACTCCTCACGAATTTTTATGGTGGAGGACAGAAATCTGTTTCCGGACAGCAACTCTCCAAATCTTACTTCCCTCTCATTAGAGGTCATTCTTGGCACAAAAAGCAAACAAAAAGGATAAGGAGAGGTCATTACTGAAGTAATAACTTCCAATACTCAAGGAAACTCTTGGGTTATCTCCCAACAAGTACTTTTTTTAACGCCTTAAGTTAGGCACAAGAAGCAAGAAGAATCAAGTATTTTCAAATGATGAAGCATTAACATCAAACCTTGCTTTCAAAGGAGGAGCAAAAAGCAACTTCTCTCTCTTCGTAGGGAAGTGTTCAATACCTTTCTTGAATGGAAAATTGTATTTAATGGTGCCTTATCTCATATCAATTGAAAGAGCATTTCCTATCCCTAGTGATTTTGGTGTTTTATAACAACACACATATCGAACTAATTATTTGCCAAGTGTATCGCAGGTGCATTGAAAATGTTTTACAATGGTCCAAAAACTGTCTGCCTGGCGCGGTACCAAAAAGCGGTAGTATGTTTTTTGCTACCGGATGCGACAGAAGGTTTTGACTAGCTGTCAAAAAGCCTCTGCCGGGCTAGGTATTAAAAAGCGGTACTACCGCATTTTAGTACCTAGCACGGCGGTAGCTTTTTGACCACTTGTCAAAAGCTACTGCCTGCTCCGGTACTAAAATGCGGTAGTACTGCATTTTAGTACCATGCGCAACAGAGCCTTTTTCCAACCTATAAAAGGCCACTGCTCGTAGTACCGCATTTTAGTACCTGGCGTGGCAGTAGACTTTTTGTATGTTGGCAAAAAGCCTTTGGCCGCCTAGGTAGAAAAATGCGGTAGTACCTTATTTTGCTACCTGGCGTGACATAGAGTTTTTTCGACCAAGCTGCTGATTCCACTGCATGTTCGGTAGTACCGGTTGCCATTTGCGGTACAACCGCCTTACGGTAGCATCATGTGTGGTATCGCTGTGGCCAGGGCGTATGAAGTTTGAAAGATGGTCGCCCGGTACCAGGTCCGGTACCAGGTTCGGTAGTACCGGAGTTCTCCGGTAGTACCGCTTGAACTTCCGGTACTACCGCTGCATTAATGGCTCCAACGGCCAGATTTCTTGGAGGGGTATAAATACCCCTCTACCTACCTTGGTACAAGATGCTCATCCACATTAAATTCAAGACCACCATTGGAGCCACCAAATCTTCAAGATCTCCTCAATCCACCACCCAAAGTCCTTGATCTTTGGGGAATCGAAGGAGGAGGCCCCGATCTACTACTTCACCAAAAGAGATCTTCATTTCCCCCTCATTCAATTGAGGGCCCCTTTGCTCTAGTGTTTTCTTGAAAACCCTAGTTCTTGTTTTGGTTCTTACAAGCTTGTCTTTGGTTGCTTTGACAACTTGCTTGTATTTGGGAGCCTCCGATTAAGTTGTGGATGTGTGCCCCAAAATTTTAAAGGTGCCGACTTCCACCTTGAAGGTTGCCGATATAGTGGAAGGTGAATCGATCCCGTTGGGGTGAGATTCATCGGAGAACAAGGGAGGCCTTTCGTGGCGTTGGTGGTTTGAAACCACCCCCTCTCCAAACGTAGACGTACTTCCCCTCAAAAGGAAGGAACTACGGGAAACAAATCCTTGTGTCTCCGCGTCCACCGCTTTGGTTACTTCTATCCTTTACCACACTTTACTTACTTATTCTTACCTTGTGTTGTGGTAGCTCTTGCATAAGTGTCATATAGGTAAATTCACCTTAGTTGCATTATCTAGAGAATTTACCTTATTGTCAAACCTTAATTTGAAAAAGAATAAAATTTGAAGTAGAACCTATTCACCCCCCTCTAGGTGCCCATACGATCCTTTCAATTGGTATCAGAGCCTCGGCTCTTTATTTGGGCTTTACCGCCTAAAAGAATATGGGTAGCCACGATGGGGATGGTGGTGGTGAGCCGACCACGGTGACCATGGAAGATCTCAAAAACTTGGAAACAAGATTGAGCTCTTCCTTGGTCAACAAAGTCAAGAAGATGCTTGAGCAACTTCTTAAAGATAAAGATGGCTCATCACCCCCATCTCCTCAAGAGGATCTACCATCCGTTGTACCTAAGGGAATACTTAGGTATCCCCCGAAGGTATGATGGTGGAGGGTAAACAAGACAACGCTAATTACTCCACACACAATGATGGTGGGAAGGGTGAGCACCGTGATTCATGGTACTCTCCCGACCCTCCAGTCCCTCACCCTCATGTGTACAATAGAGGTGACCCACCTAAGCTAGAAGAATCTGCTACTTTTGCTCAATGGCAATCACTAATGAGAACTCATGTGCGCAGCTCTTGCATTGAACTATGGAACATCATCGAGCATGAACTCTTTATTGGGGATCCAAACAACTTGACAAGAAGAGAGGTTGTCAATAGTCAACTCAATGCCACTGCTTTGCATATGATTCAACAAGGATTGGGAACAAAGGATTATCCACACATTGAGCACTTTAGCATTGCCAAGGAAGCTTGGGATGCTCTCACTGTGTTGTTTGTTGGAAATGAGAGTATGAGGAGGAACCGATATGATGCTCTAAGCAATGAAGCCGAAGGCTTCTACATGAAAGAAGGTGAAGATCATGAAGACATGTACCGAAGTCTCAAGACCACCGCCACCACTTTTAGAAATGTGGGTGCCTCACATGTGGATGATGCATGGATAAAAAGGAAATATGTGAGTGCGCTCATGCCTTTTGAGCCCACCGACTTGAAGAGCCTACAAGGAAGACACAACTACCAACTCATGACCTCAAATGAATTTATGCAAGAGATGGCCGCTTTCAAGGTTGCCGCCAAGAATGCCAAAGATGCCCGTGATCGTGCCCTTGGTATGAGCAATGTTGTCAATGTTGCTTTGAAGGCCAAAGGTTTGGACCATGGGGATGAAGATGATAGTGATGAAGGGCTCTCCATGGACCACCCCGATGAAGTCAAGATTGCTCATAGTCAATATATGGCCTTCTATAACTTTTGGAAGAACCCCGCCAAGGCCAAGATGGAAATGCAAAGAAAAAGCAACCCAAATGGGAAAAGAGAAAATACAACGAGATTGAGAACTTGCTTCAATTGTGGTGACCGATATCACTTTGTAGCAAGTTGTCCCTATGAGAAGAGAGAAGATCATGGGGGTAAGCTTGTGTTGAAGAAGACTCTCAAGGCACCTTACAAGAAACCTTTCATCAAGAAGAATCCCATCAACAAGAAGTCGGGAGAAATTGTCTTGATCACTCATGAAGAATACTCCTCCGACAATGAAGATGATGAAGATGAGGAAGAGGAAAATTCTCATGGTGTGGCCGCTCTAGCCACCACCTCTACTCCTACATTCTCACTCTTCGATTCTCCAAATGAGAACTCTCCCACCAAGAACGTCACTTGCCTTATGGGAAGAGGAACGGAGGTATCCTCATCATCCCGCTCCACTCCCTTAGATAATGATAAAATTGATGATGAGATGTCTCTTGATGTTAAAAAGGAATTAATTGCCTTTGACGAGTTTATGACTAACCTAGAAGGAGATGCTAAGTTACATTTTGGAAACATTCTAGATCAACTTTCACATACTCAAGAGCTTCTAGATGTAAGATGTAAACTTGGACATGAACACATGATTGAGCTAGAGGCTTTAAACAATGCTCTAGAAGAAGAACAAGAAACTAGGTTGTCACTTGAATTAAAACTTGAAGGGCTTGATGAGGCTAATGACATTATTGTTAACAAACTCATCAAAGAGCGTGATCATGCTATTGCTAAATACAAAAGGGCTAAAAAGGACAAGATTGAGTTTGGTGTGGTTCATGAAAAACTTGTCGAGGACTTTAGGTTGCTTAATAAGGCCCACAAGGCTTTGGAGAGTGAACTCTTGTCACTCACAAAGTCCCATGAAATGCTTCAAACTCAATTGGCCAATATTCCTTCACCTAGTAACTTCATTCCATCTAGTAGTACAACTATTCTTGAAGAGAATGCTAGGTTGAAGGGGGAGCTTGCTAAGGCCACATTTACACAAGGCAACAAGTCCATTGATGATCTTTTGAGTAAGCAAAGACCTAGTGGTGATAAAGGGGGCATTGGATTTGTCTCCAATTCTAATAAGAAGAAGAACAACAAGAAGAATAAGGCCAAGCCCACACAAGAAACTAACAAGGCCATTGTGGGTAGTAAGACCACAAGTGGTAAAACTATGTCTCATGATGACTTTGCGGGTAGTGCTAACCCTCACTATGTTCTAATGCGTGATGATTATGGTGATGTGTATGCCCAATATGTTGGCCCCTATGATGGTTATATTGCTTGGTCTATCTGGGTTCCCAAGACCCTTGTTGCTAACAAAAGAGGACCCATTGAAAAATGGGTACCTAAAAATTAGCTTGAACTTTTGTAGACTTATGCTTCCGGAGGGTCAAAGTGGGTGCTTGATAGTGGTTGCACAAGTCATATGACCGGAAGCTCGTCTATTGTCAAGGAGTTAAAGCCAAATGATGATCAAATCACCGTGACATATGCCGACAAATCAAAGTCTAAGGTAATGGGTTTCGGCAAGGTTGTGGTTGCTCACGACATTACACTCGTGAACGTCATGCTTGTTGAGACCCTTGGATACAATTTACTTTTAGTCCTTTCTCTTGGTAAGATGGGCTTTTCCGTCTTTATTGATGTTGATATTGTGGTCCTCATGTGGAGCAAGTCTCTCAAGGTTGCTTTCATTGGGTACGTCGAACATGACTTGTATGTGGTGGACTTTTTGGAGCAAACCACTACAGGTTCGATGTGCTTATTCGGAAAGGTCGATGTGGGTTGGCTATGGCATCGCCGACTTGCCCATGTCAATATGAGAACTTTGCAAAGTCTCCATAAGGAGGGCCATATTGTTGGGCTAAAAGAAAATGTTTCCTTTGCCAAAGATCGTGTTTGCAGGGCATGTGTTCTAGGGAAGATGCATGACGCCCCTCACAAGCCTAAGAACCAAATCAAGTCTACCAAGATCTTGGAACTCCTCCATGTGGATCTATTTGGTCCTCCATCTCATGCAAGTCTTGGGGGGAAGAAATATTATTTGGTGATTGTTGATGACTTTTCAAGATACTCTTGGGTTTATTTCTTCAAGTTGAAGAGTGAGACTCAAAAGACTTTTATCGACTTCATCAACTTGGTTCAACGGCAATACAATGTTCCCGTGTTGATTATAAGAAGCGACAATGGCATCGAGTTCAAGAACTACACCTTTAATGATTTCCTTAGTGATGAGGGGATTAAACATCAATATTCCGCTGCATACACCCCTCAACAAAATGGTGTGGACGAAAGGAAGAACCGGACTCTTATTGAGATGGCTAGGACCATGTTGGCAGAGTTTAAATCTCCATACAACTTTTGGGCCGAAGCCATCTCCACCGCTTGCCATGCTTCCAACCGGCTCTACCTCCGCAAAGAAATCAACAAAGACTCATCTAGAACAAAATCCAAATGGTAAAGATGTGGATCAAAAGGTATACTGGTCCATGATTGGTTCTTTGCTTTACCTTTGTGCATCTAGACCCGATATTGTGTTGAGTGTAGGTGTGTGTGCAAGATATCAAGCGGCTCCTAAAGAAAGCCATTTGATGGCGGTCAAGAGAATATTTCAATATTTAGTTCATACCCCATTTTATGGTCTTTGGTATCCTCGAGGATCAACATTTGCCCTTTGTGGATACACGGATTCGGATTGGGCGGGTGATAAGGATGATAGAAAATCAACATCCGGGGCTTGGCAATTTCTTGGTAGGTCCTTGGTATGTTGGTCTTCTAAGAAGCAAAATTGTATATCCCTCTCTACCGCCGAAGCCGAGTATGTCGCTGCCGCTAGTGCTTGCACTCAATTGCTATGGATGAGGGAAACTTTAAAGGAATACGGTGTCCTTTGTGACGAAGTGCCTCTTTTATGTGACAATGAAAGTGCCATCAAGATTACATACAACCCGGTGGATCACACAAGGACAAAGCATATTGAGATTCGTCATCACTTCATTAGAGATCATGTTGCTCGAGGTGATATTGATCTATCCTATGTGTCCACCAAAGATCAACTTGCCGACATCTTCACAAAGCCACTTGATGAAGCAAGGTTTTGTTACTTGAGGAATGAACTAAATATCGTATATTCAAGGGGCTTGACTTGATCATCTTGCACTCTCACCTAACACTCGACCCATATTTGGTTTAGGTGTAGGCATGGACATAGGGGGAGTGCGGTCCTAATTGATTGGACCATCCCTCCCCCATTATGCGTAAAGTAAACAAAATCATTCCTCTTAATATCATTTTGTGATATGTGAGCTTAATGACGAGTTCGGTAATGGACCCAAGATATATCTTCGTGGTGCCAAACCGAGTATACTCAAACATGGTGGCCTAGGCCACCGACCCTCTCATTCGAGAGGTTGATGTGCTTACTCGTGTTTGTCACTTTTGAATTGGTTCTTACTCATGTTTATCATCCTCTAGTTGGTTTTGTTCTTTTGGTCGTGCACTCACATTTGGCTCTCCATTTGTTTTTAGTAATTTTTGAGTGCATTGGCCCATATCAGTGTGACTCTCTAAACCCATAGCATTCTTATCCCCCAACAAAACTCATCTACTCTACACAAGAACCTTCCATTTTATGTATCTTGGCTCTCTGTCCTGATGGTTACGGTACTACCGGGTCTCATAAGCGGTACTACCACCAAACGGTACTACCGGAAATTTCTAGCGGTACTACCGCTTCTGGTTCAGTTTCTAGGGTCCTGTCTGGAAACTACCCAGGTGCGGTACTACCGGTTGTTATTTACGGTACTACCGCTCGTGGCTCCGGTACTACCGCTTGTGTTTATCGGTTAAGATTGGAGACGTGGGAGAGGCACCTCTCAGTGCCTCATTAGTCCCTCGTCTCCACTCCTCACTAGCGCCGCCGCAGGAGCACGAGGACGCCGCAGGAGCCTCGCCCCTCTCTCCTTTTCCCGGATCCACACCGGATCCGGCCTCCCCGCGGGCTCCTCCTTCTTCTCCACCGCCATGGACACCGGTACTACCGCCCTCCTCATCTTCTCACTTGTTTTCTCCATTGAATCTAGGGTAACTTTGATTCTTGGCTAAAACATGTATTCTTGAGGTTGTACCGTGTGCTATTTACCAGATCTACCACTTTGTCCGATGGAATTCTTGTTTTACAACAAATTTACTGCCGTACATGGATTTCTGTCTCAGATCTGCACTGTGATCACGGGCCGGTAGTACCGGGAATCTTTTTCCGGTACTACCGCTTCGCGGTTCTACCGCCGGTGCAGATCCGATACTACCGCCCTGTACTGGCAGCAATTTTTTTGAAAAAACCAAGAGTTCCATCCTCTGTTTGTCTCAGGTTCTTATGCCCTTACCCCTATGCTATCTCCCTCGTTCTTTCACAGGTGCAGGGGGTTCCCGGGGATCGCGCAAACGCTCCAAAGCTCACTATGAGATCGAGGACTATGAGTCAGAATCAGAGACTGAGTCAGAAGAGGAGGTCATGCCTCAACCTAGTGCCCGTCTGAAACTGCAAACAACTCGTGGTCGTCGGGGTGGGGGGATCAAGAAAAGTGTTGGTCGTGGTAAAGCTCCTCCACCTCCTCCTCCCTCCGGTCCTCGCAAGAGCTACAGTTCCGGGCCATCTGGGCCAAAGCTGTTGTCTGATTTATC